>OZ023326.1:33068984-33141484 GCA_964007535.1 Brachyptera risi | reverse complement strand
ATATAAACACGACTTGAGCTAGTCTAAAATTTCAAATGATAGTTGGTGGCTGAATAAAATTCTGGTGTTTGAACAATGTATCAATTATTTATGAATTTTTGAAATTTTTAGCAAGACTTGGACATGAATGAAGTTAAATAACTTTTTGGAGTTAGAAAGCATATCAAGTTATTAGTCCACTCTTTGTAATTAGTCAACTTCAAAACCAAGTCCTCCAAGTTTTGATTCAAATTCTCCCAATAGTCCTCGATCTTCGTGCGCGAAGCCTCTTAATTCTTCCTACCATCTACCAGCCGTGTCAGGATGTGATACTGAATTAAAATAAAACATGACGGGAGGCTCTGCTTACGCGTACTCAGAAGTAGGCAAGTTTTGGGCTTATATACACAGTCCATGGTTTCACATCACACGCGATCGACAAATCCAAGAGGAAACTTCAGTTTAAAAAGTATTACACTAGATACCGGTACAGTTAAATTGACAACAATCTGAATCCACGGCGGCGTACCGATAACAATGAAATTACCATTTTGCCGAACAAAACAATGCTATTAAATAGTTCTTCATGCATGTCCTTTCCGCGTAGCCACCGGTCGACATGGATGCACGTATATGGGCACGCAGTCAATAGAAAGAAGAGTAAAGAGTAGACAGAGTTGGCAAAATCATAGTTTATGTTTATTGACACCATGATTGATTTTTGTCGAAATAATGTGAAAATAACGTAGAACCCGTGGTGCTCCAATCGGCTAGGTCAAGGTGACAGGAAGCGAGAGGATATACGGTCCCATCACCCACTCTTTTGCACAAATACATTTCATATTCGTTTGAACAATTTCATCCGTGATAGAAGTTATAATTTGATGACCCCCTCTGCAAGGTTGACTAGTCGAAAGAAAAACAAGTTGTGCAAAAAAAAAGATGAATATGTATGACTTCATATTTTGAATGATATAATTTGAACCATATAAAACATTGAAGCTGCCTTAATTTGTATACATTTGTAATTTGTGAAGAGCCTATAGGCCTATATACTGACATGCATCGAAAAAGATAGTTCACTGTTACTTTTAGTGTGAATACATTAGGCCTACTTTATTACACTTTTGGCATGTCAAATAGCTCCAGATTATAAGAAGGTTTGAAAATATTGATTGAGCGACTAAAACCAACACAATCTTACAAACTAAACTGATTAGTCTAATAATAAAACGTATGTACATGGTACGATCTCGGGCTCCCATAATCTCACACATCACGTTTCTTACAACTTGTTTCTTTAATGCGGTCTGTGGTTTGCTAATATGCTACCGTGATAGCTCGCTGGTGATAGCATTGCCACCACAAAATGTGAAATGATTATAATTTAAACTTTGCTTCTGTGTTTAAATAACGAGGGCATATATGCGATATATATATATATATATATATATATATATATATATATATATATATATATATATATATATATATATATATATATATATATATATATATATACACAAGGTGGCGTTGAGGGTGATCCTGTTCTCCCCTTCGCAACAATATTACACAGGATCAGCCTATAACGCGTTGCATTAATACTGGTTTAATAATATTTGATTTACAGACGACACTATTTCACGGTTGCTCGCATCCCACCACGCTAATCGGATCGCGTATAACATCAACTGCGAGTCGCAAACGGAACTGCGACGCTGCCGACGTCACCATATGGCGGTAGATGATAGCGCCGCGACGCTTTATAGTAACGTAATATAAAGGTGGTTCGGAGCTCAAAATGGGCACAGGTGGAGGGTTTGAACATTCAGACATCTGTAGAGACGGAGAACGTTTGAAAAAACAATTTCGTTAATGTGTATATTATACGGTGCACTTGTTAATGAAGTATTAATGAAAAGTAAAAGAAAAGAAACATGTGAAAATGGGTACAGATTTACGTACCGGTATACGTATTTAAATTGTCTGAAAAGGGTTTGATTACGTACGGTAAATAATTCATATATAATATGTTTGAATAATCTTACCAACAATATCACTGTCCAATAACGGATACGATGCTAATTGTGATTAGTTGAAACGAAAACACTGGAATTCAACGAATTTCAAAATTGGATGAAAATAGAACGTAAAGGCCTGTTGTCATCATTCTGGATACTGCGACCTAATCTCATTCATAAAAGTTTTCAAAATGGTTGTATTCCGAATTTCAACGGGCCTCTTGATATGTTCATATATATATATACATATATATATATATATATATATATATATATATATATATATATATATATATATATATATATATATATATACACATAGATATATAGATATATTGATATTCGTATACCATAAATGTTGTCGTCCAATCATTTTCTGACGTCACAGGAGCGACCAGGACAGCTGCCATCCTCTGAATGAGTGCCAACAATTAATTGAGAGTGTGGCTTCTTACGTCATAGAGGCATGTCTCTTGTCTATCACTGTGTCAATTCGTTGGGTTGTGAAAACTCGCTCTATTATCAAATATAGAGCGCAATCAAGCGAACAGAGGCAACTCTGCAAGACACAAACACTGGGCGCAAATAAACAATTATGAACAAGACTAAAAACAAAGAGAAGCTAGCTTCCACTAGGGAAAAAAACATTTCTGATGATAAATCGATTTGAAACTATTGCAAAAAAATGATGAATCTTCTGGGTTTATTCGTTTTAATATATAAAGTGATGAAGAACGTCGAGTAATAACTGAAAGATTCTTTTTCAGAAAATAAAATATGCCATCATTTGTGAATTAATAATACAAACTTGTATGTCATTGTCAGTGAGAAGCGTTAGTGCAAAGCAAAAACAACTGTTTTAAAACTTTTTATAAATTTTTCACCCAATTAATGAAGTATTTTCGTCCAAGAGTGTACCGTATCACAATGTGAGAAGATTATATTCGGAACTGCAATGTTTGATTATTAAATGTATATAGAGGTAAGCGGATTTCTCTATAAAAGCCGACAGGGAAACTACCGGAAGCCAGGGAATTATGGAACAAACACACACACAAATACACATAGTCGGGAAAATGAGCCACTTGTGATTGATTAATTGCATTATAATATAAGCACAGTAATTAACAATTACTTGCACGATGCACATTCGATGCTAATTGGTAAACACCACAATAACGTGTAAAAAGCATTGCCAAGGAACACAGGCGTTGTAGGTGCGGTCGTTAAACTCGGGTATACGAGTGAACAAAGTTACTCGAGATAACGTTGACTATATACGTCAAGAATAAAGTACCACCTAAATGACAGAATTTATGGAATACACTTGTATTGTAACTGGAAATCCTACCCACCAATAAAGAGGTACACCATAACTTATTCGATTTGATGAAGATCATCAGCATCGAGAACAGAGTAAAATCATGTAAAATGTTGATAAAATAGAGAATCTTCATACCGAAAAACGATGATCGTCTAGAACTTCTATACTTCGTAGCTTATAAATATTTAATCAATACCGTCCAATCTCTCCTTCTTTAGCTATAAATTACGGGCATGCACTGGTACAGGCAAAATGAAAGAAGGGGATGAAAGAGGGATGGAACTATCAACGAGGAAATTTATAGCAAAATATGTTTCTCAAAAAACTGAATAAGAGCTATTCCTGTGGCTGCACGAAATAAAAGAGAACAAGTTTTCCAAATGTAAGTCAGAGAGTGGATATATAAGAACCAATGTCTTCGCGGTGATTTATATGATCTACAGCATTTGTATTGCACAGAATCCTTTTTGCTTCATAAAATGTTGGTATGCGAGCAAGGGAGCAATGTATTAATAATAACAATCATAATCGAACGGGGCAAATTCACCGGATACGACCACGAAAAAGAGAACAAATAATATTAGCGACGAAGAACTGGAGAGAAGCCCGAAAATATATCACATCATGTAATAACGAACCGCGATAAAAATATATCCACCGCGCACAAATTCCAACATCACGTTTTTTTCGCAATATGGAATATTGAAAACTATGTTCGCCACGCGTGCGCACGGTGATTCCAGATGACACAGATTTATTTTGCTAAATTGTATTATTAGATTTTGTTTATTTTTAGTGTATTAGAAGTAATAACCCTGATGTCCAGCTAGCGAATGGGTATGGTCCAAGATTGATTAGATGAGCGAGTATTGTTGCGTAGTCCAAGTCCATTGCCCCTGCTTTGAATACATCAGTGGCGTAGTATACCCCCCCTGCCTAACTCAGTGCCGCAAAACAAGCGCAACACTTTTCCTACATCATTTATAAACAAAAATCAAATCATCTTATCATATTTTCGTATTCTGCATTTCAAATTCGATTGTTTACTTTTAGTAGAAAAAACTTCCTTATTTTACGTGGGACTGGGAATTGGGATCACCGTGGATGGCGGACGACGCTTTAATCTCAAGTCAACTCGGGTTATTTTCTCCTTCAACTAACATTTACACGAGCATTTTAGTTGAGATATTCTCAACCACTATGCAAAATGAGTATATTCGTAAGGTGAATACTAATTTTTCTTTTTTTCTTTTTTTTTTGCCTATTATTGTGTTTTAGGTAAAGGAGCCAACTCTGGATTGCGTGAGATGAATCGTGTTCCGCTAGTTTTGCACGAGGTACTGCCGCAGTTGACGGTATTGTATACAATGGATGGTGCACACAAGAGTACTTAGCAAGTGTCGTACATGGGCTGCCACTTGACCTCACGACACAGTTTCTGTATGCTCGTACCATATCAAGATAAGAAAATACATTTGCATCTGAAAAGAAAGTCGCTGCGAAGCTGCTTATACTGAGATTAGCGCAACAATGGGGTAAAAATGTTAATTTCTGAAAGCGATAAGAATTGCAACACGGATTTAGAATGCAATTAGAAAAAGTTTATTTCCTATTTTACTCGTGCAGCTAACGTTGTGTATTGAATTTACATGTTAATTACTACCAGAAAAGTACGCCAATAGCCTACCGGCATAGGGAGCATTATAATTATCAAGTTTCCGTACATTTACATTCCAGGGTATAATCGACAAAATAATTATAATTATAATTTTTTGCCGAGATACATTTCAAAATGTATTTTAAAACAACGACTATGTCAGATACATACACACAAGCATCCAGTCTACAGCGATAGGAATAATTGTAATCATCTTCGGAAACACGGAAAATTAATCACAACACTTAATCGCAGAGATTCACCGATAGTTATTTGTCGAGAGTAAAATACAATGGGTTTCGATGGCAGCTAGATGAGAGAACTCATGACATAGAAAGACTGAAAATATCCGGAAAAAACACCGATGATATTTCAAAAGCCACGGACACACTATTAGCTGAATCACGATGCAGTACATTATTACATACAAAACGAGAAATATCATCTTTATCGATCTCATTATAATAATACAGCGACGTAAAACATATATTGGAACAAACGCTACAAGGGAATTACAAAGCATCATGTTTAAAACCGTGACTAAGGTAATGAGAGAAAATGAAAAAGAATCTAAATGAAATATTATATATACATATAGATAGAAGAATTTGATCGTATTTCTTTGCGGATAGATCTATACCCATATCAGTTTGTTGCCAGTTTCATGGTTGGCCTATTTCACTCGCATTCCATGCGGTATTCGACACCTGTTTAGAAGTGAACATGAAGATGGTATTCGTGGGAAATGTGCAAATCATCCCTTCACGAATTACACCCGACAAGACGTATTCGAGTTTCACTGATCACAATATCTGTCCGTCGAGCTCTACATGCAGACACTTTTCCTGCCGTAGACACCTCCCTGTTTGACGCCTGAATAACTTGATTATGTCAAGTATAATGCCGGGCAATGGCAGTGTAAGGATATGGCTCGTCCGACACACTGCATTGACTGTACTGACTGCACTGACTGCACTGGAGAACAACAAGAATGGGTATTAATCGGACGCGATCTTGTGTGATAGAATATACGTATCAGTAGTGCATATATATGAACACAGTTCGAGCAGGATTTCTTTCGATCTTTGTTTGTTTTTTCAATATCAATGGAGATAGAAAGAACCTGCCACCACGGAAAGATCAAAGAAAGACGTGGTAATGAGGTGAGGTATGTAAGATAAGACGATATTTGAAAAAGGGAAGAATGGTTTTCACTGACTCAGATAAAATAGAAGTCTGAAAGGGAGGCACACGGCTCTATATGAAATGAAACATATAGAGACTATACGGAGAATATAGCAAAAAAAAGAAATCCGAGAGAGATATGGCGGAGGAGATTGAAAATCAGTATATGAGAGTGGATGGAGACGAAAGAGTATAAGGACTCAAGGAGAAATTTAAACCGTGACGCTGATATATATGACGGATGTGTGGGGAGACACTCTTATTGTGACTTGACAAACTAATGATTTAAACAACACAAACCAAGAAGTAAGGTTGGAATCTTGTTTCGGTGATTAAAATGTTTAAGATAGTTCTATAGAATGGAACATTAAATTTACCCAAATCCTCATAGTCGCGAATGAATCAGTCGCGATATCCAATCGCGATATAGTGTAGATATCCAATCTACACAGCTGATCGATGAATATCTCACGTCTAAGAAAACCATGCGATACACGCATGCCACGTTGCTCAACGTTTGCCACTGTAGATAAATCACGGCGTGATCACACGGCATGACTCTTTTGAATGAAACATGTGTACACACACACAAAACAAACACACAAACAAGAGTGCATTCTATTCATAGAAAGGAGTGAAACTTTCTTTCCTCGTCGCGTCGTTCGGGAGGTTTGGTGGTAGTCGAGTGAATCGACTCTCAAAGCACGTGCAGCCAAGATGAGACTCCATTCACCCCCTCCATCTTCCTCCTCCTCCTCAAGGCAAAGTGAAAACACCCCCTTGGCACTCCGTAGCCCACACGACCACAACATCCAATAACTTAGTAGAGCAACGACACCACACACCTTCCATTTCCCTCATCCCCCCCCCACCCACCCACTCACTCACACCACCGTCTATATATTCCTTCAGGATCCTCCAGAAGCTTTCACAGAAGTACAGTTCTCCAGAGAAGAAAATATCAGACAATATTCCGTGTACTCTATCTTCGCCTACCAGTAGGCACCTTTCATCCCCTTTTATGGGGGTATTAGCTTCAAGATCATTAGATAAGGAAAAAGAGTTCTCTTCCGAAAATCGATCACGAATAATAGGCGTTTTTAAAAAAAACTTCCGTTTGATGAGAAATATTACTTCCACTTGAAATACTTCATTTGCACCCAATCGTCAATGGTAATAGGCCTACAACGTATAAACGGTACACTGTAAAACATGTACCGAGTTATTATATCATATACGTAATCATCATAGTGATATCATCATAGTGTCGTAACATATGCAGATGATTCGGTTCTTCTGTTCAAAGGTGATAACTGGCATCAAGTTTTCCAAAATGCGAATAATTCTCTGCAAATCGTGTATATAACTGGTTAAATAAGAACCTTTTGACCCTTAATAAATCCAAAACTATCTACATAGCTCACACAATTAACTCAAAAACTCAACCCAGTTCGGATTTCTTTTTAAAACTTCACTCTCCTAATTGCTTTTTAAACATTGACTGTAACTGCTACAAAATTCAGTCACGTGAGAATATTAAATATTCAGACATTATTATAGACAGACATCTTAAATGGAATGCACATATATCATCTATCATCACTAAAACTCGTAATATTCTGTATATCTTCTACAGGCTGAGGGGGAGCCCGTAAACTGGACCCCGATATTGTGGGCCACAAAAGTGTATTAAATGTCGTGTGGATATAGTGGACCACAAACTAGATATACTGTACCCCAAAGCTCGTTGGACATACTGCACCCCGGTATTCTGGTCCCCAATATAGTGGGCCACAAAACTAGAACATGGGGGTCCAGAATATCTTTTCCAAACGACCGAAGTGGTATTGTGGACCCCAATAAACTGATACACAGAGATTTGTCATTGTTGACCCCAATAAACTGAACCCCGATATTGTGGGCCACAAAAGTGTATTAAATGTCGTGTGGATATAGTGGACCACAAACTAGATATACTGTACCCCAAAGCTCGTTAAGACATACTGCACCCCGGTATTCTGGTCCCCAATATAGTGGGCCACAAAACTAGGACACGGGTGGTCCAGAATATCTTTTCCGAACGACCGAAGTGGTATTGTGGACCCCAATAAACTGATACACAAAGATTTGTCATCATGCAGTTAATTGGGGTTAACAATGACAAATCTTTGTGTATCAGTTTATTGGGGTCCACAATACCACTTCGGTCGTTTGGAAAAGATATTCTGGACCACCCGTGTTCTAGTTTTGTGGCCCACTATATTGGGGACCAGAATACCGGGGTGCAGTATGTCTAACGAGCTTTGGGGTACAGTATATCTAGTTTGTGGTCCACTATATCCACACGACATTTAATACACTTTTGTGGCCCACAATATCGGGGTCCAGTTTATTGGGGTCAGCAATGACAAATCTCTGTGTATCAGTTTATTGGGGTCCACAATACCACTTCGGTCGTTTGGAAAAGATATTCTGGACCCCCATGTTCTAGTTTTGTGGCCCACTATATTGGGGACCACAAAACCAAAGTATTTGTACAATTTTCTGGTTTAAACGTGTGGGCCACAATACTGGGGTCCACTTTATCCTTTTCTTGGGGTACAGAATATCGGGGTTCACAATACTGTGGTCCACAAGAGCGGTACCCAGGCTGAGGCATGTCCTTAACCGAAAGTTGATTCTCACTGTTTACAAATCTCTAGCAATGGCCGTGATACAATATGGCATTACTTCCTGGGGTGGGGCATACTACTCTGCCATGGAGCGTATCACTTTGATGCAGAAATTATTTATTATTAAAAATCATTCTAAATAAACCCAAACATTTCTCCACGGATAAAACATATGAAATCGCGAATGTGCTTGATATAAGACAAATCTATATAAAAAAACGTCTTAATTTACTTCAAAATTCATTTCGAAAAATATAAACAATTAATTTACACATCAGCTGATGATATTCACATACAACAGACGAGGAGCATGAATAAACTTACTTTGGCTATACCTATGAAAAAGAAGCAGACTGGTCAACAAAGTGCTGAGTTCATTGGTCCCCACTTATTCAATAGGATTCCATTGCACATACGAAATATTACAAGTATTTATATCTACAAAAAACAAATACACGATTGGCTGAAATTATCTGGCAGGCAGTTTTGTTCTAAACTAGTATATAGAAATTAATTTTCAGCTGTTTACACATTTTTCTTGTAGCCCTATTCCTTAAATTATAAGACTCATCGTAATTAAACTCATTCAGTTTCACTTATCAATAGTATTAATCAATTGATCACTTAATAAAAGGCTCTGCGTAATGTGTTTTTCTGTTATTTCAACTAGATAAGACTATTTCAAAATGTTTAATTTATTTCAAGATGATACCTATACACTTATCACAATCTTTTACCATGATGATATATTAACACCTATTTATTAATGTCCTTGGTCCATAAATTCGCTATCTTTCACTATGATAATATATTTAACACCTATTTATTAATTTCTTTGTTTCCTAAATTTGCAGCTACTAGAAGTCTATTATTGTAATATGAATTACTGTCAGCCCGCACACAAGAATATTATATTCTTAAGCGGGCTGCTGTACTGTATTTTTTGTTTTTGTTTTGTATAATGTTATTGATCTGTATGCATCAGTTTATCTACAATATTCATTTATGAAAACTGATTATTGCATGGGTACTAATACCATTTAATTTTTTTTTCATTGATCATTACTGTTACCTTCTTTGTATACTGTTCATTAATCATTACTCTCAAAATTAATTGCTTCTGTGTTCAAGTTTTGAACTTCAAGTATTTATTTGTATCTGATTTTTTTTTTGTGCCCTTCAAGAGGCCTATAACAATGTATGAAATGAACAACGTAATTTCTGTAACAGAATAAAATGAATTTTCGAAATTTTTGAAAAAAATATAAAAATAGTGAATTTGGACTAGACTTGTTACCTCAAATTAATCATTTTGTCACAACCTTGTTTCAATAAAATGACGACCCTCAATTGTGGATATGAAAAAATAGTGAATTGATTATATACACAAAGACTTATCATCTGGTTGACTGTGAAACAACTGCGACAAACGAAGAGTAATCGGGCACTTCCACAATTAGCTTGAATCTGGCACTTCCACCATTAACTTGAATCAGGTACTTCCACAGCTCATCGGACTCGGTACTTTCAGAAAGGATACATCTGTGATGTTATTTGTAATTTGCTTTCATTCATTAATTTATCTATTTGTTCATTCATGTATTTACTATTAGGATTGCTATTGGTTCATAATTCAATACTTGAACGGTACAAAGAAACTGATTATTACTCAATGACGTCCTAGGGAAGGCGAGCCTAATCGGGCACTTCTATTCAGACCTAGTTGTAGGTAGTTGAACCACAAGTATATCTGACTAAAGCAGTCAACTTTCTGATCGTGCAGAGAATTTGACAGGTTTCAGGCAAACAAAACCCGCGTCTCTTGTACGTTTGGTTCAAACACCTACAATACTCCCCCATGCCTATACAGGTGTGACTTGAACCCACGCAGAATTCGAAATAGTTTACAAACCCTATCTATAAGTCAAATCTCGAATCGCGACGCGAACTCTACACGTAGATTCATTCATCATTACCATAATGATAAGCTCAATAAATCAATAGTGCACGCGGAGTGTAACTGTGTAAGTATTGTTATTTGTGGTGATGACATACCTTGATAAATCGTTTCGCTTTCGTTAGAAGGCCTAAGGTTGTGTGTCTGGAGGCTTCGTGTCCCAGTGGTACCATTTCCTTGAGCTTTTCCAGGCAGTTACGTAGGTGGGCTCGCCTATAAGAAACAACAGAGAAAAACCAATCATCATTATCCATCCGGTGCGTCGCAACAGCTCTAGGGACTAGACACACACGCACTAGAGCGCACAAACATTGCTGTATCCACGTTAACAGAGATCACATGGTTAGCACAACAACATTAACGGTGATGGGGACTCTCTCAATCAACCCTAAATCGAGCTGCTCCTGCTCCATGGCTTTTGTATTTCTCGTATGTTTTTTTTTGGTGGGGGGGGGGGTATGAATGGGGGGAGGGCTATATTTCGGATGAAAGTATCCACTATCATTACCAGGAGCGAGCTACTGAAATACTAAATTACTCACATGTAGGTTCATGTGTGCTAACAAAAAAAACTCTTTTTTCACGACCGTGGTAAACGGATTGGTGAAGGTGATTTCTAGGCCCTATAGGCCTACAATCTCAAAATAGGTGTCCACAATTTTCACAATTTTTTTTCACATTTATAATTAATCATTTCAAATCAATTTCAGTACCAATCAACTTTCAACGAAGATATAGTTCAACTTTGAAATCTGGAAGACTTGATACAAATTATCTGAGCTCTTCGGTTCTCACTCCCGTGAATATGTTCAACAGTTCCACTGCGGAACTCCCAATCATCATTATTAAAGAATGGGCGATTGGGAATTTCGCTGTGGAACTCCAGCGAAAAGATTCAAGAGCTCTGTTATCAGTTCTGTAATTAGTGTAAATGTATAATGTATAGCGACGGATTCTTCATTACAAAGCCTTGAATAATACCATTGATTTGGAATAATTCAAGGAATTTTCTGTTCAAAAATGCAAAAAAGACCACTCATTTTTGTTATATATATTTAACTGTATGGAGCAAGAAGATTTACGACCACCAAAGAAAGATTGGCTACCGCTGTATCTGATGAAGTCGCGGTTGACAATGAGAACTCTTCAGTCAGCTTTCACTGGCATGCACCATTCCTATAGACCATATAATATGTACCAATCTAACCAATTGGGAGCACTCTGCTCTGCAAATACGTTTTGTTTTCTACACATAGAGGATTTTATGCTCAATTCTCTTCAAGCCTTTGATCCTTCTTCGGAGAGGGTAATCCTGCACAGATAATGAAATACCGATCCTTCGAGCAGCTATATACTATATCTAAATACTTGATCATTCAACAAATAAGCAAGTCGGATTTCGAATGTGAACAATGCTTCAATGACGTATTTATTATAGCATTAGATAATAAACTTGAACCATATTAGTTTTATCACGCGTACGTGCAATGCACAGGTAGTATTTTTTTTTCATTAGGAAACATCCCCACGAGAATATGAGTTCTATTGCAGTATACAAATAAAATCGTGATTTCTGATTGATGGTAGAGTTGTTTTCGACGCTATTAACTCGTTTGCTATTCGCGGCAAGACGTCGAGAGAGTATAACGTCGCCCTTGTTTCGTTGCCAATTTGTCTAATTATCAACCATATCCGGAACGAGTAACAATAAATAAGATAAGAAAGTCTGTTATCAGAATACCTGAATAGATCTGACCTTTTCGCGAGGTGTTGCACTGTGCACTGCATCGTTTACAACAATCGTTTCGAGCGATAATTAAAGCCAAAAATAGAACAAGTGATAATATGTGTGCGTATGTGTGTGCCACATGGCCCGCACGTCGGTGTAGACAAGACGGGCATAGGTGGGGCGATAGGTGCAAATCACTGTCGTCCCAGACTAAAGGTAACGAGTATGCTCGTTCATATACAGGTACATACTGTAATAATAATTATATGCTTTCTACTTTACGTCTTTTTATTACCATCTGCAGGCTTTTATTTCATTGAGATCTATAGCGGGCAGTTGAGTCACTTTTATCTTGACGTGTAGTTTTTTAAATGTATGATTTTTATGTGATATTTTAATTTCAAATGGATTTATTCTTTTTCATTTCAACACAACTGAACATTCACAGTATATGATTCACAGGTTCTAGACTGAAATAATGACGCAATGTTCCAGACTTGATGGGTATACTGAGCCGCGGGTGGATCAGTCGTTCTAGTATACTGAATCGTCATTCAGGAAACCGGGGTTCAATTCCGGCCAGAGGTTCCTGACAGAGGTTTCTCGTTGTTTTCCCCTGTGTGTTAAGATCGTGCTGTGCGAAAAATAAAACTGCTAATTATGCTAATTATTAATTAAGGTACAGAATAGCATTGGTAAACCAAAGGTAACCAAGGGTGAATTCACTAGTTACAGGGTATCAAGTTAATTCGCTATTTATTGCTTAATCAACAAATGTATTATTCGTTAAACCGGACCCAAGTAAATTATGTGATTTTATTTTAATAATGAGCTACTACTTCTAATTCCCATATCAAATTACCTTTCGTCTCATCTTTTCATCATCTCTCATCATTCAACGATGCCAACGGATCGTTTTTAGTTTACTATACAGTGCATTATATAAAATATATAAATATATAAATATATAAATAAATATAAACATGCAAACAAAAATCAAATGAAACTCTTCAGCCACTAGAGGCCTACATTATGAATGAAATATTCTATCATAAATGATATAATGTGCTCTAGATGTGAAAATAAAAATTCCAATTCTGATTCTAAATGAAGAGGGAAATGAGTGGAATTCCAGTGAGCAATGTGTACAAAGAAGCTACTTTCGATTGCACATTATATTCCTGCAGTTAGGGGTGAACAGGGTGGTTCACAGTTCACACCATATCACACTCACAGAAATTTGCCCTGGAGCTGTTTCTCAAAACGTACGTCCATCTTTCACATCCGGGAAGTGAGCCCTGCGTTAACTTGCTGCCCCGGACTCTGTTGACACGGTACAACGAGTTTCTACCCTCTGAATGTCCGGCAGTCATTTCGACCGCCGTACTTAATTACATAATCTCATTATTCAAAGATTCAGTTCGAAAATACAAGGACGGTACAGTGGTATACGGATGGTTAACGCATGCTAGCAGGGGTAACATGAATGTTAAACGCTTTATATTTATATTAATTGCACACAAGTTGATACATTTCACGTTTTAGTTGGCCTACTTTCCGGCACATAGCATAAAAATGTTTACTTTCGGAGAACATAGATTTTGCCATCCCCTACATTCATTTTATTATTTATTATTATGCATATTATTATTGCGCAGTCTAATTTTTACATCTAGGCCAATGGCAAACACAGGACTATTTTTAAATGACAACCTACACGAATGTGCAATAGAAATCGAAGACCGAACGTATCGCACTCGTAAGAAAACCAATTTAATGCATGAAATACTTTTTTGTCATATTTCCATATGTTTTAAGTGACATTTGACAGGCCATAAGCATATGCATGAGTCATTTATTGGCAGGACTCTCGATATTATAACGAGGATACCGAGACGCCTACTTGCTATTTACATAAAATATGTCATCGTCATTAGGTAAACACAATCTGCATCCAAATAAGACATCCGAGAGTGATGGTGCAGCATGCATGCATCGAGGCCACAACTGCTGTATTGACAACTCAACTGACAAGTATTGACTGCCAATGGAATTTGATTACACAAATTAACGGACGTGATTCCACTATTCTCGGTGCTGTGCCTCACGTGAATGCACCGTGATGCACTTCAATGCGATCGAACCGAGAACCGAGTCACGTGTCGAAATGCATCGAGAGCTGAATTGATTTACCAGCAAGTTCTGGTCAAACATTTGCACACGAATAAGGTTCCGAGATAATTGTCAATCTACATTGCTATTGGGACGTCAAACTAATGGTTGGCCATGTACCACGACAGAACAGCATATATTATGTGTCTCGCTGGTTCTACATCAACCAATGATACATTAACATAAATACAATACAATTATGTAAATTAATGTTTGCAGACCACAATTAAAAACACATTTCAATAACGTCGGAAACACAAACAGACCGCATAGCCAAACGATTCATTCCTGAATACAACAAATTCAAAGACCCAGCATCATTTATATATATATATATATATATATATATATATATATATATATATATATATATATATATATATATATATATATATATATATATATATATATACATACACATATATATATAAAATGATGGAAACAAATATTCTTGACATCCTAAACTAATTACCAAAACCAGGATGCATACCAAATAAATAAACACGATGAGATGGATGTGAGTCGTGGAAGATGAAATTCGAAGATGGTGGAAGAAACAAACAATTCGCACGCGGGCAATGAGGGGACGAACGTGGGGGATGCTGCCGGCTCATTCGCGCTCGACTGCACTTTTCATTAACGATTCACTACCCTGAAGCCGACAAACTATTCCCATTGCGCGCTTTAATATTTTCCTATAGATATAATAACATACATTTAAAAACTATCAACTGTATGAAACGATTCTATCTGCTCACTTTAACCAAATAATAAAAAACGAATTATGGAAATTTCTCTCTAGTTTTATATAGTCACGGTTGGCAAAGCACTAAAATTTATAACTCCCTCCGCTATCTCTGGGCTACTACCTTTATTAGACAAAATCTCTCACACTTCCCAACCAAAAAGCAGCCACCCGTAGACGAGGCAGCATTGTCCGCTACGAAGGGGGCTACACCCACCAAACGAAGCCTATCATTTCTATCATAACCGTCACAAGTTAGCCTTGCTTATGTAAAGAGTCCATGCCTGTTTTCATCGAGTATAAACCACGTGTACTACTCATTCGTTATACGATTACCCTTGGGCAGGACTCGATTTGGTATTCTGAATTATATAGGTAAGATAACGATGACCGTTCAAGGACGGGATAAAAACCCTTCGGATTCGAATAGAGCATGAACTCTAAAAAATGTTACACTTTTATCCAATGGAGTTGAAGGTTGGCTACCAACAAGACAAACGCATTTTTTCTTCAATGTCAATTCATATTGGGTTGAACGACGCACTCTAATGATAACCGAGATCTATTAGCGTCGGATGAATGTTTAATGAGATAATGATAACCGAGATCTATTAGCGTCGGATGAATGTTTAATGAGATAATGATAACCGAGATCTATTAGCGTCGGATGAATGTTTAATGAGATAATGATAACCGAGATCTATTAGCGTCGGATGAATGTTTAATGAGATAATGATAACCGAGATCTATTAGCGTCGGATGAATGTTTAATGAGATAAAGGTTTCTTAGGTAATGGGAAGGACAGTGAAAAGGAAACGGTCGTGGTCACTGGCTTGTATTGTACGAACCATCCCCGCATAAGCCCAGACTATAAAAGGAACCCCTGCAAGATGGACGGTGGCGGGTATCGAACCGAGGTCCGATATGACCCTATCTCCCGGATCACATAAAGCGAGCGCGTTAGTAACTGAGCTGCATGGGACGGTAACGCAAATATCACCGCTAGCTATATTTCTTTATCGGTGGAATTTTGTGGGAACTCATTCATCAGCAAGCGATTGGAACACGGTTGCATTCTTTCAAAAGCGTTGAATATTTACAATTACATATGTTTTTCACTATTATGTAGTTGGTAAACTATTTTCATCTCTCGTGGGTACAAGTATAACTTTACCTAACTCGATTCTTCCCATTTTGAATATTTTCCTATAAAAGTAAATATGATTATGTGTCGACTGTCGGCATATAAGTTATAGCGCATATTAATATTTACACACGTTAGATCATTTGATATTGATTTCAAGCTAGGCAATTCTTCCAACTTGACTTCATATAAGATCAAGAGGCTGTATTTCATTATCATACAAGATCTTTATATAGTGAAGCTACACAAACATTTCATTATTAATTAACATTGAGACGAGCTGTTTGTCCTCAGTTTTTCCATCCATCCAACAGGCTACGGCCATGAACTTGTCTCACAGTTTTACAGACAACTGAGAACAGCCCTTGTTAGAAGTTCAAAGCATGCAAGTCGGCATCCCAAGAGGCTGCATTCTAATTATTACCGTGTTATTGATCAATATATTTACTCCATAAAAGATGAAGGAAGAGATTTATCCGCTTCAAATTTGTTATTGATTAGCGATATGTCAACGATTAGAAATATGTATTGCATTCTGTCATGTTTTTTTTACATTCAACATGGATCTAATTGTGACAGGTAAGTGTACATATGGACTGCAAATGTAGAACCAGGTACGATTATCGTTTAGAAGCCGACATAAACGTGTTGATCGTCGTTTTTTCACTTATTATGTAGAAACTTGGATTCCAATTCCTGTGAAATTTTCAACTGAACACATTTTTGTAATACCCGTTCATAACCCATCATTAATTACTACCTACCCTCGAAAAGACGAGCTAGTTCAACAACATTCCAAAACAAGAAGTGAATAGGTTCAAAACTGGAGAGTATACACGGAGAGAAATGAAAACCTGAATAGTTAGACAAACATTTTTCAAGCTAGATTATACATCTGTTGTTCAGATTTTATCCAACCTGCACTGTTGAACTAGCCAAACAGATTTTACTAACATGTTTATCAAAAAAATGGTAGAATATTGTACTAATCTGCTGAATGTTTTCCATACTACTAGAGAGATCACAGCATATGCCAAACGTTTAGGTAGCATTGTATAACATTATGTGAACAACTTTCCATGTCGTCACAGAAACATGGTTTGTATAATATTCTGCCAATGTTGAACAAAATTAGTGTACTGAGTGTCAGTCGGTCTAGACAGACGTTTCATTAAACTAACCTATTGGTAGAATATTGTACTAATCTGCTAGATGTTGTGCATACTACTAGAGAGATCACAACATATGCCCAACGTTTAGGTAGTATTGTATAACATTATGTAAACAACTTTTTCATCTCGTCACAGAAACTTGGTGTGTAATATTCTGCTAATGTTGTGAAAAGTTAGTGTACTGAGTGCCAGACGGTCCAGACAGACGTTTCACTGAACTGATAGCTACTGATCCATCGAACAAAATATTTTCCAAGTTCCGTACAACATTCGATTAGGATGAACGAACGTTCGTGTGGATACTTGGGAGGTATACGCAGTAAAACGTTCTACTAACATCAGTATAATATTTTTCTCGACAGAATGTTTTTTATGAACTTATGGCAAGATTGGATGAACGATTTTAGATGAGCTCTAGCGAAGACTTCCATGCAAGTCGTATGGCACTTTCTCTGTTTTTTTGTGTGCACTACAGTCCGGCAGTATACAATTGTAATCAACAAACATGATTTTTTTCAAAGCGTCATTATAACGTGATAATTTGTAGGCCTATAGTGATCGGGCAATATCGGCCAAACAATTTACTTGGAAAACGAGATATACCATTTAAAAAATCCCTATTAAAAATCTTGGTGGGAAAAGAGTCGAAATTTTGAATTTCGAAAAGTTTTGAATTTTTTTTTATGTTGAAGAGAAACAAATAAATGTGGCATTTACACTGTGGCACTTCCATCCAAAATCGTACGTTTACAGTGTTTTTTTGGTGAAATCATGCTAAAATTGGATTATTTATAGATCTTATGTAATTGTGAACCCAGTTTCTTTCTTTTTTATATGATTTCCACTTCAGTACTGTTATTTGAGGGTGCTTTCTAACTAAAAACTGAAAGTCATTCTCAGTTTCTATTTCACGTTTCATAGCCTACCTGCATATGTAGAAGTTGCTGTGACAATTGAAGCTGGAATTTCAAATTTCCCTCAATTATTCTAATGCAGTCGGATGATAGTTGGAAACGTGTTATCGCACACCATTAATAATGCGGGAGACAGCCGATCGAACCAGTCAAATGTTGATAATTCTTAGGCTAGACGACTGTTATGCACATACCCTAATATTCCTTCAATTATGTAAATATTTTACTGTATCAGTTAGTCGTTCTGCTAGTTTATATAGCTATTTGACTGTTGGAGGAATATTATGTTAAAAGGCGTTCCCCGCGTGGTGGCTAAAACTCATAACTTTTCTAATTAGTTGGCTGGCGGATCGAAGCGTCTAATCGTACATTATTTTTACTACAAGAGACGGTCATCGAAGCAGTCATGCGTTGTCAAGTTGTTTCTTAGACAGTTGTTTAGCACGATTCCTAATGTTTTGCTGATACAACCTGATAACGTGCAACCATTATAACGCTATGCTGTTTTATATACAAACGTTCGACTCTTTTGACTAACGTCAGCGTAGGAGGCATTTAACGCATGCGCTGTGTGCCAATATGCAACGCGAACAGCTGCGAAGTTGTGACTTGTGAAGTGCATCGTTCAAGATGGACGATTATGTACGAGGGTTGTTGTTGGAGTAGGGTTTCGAATCCTACACGCCGAGGTTTCAAGGTAATTATTAATAACTTTAATTCATCAGACTACACCCATATAGGCCTAACCACCGTTCTGAATTATGATGAACATTTGAGTACGCCTGGCTTGATATAAGCTCTATGAGTAAGTCTAAAACTCAGACCTAGGTTAACTTTGTGACTTATTTTGCAGAAGAAGAAATAGATGAAGAGGCTTTTGAGACTCTGACCCCAGACATAGTACGTCAGCTAGTACCCAAATTTGGCCCTCAAGCCAAATTTTTGAAGAAACATGAAGACTTGACGAACTTGGGCCCAGCTATCCAAGAAACTGTAAGTTAACAACACAACCCTGGGCGGTAGCCCACAGGCTCCAATTGCATTTTGGTTCTGTAGACCTGTGCTGTTGACTTGATAGGCCTAGTAGTGCATCATAAAGGCTCATTCACGATTAAACTTAACCGTAAACTTGGGAACTTACAAATTGTTTGTCATACGGTATTTCTCGTTACTGTTCACGACAACACTAAATTTAGTATGGTACTTAGCAGGTAGCAGCATTGATTACAGTACCATGTTTTGATGGAAAATAAAACCAGTATTAGCACATTTTGACAAATGTAGGCTTATCGGTAGGCCTACTATAATTTAAGAAACACTATTAATTTCATAACTATATTAATTCAAAGAGGCCTACCATGTATCAGCCCTACCTACTTCAATGTCATTGAAATGTCATGTCATTACTATTTTTTTAGCAAACTGTGACTTATCGTCACATCATAGTTTCATAATCACCTGCTCATTCGTATCTCCGTATAACCTAGCTGTTGGTGGGGTCGTTAAGCAAACAATTATCAACCCCCGTATAACCTAGCTGTTGGTGGGGTCGTTAAGCAAACAATAATAATAAACAATTATCAATCAATCAAATATGATGATTTGTGAATGTATGGAAACAATGTTACTAGTTCGCTTAGAAAATTGCACCCATAGGCCTACCCCGTGACCAAAGTCTTCACAAATTCAATTTTAAAATGTTGAGATGCTCAATATGACATAGGCCTAGTTACCCTTATAGATCCTAGTTATCAAGCCACAAGCTATGTTTTTTACGCGTACAATACCGGTCTACTCATGACGCTCACTTTACAAAGGTCATCTTGCACATAGCAGCTCTATCAATAAGTCGTTAAATACTTGAAAACACAATTTATTCTGAACACTTGATCACATTATTATTTTTTCTTAAATTATTTGTTTTGTGGTTTTTTGTTGAAACAGAAAAGCCTCTATCTATGGTCTGTCATTTTTTCATGAAGTGTCATACTGCAAACATCCATGTTCCTGTTTGTGTCCCCTCTACTAATTGCCACCCTTCTAATGATAACATTGTCTACAGGCTCCGTGCTCAAGCCCTATTCGCAGCTGGGAGGCAAGAGCGAAGACCTTGGACGTACTCAGCTGTTCTTGGACGACGCATTTCAATCTGGTGCGGCGACATGTCTCATCTGTATTGCATCTGTCAAGAGGAACGACGCGATATGGAGCTGTTCAAACTGTTATTGCTTCTTCCACCTGACGTGTATTCAACGTTGGGGAAAAGACAGCGTAATTCATCAGAAGCAAGCGTCCGAAGAACAGCCGCGCACGAAAATAACTCCTGAATTCCACTGGCCTTGGTAAGCTCTTACTGGATTCTGATAAATACCAGTAGATGGGTAGATAAAGACAGTTTTATTTTTCCATAGGATGTGGCCAAGATGCATTGAGGGTTGCATCGGTTTGCCGGTTGGAGATGGTGACTTCACTCATTCGAAAACACATTTCATTTCATGAGTACTTTTCTGAGGACCATTGATCGCTGCCCTATCTAGTGTTGTTTTTTAAAAACGGCTGACAGGCTGGCAAACTTCATGACAGGCTGGCAAACTTGATGACAGCTGTTATTAGCTGAGCTGATGTAAACGTAAAGTTAGTTCCTTTTATCACTTCGGTACCTATCTACGCACGATTGATAGTTCTTAAAATGTGGCCCGTGAATTTGAACATATTTTCAACATGTTAGGGATAGTAAGTGAAGACACCATCTCCAACCGGCAAACCAACGCAACCCTCCCTCAATGCATCTTGGACGTGGCATAACTAAGCACTCCATAAACCGGTAGAGCAAGTCAAAATGAGCCAATTATCGTACTATATAACCCAATACTCACAATACGATACAATGAACACTACAATCAGCAATTGACAACAGTAGACCTACAATAAATTCGACACAAAATCACAAAAAAAGGGAAATATTGATACCGGTACTAAAGTCATAGGATGTATTGAAATATTCTATAAAATTTTCAATTTTGGTAATGAATTGAGGCCATTATAGATTTTTACCTCGACTTTTAACCTGCAATATCTCAATACGTACTAATTTATTTGTAGTCGTGTTCCTTCTTCCTCGGGAACTACTGGGCAAAACCTATTTTAAAAAAATTAGGAGATGTTTTTGTTGCTGTTATAAACATTACATCACAGTGGATTTTGGTTGAACTTATTTTTTTTTTAATTCGAATAATGAAATGAGCCATAGGCCTATATGGGCCTACATACATACACTCACAGCCTTATATGGGCCTATATAGGCATATATATATTTTTTTACTATTTTTTTCCCAAATCTTGTGACATAAGGAAAGTTGGGGTCTAAGTTGCATGTATACCATCCTTATGTTCATGAATTATGTTCAGCCACTTTCCAGAAAAAGGTACATGTATTTAGTAAATTCAACACTGGCAGCATAGGCAACCAGTAGGCTCACGTTTGGGTCCCCTTAACGAAAATCATCTACTATCGAGTAAATCAATATAATATGTCAATGTAAAATTATTATTTGTAATAACTCATGTGTGTATAATTATTGTAATGCATGTTGTGTTAATTTATACATTGCATAGCTAATCAGTGCCAAATAGTCATACAGTTCCTTGAATCAGTCTTGTTATTGATTATTTTATATGTGAACTATTTTTGCCAATTCTGACTGATTTTTGTGATATTGAAACTTACAATAAGGTATATTTTTATCATACTATTCATGATGAACACGATATTTTTGAAATATCTGCTGGAAGGAATCACCTTCAGTTCTTAGTGTATCTTGTGATGGAATCGAGTGAATCAGTATAATATGTAAATGTTGAATTGTAATTTGTAATAATTCATCTGTGTATAATTGTAATGCATGTATCGTGTGATAATTTATACATTGCATAGCTAATCAGTGCCAAATAGTCATACAGTTCCTTAAATCAGTCTTGTT
The DNA here is from genome assembly GCA_964007535.1 of Brachyptera risi. NCBI lineage: Eukaryota > Metazoa > Arthropoda > Insecta > Plecoptera > Taeniopterygidae > Brachyptera > Brachyptera risi. Next base: position 33,118,832 of record OZ023326.1, on the reverse strand, counting down.
ATTAATAATTTTATATGTGAACTACTTTCACCAATTCTGACTGAGTTTTGTGATATCGAAACTTACAATAAGGTATATTTTTATCACCTATACATATATATTATTGAGATTTCAAATCAGTATTTTATAGTGTTTTATCTGTAAGTAATTACGGTGTTATCGACCAAAGTTCAATGAGTGGCCTATAGGCCTACTATTACTGTAATTGCCAATGTTTTGATAATAAATTATTGTATATTCACACAATGTGTTGTTGATTGCATATAGTAGTGATACCAAAATGCAACTTCCTGCATCCACCCAAGGCAATTGAAGAAATAACCATTGTGATTGGTTTGTGAAGAGATTGCTGGGGCATAGCTGACTTCTGCACTTCTTTCCCCAATTCCTTCAATTTACTGATGATTTTATGCACATATAGCGGCCATTTATTATGCTTTATAATCTGTTTCATTTTCCAGAAATAATTATTGATAAAATACAACAATTTTTGGATTCTGCTAGATGAATCACATTTCTAGAACAATGTTTGTTTGATTCAATATAATAAATTACTATTGTACCATAACATTTATCTGATTCTGTAGGACATTCGACTGATCTACCACAACGTTTAGTTCGTTCTGCATGAAGTCTTGCTAATCCATCATGACATTTATCATACATTGTAAGACATACCACTGATTCAGCAAAGCATTTGCTCAATTTTCCAGAATGAATTACTAATCCAGTGTGGCATTTATCTAGTTCTGCAAGACATTTCACTGATCTAGAACAACGTTTGTTTAATTCTGCAAAATAATATACTATTCCAGGATAATGTTTCACTGATTTAGCCAAAGTGAGCAGGATGAATTATACATCCAGGGTAACGTTCATCCGATTCTGTAAGACATTTCACTGATGTGGTACAACGTTTGTTTGGTTTTGCATAATGAGTCAGGAGGCTAGTATAACAGTTATCAGATTTTATCAAACGTATCACTGATCTACCTGAACGTTGTTTAGTTTTGAAGAATGCATCACTAATCCAGTAAGACAAGTTATGCGGATCTGAAGGACATTTTACTGATATAGCACACCGTTTGCTGAACTTCCAATTATCAATTACTATTATAGCATCATATTAGTCTGATCTTGCTAGATATTCCACTGATGTTGTATAATGTTTTCGTCACACAACCTTAACTCCTTCTTAATCCAACCTGATGATTATTTGATTTCGCAATACGTTCAACTACCTAATTCAAGCTCTCGTCAAACGTTCAGTTGAATGTAGTAAAATATTTGTCAATGCGACAGCAGCTTTGACCTTGATATAGTTCAATGTTTGACCAAACGTTAGGCAACACATGAGGCAGTCTAGTTGCTGAATATTATACTGAATGTTCTGCGACTGATATTGTCCGTTTCTAACAGAATGTTTGTCGACATAGAGTTGAAAATAATTGTAAGACTAGTTTGACTGATTCAGCCATACGTTGTGCAGTCCCTATAGCGGCGACACGTTCTGGCTATTCCAACCAGAATTTCAGGCTAATCTAACCATAATCAGGGTTTTATTTCTCTCCGTGTAAACACTAGAATCTAGATAGTAAATTTCACAGTAAGATACTCGTGAATGTGCTTTAACTAAGACTCGTTTATATACACATGCAAACCATAAATATAAACCCACGGACCACTAATTCGTGCTGAAAAACACAACACCTTCAGTTTTAAATACTTCCCAACTGAATTATGCAAATATAACTTTATAAATAACATTCCAACCCCTCTTTACTTAATTATTAGTGTAGGGTGGGTTCCGCATCCGTTTCGGTAACCGCAGGTGGGATATGTCCGGGTTACTAGATAACATGCTAAAACTTTTAACTAAGGCACTGTTGGAAGTTCTTCAAATTGTTGTCGAATTTCATCCAAGTTTCGGATTAGAAAACAAGGGTGAGAAGTTGAGTGTATGCGGTACACGCCTAACGAAGGGAATTAGAATCGTGTGCCACTTGAGTTGACAAGAGTCACGCCGTACTGTGCGGCAACCAGTCGAGCAGTGCTGGTAGACAAGGTGCCTGTAGAGAATAGTTGCAGGCGAACCGCATTCGATGAAAACACTAGCAGACATGTGACATTGACAGATCCTGGATTCCGCTGTCCTAGTTCAATTCTTGAAGTCCATCAATACTTGGCGTAATTCAGGAGAATAGTATCAATTCCTGGCTACGTCCCTAAATGAGGGCACAAGGGAGTTGGCAATGTTTAAACTTCACACCCTTCATAAATAATACAGTTGAGACTATACTCATTAAAATTACTCTCACTTGAAAAATCTCGACTATACGGAAGATTAAAAGGACAAAAACGAATAATTTAAAATAAATGCTAGTATACATGGCTCGAATAAAAGTGGACGCTCTCTGCTTTGTTTATATGAATTGTCTTTTCGGCAGTGTATGAGGTTTAATTACAAAGGTGAGGCTAATCCATTTGACAGCTAGAAAAGCAAATCATTACGATATTCATCTTAGTTAGAAGTTGTACGTCTCATATAATATTTACAGTCACACAAAGAAATATATGTAATCCAGAAGAAGTAGTTAGGAAGATCACACGAAGAACGAGCCATGATAACATGACATCTGTGACTATAGCTCACTTTTATTGTTAAGATGTTGTCCACCTTGCATCACCAAGTACACGGTCGAGAGATTGAACTGGCGGGGACAATATTCACCTTGGCCAACATGCCATATTATACAATCCATCATACTGCAGTACACCTCATTAGAATGTTGGTGTTATTGATATTATCATCCCGTAAACGTGTCAAAGTGGGAGTTATGCGCGGCATGGCCGCTAATCAATAACAAACATGGAGAATATAGAAACCTGTTGGATCAATAAGTCATAAATCACTGTCGGTATTAGAACAGCGGCTTGTTAGAGCCCTTGATCTAAAACATGATTATATTCGATCTCACGTTACTGCGCGAAGTACATAGATAGGCTTACATATGTGTCAACAGTCAGTGTTGATTTGGCAGCCTGCTTAGCTATATCTGTTATTTACTATTATCTAACATTTCATGCAAGCTCAAGACAGCACTTGCTACTGCTACTATAGTGATAAAGTATTATATATATATATATATATATATATATATATATATATATATATATATATATATATATATATATAGGCCTATATATATATATATTATATATATATATATATATATATATATATATATATATATATATATATATATATATATATATATATATATATATATATATATATATATATATATATATATATATATATATATATATATATATACGATGGATATATATTTCAATATAATGTACAAATTTCTCACAAATGCATTCATTTTGTGAACTTCGGTATTTCACGTGTTTTTTCATCTTGAATAGAAAAACATTAATATCAGTACACTTTCTTCAACAAAAAACGCTGATTCGATCATTCCAATAGTGCATATTTCTACAATTATTGCAAGTACATTGCGCAAATTCTCATTAAACAGCCCTGACCACCTCGATGGCGTGAGGAAGTTAGGCCTTACACGCTCCCTTTATAAGAGGATTAACATATATACCTATATAGGTGTAACGACAATTACGTCATCGAATCCTACCTGTGACGTTCAAAGAGACTCCAAGTCTATTGAATTCAAATGGCTCTCTGTTAAGAGCATGACATAATTGATCAACGAACATTGCTCACTGTATTGTGTGAAACTTGGTGTTGGCGGAGTTACGATAGTCCGGGTGATCTGTTCCGTACCACCAATACTTTCAAGTGAGGTAAGTATATGCAATACACGAGTTACACTGTAACTATACAAGAACGACCAGAAATGAAATCATTTGAAATAGTAGTAATTATTATAGGACGGAGAGAATTGCCAAGATTACAAATGATGTAACAAATTATACTACGAAAACAATTCACAATCAAGAGTTAAGCCAGTTTGCCAAGAGATTAAACTGACTCTCGGTCAATATGTATGAAATGGTGCGAGATGTTTTACCCGCATGTATTCTGTCGTCCAGTGACGTTTCAGATCCCGCGGAAAAAACTGTTGATGACTATAAATAGGTCCCAGCTATGTGGCTAACATATGGTTCGCAGAGTTATGGCACACGCTAGTTTTCAGCCAAATTCAGGACTGCACACTGTCAATCAATGTTTCAACAGTTTCAAACCGACAGAAAAACGGCTCTTTCATTACATCACAGGCACACAATCCTTAAAACGAACATTTTGAATTGAGAACACATCGAGTACAGGACAGAGGAAACCAATGGTCCATTACCATCACGTAATTAACAATGCATTTTTTTTCATTTAATCCACGGCCTCAAACTATTCATAATATATTAGCTCTTTTTCACGAAGAAATCAAAATACTTCTAACTGGTCAGTATACCGGTGTAAAATATGCCTTGGATATAATTACACTATCTAGACTCGAGCTCTATTTTTTCATATTTAACCGTTTTACCATCTGGTTTCTATAGTCGCAGCAACATTCGTCAACTTCACAACTTCATTATAGATTCAATTCAATTAAGATTGGGTAGATTAGGGACCGAAGTTCTAAACGGTAGCCGAATTCACTTCCAATGAATATTTCACGGTGCTCCCAAAGTGACGGGGTGTACGGAAGAGGGGCCTGAGGGGGGAGGGGGTGTTACTAAGAAGAGGAACATCTCCTGGCGTCGCGACGTGCGAATGCCAGAAGACGCCACAAGATAAGATCGGCGCCTCAAAACCAAAATCACATACAACAACCAATAACGCGTCAGGAGAGCACAATAGTTCCACTTGAGCAGGCATTTGCGTCGAGATGACGAGTCGAAACAGCCGACCGATAGTTTTGGCTAATAGGACGAGGCGGACGATCGAGCCGACGACGACCAAGTGCAATGAAAAACAAGACAACATGGTGCTTGTTCTCGAGCGAGGTTTACGACATATAGCATTACGTACAAGAAACGCACGGACATTTCCACTAACATGTTCAAACGGAAAAAGAAGATGTCTTTGTAATGAAGATTTATCATGTGATTTAGATAGCCTAGTGATGCAGAAACAAGGCGAACAAAACAAAGATACTAAACGAGGAAAAAAGGTTGGAGATTTATATGTAGTTACAAACATTTTTTCAAAATAATGACGATAAAATATATACAAGGGTAATTTTTTTAATCTGCAATCTCGATGACCAGAAATTATAAGTAGGTTGTGTTTGAGTAGGCTTACTACATCATGGTTGACCCCCTCCTTCGAACACTTTATCGAGTCTCGAGTTATCTCTTCTTTCGTCTCTCCAAGAGGTCAGTCTTGGTACCTCATCCACGCCCGCCACTCACACGAAACTTTACGATCCGTGCCACATTAAAGGTCGGCAACCTCGATAAATAAAACAAGCCAAAATACACACAAAGAACAGGAGAAAGAAATATAAACCCCCCCAAAAAAGACTTTGAATTACGACATTGAAAAAAATAAAATAACCAACACTTTTGAAGACGGTTTTGACGGGGATGAGGATACAGCTGAGCGAAATGGGAGGGGTGCAACAAACACTTGAACTTGAAGATAATCCCGTCTTGTGGACAGCGTGTATTCGTTTATTCGAGCTACCATCAAACGTGACTTCTACCGCACGATTGACTACGTATACGTTCAATGACATCAAATATTCATTTCGACACAAATCCTATAGCTATATAATGAAGCAATCGACCAAGTCTATAAACTAATACACCTTTAGCAATTCGGACTTCTGTTGAAGTCTACTTGTAAGGAAATGTTCACGCAATACTGCAATAGTATTGCCACCACACAACACCTAACACGTTGGCTCCATTATATTCACGCAATATGAGCTACGTCAACAGTTCTCTTCTAGAAATATACTATTATAATGGATCAAGCTAGAGCTAATGGCCACCAACATGCGAGAAGAAAATAAAAAGAGTAGAAAACTTTTCCTGGGGCGTGTTCGTATATAAATATAGTAGATAAAATGCGTCATATAACTTCAATTAGGATGATAGGAGAAGGCTGTATAATGGATTGTCAATTATTATAAAACGTGAGCAAGAAAAGGCAAGACAAATAATAACAATAATCATTAATTTTTGACGTTCCTTATCAATATATCCTAGTACAACACGGAAACTGCAGAGGAAGTTTTCCAAGTTTTTTCGGCCAAATTTCTCAAAAAAAGTCTTGATGTAAATCAGCCCATATGAGCAATTCCGAACACTTTTTTCTTGTGATTTGTCATATTCATGAAATGAACCAAGTGGAATAGGTGTGAATTAGTGGTGTATTGCAAAATACTCAAATTACGAGAATATCATCAGGCAAAGGAAATAGTTCGTTTGAAGTAGAAAGACATGTACCAACAGAGATGGGGTTCAGCCCCGTGTGCAGTAAGTATAACCCACTGACGAGCTCTGCCACGAAGAGTAAAAGACACGTCATCCTCCCAGCAAGGTCTACGTCCGACCAGTCCGCAACGGAAGACACAAACCACACTATACGGCTCTATGTCGCTGACCTCGCCGCACTTGCAGCACTTGCCGGACGGCAGCATCGCCATCACCACGCGCGTTCAGAAAACCACTTTTTAGGTCATCTTGAATCATCGCGCGTACACACAGACAGATTACCTTCCATATTCGCTCACTTGCCTTTTAAAACCGAACCCTACAAGTCATATACATGAAATAATGGGTTATCGAAAGAGATACATAATCGTATAGATGTACGCAAGACTTGGCATAGACAAGACACACTGATAAACAAACACCTATCCTCAAACTCTTCATACCTTCCTTGACCCATCGCCATAGCAGAAACAAGATAATAAAAATTGATGTTCAAAGAAAGAAAGCTTGAACCAATAACGATCGACCCCACACATAACATGCAAGGAGCACTGACACAATGTTGTTGTTTAGATAAAGATTGATTCTTGCTTTTTAAATTTAGTTTGGTTTTAAAGACGCACTATACTGATGAGTAATATCTATTGGCGTCGGCGAATGATGAATGAGATGATGGGAGAATGAGATGAAAAGTTATTTTGTTATAGGTATGTTTCTGGAGAGTTGGAAGGAAAGATTTGAGATAGTGAGATAAGTTATCGTATGTCCATAAGCAAAACAAAGCCATCGCGTATACCACAGCGAAATCAATATTGAATTAATTATAAGAATTCTCGCGAATTTAATTGAAAAGATTCAAGTGCTTTTGATGACGAACGACGAGCGAGAATATCTCTCATCGACGCGCGATCCTCCTACTTTTGAAGCAAGATCTTCACGAGAGAAAACACGATTTTGCCGCTTCACAAGGGGATGTTATGGATTTTGTTGCTCAAGTAATATGACACTTTGACACTTTCGACTTGATAAAGAGGCTCAATCGATCTTTGAAGTCAACATGGCGGCATTTGGTCTGCCTGGCACCATGTTGAGCTTTTTTAAAGGTTCAGATTCTTCAATGTGAACGAAATACAGATTTCTATTCCACCCTTTGTGCCTGCCAAAACCGGTCAGCATATATTTATATTGCATAATTGATATATATATATATATATATATATATATATATATATATATATATATATATATATATATGTATATATATATATACATATATATATATATATATATATATATATATATATGAAAATATATATATATATATATATATATATATATATATATATATATGAATATATATATATATATATATATATATATATATATATGAAAATATATATATATATATATATATATATATATATATATATATATATATATATATATATATATATATATATATATATATATATATATATGTGCATGCATATGCATATCGCGGATGTGATGAGTAACGAACGCCGGCCAGTGTGGTAATAACGAAAACGAAGAGAGAGAGAGAGAGAGAGAGAGAGAGAGAGAGAGAGAGAGAGAGAGAGAGAGAGAGAGAGAGAGAGAGAGAGAGAGAGAGAGAGAGAGAGAGAGAGAGAGAGAGAGAGAGAGAGAGAGAGAGAGAGAGAGTACTATACACACTGCCAAGTATAAATGACGGATTTGTTCTCGATGGTATAGCAACGACAGCATCTCCCACAGAAACACGTACACGCTTAAAATAAGACAGGAGAAATGAGATGATTGAATTGGCAGTTGCCGGAGGTGTGAAAATAATCGGTAAAATAAGAAATATTTTGATAAGCATTAAGCAGATTTCGTTTAAAAAACTAAGAGGTGAAAATGGACGTCTTTGATGTAACTTTGATGGTGACTGTTCATCACCCGAGGAAGTGATGCCTTTGTTTGACGCTTCTTCACTATCTCGTATACTAAATTTATTTCCTCCACCGATGAATAATTTACCCGTTTTCCTTTGTGCCTGTTCTCTTTTGAGGTGTTTACCTGTCCAATGCTCTGAGAGGTGTTATTTCCAATAAAATTAGATGTTCGCAATGAAAACTGTGAATGTTGAGGGAGCAGGAAAACGTATTCTTTCAACATTTCCATGAACCCCTCTCCCCATCCCCTCAACATCTATACACCTAGCTTGACGAGGATTGATATGCATGTGCGGGCGGCGGGGCGGATCGATATATACCCACTTGTTTAAACACAAAGCGGATTCTAAATGATTTGGTATTCGCGCAGAAATCAGAAATCTTCGATAAAAACTACCGTTTAAATTGAACTCTATACACAACCAAATGTTCAACCAGTTTTAGATAAATGTGTGCTCGTCTATGTGTAAGTACGAAAGTGTGATAAGCATGAGACGAGGATGACCCTTGTCATTCTTGTCGGAAGAACGTGATCGTCTCTCGTTTGTACACGGATCGAAAACGAATAACATGGATTCAATAGGATTCAAATTCAATCTAGCTGTGTGCGTGTGTTTATTTATATATTTGTGTAAATATTTTCAACGAGCACGAAATATTGAAAGGCAGTTTTTATTTGCATATTATCTCGTGCTGGATACGCAAACAAGACAAAAGTTTTGTTCAGATAAGGAATTATATATTCCGTACACATTTGACCAAGTTATATATAATTTATATTTGGAACTACATTTGCCTTCGGAATAAATGAATGCATATCTATGGTATCACGTGAACCCAATTAACGAAATAAATTAAACCAACCAAGTAATGAGTGTTCTTGAAAACGCGCTGCACCATATGCAGAATAATTGGAATTTTTGACAAAAATCGTTGATAAAAAAACAGCAGGTTGTAAGTCACGTATATATATATATATATATATATATATATATATATACGAGCTCATGAACAATCTATTCATAAGCCTTATAGGTGACACATAGAGAACACATAGACCTTGAAGAACACATGGGGGACTTTCATTTAATTTTCTTCATCATCACACAGAAAAATCATTAAAACGGGTATGATGAAAAAATGCTATTGAGATATGCAAATTGCAATACTGCCATGCATAGACCTGGGCCTCCTGCCCGGTGCCACATTGCCAGATAGATATTTGCCCGAGGTAGATATGAAATCTGCATTCATTATTTACATATTATTGTTTATTATTATTTGCATGAATTGCATTAGATGGCAGAAAGCAAAGGTAAACCATTTAGCGCTTGCGTATACAATCTCATATATAGGGCCTACTCATATCAGGGCCAAAAAAGTATCTATTTATACGTTTCAATATATATGTTTAAATTGCCGTGTTTGAAGGTTGAACAAGATAAAAAATTAACTGTACTATATCAGATAGATATATAATCTAATATTTCCAATATATCCACCTTTTTTACCAGTAAATAGCACTTAATAGTTTGAGGCGGTATAAATCCACCCGCTGGACCGTCATTTGAGTTGTCCCTTGTATACCCTCTCACTTCACGCTAATTACAAGGCACATCGCTTAGCTATTGTTTGGATCTATTCTGTATACTGTTATATAAACAAACGACCGATTGGCTATACAATAGTAAGATCATTAGGATTTAAAATACGTAATACATAAAAATACTACAAATAAATGGCAATGTTTTCATACAAAATATTCTGATTAAATTGTGGTGTCCATGCTTTAATAATAATATATAAGTGAATGTGTATCTAAGACAACTACTTCAATTATCTTTCCCTTAATTTATATATACAAAGTAAATGGAAAATGACTTGATTAAAATAAGCCGGGCATCACAAAGAGCAGAGGGCGGTGGACCTATCCATAATGCCTGACACTGAAATAAGACTTGAATGACAGCAGGTTGATCAAAAGATCATCACCAAAATGTCTTAGATAATTTGTTTGATACATGAAATGGCCCGTGTTACATTATGACAGGGATCTTACTCTTAGCTTGTATATAGGCCTATATGTTAATCAAAACGACGCGAACCAACGAACGCACGAAACTAACTTATGGCCTGGTCGTAAACTATACTTTATCATCGGACAGATTCAAACCACGATCCCACCAAGTTTTTTTTAGTGGCACACATACACAAAAGAACTATAAAACGTTATTACTATTTTTTTTACGTTTCTCCCTTATATATAAAATTGCAGAGAGAAAGGGAGAGGAATTTTTTTATCCCATATTGACGATAAATCTCGCATCTTGAAAACGACTTTCGTTATATAAGGCCCAGTTATATATATATATATAGATATATATATATATATATATATATATATATATATATATATATATATATATATATATATATATATATATATATATATATATATATATATATATATATATATATATATATATAATATATATATATATATATATATATATATATATATATATATATATATATATATATATATATATATATATATATATATATATATTTATATATATATACATATATTATATATATATATATATATATATATATATATATATATATATATATATATACATAAATATATATATAAATAAATAAATATATATATATATATATATATATATATATATATATATATATATATATATATATATATATATAAATATTTATATACATACATATGCGAGAGAAAATTGAAATTACTTCCGACTTAAGTGTGTATATTTTGAAGATAGAAAACAGTATTTTATTCTTCAAAATGATGACCTTATTCGTGTGCTAACATGGCGTAATAAAATATACCGTACCAATTATATTTCCTCAACCGCACACACCGGTACATCATACATATAAAATAAAAACATACATATAGGTCCTACAGGCAGCGAACAATTTTGAATTATCCCAATACAAAACTGTCCTAATTTCTAGCTGTCTCTGTATTTACATTCTGTATATTTGACCAAGGCAAATAATTGACGCTAGTACATTCCCGTGTGAGCACATCACTATTGTGGACCATCTGAAGCGACAATGACATATTACATATAGGAAGAGAGCTAGGCTAGCTGCAAATAGATCCATCACTCAGTGCATGCACCCGCCCGTACTGAGCAGTGTAGTGTATATAGCACATGTAGGTCAGGCAGGCAATATCGGGGAGTTAGTATAGCAGTAATCACCTATGGTGGCTGTGTGCGCTTCCATGATAAGGTCAATCGACCACAACCCCAGAAATGTTAACTATGGAAGAGCACCCGATTATGATTGATAATAGATATAGCATCGAAATTCAGGATATGCAGCGTCACAAACGTCAGTTTATAAACTGTTTCTATAATATAGAAATATCGTTCACCTATAGTAGGCCTAATAATATCGTCATATTAAATCCGTTTTATATTTGTGTGGGTGTATATACATATATTATATATATAGTATATTATTTAATATTTGAATATGATCTGTTCTTAATTAATATTGGGATAATTTGGACTGTATATCGTAAAAAAATGAAAGATCCACTCTACTTTCAGTTCCAGATGAATTTTCAACAAACTAATCGATTCACCAACCAAAAATCAGCACGTACTCTTGTGCTTTTGTATCTACATATTTATTCACGTCTCAAAAACCTTTCTCTCAAGTCTTAACAATATACACAATATTTGAACAGAACAACTAATCTAGAACTATACGTTGACACTACTCGGCAGAATGGTACTAAATGACAGTATATGGTATGGTGAAAGCAACGCCGTTTTGAATAATGCAACTTGGCTCTACAAAATTACATCGTGATTGTATTTCTATTAGGCCTCTATACATAAGTTTATATACACCCAACTCATGATTCACACAAGTCATATCTACACCATCATACGGAACAAATTGAAAAGAACACAAATAACTTCAACACCCAATACAATCAAGCACGTGATGACACTGAAGAATGTGAGATCGAGTTTCCCAGTTTTATACAGAAAATCTGGTTGCAGTATAATTCAACGAATATACATTATTGTTTCTCAAACGGCTATCGCCATTACTCAGTCTCTATATACCACATGGCAGTGGTACCACCCTTATAAGGCTAATTCAAGTGGTAATGAGTGAACAGCAAAAGAATGAAAAAAAATACAGAAAAAAAAGAAACAAATATACACTTCAATGTGAACAGTAAAGTTTCCACACACAATATGTCCGAGAAATCGCTCGATTCTTCAGCTGACCGTTACGCGAACATCATTCCGTATCACAGATTGAAATCAAACTCATCCTAATTGCGCTAAGGAGTTGTTCAAGAGCCGATTATGACGAGGCGAGAACAACTAGAGCAGGACTAAGTCGTTTCGAAGCCTGTACTTTTATGATTCTAGTTTATGCAGTGCATGTGCTCGGTGTGAACCTGGTGTTATAATTACCAGTCATGGTTCGGATCGAGGCAGACGAGGAGAAAAGAGAGAAAAGAGAGAAAAAAAAGGAAAAAAAAGAGAGAGAGAGAGAGAGAGAGAGAAAATGTCCGAGCGAGAAACGTTTTGTAAAAAAGCCCTACACAAAATCTTCGAAGACAGCGTTGCCTCCTTATATGTGATGTGGACTGAAATAGTGTTAGAATGCTTCGCTTGGAATGAAATAGGAATGGTAAATTATAATAGATTCTTACAATCCAAAAAATTCCCTAAAACTTGATTCAACATAAATAATAATATACGTGATTGTCGGATCATATAGAAGAGAAAATGAGATAAGTAATAAAATGCTAATCAAGCAAAAATGCGCGAAGTGCGTAACAGAAATTATTAGTAGGCCTACACATTATAACTAAATTGTAGCACTGCCTGTAGGCGTACGACGTTGCTGGTCCAACTAGCTCGGACTGAAAATGAAGGTTTGAAAAGTTGTATTGGATATGGTTGTAGCATAGAATAAACAAATGTATATTTGAATTTGAATTCAGAAATTTATATAAACTCTTTACTCTATTGTTATAGTTAGTACTTAGTAGAAACGGTTTGAGAGAGAAAGAGAGAGAGAGAGTGAGAGAGAGAGAGAGAGAGAGAGAGAGAGAGAGAGAGAGAGAGAGAGAGAGAGAGAGAGAGAGAGAGAGAGAAAAAAAATATTCATCATATATATTTTAATCTAAGAAAGTTTTTAATTTCCCTTATTATGGTTCCCTTGGCAAAATTTCCAAAAAAAAAATACCAGCCATACTTGATGAATCGCACAAGCTTTATAGTTAATAAAACAAACTGCCTTTTCATTACACATTATGCGAAATAATGCTTATATACTATGGAACAAATTGAAGCAGATTTGAAGATCCATTAAAACAACACAACACGAGCGAATCTTAATTTTTTAACAGCCGTGAAATTGTTTTATGAAGTTATTAATGATTTATTCAGGCTCGTTCTGCCCTCATGGGGGAAAATGGGTCTAGGTGGGATGAGGGTGTGGAAAGGAGTTTATTGCGCAACATTAATGCGCCGCCCCCATATCCGCAACTACCCACCCTTTTTGGAAATTTCCCGAGCAAGACAAAGGACCCGCTATGATCATATTTCGCAGTCAGTTTCTGTATTATATGTAAGATATCCTACCATTAAAGCTTACAAAATAATATAATATTAAATTACCTAATTACACTCCCTTGCGGGACTCGTTGCCGCTGATCAAAAACTTAATAATGATAATGCTTCAAGGTTTATATGTTATAACAAGCGATCAAACATGTCTCATTAATTAACGAATATTACAACATACATGCATTCATTCAAGCAGGTGCAGTTGCAATTATATATAATAATGTATACAGTGAACGTCAATTACCCAACTTACTTCAAACAACTGATGAACATCAAAAGTACACCTACCAAATAAGGAGTAAAACGATTAAGATCATACGATTTGATTAATGAGCTATCTAATTAACAATTAAAATTAGGCATGACCATAATTGGTCCTAGGAAACCTAGCTATACATCCATCGCTTTCTATGTCTCCTATCATGGGTGTTAACAGCACTTGATTGCTTGAATCAAAACAAGCAGAATTAAAATAGTACAAGTCATAATACACATTGTCATCGATGATTCGTTCCCTAACGTAATTACTGTACTTATAACGAAAGCGTATTGGTGAGAGCCTTATTGCACTTAATATAATATTTTAAAAAGTGATTGACCTCATAGGCTTTATAAGATATGCAATAGGAAGACGGTCACTAGATATAGTAGTAGGCCTATCCGGTGAGCTAGTATGCCATAAACTGCGTAACGGTGAAATGAATGGCCGTTTTCCACACAACACCTTCGTTAGCTTTTAGTTTTATGATACAGTTTGGATTGTTCACACCGGAGAATATCGAGTTGTTCACGCCCAAAACTACAGAATCGTTTCAGTGGACAAGATCTGACGCATCTAAGAGTACACCAAACTGTCATAAACTCGTAATATACTTGTATCCTCGACAGAAATGTAGCGAGGGACCGTCCTCTCTATCTCACACCACTAGCGCACGAGTGGTTCGCGCCTTTTTCTGTCGTGGATACAAGTACCGGTATACTAAATAAATGCTGTGGGCTATACGAGATATATCTCCCGATTACACGTGAAGTATAACAGTTATTACATACAGCTTAATCTCATGTCGTCGATATGTACGTGCTAGTATAAATCTGTGAAAAATGAATATAATACAATTTAAATCGAGTTAGACAGTTGGGCCTATTCAGAGCTTAACAACGCACGTCCTACTCCAAATTGATTTATTAAAGTACACCTCGTAGAGAGGAGCCGTTTCTCTTCAGTGCAATGATGACGTAACGAATGGGTGTCGAAGAAGTACAACCTCTCGTACATCACCGTTGGACGTCGACATCTAATTGCGTGCAGTGGTTCGAAGAGTTTGAAAGTTGGTGCTCTATGTGGTGGTCAACGGTTTCGCCAGCTGTCAAGCAACCAGAGGAGGACGAAAGGAGGAGATGAAACGCAAAAGGTCATGGACCCAAACACACTGGCCACAGGCAATCCCCACGCGACCGTCACGCTGTTACTACTTCAACATCCACGCACAACTTCATTTATTTATTCAAACTTGATGGAGAATTAGAGTAAACTTTTTATACATCAGTTCTCAATTTCTATCATCTTTGTTTGATGATCACTCATTTTCTCGTTTTGGACGTTAGCAAATAAACTATCAACAATTTCTGTTCGTTATATTAGATATATTATTTCCAAATCTCAATAAATAGGTGGCTGATACTAGGAAACTCGCATTGCTTTTGGTCATTAAAGTAATTGATCATAATCAATATTTATTCGTACAGATATTTAGAAAACTTTTGAATCTCTTCTCGAGATTGGAGTTTCTATATAGCCAGCACTCTCGAATCTCAATTAGGTTTCAAATCTTATATGTCTATCTGGCATCACGGAAGCTTTATCCATGTTTTAAAGTTCCGATCTGATACACACAGCCTTCTCCTCTCCTTCTCCATCTCCGTCTCCCGAGAGTTTATTCCGCGTGGCTGAAGTGTTGGATGGAATTGGATCTTGGAAAGAGTATTTGATTTCATCTCAAACGCTGGATATTATATTTGACATGAGTTTACTGGGAAACTCTACGAGCACACATAAACTCTCCTCATACACGAGAGAAAGTTGTCACATATATAGCGATCCGGAAAGTCATTGGCAAACGAAGAAGGAAGAGCACAGGAGTTTAAACCTTTTAATAAGCCAATTGAAAAGATGATAAAAACAAGCTTCAACCGCGTATCTCGAGAAAAAGTAAATCGTAACTAGTTTCAACGTAGTTTATACCAAACCGTACATCATACACTATTCAAGCGAAGGTACTTAAAAACTTTTCTTTGAAAAACTTTTCCCAGTACGCGCGTATAACGGACTACAACTTCCACTCCTCCCTTCAATTCCAGCTGTATACTTAAACTTTATCCTCGACCCATAGGTTTTAATAGCTACGAGTAAGACTTTACGATCTCGGATTATAGTCAACATTGTGGCACTTATCCAAAGTTATGCGCGCATTCTCTATTTACCTTTTCAACACCGAAAATCATTTAGATGATTTTTACGAGGTTCTCCTTTTACACATTTTAACGTTCTTCATACGCTATAAGAAAGGTATAACCGCACATCAAAGTGTGTATCATATAAGATTCCCAGGTAGTCCCTTAGAAAAGTCCTATAGTTGCTGAGATTGATTAGACGTGTCTACGAACTATACATATATATATATATATATATATATATATATATATATATATATATATATATATATATGCTGAAACGGAGCCCGTGTTTTGAAACCTTCCCGCCTCTAGTTGGGGAGTTCAGTTCTGAAACCTGCACTATTGTACTTGGAGTTTCGTGATGGAAAGAGAAGAGGCGTCGTCTCAGATAATCACGACTCCATAGCCGCACCAAGAACCAAACAATAAACGTTGACCTAAGATCCAACATGATTAATGTTTGATGGTTTTAGAGTTTACAGAACTGAAATTATACGAGATAAGACAAGAGAGCGTCTCTCGTGGCATGCATGTTTGTAGCGCACTGTACGGCGCGATGCGATGGGAGTGGAAGGAAACACCCCACATCATCTCGGATACAAACAATAGTCGTGGAAAGGAAACACAGGTGGAATCAATGACTGGAAAGAAAGAATACGAACGATTAAAACGATACATGGTTAGTTATACGTTCTTATACGAACGTACTTATACGCTATACACAGTGTAGAACATAGAAATATATTTCCGATGGGAAATATATATATATATATATATATATATATATATATATATATATATATATATATATATATATATATATATATTCTGATGAGTAACGAATTCTGTATACAGAATTTGGATGAATTACGTCAAGAATATCAACGATTTAATCATTTTCTTTCTTGTTCACATCAATGATTTCACTCGCTTCATATGAAACTTTGTCGATATGTTCATCTTCTAGGAACGGTGTGTATTCGAAGTATTCCCATCCACATCAGTAGCTTCGTTACGCCATAGTAACGCCATGGTAACGCCACACACTATATCAATTCTCTCCTCTCGGCTCCGCTATAACCGTGCAGTCCACTTCGAAATGATCAAAACAATCGAACCTGATCAGTTTATTGTCTCGAGATCCATCTTCCCAGATGCCAATGGCTTCTCATAATACCTGACTCTTCTCTCTCTCTCTTACTCTCTTGACGAGGCCTAGTAATCACGTTACACAAAGCTATGATTGCTAAGGTCGATTCATGTCCTGTATGTAATCAATACGGACAAAGCGCGCTACACTATCTCCTACCCACTCTCCATGTGATAGTACAAGCGAGAACCACGGTCTGAATAGAGACTTTGTACATGACCGAGTCCAGGAGAGAAGTCGTGATCTTCTTGCTTTATGGTACATCATTGAATACGTCATCAATTCGAAGCGACGTCTCGAGACTAAGGGCCGTCACTATGACACGACCCCGGCCGGACGTTTCGAGACGGGCATCTAGCACGGTAACGCGTGAGTGGAAGAAACTGAAAGGGAAACCATTGTCCAAAAAGCCTGCAGCAGATTTCTGTGCAGTGAGGTAATGGACCATTGTTCCTCTGGTCATTACCCAGTAGGCCTATAACCAGGACGTTATAGGGGTGGGTACAAGGGATGCGAGCTTGCCTGCGGTTGGTGACGAATAGATATCCTCATCTTTATCTCTTGACTTCTGCATGGGGCGATCCGCGAGTTAAACTTGTTCGTCGAGTGACGCTCAAAATTCGAGTGACAATCACTTCGAGCTGTGGTTTACACTATACTGTATACAGAAGACGAGAACGTTCTCGTTGAATGAAATGAATTATCTTCTTTTAAAAATGCGCAAAAACGTGATGATGCAGAAGAAAATGATGTAGGCCTATAGTTGTTTCAAGAAAGTGATGCAAATGGATAAATAAGATGATATGATATTAATTCACTCCACTTCAGTTCAATTGTATGTATTTTTTGAAGAAAAAAGACTGCGAAATTCAGGGAAGATTTCATTGTAATTTATTATTCCTTGTTGTTTCAGTGATTGAACAGTCAAGATTTTGAATCACGCTAGTAAAAATAAAAGTGGACGCGACTAAGGCCGCCGTTTCTAGTTGCGTAGAATACAACAACAAATTTTTAGTTTCGTATATGTAAAAACTACATAACGCATGGATGAAGGCAATTTACTTGCCTATATACAATTACTTGCATGTAGAAGCGTTTTTGTTCGGAGTTGTGAATAAGACGCGATTGCGAAAACAGAGCCCATTCACTTTTATATATATATATATATATATATATATATATATATATATATATATATATATATATATATATATATATATATATATATATATATATATATATATATAATATATCCATATATAGTCCATCGTCCACAATCTCTGTTTGCCTGCCTTATAGGGTAATGGTTATGTCCTGAGGATAAATCGAATCCAGTAACAAGATAGTGTTGCAATATTGCGGTGAACACTGAACAAAACACCGACTGGTCAATGATTCGGCCAGGATAGATAGACCAGATTCGTTTTAATGGTACGCTGTCCCGCCTCAGGGATAGCATGAGCTGAGTACACACAAAACGTTATTTGCATTAGTTTCAGTTTTAACTGTTTTAGTTTCTAAGACTACCATAAAAATGGATCACATGTTCGTTTAAGATACCATGCTTGACAGCTAGCCAATTATACTTTTACTGACCGCCATAAAATTGACAGTTGTGCTTACTGTTATCCAAAATGAAACATATCTAATCACTTTTGAGTCTAGATTTACAATTTGTGTCCACCTACATATTTATATATATATATATATATATATATATATATATATATATATATATATATATATATATATATATATATATATACATGAACGTTTTTGAAAAATCATAAAAATGTGACCATGGTCACATTTTTATGATTTGACAAAAACGTTCATACATATCGTTAATGGATCGCATCCCTAAAGAAATGTTGTTCAATATATATATATATATATATATATATATATATATATATATATATATATATATATATATATAAATTTAAATATATATATATAAATATATATAAATATAATATATATATATATATATATATATATATATATATATATATATATATATATATATATATATATATATATGTATGTGTGTAGACTTTCACAAGGTATTACATTATTAATATTATTATTTCCGGTAACACTTGTGTTATTTTTAGAAAGCATTTTCTAAAAATGGTTTCTAAAAATAACACAAGTGTTACCGAATTTAATAGTATTAATAATATATATATATATATATATATATATGTATATATATATATATATATATATATATATATATATATAATATAAATAATATATAATAATATATAATAAATAATAATATTAATAATATATATATATATATATATATATATATATATATATATATATATATATATATATATATATATATATGTATATGTATATATATATGTATATATATATATATATATATATATATATATATATATATATATATATACATATATATATACATATATATATATATATATATATATATATATGTATACATATTTATGTATAACATCTATAATTTATATATGCAGTGCCTGCCTTTGCTCGTATCATTATACTTGATAAGTATTTAGCAACTTCATACTGATAATATTTACGCTTACGTTCAACTTGTATTAATTACCACAGCGAAGCCCCTCAACGTCATTTTCAACATGGAAAAATCGTTTGGTCACTCATATACATTATGCCTATGACAATAAGTAACAACCCATTCACGTTCTTACTCGTTCTAGTATCTACTAAAAGACCTATAACATCGAACAAGAACTCTGAAATTTTTCTAGAACCATACGTATAAACTATACTTACTATAGATTCCACGGGAAAACAATACACAGATTCATTTTTAAGAACTTCAAACTTTTTCATAAATAAACAACAAATCGCACCAACTGGTTGCACCTTGAATCTCAAGATTTGATGAAAATCTTCAGTCTGAAAATCTGAAAGTATTTCAAATTTACGAATTTCCATACCGGGTTTCCGTTTGTATCGATTCAACTCGCGGACCTACTCGTATCTTTTTTTGTGACGTTTCAATTAAATAGTGTCATGGCTCGGTTCGCATTCTATTTTGCTCCACGCGTTCGGGGCATTTCATTTAATGGACGACGATTTCCCGAAAGCGGGCGAACAAATTGTAAGCGTCACAACCAGAATGACATCACTTTACGGGCACGCATTTATAATAATTAAAAGTTAAACTCGAGACGTGCAAGTCCTAGGCGATGATCAACCCATTATGGTGCATTAGTTCCGAGCTGACTGGGGAAGAGAACTGGATTTGGCAGTTCACGAAAATGGCCATCGCGCCTTTGGAATAATTGTCCTCGTTGAAACATGTAGCTCAACGGCGTGTTTATCTCGAAACTCGAATTGACACATGTACCACAACCATGATCAATTGATCATATTCACAATTGTAAGAAACTGAAATATCTGAAGGAAGACCCACTCACAGCGTAACATTTTCAGTGTCAACAAAACATATAAACGATCGCAGAGACTCCGGATGGTCATAGTTTAGTGAAATTGCTTCACACCGCGCATAGAAGTATGTTCTAAAATAATATTGATCCATAATAAATATTCACAATATTGTACATGTTATTCATAAAGGGTAGGCCTACGCTGTGAGGTAAAAATCGATGGCAAAAATATCGAGTGTTACTGTTACATATAAGTGAACTTCTACCTGTTATTTTAAAGTTTGACTATTTAGCATTTTCGACCAATATTGTATGCATTAGATTGGATGATTCATTTTTTAATTTTTGCTTCTTGCACGGTTCAAGCTTTATGATTATTTATATCTTGAATCACCCTGGCGGGAACATTTTGCCCCAAGGAGACTGGGGACGCCTTAATGCGTACGGTACCTGTATTTAGGTAACTTATTATTAGATTTGGAACTCCAACCAACAAGAATCTAGTAATATTTAAATGTGATATACTACACAGGTGACGATTCCGATGGTATCGTTCACCTCTGCCCTCATCTCTCCACCAACGAGTCACAAAGTCACTCTCCAAGTCACACGAGGTTTACGCTAACAAAGATCAATTGTTAATTAGCTTGGTCTTCTGAAATTGTCACTTTATCATTGAATACTATCGGTGCTACTAAATCGTGACGCAAGAAACTCCAAAGAGAAGGCAAACAAAAACCTCCAGTCGTTCTAGTTTTCGTTCTTATTCAAGTTTTTGACGTTACACAATTGAGAGCTCCGCGAGAATATTCTGTTTTTTCACGGGGGCTTTCAGTCACGTCCTAAATTGCTACTGTGTGACTTGCTAGCTTTTCTTCGGAGATGTTTTTAAACGAAAAGTCATGGCCTCACAACAGAAAACGGAGAGCAAAAGCGTTTGGTCGCCGCGCGTTCTCCTATTCTACCAACAAAAAAACGATTTATTTCCATTATGTGCGTCTAAGATTGCCTGCCCTGTGAACTGTATGGGCCCGTTGGGATTTTGAGGGAGGACGTTACATACACGAAAGTAAACAAACCAAACAGAAGGGCAGCGTATTTGCTTGTATATTATAAGTATTTGGCCTCAAGCATAACACGGAATGCAATTTATATATACTGACTAGTGTACTGTGAGAGTGTGAGTGTAAAATGATGGTAATTTCTAATTTTGCAACGCACTCTGTATCTCTACCTAGGTCTGTTGGATATGTCACGCATTATGCGTATGCGGAGAGATTTCAATCGTTATCGAAATATGATTTTTTTTTTTTTTTTTTTTTTAATAACATCGAAACTTGATACAAAATCATTGTTCCCCAATTAAGGCTATGGATGAAAGATAAGATCGTTTGGACGGGGCACCACAAGGGCGATCTTACCACCCCATTTTGATTATTTAAAACTAATGGTCTTCAACACCAGGACTGCGCTGTCTGTGACCATAATTTTTCGCAGTAGATAAAAGTCTTTCAGTAGAAACACACGAATGTTGATATCTTCCACTTTGAACTAAGTCTCTTGGGCAATGATTAATTACTTCTTTCCCTTGACAGCAGATGTAAAATTGATCATTATACAAAAAGCACAAATTAAATTAGTGATAGGCCTATAATGTTATAATTAGGCCTATCGCTCTACTAATTAATGGTCGTGGCCAATTAGTACTTCATCCAAGCATTTGCTTCGAGGACTGTGGGAAACCACGAAAAACCACGTCAGGATGGATTGTAATTTATATTAGATATTAAAACAAGACATGCTTTACGGAATAATGTTGAGTATGATAAAAAAAGACCCCATAGGCCATACATATATACACGTGATCGTTGCCCGTCTGCAAACACCCTGCGGATATTTATGCTGTTTACCGTAGGCGTTAGAAGAAAGTTGAAAGACTAAATTGGGGGTTTAGTTTTTCGTACGCAAATATGGTTTACAACCTTAGGGGTTAATATTTTCAAGAAAATTTGTCAATTTGGAGTAATTTTTACAGTATTACATATGTCATTGCATACATGTGAACATTGTAAAATACACAGCTTGAAAGTATATACGTATGGCAAAGTATGGAAAGTATGGCAATTTCTGAATATGAAATTATGCTATACCCATGAGACTTGAAAAAACAATCGGTAGAATACACATTGATCAAGACGGAATAGAAAATGATACATCTAGAATTGGCGTTGCCCAAAATATCAACAGATTACACTGCGTGAATAAGAAGTCTGTAATAACAAGAATTAGAACTGGGATTTATCTTGTAAACACTTCTGTGAATAAAATACTCATTACAACAGAAATGCACATATATATTCACCACCAGCAGCGATCAGCAGCATCAACGATATATAATACAGATATTTTTAGCTCATTGGGGCGAATCTTCCAGTCGTTTACTATTTAATACGACGCCTAGTTAAAATACCTTGATAATCTAATTGATGCCTTCCACAGTTACTATCTTAAATCAATATATATATATATATATATATATATATATATATATATATATATATATATATATATATATATATATATTATTATTATTATTTATTTGATACACAATACATTATAATACATATGAATTTTAAATGTTGTGTGTCGCTGGTGGTAAGAATAGAGCAAGCCCCGTAACTACATATGCCTAACCACCAGCCTAAACTAAGATAACTAAATTAACATACTGGAATAAGAAAATATAACATTTAAGGAATGGAAAATTGGAATAAAATAACATAATGGAGTAATACAATGAGAAAAAACAAAACAAGAAAAATATAAATATCATTATAAAGAAAAGAAATAAAATAAAATTTGAAAAAGATGAATGCACACAGTCATGTGGGGCCAACTTCATTTTCACGTAGTAAATCTGCTCTTAATAACATTTTAAATTTGGAAATATCATCTTCTTGACGGAATTTTGATTTGATTTGATTGTAAAGGTTAATAGATCTGATGTAAAAACCATTCTGGTATTGCTGGGTTCGAGCAAAAGGTGTTAATATTGTAGGAGAGCCACTATTAAATCTAGTTGATGCAGTGCTATTATTTACCATCAATCTATCACCTGGATCAATGTCAACTACATGTAGTAACAATTTTTTTATAATACATATACTATTCATAAATATATATAATACATATACTATATGTATTCTATAATGTATATAATATATATATATATATATATATATATATATATATATATATATATATATATATATATATATATAAATATATAAATATAAATATAAATATATATATATATATAAATAAATATATATATATATATATATATATATATAAATAAATATATATATATATATATATATATATATATATATATATATATATATATATATATATATATATATATATATATATATATATATATATATGTACATGCAGGATAGCCTTCACTACATACAGGCAAGCAAGACTCCATAATGAAGGAAACTTTCGCTATACACGTTAAGTAACTTCTTTCAATGTGGCCTTACAAACGATCAATGCCCCATCAAACGAATGGAGATAGAAGGGAAACTAATTTACGTTTTAAATTGGTATTTATTCGTTTCAAGTAATTTCGTGCCTTCGGATTAAATAAATTGTAATTCGTCACTATGCGTGGCGGAATTAGTCTTTTATTGAAGCACGCGAACAAATAGGCCTACATAGAGAATACCAAAGCAATATAACATCGACTTTGTTTCATTTGAATTAGATGTCATAGTTATGAGTGTATTGCTAAATGGACTGCTCTTTCACTTTGAAGCTATACTAATATGTTGCAAGACATGTTGGATCTCCAGGAAATGAATGAAAAAGCACAAAGCTGTTTTTTCAACTGCATTACCTAGAATCCACAAAACCCATAAGCTATATAACTATAAAGCTTTATAGCTATAAAACATGACTTGTAAATGAGTATTCTATGAATAAACTATTATTATTATTATTATTATTGTATAATTATTATACCATGTAACATTATTTTTGAGGAAGTTTAACATTATTTTTTGCTGTTTAGTGGATAAAATTTCTCTGTTTTGTTTAATTCTTGAAGGAATTTATTATTGACTTGAATTTGATTCGATTTTTGATTATGTATATGTATGTGTGTTATATCTATATCTATGTATTATATATCATCCAGACAACTCAATTAAGTGTATATATTTTGTTGTATTCAAAATGTGAATAGACCCGCGGAGAAGTTAAAATTTTTGACTTTGCGGGTCTATAGTATTTTAATATATGTATTTTTGATATTAAAAAAAAATTGCTGAAAAAATTATTATTATTGAACATAATTAATGATCTGTGGAGTATGATAGACAAAAGAAATACATCAAAAAATAATGAAAAATGGTAACACATGTTTTTCAAGTATTGCATAGAATGATGGAAGTCTCGACTATATATATATATATATATATATATATATATATATATATATATATATATATATATATATATATATATATATATATATATATATATATATATATATATATATATATATATATATATACGCTCATTCAATTATCGATAGACTCACGAGTGCTACTATTGCTCCACAACTTCTTTTTATAAAGCATCAAACTATAATCCAGTTCCACTAATACGAAATCAATTCTCTTTCATACAGAAAATCACTCAAAAACAATACGTGCATTATTCGATTTTAAAACTAGCACATGCACATGCAAAGCATATCCAAATTAAACATTCACTTTCGTAATATGGTCTCTCTCTCTCTCTCTCTCTCTCACACACACACACACACACACACCTACACTTTCGCTATGTATACACTTTTATTATCTATCTAAACTCTTAAAGTAAGTACAGAAACAACATAGCCGGGTAATTAACCATCAAGTACTAACGATACATATGTGCAAATGTTTTCTGGTAAATTAAGATAACATGCCAATGTTTGTTTCCATGTCTATATACTATATAGTCTCTGCAGGCATTAATTGCTATTTGCTTTTTTTGATCCCGAGTGTACTACCATGTACCATTGTAGGGCAAACAGTCAGCTGTTCCATAATGTGTGGGTATCGATTTAGCCCCATAACAGAACTGAGGAAAGCAATGGGATACACGGCAGCAGGCAACTGGGCGGCGTGGACATGTAGGGGTAGAGGTCTACAGGGGTGATAGCAGCAGCACCAATGTCACATAGGGTGGTGTAGGTCTGTAATATTTATTAGTTAACGTACGTCGTCATCTTCTCGACTTATTAATAATGGAAATTAGGGAATAAGGTAGATGGAATGGACATGTGCGAATGGATACGCCAGCGTGAAAACTATAACGTGTAGGTTTTACCCTGAGGAATTCATCTTCTGTGTTGAAGATTTCTTATGAATTTCATGATTAAAAGATTCAGTATATGGTCTATTCGTAAAAGTTATTTACGTCAAGCTATTTCAATTATCAACGTATATACAATTTAGGTTATTATTTCTGAAAGTGGAACTGTGAATTGTCGAGCTATAAAGAGGGCTATAACTACATTATTCTTCATCAAAAGTGGAACAGTAGTTTCAACAGAAAAAAAATCATATAGTTCAAAAAGTCCAATGCGAAAGTTGTGCTGTGTTGACTGATATAACGAACTAACTTCTAGCGGATTTCTGCTGATGACGTGTTTTTGTGTTAGAAAGTTGGTAACGCATATAAATTATCATCTAGCATCGTATGTGTATATATATATATATATATATATATATATATATATATATATATATATATATATATATATATATATATATATATATATATATATATATATATATATATATGTTGCCAACTTTCGTTTTCAAGAGTAAAACGAAACATTGTTTTCGGTTATGACAGGACAAAACAAAACAAACAAGTTTTTTTTAATCTACCTTCCTCTTCCTTCTTCCTTCATCTCTCTCTCTCTCTCTCTCTCTCTCTCTCTCCCTCCCTCTCCCTCTCTCTCTCCCCATATGCAACTCGATTTTCATTCATCTATACCCAGAAATATTCATCACCAAATAATCATCTCTGATTTACTCTTCGTCAGTGTCAATCAGCATTCTAAGGTCAGTGAACCCTCAACATTGGCAATTTCATCAATTATACATTACGAACTCAACTCGCGAGCCAAAATTAGAGAATATAATGCATAATTGATATTGACGAATGGCATTTGACTCGACTTATATTGAAATGGTGACAATTTATAAGTCACCGTTCGGACGCCTTTAATTAAATAATCTATTGACAGAATTGCACGCGAAATTGAAACCGTTGTCTTTATCAGACGAGAACAGACAAATACTTGGAATGTGTAGGCCTACAAGAGAGAGATAGGATGGTATGATATGAAAATAATGAAATTGAGATATGCGCTGATGGAAAATGCACGGCTTTTAGGATAACAGTATCCATCAATCATGTAGAGAACACTTCCATCGTGCGCTCAATCATTTTATATCTACATAGGGAAACCCTTGAGGGTGCAGGCTACGCGAACTATGTGATATTACATACTTGAAAAAATCAATCAATATTGGTGAAAATGAAAATATAATCTAACTGATATTAAATCTTGAGCAGAGAATATCAAATAATGGTAGCGGTATACCTATATATACTAACTTGACTTTCCAAGTTTATATGGGAATGGGAGATTTGGAATTTAGATATTGTTTTCATCTTTAACCGATCTAATATTGCATTCAGAATATGAATAATCGATTCTTGCGTCTTGCTTGTAGTATCTCAAAAAAAAATGGGTGCAATAAAGAAAGAGACACTTTTTCTCATTCTTTCAGACAGGAATAAACACAACTAATTAAAACAATATTAGCAAAGGGCGTGGCTTTTCATACTGAAATAGTAGCACATAGAAATCATGTTGAGATGCAATCTTTACACCAAAATGATTGACGCGGTGTCGCATTCAATGCTAACCCCTTTCATCACTCACGCGGTTGCCGTACACGTTCGGTACGTTACCGTGATGAGTAATGAAAGGGCGCAAAGAGGGCGAGGGAGGTGAGGGGGAAAAGGGGTGGGAGGAAGGGGCAAATTACCCCGGCGTACACATACGGGCAGAAAGATTCCAGCAGTCCAGCTGACACTGTTCTGACACAGCCTTCTCGTCAGCTGGAGATATTTCGACAGCCGACAACAAAGCAAATAAGAAAGGTCGGGTGGGGGGTATGGGGGAGCTTTAAAAAAACGCTCTTGAAAATATAATGAATGAATAAAACCATTCATAGACTATACCAGCAACCCTCAGTCAAAATTCCCGTTTTCGTCTCTCCTCGGCTGTTCCACATCGAGCGAGCTGGTAACAGTACCATGCGTTGATCCGAACATCAAGCCCACATGGCGCAACAACTCGCTGTATGGATGTACGAGCGACCGTCCGACCGTCCGACCGTCCGACCGTCCGACCGTCCGACCGTCCGACCGTCTTGTTTCGTCCACTGGCAGCGAAGTTAGTAAGCTGATTACAGGTCTGCATATATAATATATATATATATATATATATATATATATATATATATATATATGTAATATATATATATATATATATATATATATATATATATATATATATATATATATATATATATATATATATATATATATATATATATATATATATATATATATATATATATATATATATATATATATATATATATATATATATATATATATATATATATATATATATATAAATATATATATATATATATATATATATATATATATATATATATATATATATATATATATATATATATATTATATATTATATATTATATATATATATATAAAAAAAATTTATATATATATATATATATATATATATATATATATATATATATATATATTATATATTATATATTATATATATATATATAAAAAAAATTTATATATATATATATATATATATATATATATATATATATATATATATATATATATATATATATATATATATATATGATACATAATATATACCGTCGTCCTTGGTAAGTCACTCAGCTGAGGCACCGCTTCAGAAATAAAAGTCACAATTGGGCGTTGGTTCGAATCCCGCTCAAGGCATGGGTTTTGTGAATGTACTTTCACTTTTCATTACTTCATAGTTTCATAATCACCATGCTCATTCGTACCCCCGTATAAGCTAGCTGTATAGTTAGCTGTGTGGGGTCGTTAAGCCAACAATGAGCATTCATATATTCAATACATATATATATATATATATATATATATATATATATATATATATATATATATATATATATATATATATATATAAATATATATATATATATATATATATATATATATATACATATATATATATATATATATATATATATATATATATATATATATATATATATATATATATATATATATATATATATATATATATATATATATATATATATATATATATATACAAAGGCATCCAGCTGATAATGTGCAATTATTGTTATAACTTTTAGCATGTCAAGTCGAAGACATAAAGCATTGTACACGAACGTGTCATGCATGTTAAAATGTGTACATACGTCATAGTCGTAGGCTTTCGGTGAAGTTTAAAAGCCATTGCTGACTGATACGATGAAAATGACGAGATAGGAATGAATTAAATGAATCATGAAAAACGCATCGAAAAATGTTTCTGTCTGTAAAAGATGATCCATAAAATGATCACTTCTCGTATCTATTTATTTATTTATTCATTCATTTGATTTTATTCATTCATTATTATCATTATCAATACAATATAAATTAGGCACAACATAATTATAGTCATAAACATGAATATTACACAATAATAAATACACATTAAGGTTTGTAGATGGTTCGTAAAAGTAATATAATTTATTAATTTAATATGTACACAGGGTACAGTAGTTTAGTGCGGTAATCAAGAGTTGAAAAGCAAATGATATCGAAAATAATAAAACTCGCCCAAGGCAACGCTAGTGTGTGATAAAGGGAGCCATCGAAAAAAAACATCGATTATTGTAAGATGGAGCAAATAGCACATAATAATCGATTACAGTACATAAATAATACAAATTATATGATCTTTCTTCAATAAAAATATCATTTGGAGAGTAATAATTATATCAATGCATATGTAGAAATATATATGAAATATATGTATATATATATATATATATAAATATATATAATATATCAAATATATAATGTATGATGAAATTTTTTGATAATCGTGATTTCAAACAAATCGTCAACATTATACAGCATTGTTAACATTGCTAGAAGAAAGATTGATAAGAATGAATTGAATATGAATGAAAAAACTGAATATATTAACTCGACTGAAATATGGATTATTACGATTATTACGATTATTACGATTATTACTGAATACAATATAATATGTTGCAACGTATAATGTGAAAAAACTAAACAATATCTTTCCAAAAACTTTGGCTTTCATATGTGCAGCCAAGCACGCAGTTCTGTTTTGAATAAGTTATACACAGTTATTGAAAAAATCCAATGGCCAATGAATCGAATAACTTAGGCCTAAGAAAAGCGGCTTGCCTTACTCTAGTAGAGTTAACACTGATATATATATATATATATATATATATATATATATATATATATATATATATATATATATATATATATAAAATTTACTTTCGAAATTCTGATTTTTTTGTTTGTTATACAACAAATCGTACATCACTATTTATTTGGTATACTCTCAACTCAATCATATCTATTTTTGCCATACATGTACCGATGGATTTAGATTTGGATACACAGCATGCACATGTTCGTCTCACTTCTGGGTCTCCTCTGCCCTTCAACACCATGTTGACCTAAGAAACAATATCTGTTTCTATATATGCTTCCCCACTGATATGCAATTTTGACGTCGTTGCCATAGTAGCAATATTTGTTTCTATTTGCCCCCCACTAACCGAACGTTCGAACTGTTTCGACACCGTGCACGTCCGTACACGAAACGATCCTGTTCTATGAAAAGGAGCATGGCAGGGGTCTGGGTAAAGTAAAAGCTGCATGTTTGTCTAACTACATTGCTTGGTTGCATCTTGTCTGCGCCTCACTGCGTCAATCTAAGCACCACAAGAACTTGTATAAATAACCAACCGACGTACGTCGTTATTTATTCCCACGTCCCCCATAATATACAGTACAGAGAGCGAGCGAGTGTGAGGGAAGTTTGGGAAGTGTGGAAGAAATAAGGGCAAGGCGCGAGGGTGTATTATATACTTTGGAGCGATATTCCAGGGTATATACACGACCCAAAAGCCGGCGCATCAATCCCCAAACATGATCGATCTAGACGTTTCACTCGTGTAAGGCTTATAGCCTTATATAGGACCCTCGTATAGAGTGGGTGAGTTTTCAATTTCCACTGGACTTGTGTAGAAGCAACACAGAAACCAATGCATAATATATGGTAATGTGTCGTTTTGACGCCTGCTTTGTAAAGGCGTTATATATCTAACCATAATATATATTTATATATATATATATATATATATATATATATATATATATATATATATATATATATATATATATATATATATATATATATATATATATATATATATATATATATATATATATACATATATAAATATCCAGCACCGAGATCGGGAAAGGGAAAACTGGCAAGTTTATGGCCGGCAGACCTTTTGTTCAACAACATGAAAATGAAATGTATGTACCAGAATCAAGCTAGACCCACAGAGCTCACATGAAAATATATAGCAATGTATTTTCATATCGACCTGAAATTGTCCACGAGAGAGGGACAAAAAAACTATTCTTTGATGGTGAAACAGATTAAATTATTTCAACTTCTATATAGTTGAGGAAGAATTTTGCAGCTTGCTATGATTTGATGTATGATAATAATTGAAAGTCATCGAGACATTTATTATGCATCATATGTTATGTTGTTATTTGACCAGCGCGAGGATCTTGATGATAAATGTAACAAATTACGCAGAGTACCAAAAACAACAATTTTTCTTGTTTTCTGCATTATGTATCAATATTTTTATTAAAAATTTCCTGTTTGATGACCTGTTATATTATAATTAATTCAAATTGCATCTGAACACGCAAGCAAGAAGGCAATCGCGCGGCACGGGCTTACGTGACAAAGTGCACTTATACAGCATTATTGCGCGTCACTAACTCGCCTTATGGATCACAAATCGTTTAAAGTCATGTGATCATTCCATCTCATTACCATTTACCAATCACCATTTTCTCTCTTCTACAAACTGCAGTGGGAGTAGAAAAGATATTCAACGAGGATTTGTTTACGCGAGGCATTGACGTAAGAGCAAAAATGTTGCATCACTTAAATTCTCGCGATGCAGATTTATACGTATGTCAGTTTCGATATGACTGAATGAAATATGAATATTTGTTGCGTACGGTTCTTTCATACATCGGTGAATTTAGCACGCATACTCAGCTGCTATGCGGAATCCAACTGCACATATACATAACCTCAAAACGCACGTGCTTGTCAAGTATGGTCAACGAGAAAACGATTGTGAAAGAAAGATGATTTGCCTTCTTTTCTGGTATCATTTTCAACGAACAGGTTTATGCTGTATCTAAAAACTATTTTCAAAAGAAAAAGTACAAATAAAATTCAATTCATGAAATAGGAAATAGAATTATAATGATTTCAGCGTTCTTCCATAAACGACAGTACTGCAATAATAATGACACCTCAATACAACTCTCATTGTCGATGCATTTCAAGATCCTAAAGATGCAACGTGTGGTTACGCAGTGCGTACGTTTAATGCGTGCGTCACATATAAAACCCATGCGTAGTCAAGCCACGTGACAAAGCAGCATGCATTATCAATAATTCTTTCTTACAGCTCCGAGTAAGGTGACGAAGATTCCACGAACAGTGAACCAACCCAACGGGAAGGGAAGGGGGATAGGGGCGAGGAGATCCGACCAAACCACCAAAGTGTTGCCAAGCAAGGCACACGACTTGAATGATTAGATTCACTTTAATATAATCGACTCGCCTCTTTCTCTTTATCGTATCACCATTACCGGTGGTTTAACCAAGTACTGACGGAATCCATTATAACTCAAAGTAAACTATGTATATGCCGTAACGTGCTACATACGAGTGTATTATGTGGGTTCTGATGGCCACATCTTCGTTATGGTAACTATAAGCTGTAGTTCCTTTCCTTCTGATGTGTGTTCTCCTACTGCCATATTCCCGTACTGCCTGCACTATACCGGTGCCCCTTTTTGCCCCGTGGTGACTACACCATCACTTAAACTTCTCAATACATTCCCAACTTTACCTCCAAAGATTGTTTCGTATTGCCTAGATTCACTTTTGATCCACCCTTGTACATGTCTCAATTTCTCCTACTGCCTACAACCCAATTTCTGTCTTTTAGTACCTGCAATTGCAATACCCGCTACTTCTTCGATCACTGTTACATTAGGACTATAGGTCATCCATTAATTGTCACTGGGTGCCAACGACTTTGTTCAAGGGGTTAGAGGCAGTGCATCTCGACAATAAATAACAAATATAGTGTACTATAGACATTTCGAGAGATCAAAGGTGAAGTGGTACTGTAGGCAGTACAAGTGTAAGGCAGGGTGGTTCAGCAGGTAGTGAAGGCAATGCGAGATACTTTTTCGTGGGCAATACGGGTGAAAAAAGGGACACAGCTAGTGTGTGGCCTGAACGAAAATATGCACTAAGAGTACATTGCTGTCATTGGTCTTCTGTAACGCCGTATCAGGCTACCCTACTGAAAATTAATATACACAAAGATTTGTAATTTATAGTTTTGGCCCGATCACACATCAATTAACATTTCTCTTTGTGCAAGAACTATGTCATAGACTATGGTGTCAATCAAGGCTACAATGAAGATGAATAGCATTTTTTTAATGACGAATGGAATAAAATAAAATAATAATATTAAATAAAATAAATATTTTCTGATTTTGTTTCTATAGCCTTCCTGAAACTTCCAGACATGCTGTCCCTGTGGCTGTCAGTAACGCGCACTGTGTTGGAAACTGAAGTCACGTTGGGCGTGGGTTCGAGTCTCGCATAAGGCATGGGTTTTTGTGAACGTCCTTTCACCTCTCACCACTTCACCGAATCATCATCAATCACTCATTCGTACCCCGTAGAACCTAGCTGTTGGCGGGGTCGTTAAGCAACATTAAATAATAATAATTTTCAGACTTGTTCAATGAACTAATTAAAAATTGCGTACATGCATATGGCATATGACACATTATTTGACATGTATAGTATTTGTTGTTTTCGCAATTGTTAGCATATACTATGCATAACATATTTCAAAATATGCGAAATAAGCATATAATACAATATACTCGAATAATGTATTGTAAATACATAGGCCTGCATACCTATATTATTTATTACTATGGACTGCTAACTCGTCCAAAAGCCTGGTCAAGATAATAGCCTGTTGTTACGTGTTTCGACACTCCATGCATCCCCAGACAGTGGGCTAGATCGACCAATCAGAAGAAGGCATCACTCATCGATTAAGGTTAATGTGTTTTTGTGTAAATCTCTGCACTACACCTTTACATATTATAAGGTTGAAGTCGTGCTGCTCAGAAAATGGCTAACACTAATGGAAAACGTAATTTACTGAAGATTTCAAAATATACTTAGTATAATAGCTGTGTACCACGTGACGTCCACTAAACTTTTTTCAAAACTTTTAAATCGTGAAAGACTAGAAGTTATCCATCCATCTTCAGAGTAATTGGCGCCCTGGAAACTAACACGGAGTATATCATTTGGATGATAATGATGATGATAATGCTAGTGTTTAACGACGCATCAACGATATTAGATTTAGATAGTTTTTATCCTGTTTTCAGAGGTATATAGACCAAGAGGATTTTCTCATTCGCGATTTCAATCCCAAAGATAACGAATAGTTCCTACTTCCTATAGAAGTTTCCACGGGAAACCTTTTCGCGCTGCATCCACACAGCACATTTGTTTCGAGTGAGCTTCTGTTTTCAACTATTTTGTCCATGAACCCTCTCAATTACTCCTCGGAGAGGTTCGAAATGTTTGAAATGCCGGGTATTCGGTAATAATGAATGGTGTTGGGGAGTTGTGACGTTGCACCGACGTCGACGCCAGTGACTTGTCGGCGTCTCTTATCTGACATCGCGGCGTCCTCGGGGGGATTGTACTACATCGAGCATCACGAGATGTCAGCACAGTCTCATGCAAATCAACTATGAAACCACCAGTGGCGGCTTCGTGGTCTATTTAGCTCTCCCCCCCCCCCCCCACACTCTTATGCCTATATTTAAGCCCTTACGGACAAAGAACAACAGGGACGACGCACGATGGCTGGAGTAGAGTTAATATTTCAAAATAAACAAACATAAAGCAGTGAGAGTTTCGCAAAATTGGAACCACTACAGATTAGACTTTCCAATACATAAAACATGTTTTCATCGCATAACTCACTTCTCTCTTCCTCTGCAATCTGTTCTAATAACGGCATGAAAAGAGAATAAACAAATATTTCTAGATAGGGAAATGGGAGAAGATACCAAACCAAATTTAAGAGTCTTTTGTGACCCCCACCCTTCAAAAAACACAGGCAACTCTGCATTTAGCGTGCGATTACGGTGGACTGTTCCCTATTCATTACGAAACTGATAAATGAGTGAGGCTGTGCGTTTGTGTTCGCTTTTCTTCCTGTTATTGTGACAAAAACCCATTCTACCGCCGCGGCACCGCGCGCGCCGTCGTATAAAACAAACACTGACAAATCGTACCAGAGAAACCTGCACCAACGAAATCATTAATCCAAGTCAAGATCACGACCTTATAGGCCTACCCAACCCCCCTGAAGGAGAGATAAAAATACGATCTCTCTCTCTCTCTCTCTCTCTCTCTCTCTCTCTCTCTCTCTCTCTCTCTCTCTCTCTCTCTCTCTTTCTCTTTCTCTCGACTCGTAACTATTACGTAACTAGAGGAAAAGAATGGGGTGGAGGGTAGTGTGCTTGCTGTGCACACGAAAGAAAAGAAAAGAAAAGCCTAGGTAGGCCTATACTAGAACACACCCACAATTGATATTATATTAGCTGAAGAACGTATCAGACAAGAAACTATGTAATCATTTTGAATAAAATTTCATAAATATTAATAGTGAAACAAAAAACTACATCATTCAGCTCAGTGTGCCGATCAATTGACGTGGCTCAATCCTGACGTATAATGAGATATTCTGAATGGATTAGGACTATACATCAGCATCTTGAATGTACATTGTAATGTACTTCATCAAATTGGCATTTTTGGGTTTCATTTATTGGATGCGTTGGACAGGCAATTGGGTACGCTTGCTCGTGTATGTAACCCTGTAAAAAAGCAATTGCCCTTGCTGCCCTTAGGGACGCATAGTTGTGTGTTGTGACTGCATACAGAGTTAGCGCCGTTCGGCCGGTGGCAGTGATTGGGTGGCGGTAGGGGGGAGGGGGTCAACGCATGGACACAGATATAATAATTGATGGATGTCGCGTAACGGCCCCCCTTCTCCCACAAAGTCCTGAGATCATCACAATGCACCAGATATGTGGGTCATATTGGAAAGGTCACCAACCTGACCCCCACCTCAAACGATTGTGTCTCATCTAACACACAGGAACTAGAGGTATAGAACATAGTAATAAATTAAATGAGGCCTACTTCATTTCCATATAAACGATTGCTTGAATGTATGATATTTTGGTTTTGATTCCGGTTTTTGTTCAGTGAGTTTAATATGGAGAACCTGTTCTGTTGCTGTATCCACCACCACCTCACCACACCACACCAGTCGAGTTGATCTGTTGTTAATGGGATCGGTGACCTGTACCGCGCCCGGTGTGTTACGTACATCTATATCTTACTGACCTTACTGAAATCATTCGAACGTGTATAGACCGATCGGGCGTAGCACATTTATATCATGTGCTAATGCAGACACCGTCAGTTAGTGTTAAGCGCCAAGGACTGTAAAACGTGAAATGTATGAGCGAATATGAGTAAAAAATTTCAGACGGTATTTAGACCTAATGCTAATCATTAGGTCATTGTTCATTTGTATAGATAAATGATGACGAGTGGCTAATACCGTTATATAAATGAAGATGAATGATTCAGTATTTGAGTGGAAAAGACGGAATAATCACAACATCAACATGATAAAATCGTGATAAGTTGAATCGCAATCTAGATCATTTTTAAAGTTGAAAGAATCGCGTTTTCCACGTTCTCACGACACATTCCATTTGTTATAAACGCTGTCGTGTGGATTGAATCGAAGATATTACTCAAAAGTATCGCCAGAAACAGTTTTACTGTCTTCATTTTATATATATATGTATATATATAAATATATATATATATACAGAGAGAGAGAGAGAGGGAGAGAGAGAGAGAGAGAGAGAGAGAAAAAAAAAGAAAGATAGAGAGCAAGCAGCGCACACATGGAGTAGTACGGTACCCAACTAAATACACAAAGAACTCGAGAGAAGTGAATCGATTACTGGGGATGGTTGACATCAATCTTTCCCTATTTAATCACATTATGCTTGTGTGAAAAAGTCAAGTGACACTGTTTGCGAAACGTATAGAGAGCAATCGTCAATCGAAAACACCAAAAAGAGAATATAACAATTGTAAATCTCTCTACTGGCGACGTCGTGCGATTATCAATCAATACGTGTGTATACTATGTACATATAAATATACACATAAATGAATATAAATAAATAAATAAATATACACACACACACACATATATATATATATATATATATATATATATATATATATATATATATATATATATATATATATATATATATATATATATATATATATATATATATATATATCAACAAATCGCAAAACTGCTACTGGTCTTCCACCGAAAGAAATCAAGAACTAGTTTGCTTTTAGCCAAATGCGTTATTTAGCAGCAAGCCGCAGCAGCTCTTTAGCTGTGCAGAAGCCGGTTTGGAGTCACGTGACTACCAGTAGATACGGTGTTGGTTGTGACCCAAATCTACGTGGAATATATATATATAAGAGAGAAAACTGATCACGTTTTACAAACGCAGATCGGTAGAGCGGCGCTACGATAGTCCATCATTCTTGTACGTGGAACCAGTTTTTTTTATTACTATATACCACTTGTTTTTTTCTACAGACACAATATATAATAAATAAAACAACACAGCTATAATAAAAATAAGAACTAAAGCTGGTCTCCAAGCAGTTCTTGTGATGTAGGCCTAGTAGTGTGCGTGGTACAGCTTGATATCACCATGTAGAGAAGTGCTTCACATATTTATGTTACAATTTTTAACCATTACACAACTTCAATTTGCCTATACCTATCCCACTGTGAGGTTGCTTGGGATGGAGCGTTATTATTCAATTCAACTAAATCAAATTAAATCATTCTATAGTTCACACTTATCCAGCTTGAACTATCAGGTGATCATCCCATGGGTATAAATAACAGCTAAAATCTTAAAAAGAAAAGTGTAATAAAAAATATTTAGTCACTACATTTATTATAATTACTTTTTTGTTTATCCCCGCGGATCATCGTGATGAGATGAGTAATGTTTTCATGTTAATTAAGAAATATGTAAAGCATAATAATAATTCATGATTTTCCGACATACAGTGTTACAAGTTAGCAGTCAGCGTGTGCGCCGAGAACGAGTAACTCTCAATTACCTATGCATTTCCCTCGGCACTTCCTAATGTTTCAACTTAACACAGCTATGACAATTAATTAAAAAACAAAGTTTTTCATAGCACGCCCAGCTTGAATAAGAAACAGTTTTCTTCAGAGTGTCAGAGCCGCGGCCATTTTGGACTTTGGAAAAGTAATAAAACGTGTCCGAAAAACAGTATTAACTGTTTCCCAAAAGACAAACAAAACAAGTACATAAAAACAAAGTACCAAACAGTTATCTTGTTTTCATTATACGTATACTATAATATTATGCTCACTATCACACAAAAGAAAGTGTGCGACATTGTTTGCCGAAGATGGTTTGCGAAGAGGAGCGAACGGCATACGACTAGAAGCCAATGCCCTGCCTATACACATTGACTAGTGTGACCCACAAGTGTTGGGGGGGTCAATCTCACAACTTCTGGCTTCTGTCCAAAATGCGCGAATACGTCGTGTTCATAGGCATTGCATTACGTATAGCCATCGGTCTCGAGCAGAGTTATACGTCCAGAACAACACATTTTCAGAAGGTAATTACTTTTCAACGGTGAAATAACGAGAAAAAACTAGTAATAAGACATTTTAGATGATTTCGACAATTTTTTTCAACACGTGGCACTATTGGAAATTAAATAACCCGACACGAACCGCTCACGTGATTTATTGCCAAACACAACATGTTGATCTAGTGTTATGCAAATTTAGACATAACGATTTTTCATCTGCGCCCACTTTAAATAAACAAGAATATATATCTTGAAAGTTGAAAAGAAAAGATAACTTGATTTTATTTCTGTGATATATATTCGTGTACCTTGATTTTTCAATCTCCACACCAATCTTCCTATATATTCTCTATACCGTACGAAAAGACATCAATCGAATTTGAATTGATTTTTCCCGATGAAATTCACTTTCGACTTCTTAATTGTATACCAAATTTTGAGACGATCCCTAATTTGTATAGGTTTAACCGAAGTCGATAAAGTAGCACGGAATGTAGAACTGCTTTATCGACTCTGGTTTCACTAAAACAGTTCTAAAGGTAAACCTCAAGTACTGAAGAGTTTTGGGACACTGGGGTTCTATCAAAGTTGAACAACATCTTCTCTCGAAGAAGCTGTACACCACATTGCTAATGTCAACAACATGACGATGATGGTCGTAACGGGATGCCTTCCTGAATTCATTACACTCTACTCTCAGTCGTCTAAAATAAACATCTCGAAACTACTATGTGATGGACACTATAAGCATAACAGATCGAGTGTTCCGACCACCAAACATTCTACTATATACAGTATGTAGGCCGGCAACCTCACATAGTGCACCCTACTATATATACGCTCATCTGTTCGCACTAACACACGCATCTGAACTACATTACATGACTTGAGAAGAAATCTCACGGTCATAACTGTCTTTTATTGATGACCTCAACTCATCCAAGGGAGGAAAACACCAAATCTGTGACGAAAATCCAATTAAAAATATATATTCAGAGTTTAGAGTTTCAACATGTTCGGAAAACTGATTGTGAATTACACGATTCAGAAAAATGAGGGCATGCACCCTATAGATAAAGAAACTTGTTCAGTTCTACACCCACCATCGCGTGATGAGCAAAAGCTCTATAGCCCTTATACCATCAAAAAGAAGCGGGTGCAATTACATAATGAAAAGTTGTATCGCCGTTTTATGGATGATCAATGTACGTATACATCTACATAATATATAAAACAATGCAGGTGAATCGTGTGGTGAAACTACGCCTACAACAAACACCCGTCTGCCTTATATATTTTTTTTTTGCTTCAATATGGAGAAAACAACACAGTAATAGGGGACGGGAGGCCGAACAAGGTGCGTCGAGATCTGTGACACGACGATTGATTCGAAAGAGCTACGAGAAAGAATAAAATACTGGCGCAATTTTGTTCAAAAAATACCGAAAACGAATCACACAAAAAAAATTGATAAAAAATAATTTCAATCTTCAGGACCGGATGTTCGAAGGTTGACTTATATGAAAAAGGAAATCTTGGATCAATATTCAAAGTTGCAGACCCAATGCCAGAAGGTATGCATCAAACCATA
Source organism: Brachyptera risi (assembly GCA_964007535.1). Classification (NCBI taxonomy): domain Eukaryota; kingdom Metazoa; phylum Arthropoda; class Insecta; order Plecoptera; family Taeniopterygidae; genus Brachyptera; species Brachyptera risi. Next base: position 33,077,810 of record OZ023326.1, on the reverse strand, counting down.
ACTCTACTCTTTAGAAACACGAACAAATTCATCTCATTTTTTTTCTCTAGTTCAACTAAATCAGTCTCACCAGAAAAGTATCAAGCCATTCGATTTGAATATCAGGATAATATATTATTTCTGTTACGAATATAAATTGATCGCCATGCCGACTGACGATATAGAATGAACTATGCAAATCGACTTTTAGCAACTAGCGATGTTTTTTTGTTTTTTTAAAGCAGAAAAATGTGAATTCTCTTGTAGGGTGGTACAGGCATACTTTGTAGGCCTAAAAACAGAAGAAGAAAGCTTTGGTCTACCAACAAGAAAAAACTTGAAAATGTTGATACTCGGCATAATTACCAGGTATACAACCACTAAACTCAACTTGAAACATTAACGCTTTTGAAATATGTAGTTATGTTTCTCTTTCTTATCATGAATCTCGAGGTGCATAAAATCACAGGATAAACTTGAAATACCACACACACACACACATATATATATATATATATATATATATATATATATATATATATATATAGGCCTATATATATATATATATATATATATATATATATATATATATATATATATATAAATAAATATATATATAAATAAATAAATATATATATATATATATATATATATATATATATATATATATATATATATATATATATATATATATATATATATATATATATATATATATATATATATATATATATATATATATATATATATATAGATATATATATATATACAAGAAGTAGAACACCAAGTGATGAGTTCGTCATATTTTTATTGACCACCTTTTTCTATCGTGAATATAAGTATATTATGAATTAGCTGCCTCGTGACAAAACGGTATATAGGTGATCCACGTGCGGAGCCCACACACAGCAGCCATTAGTTCTCAGCCAACTCCACCCCCTCCCACCCCTCGGGGCGACTACATACACGCGTGCATACATGCATGCATACCCACTAAAATACACCCCCAACATTTTCTTGCACCGTTTTGCCACTCCAAACAACGAACACTGTTTTACAATCTTCTCCTTTCCGTCGCTGCTATTAAAGTGCTGACGTTCGCGTCGTAAAAAAACGCATAAAGCTTTTTTATCCACATTTTCAATAATAATAAAACTAATTTATAATAAAAAGCACTTACATTCACAAGACCTTGCCTAACTTTGAACTCCTTAATGGAAGATTAGGTGTGTAGGCCTATATATATATATATATATATATATATATATATATATATATATATATATATATATATATATATATATATATAAATATATATATATATATATATAAATATATATATATATATATATATATATATATATATATATATATATATATATATATATATATATATACATATACACATATACATAAATATATATAAATATATATGTGTATATATATATATATATATATATATATATATATATATATATATATATATATATATATATATATATATATATATATATATATATATATATATATAGCCGACAGATAATGTTACAGTCTTCATGACATGTAGCTTATATCGTTATATTGTTTTAGTAAATTGAAAATTGTAATGAAATTATTGGTCTAGTTTCAAGGTTCGTTAAATATGAAATATGACAATATTTGATGGGTTTGTGCCTCCAAGATGAATTAATTGCACCAAAATATTTTTAAAAATAAATGGTCGGAATCCAAGGTCAAAGAAAAACTAATGAAACTCACAGTAAATTTTACTGGGCGGAGACAAATATACTTCTGATCAAGTTATCGTTAATTTGAACATCAAAGTAAAGTTTTCGATTTGTTTATATATTATTACTTATTATCTGTAAAGTTTGCAGCTGGCACGTGTCGTGTGAGTCACACATAATGTGTTATACCTAATTAAAGCCTTATTACAGTGTTATCTTTATCATGAATTGCCCCCAAATGAACGCGCTAATTGGAGTCAAACTATCGTATACGTACTATATTTATCCATAGGCCATTGCTATTTAGCTGCTAAGGTACTTACAGGGCACAAGTATTACACCAAAGCGCGCACTGCTTATTATGCAAAACAAACAAACAGTCTGTACTCACCTAGAACAAACAGAAAGAAAACATGTATTAGTCGTTATCATATGATAGGGTTACAAATATTCAAACACTATTTTACGACAATGCCTTCGTACACAATACTTTTATATTGGATAAAATGTTCAAATCAACTAATTCCATCTTCAAAGATCGACTTGAACCTTTCAATTATCAGCTGGATTAATGAGAAATTAAATTTGAAATATTTATCAAAACACAATTATAATTCAAGTTTTCATTCGCAGTCTTATTTTTTTTGCAGTACCTTCGCGCATAAAGTTATAACTATTATCTGATGACTGAATCGCCCGAACAATAAGAACATCGAAAAAAGATGTTCTTATGTGTATATCTGTTTTAGGAAGGAAGAGGAATAGAGTCCACATATATGCCATACCACCTTTTATACTATTAATAGTATGGTATTAATTTCCAATTATACATATTATAGTAATAATAAAAAACATGAAAATTAGAATAACATGTGAATGAAAGGGCCTAGAAGATCGATACAATCGTGAAAACAATGTTATCAGTCATTATAGTATGAATACATCTATACGGACAGTAGGCCCTACGTCTCGATGATTGTATCACTAATAATAGTACTAGTTTTAAAGGAAGTTGGGGCCTTTTAACAAACAATGATTCTCCGCAACGCATCTATACAAATGCATCCTACCATATACGCTTGTTATATAATCGTAGTTTACAAACTTCCGCTGTGTGATGGATTATTAAATAGCTGTTTTTCCACGTAAATAAACACACTAAGTGACGGTAATGCAAAGTAGTTGACGGCTCGGTGCAACACATCCACTTCGTTACTCGACAACAGTGCGGTATACTGTTGGAAGCAAATAGATCCATCTACAATCTCGCGTACATTACACTAATATCGTGGTACCGGGACATATAGGACTTATAACCAACCCACTTTTTGAAATGTATACTCAGGGCTCTTATTCTGTTGATTCTGGAACAAAATGATACAGTGACCGATCTTTGTTTTGGTCCGACGATTCAGTATACTTCAACACAGTGTATCATATGGGATCAAATGGATCATCTATTTAGGGCGGCAAATTTGTAATGATCCGCAGCGCTCAAATCCGTTTTCTGGTATCTAATTTGAAAGATTAGTTTAGGTGATACTGAAAGTTAGTTGTTGGCGGTATTTTTGATGGTCATCAAATTAATAGTCAACATCAATCTCTATGATTTACTGTCATCTCGATGGGTTGGACTTCCCAATATATACTGACAAAAAGATGCCTCGAGTCTTTATTCTGTAACTGCAAACGAAATGAAAGCCCAACGTATAGAGCTTACGTTTTCGTCGGAACAAAACGAAGATGGGTGGCTCTCATTTCGTTCTATAGTTATAGCACGATGTAGAGATACCAACCTATTCAAGCATAATATAAAGAAGGTGCTCCAACTCCCATACTGATAACATGGAAGGCATTTGTGGTTTCTTGCGGTCAGTTCAGAGCCAATCGTCCCGATTGCCTGTCACGATTTAGCGGATTTCCTTGTTAACTAGATTTAGATAAGAGTGGCTACAGTACCAGTTACATTGTTGAACTAACAAAATATATAATTCTCGTAATCTACTGGGCCGTGTGTATAGCATTGTTGAGCATTGTTGTTTTAAATAGTTCGATATAAAAGCGATAGTTGCGCTACAGGCAATCGAGACGCTAGACTCAGATTCTGACCCCGGAAATATTTCACTTTCAAGACCCGAGTTGGGTCACCTCCTTTGCATTATGATAAAATAGGTTGGTATCACTACATCGTGGTTATTGAATAGCGGCCCTTAGGTTTTCAACAGTATAACTTCACGTTGATCATCTAGGAAGCCCACCCGAGTCGTGGATCTAGGATCTTGGATCTAGGATTTAACGAGGAAAACGTGTTATGTGTGGCCACATTCATGGATGAGCTAGAACATATCAACATATCTTTGGATTGGTCACATATCCACCTTGAGATCCAAACAATTACGTCACTGCCCTCCTATTTTCTAATTAATTGGATGAGCGAGGCCAATTTCACCATACCCGAAAAAAAGTGCCTGTTTTTTTTTTCTTTTTTTTTGTTCGCGCTCCACAGGTCAAGCGAAAATTTAAAATCAGTTGAAACTTGGCACACACAAGTGTCCTTATCTAATTCGATACTATATAGTTTTGAGGCGCAATCGGTCAAACCACTTCTGAGAAAACGCATTGCAAAATTTTTAAAAATCTCATGAGAATAACCCAGAGGGAAAAAATCGTCAAAAATATTTCCTTCGAGAGAATTCAAATTCTCAGGGAATTTCAATATGATGATTGTACACCTTTTCCGAACTTTCAGCTCAATCAGATCAGCCGTTTTGATGTAAAAAAATATAAAATCCAATTTTTCAAAATCACAAAGCTATGAAGAAACCAATTAGATCTAAGCAACAGGTGTCACCAATTGATTGAAAACGATCCAAACAAAGCTTTCTTTATTATCTTAGAAATGATCAGGAAATAGGATGGCAGTGACGTAGTTGTTTGGATCTCAAGGTGTATATATTTATAATAACCAATCCAAAGATATAAGTTGATATGTCTAGCTCATCCATCAACGCTGAAACACATAACGCGTTTGCCTAGTTTCTTTAATAATGAAGAAGGCCTTGTTTTAATAGTTCCCAATTAATTGAAGACACCTGTTGCTTGGATTCAATTGGTATCGTAATTGCTTTAAAAGTGATTTAAAAAAAATTACATTAGGCCTATATTGTTTTACATCAAAATGGCAAATCCGATTTGAGTGAAAGTTCGGAATAATGTGTATCATTATTATGTTGAGATTCCTTGAGAATTTGAATTCTCTCGAAGGAAATATTTTTTACGAACTTTTTCCTTTAGGTTATTCTCATGGGATTTTTGAAAACTTTGAAATGAGTTTTCTCAGAAGTGGTCCAACCGATTGCGCCTCAAAACTATACAGTATCGAATTAGATGAAGACACTTGTGCATGCAAAGTTTCAACTGATTTTGAATCTCCGTTTCACCTGTGGAGCGCGAACAAAAAACAACAACAAAAAAAGCACCTTTTATCCGAGTATGGTGAAATTGAGTCTTCGCTACGCTCATCCAATAAATCGGAAAACAGGTTAGAGAAAAAGCATGAATTTGTGCACAGAACAAGCGAACACTCGTGACATGATTTCGTGACAAAAACGACAAGTTCGGAGTTCGGACCAAGATCTACTTAAAATGTATAATGCTCAAAGGAGAGTGGCTGGCGTTCACAATGTTTACGATCCCACCGTTTGTAATACGGATCAGATGAAAAGGTATATAGCAAGCACTAGCAGACTGAATATCAATCACGCTTGAGAAAGAACTTTAGACGAACTGAAGTGTGCTGCCGGAGCTACTCTCGTTCACATATAATACAGTGGAAGGGCAAGGCCTAGATGCTTTGAATCTTTGATGTGTGATGAAAATACGGTTATACCTACATGAATCTCGGTCGTGACGTTGCTATGGACGTGTGTCACACCGGCTAAAGGGTGCAGGTTACATAGAAAAGTATAAATATACAAGAAGATGCATTTTTTTCAAATTCAAACAACTTCATATGTATGTCATTTATATCGGGTTTAACGACGAACTGTAATGATAACTAAGATCTTTTGTGGACGGATGAATGATTAATGAGATAACGGGATTGTGAGATGAAGGTTTCTTAGGTAATTTGAGAAGAATAGTCGGCAGGAAGCGGTCGTGGCGTTTATTGTAGGAACCATCCCGACGTTGGCCTAGACTACAGAGTACAGAGGGAACCCACGAAAACAACCTTTAAAGATGGACGGTGGCGGGGATCGAACCAGATCTGATATACCCCTCACCTCCCAGTTCACAAGAAGCGAGCGCGTTAGAAACTGAGCTGCACGTACAGGTAACGCAAATATCACAATTATATTTCTATATATCCGTGTTTTTTTGAGGGCCAATCATTCATTTATCAGCAAGAGGTTTACGATTAGAAACACGGTTGCCTCTTCCAACGTGAGTAATAACCAACATAATAGTTACAATACCAAGCACTCAGAATCACTGTGGATCTAAATAGGAAGAAGAAATTTCGATAAAACAAGACAAGTTCTTGAATTGTTTACTGTTGGCTTATTAGAGGGTGGATTCTTCGGTTAGATCGATCTTGATAATGAATAGCTATAATGGATCCTTATCATTTGGGAGAGCATATAGACTGATTAGACTAATAGAGTAATAAGTGAATACGTTTCATCCAAACGACTTGCGCCACTGCAAAACACGGATCTCGTATCATACTAATATAGGTTCGAAGTTCGAACACGAGCCTTGTGTGCCCACTGTGTGGCACAATCCCTGGATCGATAGCAACCACTGCCTCGCATCCCAGCGATTCGAGTGATGTTCTTTGTCCTGCCTGCTAACCCCGATCTCGGGGCAACGCGGAGTATGCGCGTAACAACCATCACCCTCTGCGACCACCCCCACTCACCCTCAACCCCCCCCCCCCTCACCACTCAACACACACACACACACATTCACTCACACACACACACACACACACACACACATACATACAACACTCGTTCGAAAAAACATTTGCTCTGATTATACCCCCGTGGGACGCGTCATTTCATTTCACATCATACCGCACTGAGCTTGCTCTAGCCAGCTAGCTACGCGACGACTTTACGATGTGATGCGACAGAGAGACGTTTCGCCATCGAACCCCGGACAGCCGTCGTTCCGCTGAGTAGCAAAGAAATTTAGAAAACTCGTTATCTGGTGACTGCTCGGTTGGGAGAAGAGATCGAAATCGACACATAAAAGAAGAGTGTCGAGTAAAGCCAGCGGAGTTGCAGCGAGAGTCCTTCGAGCATTTTACGAAGCTGTGGATTATTTTTGATATCACAGCAATTCAACATAATAGAATTTCGTTCCGCGTTTCCAAGTTACAGTACGGTACTGTACAGGAATGAAGAAAGGATAAATTCGTAAACGCTGACATATCTTAAAATAATGTCCATCCCTAAGGACCATCAACGTCAGGGCACGACTTTTTTTACTTGGAAATGTGCATATTATCATTTCTTTCTGAAATTCAGAGTCGGTTTTTGAACTCATATTATACATGTATATATAGTGAAGAAATAATGCTTCGCGAAAAGTGAGGAATAGAAATATGTACACACACAAAATATATGAATTGAAATTCATCTCCGCCGTTTTTTCAATCTCTCTTCCATACAGTCTTGTATAGGGTCTTGTTCGTGACAGCGTCGAAAGTGAAGAGGCTCTAAAACCTTCCACTGAAGCCTGAACTGAATCTCGTCCTTCTCTCAATGACGCCCGTAAGCACACAGCATCCCGGTCCATATCTCAAGTGAAGAGTCCTTTTTCTCACTATAGAACTATTCTAGCAAGTTCTATTGAAATATACATTAACAATAGTGTTACGTAATATTACATATTGTGTTGCTATTGAGGGTTGTCATTTATATGAGTGATCAAAAAAACAAACGTACATGATGCACACGTCTTGCAAGTTGAACTATGATGCCAATGTCGAAATCCCCCATCCATACACAAAGCATCATATAATAATAATTCAGAAGATGTTGTTTGAAACATTCAACAACTAAACAAGAACATAAAAGGGATCCACTTTCATTAGAGTTGATACATCAACTTTGATACCATCATACATGAGACACTAGTAAATGGTAACTATAACAGTCAAAAAGTAATGAATGGGTGAATAGAAAAATAGCTGAATTCAAGTAAAAAGCGTCCTCCAAGAGCTACATGGAAAATACAACGTAGACGAAAAGAAGGCGCGAACCACCCGAGCGCTATTGGTGTTGGATAGAGGGCACGGATGCTCGGAACTCCGCTTTCTTGGATGAAAATTCATATATAAACACACACACACACACACATATATATATATATATGTATATATATATATATATATATATATATATATATATATATATATATATATATATATATATATATATATGTATATTGGCCTATATCAATATATAGCACACAACACTACACAAAACCTGGCTTCCGGTACTAAGCATGCATGGAATTAGGGGGCAAGATTGTTTCAGTTGCGTACATACAACGACTAGAAGACATTGTGACGTATAAAAAAAACAGGCTTCTGGTGTATTTCAAATAAGACATGGAAAGGAAAAACTATCAAACAAAAATTTGTAACGCTGTCATATATCTAAATCTCGAGTCTCTTATAGGTATTATAAAGTTTAAGTTTACAACTCCTGTCGGGCGCATTACGATGACTAATGACTTCGATAGCATGGCAAAAGAGTAAAATAAGAATTACATGGCATAAAACATTAACGGGATATGTATAGTTCGTAATAAGTTTATAAAATAATTTTACCACCGTCGACCCTTCATTGCACACGAAGCAGTTTCCCCGAGCAACGTTCGTGCTACATGGCAATTGCAGGCAAAACTGACAGTAAACATAATAAATTGGTATAATAATTCGACTTGGAAAGTTCAAACAAAACAACAATAAGAGAACGTGAGAAATACAAAATTATTATCTTATTCATCAAGTTGTACTTGTATGTGACCTCAAGAAATGAAAACAAAACACAAGCCAAGGCTTAGGGTTTGAATGGATAACACAATACAGTCAAGATTGCTGACA
>OZ023326.1:33063984-33066484 GCA_964007535.1 Brachyptera risi | reverse complement strand
TGAAATTAATAAACGTAATTCATCCATTTCCATCACATCAGTCACCACTCGCAATATGAACGTACAAATGGTATGTATAAAAGTTATGACTTGAATAAAATACGGTTTTAAAAAGACCATATATATAAAACGAAACAAAACATGACCACATTTTATAAGTGAGCATGGAAGACTAAACGAGTTATGGTATCATAAAACTAATACCTTGATGTACATTTCAGTAGCTCTCTAATAAAGTAAATTTCAACAAGGTATGACGAGACGTTCATTATTGGGTAGCAATAAACAGATACAATTCATAAGATGTGACAGAAAACAGGAGTCAGTCATGGGATATGATTTATGTGTCCAGTCGTACACTCGAGATCTACACAATGCAGGACCGCGATTGTGGTTTTATTCAAGAGAACCTCCACCAAGAATAGAACCGAGATCCCCGATGGCTGTAGCATATTGTATATACACCGGCACAACCAGCCAATAACTTCTTGTCGTGCCTCACTGCGCTGATGGCATTGCCCGATTGGTAAAAGCACGTCCGGGTGGACATATTGGAAATTCGAGGTTCGAATCCCGACGGAGATGCATTTAAGAACTTTGAGGTAATAATTTATTTAGGTAATAGCGGAACCTATATCCTATAGATAATCATTCATGTTATATTACACCCTAGGGTACGATAGACCGAGAACTAGCCCGTGCATTATATGTCTAAATATAAAGACAACGGGTAACGGGAAAATTACGTGTATGAACATTGTTTTTAAAAATATGAATGTGGATGTATTTATTATAGATATTGGATAGTTGTATTGGATATATATAAATATGCATATATATATATATATATATATATATATATATATATATATATATATATATATATATATATATATATATATATATATATATATATATATATATATATATATATATATATATATATATTGAACAAATACATTTAAGGAATTATAGAGAGATGAGAATGGAATACGAAAAAAATTGTTCTAAAACATTTTCATTCTATCCAACTAATTGAGGTCGTAGATGGAATTATAAAAAAAGGTTCAAGACTGAATAGGGTACACAAAGAGAGCGAGTTCGTTGACTATAAAATGCAAAAAAAACTCGAAAGGCAACGTCAACGTGATGGTTTGTTCAAGTCCAACATATAACGCAATTACGCGATGACCGAGAGCACATCCGCGTATAACCTAATCAAGCAGCATTTCATCTCCGCTCAACAACACATAAATATATATATATATATATATATATATATATATATATATATATATATATAAATATATATTGTATAGGGGTTGTCTGTGCACGTATGGGGATGAATGCCATGGCTAAAGGACGGACAGCTGTCACAGACACTACTCCTTCCACAAACTGGTAAGGTACATGGATAGACAGGAGAATGAGAGAACGAATGAGTAATAAGATAAGCACGCGTCGGGTCGCGGGGCTGCAAATCGGGTTTGGAGAGTTATATTCCCATTGGCGTGCGACTAGGTATTCCATCATAACACCTCCAGGGAGCTCGCCGTGACAGTATATGACAAGCAGATGTTAATTGCTAGAGCAGCAGCAACGTTCGTTTCTTTCGTACATATTGATATCTATCTATCTCTATTTTTTTTCATTTGAATATGAATATATATATATATATATATATATATATATATATATATATATATATATATATATATATATATATATAAGTAAATATATATAAACATACATATATATATATACATATATATATATAATATACCGTACCGATACCTCGGTGTATATATGTTATGTGATGACGGAAATATATATTCAAATCAAGAGTGACTAAGAATTAGGTCCGAGAAGATATGAAACATATTCCTCTCCACATTCACACACATATTATGAAATACACACATACACACACAAACATACATACACACATGATATATATATATATATATATATATATATATATGAATATAGATACATATATATAGATATAAGATATTACGAAATTGTTTTTAGATGAGTTCCGGATAAGCTGTTGCCAAAGTAACTTGGTCTCAGATAATTAGTCTGATCACAATCTCCGTAAAGCGGAGATATTTGACAATGTGTCAAATTTTTCCCATCAGTGAGATGATGGAATGGTGAATCAATATTGGGCCTAAATCAAATTCTGAAGAGAAAAGACATGCACTGTGCTAGCTGTGTGTTCGAGTATTCCAATTCTCATGAGTGCAGCAACTAGTGTCGATGTGATACAGCTGATTATTCGGTTATCACGTTGCATGCAGTAAGTTAAATACCCATACGATTAAAACATGTATCAAAAGATCTGATCAAAGAGGAATGCCCTATGAATATATATATATATATATATATATATATATATATATATATATATTTATATATGTTCATATATATATATATATATATATATATATATATATATATATATATATATATATATATATATATATATATAAATATA
>OZ023326.1:33054835-33059835 GCA_964007535.1 Brachyptera risi | reverse complement strand
ATATTGTTTATAATGACCTTTAAATGAACGAACAAAAATCATACTAATTAGGATGTCAACATGGTTAGGGGGATTTAATCGATAGTGAATTTGAAGCGAAAATTAAACCGGATAGTTCTAGATAAAGTTTGAATTTTCCAAGCGGGAAAAGAATCGTCCATGTTTGGTAGGGGCACCGGTTAGAACTTGGAACTCTTCAAAGAGACGAGTCGAGCGCGAAAATCTCTGATTGGTTCGACTCTTTCGAAATGAAACAAGTGAAACCAAAGGTGAAACGCATCCGACCTCAACCGAAATCGACCGCGGTAGCGGAGAATCGGAATAGATAAAGAGAAAAACACGCGCGGGAAGAAAATAAAGTTGAATCTTTCATCCATAGCCTTAATTGGGGAACAATGATTTTGTATCAAGTTTCGATGTTATTAGAAAAAAAAGGATAATACAGGAAGGGGCAAAATGAGATAGACACTTTTCATGAGAGTATACATCTTTTCGGCTGAATGGTACGCACAACGATAATAAGGTTGGGTTGGTTTCGAATAGGCCACGACGGACTAATTTGAATTCAGAAACCCAGAAGACAGATATACATATACATGTATACGAAGTGGGAAAACAAAGAAAACCGTTGGTGTGTGATGAACACCACGCATCTCGACCGCACGGCGGCTAACGGAAGTCACAGTCAGTCCAACAAGGGTTGTTGTGTATATAGGGGTTGTTTATGGAACAGGTGTATCAAGTGGGGAGGAGGGATACCAGAACAAGGCGACATTCGGGCACCACCTCCCATACACATCGATCCTTCACACACATATATATATATATATATATATATATATATATATATATATATATATATATATATATATATATATATATATATATATATATATATATATGTATATATATATATATATATACATGGTCGACAGATATTTCGCCTTCGCCTGTTCCCCCTATACACAGATCTATGATTCATTATCGACTCTTATTATAACTTCAACGGTACCAGCTCTTTCTCTATAGGCCTATGTAGGGGAGTTATAAATCCCCAAATGGTATTCAATACTTACATGAATTCCCCATTTTCACGAGTAAAGGATTCCACTTTTGTTTTGTGTGCGAGATAAAAATGAAATACGAGAAACGAATCGACGAGAGTATAAATCTACTTAGAGCAAAACAATGGATGGGGCTGCGATATATAATTGCAATTCATTTCGCTTTCACGTTCGACTCCTGAAACTTGTAAAAGCCATTAGGAGTTGTAACAAAAGTGAAAGAGAATTTAATACGAAACAAAGAGAACCTTTTTTTTATTTTCAAGTAAGTGCTTTAATATTCTAAATAGAAATGTTTCGGTACTTGGTCACCATTTACCCCCGCCCCACTATCCCCCCCCCCCCCCAACACGGCCCCCCACCACCGGTGTACACTCACTTCATCGATTACAAGTAACATGTGCCAGTGCCACCACACGCTCAATCTCTCTCTCTCAACCAAACCCCTCCCACCCCAGTCACACCTCGTCCGCTCCCCGAAAGCCCGGTGGATCACTAATGGAACATACTGCTGCTATATATTTGCAGGAGCAATTAAATCAGAGAGGAAGTCCGCGTCTGTTTCATCGCAATTAAACAACGACTAATACTAAATACCGAGCAACGGATGAAAAGGACTTTGAGAAGAAAATCACGGCACAGTAGCAAGAGAGAGAAGCGAGTGATATAATACAATGGTAAGTGCAGGTACTACTGTTGTACACGACGCTTCAAGAGATCTTCACCTGACAGTTGTATTGTATTTTATGCTCCCTGTTCTCGCAAGATATAATCATCCGTATGACCTATTGTATCAAGTAATCATCAATAGGTTGTCTCTGTACGATGTGGAACGTGATAGTGCAGTAGGTTGCAACCACTTATAAAACGTTACATTAGTAATTAGTATCTACAAGACACACTTAGGATAGAACAACACCTTCTGCATTATTGATTGTCGCTCAACACGGAACAATGTCGTACAGGAAACGAGGTATGGATGGCCGACTTCGTAAATAATAGGTGTAGACCTGTGCAGAGCCATAAACGTCAGAATTGAGAAAATCGAGCCGAGAATACATTATAACGCGTTAAAAAGTCTTGAGGTGAAAATTGAACTAATTCACATATGCTCTATACAGTCAACAAGTTTTTGTCTGTCAAGAATATGGGTGAAAACTCTCGCATGAAGAAAAAAAGTCGTCTGTTGGTTCTTTATTATCCTTTGAATGATCCTTCATCATTCAAGTCTATACGTACGTATATATATATATATATATATATATATATATATATATATATATATATATATATATATATATATATATATATATATATATATATATATATATATATATATATATATATATATATATATATATAGATATAGATATAGATATAGATATAGATATAGATATATATATATATATATATATATATATATATATATATATATATTTATATATAAGCTGTATAAAACACGTATTAGAAAAATCGGGCGTGCTATATTGGGAAAACGTCGGGAACTTGCGCAGCTAGGCCTATATCCACGTGCAGTTGGAAATGGTTTCAATAACACACGCGAAAAAAGTAGACGGCTTGGCAGTGTGAATTTAGACCAGCACTAAAATATGAATGGTAGGTTTATTAAAAATCAATACTTTATCAGTAAATGATATTCTGCGATACGATATGGTCGATGGTAGTCAGGACCACCATAATCTCGATCCGTGCTAAAAAATGATCTGTAGGCCTACACATCATCCCTTATGGCCTTTATGGAAAAACAATTGTATCATCATGTTTTAACCCTATAAAATGATGTAGAAAAAACAAATATAATTGTTCCGTCAATTTGATTCACAATTACTGGCACTAGTATAGTTGACGGTTTTAAAAAGAAGTATGAAGTCGACAATTTATTTATATTGGGTTTTAACGACGCACTGTAATAAGCTGAATGAGGTGAGAAGATAAGAATGTTATTTTAAAGGAGTCGGTCGTGGTCTGTTTTCAAGGAATCATTCCAGTATGAACCGCAACGACAGGGGGAAAACACGAAAAACCTGACAGGATGGCCGACCACGTCGGAAATCGAACCACAGCCTTCTGTATGACGGTCCAGCGTGCTAGCCACTGGTATCAGTAATGAAGTCATCAAAATGCAAACATTTTTTCACGATTATCAACGACCCACCAACAGTTAGGTTGTATGGGTATACGAATTACGAACAAGTTATTTATAAATACGTTTCTTGAATGACCAAGGTCCAATATATAATTGAAATAATACGTTATCGAACTCAAACTGTCTTTTCGCGTCTAACCATTACATACAACAGCTCACAAGTATACGATGTGATTATTTTAAGTGAATACAAACAGCACGCAGTTAAATGATTCCGTAGGTGTTTATGTACTGATTTACTGTTGTATCTAGGTGGAGAAAGCCCAGTCCCGAGACAGTATATGTATCTCTCGAAGAATGTACACACATTGTGCACACTGTAAATCGTTCAGCCGTAATAAAAATGTGCAATAACATTTTATAACGTGTGATGAGAGCCATTGCGGTGTGTGCGTGATGGTTAGGTGGGTTGTTCAGGGGGTGGGGGACGGGGGGAAGGGAAGACGACGTATAAAACGTGCGCGCCGTGGCAGCGGTATAGGCCTACATATACAAAATATAATGAACCAAGGTATCGATCATTGTGGTAGAAGACAACAGTGGAAAAAAAAATAAAGGTAAAAATTGAAAAATTATCATCCAACATATAGACACATATTTGTCATTTGTAGTTTTAGCTGTTTCACATATAAACAGAATACATTCAGTTTTTCTCTCTCTATTGCTAAAAAGGAAAAGTAATTCACTGTGTAATCCAATAAACGAGGGATATTCGAGAAAAATAGCACAGCCGAAGGGAATTCAGGGAAGGACAGTGATACATGTTTGGCTAGAAAGACATTTTTTAAAAAAAACTTTCGAAGTCTTGTTTGAAAAGATACCATTCCTTAGCGTGAGTGTGTGTGTGTTCGTGTGCACAAATCACTCATACAAAACGTGCAATTTATATAGAAAATAAATCTGCATTACATATAATATGTGTTTATGATTGTATAGAGAAGTCTGTGTACTCGTCTAAAGTCATCTTGACCTATATAAAAACAATGTCTAATATTTGTCTGTCGAGGATTGGTAGGTAGCCTTCTGTACGCTTACATCGACTGCATAATATTTATATGCTAATATTTATCAAAACGATAAGGCCGTGTTGTAGAGGGTTCAATGCTCTGACTGTATATATGTTTCCAAAACAACGTGACGTAGGTACACTATATATGAATTACGTGATCTACACTTTTAATGAATTCATGTGAATATTAAGCCCCCGAACACCGTTCGCTTGTTTTAGAACTGCGTACCGTATATAATAATGGCCGTAGATTCATATAGGAAGTGTGAGGTAAGGTAACAAAATAAGCCTACGCCATTATTTCATATTAAATCAGAACAGCTCACCGAAGTCAATCCAGAACCAGTAATATAGATACAAAGTTGGTACAAGGCCGGTAATGCCAAGGTAGATATTTAAATTTGGTATGCAGCACATAAAAATGAAAATTATATCGACGAACAATAATGGAAAAAGATGGAAACCAATTGCTGCATCATACTATCTACATGCAAGTCAGTGTCATTATAGGCTATGTGATAATTTACAAGAGTGGGTGACTGGTCGAAACACGCAATCGTTTAAGATAACAGACTACCGGTCGTATCCTCGAAGAGGAGCATTACTAATTGCATCTACTATAAGAATCAAATCTAACTATTCCAAATCAGATAACCACTGTTTCAAAAACATAATATCATTTCACAAGCTCTTGAATTTTAATCATAACTACAACAAACTACAAAGTAATTGCAATGCTCGACTTTTTCTCACTCTGTTG
>OZ023326.1:32932335-33049835 GCA_964007535.1 Brachyptera risi | reverse complement strand
GGCCATATGGACCTGTGGGCGAATAGATCGCGCTTCTGGCAACAACACGCCGCGCATTAGCTGCGCATGTGTAGGCCTACTGCATAGCACGATGACGTTCGAGTTTTGGCACTTTTGGCTCACTTCTTCACACAGGTATATAATTGACTCCGTGAGTGTGCTATAGTGAGGCTATAATACCCACAAGAATGTTTCTCTGCGGTGGTCAGTTTACGTATACAATCAATCTGCAGTAAACTTGTAACCACGATTAGGAAAAATAGGAGGGAATTCAAACTTTTGATATACAATAAAATTAACAAGCGTTTCATACTTATATAAATTTTCGGAGTATGAAACTAGGAAACATCGAAAAGCGAACTAATGATGGCAATCAATTGGATCGCTTAATACTATAGACTCATTGCAGTAAGATAACATAATGAAGGATACCCCTGCTCAATAGTTTCAATTGAGCATGGTTTATTATAATGGCTGAAGGGTATCGTATAACATTGGCTTCTTCATATACATGGTTGCTACTCAATGTGGTGATGCAACAAATAAACTAAACAAGCTTTAATAAGTTAATGGACCCCTCTGAGAGCGCTTGCCAATGCTATTCATCATTAAATTCGACGCACATTTATGGCAGCATGTCTGAAATGAACCCCGTACCCCGAATCCATTGACGAACTTATCAATATGACGACTACCCTCTCTGTCTCTATGCACACATAAGACATGGTTTTAGAACTTTTGGCAGTTTCGATCCATCTTATATCGAATTCAAACAGAATGACAGTGCCATTGGGGGCGACGGCGACACTGCTTTCCCCCACCTCCTCCCTTTCTTTCGCAGCGTCTCGCCTTTATTCGCAACGCCGCCTAGTGCCCTTAGTGGACGGGTGGCCGCTCAACGTCAGCTCGTCGTCGTGCTGCTTATGAGTTCACAATGAAACTGAAACTCGATAACATAACGAGTAACTTGACAGTTGACACACGACACACGGAAAGTAACGCCCCGGGTTCAATCCCAGTATACGTGAGTACGGGTAGAGAATAGATAGAGAATATCGGGTAAGTAATTGGAAATGTGGTATAGTATATTATTATGGCATAGTACATTATGCTATAATAACGTTATGGTATCAATTACATTACAGCATCAGATGTATTATAAAGATTGAGAATGTTTTTGCCCATGTCTGTTTATAAACCATCATAAGTTAGGGTTCATTTGAGTTGGATTACTTTGGTCTAGATTGGTGACTTGTCGTTTTTCGTGAAATCCGTCCAAGTATACTATTTTCCCTACTTTTTAAGACTGGCGCCCAATTCAATCTTTTGGATCAAAAGCATTAAATATAGCAGAAGTGGCGGCCATAAAAGCAAAGTGCGTACAGACAGATAAGGAAGGGTGGGTTATGGGTTCGCAAGTATAGTGAGAGGATTTCCAATAAATAAAGATAAGAGAGAAGATTTAGGAATCTTGAAATTGTCTAGCGGAGATATCGAAGAGTATAACATTGTTGAAAGTAATGGTATAAAGTGTGAATGTTTCTAGGGAAAGTTGGGAAAGGAAATATGACTTCATGAGTGAGTATATATCCGATACCCTTAGCACCCCCTTTCATTATTCACAAACTTATGATGACGTCAATCGCTTGTGCTGGTTTTTCCCGTTGAATTTTTCGTTTGTGCTGCCCTCCTTCTGCCCCGAAATTGAATTGAAAAAAAAAGGGTACCAAGGGTATGCTAACACCCCATTTTAACAAATTTGAAAATTCAACTATCCCAGTCGTTTGTGCTACGTTTGTGCCGTTGAAATTTTCGTTCGTGAGTATTATAAAGTAGAACGGGTAAGACCAAGTTTTCGGGGTTGAGTGATGGAAACATGCAAATTTAAGGACGTATTCAGACAAATAAGTAGATTCACAAGAAAAAAAAGGCCTTAATTCTTCCCCACGTTTAGGGGTGGAGGGTGTGGGACGTATTTGTGGTGGGAAATTGATCAATACAATTACAATCTGGCTCCGATTTTATATTTGTTCTCCACGGAATATATTATTTGTGAACCATATCTACATCGATCTGAATGAATCACATAATCTGACCGATGGTGTGGTCAAAAATCAAATTTTGACCTCTTTTCGAGGGATTCTTTTGAAAGAAATTTTAACCAATAAGCATGTGCAACTTTTCAGATTCGAAATTTCAGGCAGAACTTTGAATGAATCATCTATAATCGTTATCCGAAGGCTCAGAAGATTCTAGATCGTGACCTTGAACCCAAAGAAAATGAGTGGAAAAAGTTCTTGAATATTATAATATTCCGAACCAAATTGGCGTGATCAATTTCCATCCCTCGAATCTTTTTTGAAATTCAATTTCAGGGCAGAAATAGGGCAGCACAAACTAGAAATTCCACGGGACAAACCAGCACAAACGATTGGCGTCATCAAAATTTTGATGATTTAATGAAAGGGAGTGCTGGGGTACAGACCTTCTTGTGCGGTCATAAGACCAGCTGTAAATTCGTTACGAACACTTAGAGCTTATAGAAAATTTCAAACTCATTTGAAAGGCTCGGGTTCATATACGAGACGGGGTATTCAAACCAACTGAGCGTGAACCATACTAGTTCGAGCGAGAATTGACACTTTCGTTCAGAAATTGACGGGAGTTTACGATATGGGATATAAGGTCATTCGTTTCGTTATCCAACATTTTCCTCATTTCTATTCAAAAATTATTCATGTTTGGAATCAACCATCCTATTCATATTGGAGTGTTCCTTTTTTGTGTGTGCGCACCAGTCGCGATCACAATCATGTCACATAAATTCACGATTTTCTACTAAATATAACCGGAGAGGAACGCGATAAAACTTGTCAACATTACTAATGTGGAACCTAATCACGCTTTTACAGGCGCGCTCATGCGGATATGTCATGTGCATGTATATAGAACATAGGGACGCAGAGTCGCAGACGTGTACAAAAGCGTACCAGTGCGAGCGTAATAGGTATTAATTGGTATTTCACAAAGAACGCTAATTTTCAGGGATTGACTTTCGAATTTCAGCAACAGAAATGTCATTTACAATCGCACATGCACATGTGTGTTATGCACATATATACTTCACTGAAAAATGATTACATTCGACAAACAGAGACTTTAAAATGTTGTATTCATATTACACACACATAGAAAACGCAAAAGGCTAGCCCCACCACACCGTCTCACTCAACACTGTAAAACTGAACATATTTGAATGGCATTAGAGAAAAATACACAATTGCACATAACAATGAATTACACTACCAACCGTTTCATTTTTTTTACTATTTTTATATTGATACAACGAAACATTATTTTCTTAGAAAATAGCCAATTGGTGTATACATTATAATCATTGATTCGATTATCGAACACTGAAATGAGGTATTTTGTCAACATTATAACAAAAAAATTTTGATAAAATAATAATAATGATAATTCAAGCTTTTTCTATATCAACAGTTATCGATTAGTACCAGTATTAGACATACAAAATCATTTCTCCAATCACGACATCTCGTGGTTATGTTTGTGAACCCTAATCCGATTGCCAAGCAAGCTATATAGGCCTACATTTGTAATACCTAATAATATATGGCTTGTACAAGGAAAGGATCAAAAAATATACTGCCGAACCGTGCATCCCTTATACTCACTACCGGAGCTAGGCATAGAAACATGGGGTTTCGAAACTAAAAATTCAATACAAAATGTAAACCGATCAAAAATGAGAAATATTTTACAACCACAGGCCCATGACCCGTCAAGCGGAACCGATGTTATCGGCCGGTGATAGCGCTTGAAATTGAAAAATGATTGTATATCTGGTTGACAGATGAAAGTCAAATCATCAATCTCATTTTACATCAACCATACAAACGGGCAACGGCTATAGAGTATCTCATCTTTCATCTACAGCCTTAATAGGGGAACAATGATTTTGTATCAAGTTTCGATGTTATTAAAAAAAAATTATATATATATATATATATATATATATATATATATATATATATATATATATATATATATATATATATATATATATACATATATATATATATATATATATATATATATATATATATATATATATATATATATATACGTGTAGGTCTATATATATATATATATATATATATATATATATATATATATATATATATATATATATATATATATATATATATATATATGTATATATAAATATATTCAGAGAGAGCTAGTATATATACACGCTGTCGGTGTCAACCCCCCTACCCCACAATAAATTGAGTGAAACTGGGCTGTTTTTTTAATCGTGATAATATACATTTATTCATTTTATATATATATATATATATATATATATATATATATATATAAATATATATATATATATGTATATATCTATATATATATATATACATATATATATATATATATATATAGATATAGATATATATATAGATATATATATATATATATATATATATATATATATATATATATATATATATATATACATATATATATATATATATATATATATATATATATATATATATATATATATGTCTGTGCATGTGTGTGTGTATTATTTATATTATATGAGTTCTATAATCTATATATGTGTGGTGACATAATAGCGTTATTATATGACAGATACAAATCAGGAGTTCTAAATGATAAATATTATTTTTTCAAATCCAAAACGTTATTCATTATTTAAACGCAAGAGTGCTTTCTCTTATCAATCTATCAAGCAGATGAAACAGATTATCATAACAATAAGGTTGAGTGTGTTATTGTAACCTGTAATAACCTTAATGTTGAGCACGTCAGTCACATGTGTTCTGCAAGTGGCTATTAAACACCCACACGTCAGATCTGGCAATTGGAGCGATAAAATAAAGAGACAAATAGATAACAAAAATGATCAAAACTCGATGGATGTTATAGGGCCTAAGATTGTTATACCAGGTCGTTTCAAAGTTTTATAATAGCCATGTGATGTTGAGTCATACTTACAAATCAACTGTTGAAGTATATTTATTGCAGGATATTATAAAAGACTGCTATGGACGATAGTTTTTTCCTATTTGTTGAATACAATTCAAGACACTTATCCATCTAATCAAGATTGATAGACAGTTCTTATGCCAAGCTCACTTAGTCTCAAGCGTATTCTTGGTTTTAGATTTTGTCACGATTGCTAATCATTGAAGTGGGAACTGGGGAGGGATGATTCGAAAGAGGGTTAGATAAGAGTCGTACAGCGAAAGTTACACAAATAATACTGTTGGTTCTTCAAACTATCTACGGTATTGTATTGTGTAAATATATAACCTATACATCTCACTACCCCCGTACAAAACCTAGCTGCTGATCGGAAAGTTGATCAACAATAATCACCACCTATATTATAGTATACCGAACACTCTTCAACTCGTGACATATTGTCGGTATCCACGAACCTTCCATAGATAAACAAAATTTAGGGAACGCTTTCTATATCATTTTAATATATAATGACGCTCTAGGGCTATTTGTTTTGACCATTGTATAAACCTCGCTGGGGACCATTATCAAACAACAAGTAATCGATTTATCGAACACCACCAATCTCATGCTATATAATTGAAATACCCAGAGCTACACTTTGAGACGAAAAAATGGCTGTCCCAAATAAAACTATTAATACGATATAAACGGAATTTATTGGTTACGAGCGAGAGCTAGATAGCCGCAATCCATTGTACCAGCCCTATTGATTACTAGGGCGTATATCAACACACATTGATTGCCATTGGTTGAATACTGATACTATATAATATGGCTTCCGTTCTTTGCCATATAAATAGAGTGCCATTGTGATACAATGGCCAAGTTAGATGGGCTTGCCGAGAGAAAATTGCTCAAGCACTTGTGGGCTTATTTGCTGATATTACCCCGGCAGAGCATCTGGTTATATTGCATTTTATACACGCGAGTTGGTGTAAATCTCCGAGCGTCGCTGGCAGTGACTTAGTACTAGAAGCTGCAAGGGCACTGAATTGACGATGTCTCCTTATACTTTTACCCGTTCATTATCCACCGTGAATAGAGAGCTCCTATTCAAATTCTCTGTACTTCATCCAAGTTATGCGAAATGTGCAATAAGGTAATGAATACAGTTTCTCAATAAAGAGGATACATATATATATATATATATATATATATATATATATATATATATATATATATATATATATACATACATACTTACATACATACATACATACACACATATATATATATATATATATATATATATATATATATATATATATATATATATATATAATATACTCGATTATTAAATTGGGTGTGTGTCATGGAACCGCAATACAGGAGACGTAAACGAAACATAACTTTTTTGTTTCGTTCTTCTCAGAAAACAAATGAAATAAATTATATCGTGAAATATTACGATGGTTCTACGTACGAATAAATATAAATATATATATATATATTTATATATATATATATATATATATATATATATATATATATATATATACACATATTATGAGCACATAAATCCAGAGATGTAGGCGTACGAAACCATACGAACACGCGAGTCTTTCCAACATGTCATTGACACGAGTTTACGAAATAATACAATATAAATTAATGCAAACTTGTAATCACGATCTTCAACTTTGTCAGAAACTTGTATAGACACTGAGCGACATGAAACAACAACTGTGTGACGTTTTCTGTACCTCAACATCAGTAATTGCACTGTGGAATCATACTGGCCAAAAACCAGTACAGAATAAGTCAACATACCAGGAAGAAACGAAATGCATGCCGATACAGTATACTTGGATACATGTTTAGTTTTACTCATGATTATATTAATTAATATATATATTAACTTGCATGCAGATTCATAGATTAATCCAAGATTAAATCGATAAAACAGAACTAGTAGGTCATCAAGTCATGAATTAACCAGAGAATTTAAGCTTGGGCATATAATTACTATTCAACACCAGAACCACTAGAGCGTTGGAGATCATAAAATAGCTAACATCAATTAAAAGGTGAGTATTACGAATCGACCATTTGTTTTTTCTTCTTTATATATTGGGTTTTAACGACGCACTATACTGATGGCTACGATCTATTGGCAATGAGATGATGAGATGAAAGTTCATTTTATTAGGTGTTTTGGATGGTGGGAAGGCGTCGGTCGTGGCCTGTAGTTGAGGAACCATCCCAGTATTGATCTGAACGACAGAGGGAAACCACGGAAAACCTGTCAGGATGGTCGACCTTGGCGGGAATCGAACCCCGGTCTCCCGAATGATGGTTCAGTGGGTTACCACTCGGCCACGCGTCTCGGTCTCGACCAGTTTTCTAAACCGTCTCGTCGTATTGTCACATCGTCGTCATCATCAACGCCCAAACCTACGCATATGTACGTACGTCGTCAGGTATGCACGATGTCCAATATCGCACGATCACTCCAGGCTCAAGAATGATCTGTTGTATATTGGTTGTGAGAGGTGTGGCCCGAACAGTGTCAATTCTTCGCCGAGGTCGGTAATAAGAAGATTACTATCAAAACCAATTGGCTAGAGTGTTTTTAGTAAGTCAAACGTCCAAATGAAGTATACAAGATTAGTGTCAAAACCAGCTAAATGTACATCTATATAAATGTATAAATATATACCGACATCCCCCAGATGGGATCCTAAAAGGATGGGAGGGGGTGATTGGGTGGGGATAGATATATATTGGGGTGTATACGAATTGCTACTTATCTATTTCATATTATTATATTATGTGCCTGGCAGCTGCATCTCGCTGTTATCAACTATATAAACGGGGAGCATTGCCGCTTCAACAGAACTATTGACAACACACATATTATACAAAAGGTTCGCGTAGGAAATTGCACCATTTTAGTTCTTCAGCGTCGATTATGACAAACACAGTTTTATTCAAGTTCAGTTGATTGATTCCACTCAGCCATGGATAATTCACAAGTCCGAGAACACACATAACTGATACACAATTGTGATGGTCGACGTATATAGAAAGACCAAGGTTTGAACGCTTTTGAATTCCAATTATTGTTGCGCTAGTTCTTTTCAGTTCGGTTAAATAAATAAAATATTAAATATTCCCGGCAATTCCTGATATTTTCACTTTATAAATATGCTAATGTTATAAGTTACAACATGTGCCGTGTTATCGTGTATATAAGTACGCCGCAACGGCACCTCGAAACGGGGTCTCTCTGAGGCCACTGCTCTTAACTTCAGAAGTTCATTTAAAAATCAATCTAATAACTAGCTATTGCAGACTGCAGGGGTGGGTGGGTGGGTGGGTCATCCACAATAAAAGAGGAACGAGCTAGCTATTGATAGTGGTAATACACTGTCTGGCATAACGTCCATTGTAGTTCGAATTCTTCCACCCCGATTAATGCGATGACCTCATGTGACGAGTTCAGGGCGAGAAACGGCAATTAAATCGGTGAGTTTAGCAACACACACATAACAAACAAGCCACCAGACCGTTGATAACGCTCTAAGCGCCACACAGAGACCCATTACCGTCCTCGTAAAGCCTTCAGGTGTGAGAACAGAGACAGAGACAGATATTGTGTCCGACTCGTCGTTTTAAGCCAATGTCCGTGTTTAGATGTTACACAGACACCAACAAAACACTCAAACAAGCTAACCAAGTCATAAAGACCTGGAGGGTCTTAAAAGAAGGACGAGAACGAGACTAATAAAATGAGTTTCGAAGAATAAATCATCGATGTTATGGAGAAAAACAATCTTCCAAAAAAAATGTCTGGTTCTTTTTGAGACACACACATATATACACACCTGGATATATATCTCGAAAGCATTATAAATTCAAGCATAAATAATAATAAAAATACGATGTGATAAATGAAGCATTATAACATCTTTGGGAGAATCGAATAACAGCACTCGGTATGGCAAACAATACCACTGGAAAGGAATAAATACTATTAATATACGTTTCCATTTTTCAAAAGAGGTCTTTGTTAAAAAGAAGACTATATATAGGTAATAAAAGGAATACTTGAATCTCAACTGTACATTTTATTATGAGTGTTGGATACGCGTTTTTTCACGTCTTTTAAAATCAATCATAGGCGTGCGTGTAAATAGGGCACCACGGCCCAAGAAACGGGTACATTGAATCATTCATCCTATTCGTCATTTTCAACAAATTATAACAGAATAACATATCTTGTAACAACGCAATGCCTATACATACTTATAAAATCAATTTAATTTCTTTAAATTGGAAAAAAATTCCCTGCGGGGCAAAATGAGAGCATTCTCACTATCAGCTCGTGGTTATGTACGTTATTGGCTTCATTTCCGTTTGGTGTGTAGCCAAGAATATCATGCGGAGCAAACATTTTCATCATATTTTAGTATTGAACGTAAATATACACATAATTAGGTTTTCAGCTCACATTTTTGTTTGTGTTTTCACTTATAGTGATAATAATGTGATAACACCTAACCATGTATATTTACATTTAAAGTCTAGCTGAAAAATTTCATATTCAATTTTTCGTAATGGTAAGCAATTAAAACATTTATATCGGATAAAGATGAGTGAAGATTACATGTTGCGAAGAATGAATTAACGAATTGAAATGTAAAATATCTATAACATCTTTCAAATCAAAATATTCTATTCTAGGATTAGATACGATCAATGATATACGTCCTCCTTCTAGGACCACTCTAAACTGAACGAGATATATATTTTCAATACCCACGTTTCACGTTCTTTTCTTGGTTTTCCATAGGAATCAATGCCAGCAATGCAGACATGTACATTTATTCCACACCAATTTAAAGTATTCTGTGTTACTAAAGTCATGCCATGTTCGTTTACAACGAAGTATTCGGCTTGTAATGGTCCATACCCATGTGCATCTCATTTTCACCCAGTCACACTTCGAAGATGTACATGGCAAGATCCTAAACATGATTTCAAAGAAGATATCCAGCCAAGCCAGTTTATCTGGTCCAACCATCACCTTCATCATCATCATTGAACTGTTTCGGGTGTACGAAGAGAGGAAGACAGACGGGGGAAAGAGGGGAAGGGAGGGGGGAGAACGGGCGGATCTACATTAACCTTGGGTGACCCCGACCTAGCAATCAACAACCCGCGGGTGCCATACCACACGAGAGCGGAGAGTACCCGCCCGCCATAAAATCACCATAAAGTAAGACGACGAGTTGGAACAGACAATTGTCAATACTAGCACAGTCGACGCTCGTGAGCCTCTTCTTACCACCAAGATCACAGATACATAACACACGAACACAAACGTGTGCTCTACTCTTGAACTCTCCACCCGCCCCCGCGCACCCGACCATGGCTACCCCTTGCCACAAGGCTTCAACACAATCTACTAATTACGAGGGTGGAGATAATTCGTTTCAACGATTGTTTCCATCAACATTCACGAAATACTTGGATTAGTACGGTACACACAGAACCACGTGGTTTGATCTCTTGGGTACTTGCCATGTGTAGTGGTGCTATTACAGTCCATACATGACTAATATAATAAATATACCTCAAGTATTGAACAATATGTATCAAGAGTTAGGCTTATTGGATATTAAAACAAGGAGAACTCTTTATTTGGATAATACCGCAATCAAAACACTTGTCTAATGTCTAGATTATGCACACTACGAACATAGCTCATGCTACTCAAACGATGATAATGTTAGCGATAGTTCTGGTATGACATGATAGTGATGTCCTTAGATAGTGACCTGACGTATAAGACTAGGTGAGTGTAATCAACACTGACATGGAAGATCGCGAGGAATACAAACCACTCGATCAAGCTCAAACTCACCGAACCGTTGCCTTTCCTTGTGAACGTCGACCATAATCAGAAGTTTGGTTTCTTATCAAGTATAATATATGTAGAGAACGATTGACATCTTTAAATCTTACGCTCAACATGATCCTTGATCGCTCGATAATTCAAATGGAATAATTGGTGACGGTGGTTGTTACTTTTCTAACAGGCACATTGAACGACGGCGGAACATTGTCTATCGAGTTAGTGAGAAACAGTTAAGAGTATGGGTTGAGAAGGTTAAATATGGTATTATTATGTATAATGTATCCAGAACTTGATTTACAAATTAACATAAACAATCTTGATGCATTGCAAACATTAATGTTGGAATTTTCCACAGCACTGCATGTTTAAAATAAGATCGCATCCCCGGGGAAAATGTATTTTTGGCAATTAGGTACCCAAAGGTGAAAAAGCCGAGTTATAATGTAATGTTAACTGATGGGCGTAAGAAAGTGCATGTGTCCACGCTGTACATTGTTATTGAACAAGTTATAGTTTTGTGCTGGCCGCACTAAATGATTGAGGGAGTTATTTTACAGTGTGAAGCACCTGCTGCATACGTTGCTAATTGAAAACAATTCATTACAGGTGGGTCAACAGTCGTCGTCGCCGCCGCCACTGTTCACAAATATCTTTTTTGGAACGATTCCCTTACAGGCCTGCAGTATAGAGCAGGTCAGCATAAATTCAGCTAAACTACACGTTAGTTCAGTTTCTCTCTCCCAAAACATTTATAAATTATGAAGTGAAAAGGAGCTAAAAATTGGATGTTGTTTAGCTATAGCATGTGTAGCTAGCTGCAAAGACATCGTGCCTCAAACGTAAACGAATATACTATAGAGATAGACCCTTTACACTCCCTATTCCTAGATACACCAAAAAATCGATTTTACAACCAAATAAATTGGATTTGGGACTTGAGAAAGAAACGTTCCCCCTAACGTAAGGTACTTTCTCTACAAACTGCTCTATCTACATTTCATAGAGAGAATGCGAGCGGAAAATTGAAAAATAGAGAGAAAATGTATAATTAATTATAATACCCTTCTTAAAAAATTGCTTTTGGGAACCTTTTGAAAATTCACTTTCCAAGGAATTGCGGGTTTCTTTGGGGAGTTATGCTCGAAGCCATCAATTGTTTTATCCTTCGCCCCACGGTATTCAACTCGGGGCTCACCGCCAATACGAACACGACCATCCGTCTCTTCATATGCTCATCGTCAGCGATCGACAGTTTCAATACGTCATCGGCCATGTCGTTCAGTCTCCAGCGGCCCAACCGAATGGGTAAACTGATCAATCGACCGGATTGGCAATAAATCCTATTGTGATGTCACCATCCATGCCCATGTAACTTGAACCAATTCGATTCTGATTAATCCACTCCATAGGCTTTTTGACATTTAATTCGAAAATATGGTCGACAACCGTCATTATGTCACAGACTTGACGGCTATTGCCAGTGAGATTTTTTTATACATTTTATTAGTAACCCCCCTCCCCCTCCTTCAATGTGTGCCAAAGCAACTGTCAAAACACTAAATGACGTCTTTGAGGAAACAAAGCTTTTGTGTTGTTTCTTAAAAGCGATTGATTTTTAATATAAGCTCGAGTATACATTATGCACAGCAATATACGCGGATATTCCGTTAGTGTGTCTTTTGGAAACCTGACAAAATGTAGAGATAATAGTGAAATATAAATACTTCTGTTTTTGCAAATACGCCAAGTGGAATGGTAATTCAATATCTATTGCAATAAAACTGTATTTTTATTTGTTATCTCAAAATGTGGTTTTCCATTATGATTGGCAATTTATCTATTAGAAATACACTGGTTTACTAATCATTATACAGCAATGCAGTGCAGGTTTATACTAGCGACGAGACCGCTTTAGTTTGCACCAAGCAAGAGTG
The DNA here is from genome assembly GCA_964007535.1 of Brachyptera risi. Lineage (NCBI taxonomy): Eukaryota > Metazoa > Arthropoda > Insecta > Plecoptera > Taeniopterygidae > Brachyptera > Brachyptera risi. Next base: position 33,036,953 of record OZ023326.1, on the reverse strand, counting down.
TAAGTGTGTAACAGTTGTCTGCCATCATGCACCCTCGTTGCAATCAAATGCAATTTACATCTTTAAAGAGCAACGTCTCACATCGGTAAAGTCGAGTAAAGAAATAAATGTACGTCACACATCTCGATGCACTCTTCTTGCATATTCTTAGAGGTCAAGTGCATAGACAAATACCCCCCCCCCTCCTTCACCCATTCGAAAACGAAACATAAAAAAATAATATGACGAAAGATCTACTGCGACTGCTATAGAGTGAACAAGAAGGAAAAAACAATCGAGACGTGGCTTATTACTTCTTCTTCTACTACAAATAATAGGCCTGTATATAGGCGTACTTGGCTTTTGTTCAACACTAACTGGGATGGTGCTATATACTGTTATCTCTTTTCTATCTTCAATTAAGACGACAGATGGAACGAGATAGAGAAAGAATAGGACAGAGAAGAATACCACTCCAAACTTCTCTCCAACTATTAAAAACAATAAGAATATAAGCATCGCATCCATCTATCAAGGTTGGCATTGGCACAACAAATGCAAGTAAGCTCGGTGACAAATATGGCTGTACAATATGGACGAATTCCCAACGGAGGATTCGATAGATATCCTCAGTATTTTAATATACCAGGCATTATTATTGAAAGACTCGAATTCACTTCCATTAGGAAAAAGGCCATTCGACATTCTGTATGTATAGAAAGTAAGAACTACAGATATTATACCATATCATCTAGAGATTAAAATTGAAGCACTCAACATGATGTGGGTACGGGGAATAATGTTATCAAGAAAGAAAGGACCCAAGTTCGGTTACTGATCAAATTAAAACGATTCATACACAGTCGTTTAGATATGCATTCAAATGCTTTTTAAAAATTATTAATCCATTCACACACACACATATATATATATATATATATATATATATATATATATATATATATATATATATATATATATATATATATATATATATATATATATATATATATATATATATATATATATATGAAATATTTATATTTAAAAATATAACAATATTTATATTCTATCAAAAATATATATTTTAATGAAAATATCTGTATTTTATTTACCAAAATACTACTTGGTTTTATTCCTGAATGATAATTAATTACTTCTAACTGAAGACCAAGAAATGAGCCTCCAAAAAACGATATATAATAATAATAATATATATATATATATATATATATATATATATATATATATATATATATATATATATATATATATATATTTCATTATATCTAAACCAACTTCTATGTTTTTCTAGCTTGAGACTCGACTCGATCATTCATTTGATTGAATATTATGCATTATGAATTTCCGTGCCTCCTTATACATAGAAAAGTAGTAACAAGAATATTGATCGAGTTACGCACAATAACTCGGTATTGCCAAAGGCTTCTACACGTCAACTATCAAAATGAAACGTCATTCTCTCGATCAAGGCGGGAACGCTATATACAAGGAAACCAAGATAAGGTACGACATTTTTTCCCGATGGAAAAAAAGAATATAACAGCCTTCCCTTTCCTTTCCAGCAAATATGATTGAAAAGAACTCGACATCATTAAAATCACGTCGGGGGAGTCGAAGCTTTGTAGCCAACATCCTAACGACTTCGCAGTGACGTAAGCGTCTCAGGGAAGGAAACCTTACAGAATCGTATATTTGTGTACATAAAATGACCAGAAATGAGCTCTGAAACGAGGATCATCATTAGATAACGGATGTAATTCAACTAAGGCATGAAATCACGAGTTTTTTCATCTAAAAATGGTTCAGCGTTCAGCCTGCAGTATAGATGAACTAACGAGAAAATATCATGTCACAACACAACCCAGCCATCTTTGTTTTGTTCTATTATTATACCATCCCCTGAGTGTGGTATGAATTTTCAATCTTTCAAGATCTTTAAAGGGAAATTGTTAACAATGGCGCAAACGAAAGGCAATGTCAACAAAGCATGTTCATACTAGACAAAAAAAAAAGCATTCTCCTTTATACAACATATAAGGAATGAATATTGATAAAAAGTAAAAACCTACTTCTCAGAAAGTATCAATATGTATTAGGGGTGAAGTTTGGTTAGAAAAGAGAGTGAATTCCACTAGAGAAGATCAAGTTGTGGAATACTAGTTTAACGATAGGAAAACAGTATAAGTGACGAGACAGACTGACCAATTACATTTTCAATTTTTAATGATCTGTATTCAAAGAAATATTCCGAAGTCCTCCAAAACACAAAATCTAGTAATAGTGAAGTAGATGACAATACAATTTATTTAGCTATAGCCCGGTTAGCTCTAAATCTGTCGTCCATCGTATTTTTCTGGTCTCCACACTCTTTTGCTCAGGTTGACCGCGCGGCATCTATCGATCAACGATGATAACGACTGATAAACAACGGAGCCATGTCACTTGTCTCTGCGCCCGGTGTTTTTGAGGCACGATGATATTCGCCGGACACCCTACTATCTGATTTATCACGCTATCGACTGCCTAGTGCTCGAGGCCTACGTATACATGAAGTTTATAGCGTAATCGAGCTCTTGGCCCGGGGCTAATTAATCACAAAGCGCGTGGTGCTGGGGTATCATCATTATTCCATGGGCCTATTATTATGAGTACACATACACAACAGCAGGCACCCTCTCTCCAACGCCGTAGGTTGCGCGAGCGCGACATGATTAACAATTCGCTGTTTATGCCCATATAATTTTACAGAAATAACGATGATTTTGACATTGTTCATATACAGGAAGTTATATTATACTTGGCGCATTTCAAATTCGATTTAAATGTCTTCGACTTATTGTTTACGCGGGACTGCGGGAGTGCTATACTTGTTCCCTGTCTGCAAACTGTTCCAATAAGTAAATTGCTCAACCAGAATTTAATATTTAGTAAATAATTTATTTCTTTTTGAATCAACGGTTATATCCCCGCAAAATGACCCTTCTCAAAATATATACTATTACACATACAATTGTCTTATATTTCTTTATGACTGCTCCGTCTGTTAAGTGGCATACCAGAAAATGGCTTGCCGCTCTGAAACTAATTAATACAATGTATAGTGTCAGGTTAGGCCTACGTGACGTAGGTCAGTCATGCAATGAATATAAAACAATTTTCTTTGTAATTAATATAATTTCAGTGTCAGTTCGCGGGTGGGTCAATTGATTTGAATACAAATTATTAATTAAACAGATCTTAGATTCTAGTATATAGGCCTTTAGGAATAATGGGTCAGTTTTTTGACAGGCCAGTTTTCGAGTTTAGGAAACTTCTATACGAATAGGGGAGTCGTAGGCATCCCTTTCTCGCAACATGTCGATTTGAATTGCATTTAAAAGGCATTATAAATTTGCAAGAGTACATGGATAGGTCATGCCGTTTGTATATTTTTTTATTAAACGACTATAGTTCACTTGAAGTTGGATGAAAGTAAAATGTAGGCCTACTACATTCACGATGTCTTTATAGCGTTTACATTTTTTTTTTCAGAAACACCTAAATATAACAACCGAAGCAGAATATTCGTCGAGAAAATCCACTTTCGAAAAATTGTAATATACATCTCCACACTGATATTCTATTGTTGTATCCAACATAAAGAAGTCGGTACGGCGAAAGAATCTGGCAATACCAAGTGAACATTCTCTATCAAGGCGTAAACCAAGATGCGAAGTCATGGCTCGGTTCTTTTCATCTTTATTATCTTATCCTGGGCATTACTTTACCGTGGTCTGTGTGCAGGGCTACAAATCTCCCACTTCCTCCTCCATTACATCATATTCATCACTGAGTCAACCTAATGATCGGTGTTCGAATTTCCCGTGTCCTGCTCTACCTGCGCAATGGTGGTTGCGCATTGTCTTGCCCATACACTTATTAATGGAAACAATACTTTTATGTGCTGTGTATGCATCTCAAGAACCTGTTAGTAGTTTGTAATAAAAAAATTACATTTTTCAAGATAAGTTGTATTCATGCTATGAATATTTACTCGGCAAAAACAATGGAGAGTTTTCGTGCCTTGATTTTTCACTGAAGTATGGATTAACGGAAACATAAAGGAGTGCGTGTGCAGGAACGGCTCGTGATGTTTTTGCGCCCTGGACGACATATGAGTAGATTTGATAAATTTGGTGAAGCTTGAGATGATACGCGATCCTAGTTTTCCACTCACTTCACTCAAATTCCACTCAAGACATGATTTGTAATGATTTGGGCAGATGTAGGCTCAGTCAACTTCAATGCTGTTGAAATGTGTTTCCAATCGGTTCGAAACCGTTCTGACCTAGAGCACTGCTCTTGCAATGCGTACTTTTGTCAAAAATCTTGCAGCAAAAAAGAAAAAAACTGTCTGATTTCTCTGAATAGATTAACAAACGGCGACGGTAACTCTCATCATTTGTCAAACGCCTCTTGCAGTGAAATAAAGAAAAACTACGAAAAACTACTTCTTTTTGCGCCCCTGGAGATGCTGCGCCGTGGGCAGCCGCCTAGGTCGACCAGCCCACGGGCCGGCCCTGTGCGTGTGCGTTGATGTACAGCTTGAAGCATAAGTAAAAGTCTCTTCGCTACCTGGTCAAATCAGTCGACCATGTTATATTGCATAGGATCAAACAGGTGTCAGACGACAGAAACAGACTTTTACTTGGGCTTCAAGCCGTACATCACAGTGGCGGTGCAAGCTAGACCTTTAGTTACACAAGGCTAGAAGCTTGTAGATTTTATTACATGTTCATCAAAACAGGAAGTCACATATAATTTAGCCTATCCTGTGATCTACAGAAATTGTGTCGTAATGCATTAGTTGAGTCCTTAGAGGCTTAGTATACTAATAAGCCTGGCTGCTAAGATTTCGAATTGTCTTCAGAGTCAAGTAGGCCTCCAAACATCCTATACATAAAACATGTTGCAGTTGCACTATGAGTTGCATAAAATGTAGGGTATCATTGTTCATTAGAAGTTATGCGTTTCCACTCCAAAAGTAAATTACAGCATTAGTAGCTTTAATGACAGATTATTAATTAGCGATGACACGAAAATAGAGTTTTTAATGCATTCAAGATAGGCACCCAATATAATGCGAGTGATTCATGTTTAAAACCACTACGTTTTGTACGTTTTACACTGTAATCTTGTTTTCCTGAAATTGAGCTGAATACGTTAATTACGTCAATTCCCCATATAAAACGTATACCCCCATGTCAAACGTTGGCCCGAACGATGAGTCCATAGATGCACATGTTTTTTCTTATCTCATTATTGCAAATATTTAATTGACAATGGTAACAATTTCTAGCAGTAATACCGTCCTCCTTGAAAAAAGAAAGTGCATTCACAGTGCAGTTTGTTAGATGCATGCCTAGTCGATAATCAGCACGTAGCGTATACAGCGATATCGCCGATCAAACGCGGTGTCCAGAACCGATGCAGAAATTTCACATTCTAATCATATAACAAAATGCAACTGCTTCTTGCAAGAATGCAACTGGTGCACAATATCGCAACAATTCTTACGGCGATTGCATTAGGTTGGTTAAAAAAAAGGTTCATTCTTTTACTGCCTATTCCTCTACTGCCTAAAAGGGTATGGTATACCTGTTTTACCTTTTTATTCTCGTACTGCCTAAGATATTTCTCTTACTGTCTAACTGACCATTTTGTTCTCCTACTGCCTAAAGAAATATTCTTCGCTTTCAAACGGTGTTTTTATTATTGACACCCTGTAACGCAGTCGGTAGCGTGATACTTGAAAACAATGTTTATTAATATTTTCACTACAAAAATGATATCAAAGATGGGAGAGTATTAATATCAATCAACCATCGTAATGCGGAATATTTGTAAGTAAAATGTATTTCAAATATTGAAAATGTGATGTCACATGGACGGTATGAATACTGAGACGGAATGCGACGCATAAAATCCAGATAAAAATCAATCAAAAATTGTAATTGCTTTCCGTAACACGGAATATTCGAGAGTGCTTTCTTTCTTTTATATTTTACGTTTCGTAACTTCCGTATAGTGGATTAATGTAGGCCTAATATTTGTATTTTGTACGGTACGTTATTTGTAAATATGTATTTTTGATTTTGTTTATTGTCAATGTTTTATGAACCTAATTTTTTCATCATATTATTTGCATTTTTTATTTTTGATGAGAAATGAAGATAATTTCAATTCAATTATTGTCATTCATTTTCTATTATCCATGTTTTGTTTTGTAATTAAGGTGGGCCTATAACATAGACATAAAAAAATATATGTGGCCTATATTTTATGAATTAGGGTGTGGGGAGAAATACAAAGTCTTCTCTGATGTATTTTAAACCACGCGCCTGAATGCAATACAGGGTGTCAATAATAAAAACACCGTTTTAAAAGCAGAGGATGTTTCATTAGGCAGTACGATCCAGTTTTTTAGGCAGTACGCGAACACTTGGGTCAGTTTACCCTTCTTAGGCAGTACGAGCCAGATCCTAGGCAGTAGAAGAATGAAAAGGTATTAGGCATAAGGCGAATAGGCAGTAAGAGAATACACCTAAAAAAAACTAGTACATCGACACAATTCGACATCTATTAGTAAAACATGCAGACAAGCAATACTTTTGTTTCAATTTTCGTTTTCACTCGGAATAAATATTTAATTAGGTATACCATACACCGAAGTATAATAGTAATATTCCACACGGAGAGAAATGAAAACCTGAATAGTTAGACAAACATTTTTCAAGCTAGATTATACATCTGTTGTTCAGATTTTATCCAACCTGCACTGTTGAACTAGCCAAACAGATTTTACTAACATGTTTATCAAAAAAATGGTAGAATATTGTACTAATCTGCTGAATGTTTTCCATACTACTAGAGAGATCACAGCATATGCCAAACGTTTAGGTAGCATTGTATAACATTATGTGAACAACTTTCCATGTCGTCACAGAAACATGGTTTGTATAATATTCTGCCAATGTTGAACAAAATTAGTGTACTGAGTGTCAGTCGGTCTAGACAGACGTTTCATTAAACTAACCTATTGGTAGAATATTGTACTAATCTGCTAGATGTTGTGCATACTACTAGAGAGATCACAACATATGCCCAACGTTTAGGTAGTATTGTATAAGATTATGTAAACAACTTTTTCATCTCGTCACAGAAACTTGGTGTGTAATATTCTGCTAATGTTGTGAAAAGTAAGCGTACTGAGTGCCAGACGGTCCAGACAGACGTTTCACTGAATTGATAGCTACTGATCCATCGAACAAAATATTTTCCAAGTTCCGTACAACATTCGATTAGGATGAACGAACGTTCGTGTGGATACTTGGGATGTATACGCAGTAAAACGTTCTACTAACATCAGTATAATATTTTTCTCGACAGAATGTTTTTTATGAACTTATGGCAAGATTGGATGAACGATTTTAGATGAGCTCTAGCGAAGACTTCCATGCAAGTCGTATGGCACTTTCTCTGTTTTTTTGTGTGCACTACAGTCCGGCAGTATACAATTGTAATCAACAAACATGATTTTTTTCAAAGCGTCATTATAACGTGATAATTTGTAGGCCTATAGTGATCGGGCAATATCGGCCAAACAATTTACTTGGAAAACGAGATATACCATTTAAAAAATCCCTATTAAAAATCTTGGTGGGAAAAGAGTCGAAATTTTGAATTTCGAAAAGTTTTGAATTTTTTTTATGTTGAAGAGAAACAAATAAATGTAGCATTTACACTGTGGCACTTCCATCCAAAATCGTACGTTTACAGGTTTTTTTTTGTGAAATCATGCTAAAATTTGATTATTTATAGATCTTATGTAATTGTGAACCCAGTTTCTTTCTTTTTTATATGATTTCCACTTCAGTACTGTTATTTGAGGGTGCTTTCCAACTAAAAACTGAAAGTCATTCTCAGTTTCTATTTCACGTTTCATAGCCTACCTGCATATGTAGAAGTTGCTGTGACAATTGAAGCTGGAATTTCAAATTTCCCTCAATTATTCTAATGCAGTCGGATGATAGTTGGAAACGTGTTATCGCACACCATTAATAATGCGGGAGACAGCCGATCGAACCAGTCAAATGTTGATAATTCTTAGGCTAGACGACTGTTATGCACATACCCTAATATTCCTTCAATTATGTAAATATTTTACTGTATCAGTTAGTCGTTCTGCTAGTTTATATAGCTATTTGACTGTTGGAGGAATATTATGTCAAAAGGCGTTCCCCGCGTGGTGGCTAAAACTCATAACTTTTCTAATTAGTTGGCTGGCAGATCGAAGCGTCTAATCGTACATTATTATTACTACAAGAGACGGTCATCGAAGCAGTCATGCGTTGTAAAGTTGTTTCTTAGACAGTTGTTTAGCACGATTCCTAATGTTTTGCTGATACAACCTGATAACGTGCAACCATTAAAACGCTATGCTGTTTTATATACAAACGTTCGACTCTTTTGACTAACGTCAGCGAAGGAGGCATTTAACGCATGCGCTGTGTGCCAATATGCAACGCGAACAGCTGCGAAGTTGTGACTTGTGAAGTGCATCGTTCAAGATGGACGATTATGTACGAGGGTTGTTGTTGGAGTAGGGTTTCGAATCCTACACGCCGAGGTTTCAAGGTAATTATTAATAACTTTAATTCATCAGACTACACCCATATAGGCCTAACCACCGTTCTGAATTATGATGAACATTTGAGTACGCCTGGCTTGATATAAGCTCTATGAGTAAGTCTAAAACTCAGACCTAGGTTAACTTTGTGACTTATTTTGCAGAAGAAGAAATAGATGAAGAGGCTTTTGAGACTCTGACCCCAGACATAGTACGTCAGCTAGTACCCAAATTTGGCCCCCAAGCCAAATTTTTGAAGAAACATGAAGACTTGACGAACTTGGGCCAAGCTATCCAAGAAACTGTAAGTTAACAACACAACCCTGGGCGGTAGCCTACAGGCTCCAATTGCATTTTGGTTTTGTAGACCTGTGCTGTTGACTTGATAGGCCTAGTAGTGCATCATAAAGGCTCATTCACGATTGAACTTAACCGTAAACTTGGGAACTTACAAATTTTGACAAATGTAGGCTTATCGGTAGGCCTACTATAATTTAAGAAACACTATTAATATTTCATAACTATATTAATTCAAAGAGGCCTACCATGTATCAGCCCTACCTACTTCAATGTCATTGAAATGTCATGTCATTACTATTTTTTTAGCAAACTGTGACTTATTGTCACATCATAGTTTCATAATCACCTGCTCATCCGTATCTCCGTATAACCTAGCTGTTGGTGGGGTCGTTAAGCAAACAATTATCAACCCCCGTATAACCTAGCTGTTGGTGGGGTCGTTAAGCAAACAATAATAATAAACAATTATCAATCAATCAAATATGATGATTTGTGAATGTATGGAAACAATGTTACTAGTTCGCTTAGAAAATTGCACCCATAGGCCTACCCCGTGACCAAAGTCTTCACAAATTCAATTTTAAAATGTTGAGATGCTCAATATGACATAGGCCTAGTTACCGTTATAGATCCTAGTTATCAAGCCACAAGCTATGTTTTTTACGCGTACAATACCGGTCTACTCTTGACGCTCACTTTACAAAGGTCATCTTGCACATAGCAGCTCTATCAATAAGTCGTTAAATACTTGAAAACACAATTTATTCTGAACACTTGATCACATTATTATTTTTTCTTAAATTATTTGTTTTGTGTTTTTTTGTTGAAACAGAAAAGCCTCTATCTATGGTCTGTCATTTTTTCATGAAGTGTCATACTGCAAACATCCATGTTCCTGTTTGTGTCCCCTCTACTAATTGCCACCCTTCTAATGATAACATTGTCTACAGGCTCCGTGCTCAAGCCCTATTCGCAGCTGGGAGGCAAGAGCGAAGACCTTGGACGTACTCAGCTGTTCTTGGACGACGCGTTTCAATCTGGTGCGGCGACATGTCTCATCTGTATTGCATCTGTCAAGAGGAACGACGCGATATGGAGCTGTTCAAACTGTATTGCTTCTTCCACCTGACGTGTATTCAACGTTGGGGAAAAGACAGCGTAATACATCAGAAGAAAGCGTCCGAAGAACAGCCGCGCACGAAAATAACTCCTGAATTCCACTGGCCTTGGTAAGCTCTTACTGGATTCTGATAAATACCAGTAGATGGGTAGATAAAGACAGTTTTATTTTACATAGGATGTGGCCAAGATGCATTGAGGGTTGCATTGGTTTGCCGGTTGGAGATGGTGACTTCACTCATTCGAAAACACATTTCATTTCATGAGTACTTTTCTGAGGACCATTGATCGCTGCCCTATCTAGTGTTGTTTTTTAAAAACGGCTGACAGGCTGGCAAACTTGATGACAGCTGTTATTAGCTGAGCTGATGTAACCGTAAAGTTAGTTCCTTTTATCACTTCGGGACCTATCTACGCACGATTGATAGTTCTTAAAATGTGGCCCGTGAATTTGAACATATTTTCAACATGTTAGGGATAGTAAGTGAAGACACCATCTCCAACCGGCAAACCAACGCAACCCTCCCTCAATGCATCTTGGACGTGGCATAACTAAGCACTCGTTAAACCGGTAGAGCAAGTCAAAATGAGCCAATTATCGTACTATATAACCCAATACTCACAATACGATACAATGAACACTACAATCAGCAATTGACAACAGTAGACCTACAATAAATTTGACACAAAATCACAAAAAAAAGGGAAATATTGATACCGGTACTAAAATCATAAGACGTATTGAAATATTCTATAAAATTTTCAATTTTGGTAATGAATTGAGGCCATTATAGATTTTTACCTCGACTTTTAACCTGCAATATCTCAATACGTACTAATTTATTTGTAGTCGTGTTCCTTCTTCCTTGGGAACTACTGGACAAAACCTATTTTAAAAAAATTAGGAGATGTTTTTGTTGCTGTTATAAACATTACATCAAAGTGGATTTTGGTTGAACTTATTTCTTTTTTTAATTCGAATAATGAAATGAGCCATAGGCCTATATAGGCCTACATACATACACTCACAGCCTTATATAGGCCTATAGGCATATATATATTTTTTTACTATTTTTTCCCAAATCTTGTGACATAAGGAAAGTTGGGGTCTAAGTTGCATGTATACCATCCTCATGTTCATGAATTATGTTCAGCCACTTTCCAGAAAAAGGTACATGTATTTAGTAAATTCAACACTGGCAGCATAGGCAACCAGTAGGCTCACGTTTGGGTCCCCTTAACGAAAATCATCTACTATCGAGTAAATCAATATAATATGTCAATGTAAAATTATTATTTGTAATAACTCATGTGTGTATAATTGTTGTAATGCATGTTGTGTTAATTTATACATTGCATAGCTAATCAGTGCCAAATAGTCATACAGTTCCTTGAATCAGTCTTGTTATTGATTATTTTATATGTGAACTATTTTTGCCAATTCTGACTGAGTTTTGTGATAGTGAAACTTACAATAAGGTATATTTTTATCATACTATTCATGATGAACACGATATTTTTGAAATATCTGCTGGAAGGAATCACCTTCAGTTCTTAGTGTATCTTGTGATGGAATCGAGTGAATCAATATAATATGTAAATGTTGAATTGTAATTTGTAATAATTCATCTGTGTATCATTGTAATGCATGTATTGTGTGATAATTTATACATTGCATAGCTAATCAGTGCCAAATAATCATACAGTTCCTTAAATCAGTCTTGTTATCAATCATTTTATATGTGAACTACTTTCATCAATTCTGACTGAGTTTTGTGATATCGAAACTTACAATAAGGTATATTTTTATCACCTATACATATATATTATTGAGATTTCAAATCAGTATTTTATAGTGTTTTATCTGTAAGTAATTACGGTGTTATCGACCAAAGTTCAATGAGTGGCCTATAGGCCTACTATTACTGTAATTGCCAATGTTTTGATAATAAATTATTGTATATTCACACAATGTGTTGTTGATTGCATATAGTAGTGATACCAAAATGCAACTTCCTGCATCCACCCAAGGCAATTGAAGAAATAACCATTGTGATTGGTTTGTGAAGAGATTGCTGGGGCATAGCTGACTTCTGCACTTCTTTCCCCAATTCCTTCAATTAACTGATGATTTTATGCACATATAGCGGCCATTTATTATGCTTTATAATCTGTTTCATTTTCCAGAAATAATTATTGATAAAATACAACAATTTTTGGATTCTGCTAGATGAATCACATTTCTAGAACAATGTTTGTTTGATTCAATATAATAAATTACTATTGTACCATAACATTTATCTGATTCTGTAGGACATTCGACTGATCTACCACAACGTTTAGTTCGTTCTGCATGAAGTCTTGCTAATCCATCATGACATTTATCATACATTGTAAGACAAACCACTGATTCAGCAAAGCATTTGTTCAATTTTCCAGAATGAATTACTAATCCAGTGTGGCATTTATCTAGTTCTGCAAGACATTTCACTGATCTAGAACAACGTTTGTTTAATTCTGCAAAATAATATACTATTCCAGGATAATGTTTCACTGATTTAGCCAAAGTGAGCAGGATGAATTATTCATCCAGGGTAACGTTCATCCGATTCTGTAAGACATTTCACTGATGTGGTACAACGTTTGTTTGGTTTTGCATAATGAGTCAGGAGGCTAGTATAACAGTTATCAGATTCTATCAAACGTATCACTGATCTACCTGAACGTTGTTTAGTTTTGAAGAATGCATTACTAATCCAGTAAGACAAGTTATGCGGATCTGAAGGACATTTTACTGATATAGCACACCGTTTGCTGAACTTCCAATTATCAATTACTATTATAGCATCATATTAGTCTGATCTTGCTAGATATTCCACTGATGTTGTATAATGTTTTCGTCACACAACCTTAACTTCTTCTTAATCCAACCTGATGATTATTTGATTTCGCAATACGTTCAACTACCTAATTCAAGCTCTCGTCAAACGTTCAGTTGAATGTAGTAAAATATTTGTCAATGCGACAGCAGCTTTGACCTTGATATAGTTCAATGTTTGACCAAACGTTAGGCAACACATGAGGCAGTCTAGTTGCTGAATATTATACTGAATGTTCTGCGACTGATATTGTCCGTTTCTAACAGAATGTTTGTCGACATAGAGTTGAAAATAATTGTAAGACTAGTTTGACTGATTTAGCCATACGTTGTGCAGTCCCTATAGCGGCGACACGTTCTGGCTATTCCAACCAGAATTTCAGGCTAATCTAACCATAATCAGGGTTTTATTTCTCTCCGTGCACTGACAATGCGAAGTCGCCCCATGTATCATATACGGACGACATTATCCATTAGCTATTTCACATTGAATGGTCCCATACAAAACTACGTGAAAAAAATATACAACTATAACACAATGTATACATCCGAAATAATTATTTACTCTGGCTCAATTGTACAAACGGTTAGCAACTGTCAACAAAATGGACGCATTTTGAAAAACAAAAAAGGAAATGATTTTTAAAATACCCTCAAAGCATTTTTAATAAATAAGTGTTTTTATTCAATAGACAATTATATATATTATGTTCACAAATGGAACTGACTCAGAAATATGTGTAGTTTATTGAATCTTTTTTCCATTTTTATAATATCTTGGTACTTTCTGTTCATTTTTGGATATCATGTATTTTTAACTTATTGTATATGACAGCTATCCAATATCATGTATATGATCACTTCTGGACGGAAATAAATATTATTATTATCATTATTTCTTCTTTCTAGTTGGAAGACAAAATGTTGGCCATTGGGAGTCAGTCTGAGTTGACACACAACTTATAAATGTAATGCACATTTTTATCAAAGCGTCGAGAGGCGTGAAACACTTTAGAAAAGTCGACTTGATCCGTCCGATTGCGACCAAGTATATCCCAGCTCGATAATAGCGGTACCGGTGTGTGCGATTTGAACACTCAGTCGACTAATTCGTTTCGCCCTTCCGCCACAAATAAGCTCTACATCAACGGATCGGACTTGATGCGAATAATTGACACAAGATATATGCACACACAAGGACACCATAGATTCCAGGGTTAATCAACTCTTTCAACTATCACGTGCATGTAATGAAGAAATGCACACTTATTTCGAGTCATTTCTCGGAATGAATTGTAATTGCGTAATTGCATACATTTTCAACTAGTGCATATACGTGTTTTCAGTTATAAAGTGGATTAAATAACTGTACTGGTATTCTATTATTATTATTATTTCAATTATATATATTACAGGCGACATAGGGAGAAAACAAAACGTCGTAAACAAGGTATATTAGCAAGTATCGCTATAGAACATTGACGGTCATCCACATAGATAACTTTAACCATCCAGATGAGTACCGCAATGAAAGCGCATTGGACACAATAAATACACTGTCTCAGAATGCAAAACAGTAACTGATTTACGTTCTATAATCCAAGACAAGTTATATACCGGTATGTATATGCAATGCACCAGTGAACACATTTCATATTTGCAATGGATACATTATTGCCATTGCACAATTGTGCAACAATAACTAGTAATTATGCTTATAAATTATAAAGTTAAACTGAGTGAAATCATTCATCGTGATATAGAGGGCTATATAATTGGCAATCGTATATACTCAACATTTAATATTGGAGACCGTTGCCCACAGTAATCGAATTGCTTATGCGCTACCCGGAGTTGCTTTATGATACCACGCATGAATGTTTCGACCTGCAAGAAGGATGTGTACTTGAAACACTTCATGCTAACGATGTAATTCTGTTAGTCTCCGTACGTACAATTATTGCCAATTTATGTTTGTTTGGAATGTCAACAAAACATGTTTACCCCATAACAACACAGACATAATGTGAGATTACGGTAACTTATCTGTGTCGAAAACACAAAAAAAAATTGTGTCATTATAAGTCAGACAATATCTTTACGGTTAAGATAAGGACGGTTCTGAAAATGTCAGGTGAAGTGAGGTGAGATCGCCTATACTCCCTCAGCAACAAATGGAAAGGAACATGGAAACATGGTAAAGATGTGAGGGGCATGGGGTAGGATAGATTAGGGGAAAATAAATTTAAAACCTCGTTTCATTCTTGTCAAAAAGGGAACAGTATCACACCACTTTGCTCTTACATTCCTGACCGCTAGTGGGTAGGGGACATTAACCAAAGTCTCGTATATAGCCTATGTGGACCAATCCCCATAGACATCCACTTAAATAGGATACGGTTAGTGACTTACCAAGAGACGATGGGATGGGGTCAATATGAAGTAGAAATACACAAGTCGGGTGATTCTTTTTTTTGAGAGAGAGAGAGAGAAAGAGAGAGAGAGAGAGAGAGAGAGAGAGAGAGAAAGAAAAAACTAACCTCAAGTCGAAATAAGCTCCCGCCAAGAAGGATTTTTCTTGACAAAATAACAGAGGAAGAGAGGGAAAAAATATTATAAAAAATACTTTCTACCCTGATGCCACAAGGGGTAAAAACTAAAAAAAAGAAAAAAAGAAAATCTTTGACGAACGAAAGTTATACGCAAGCATCCCCGTTTTTCGTTGCAAGTCAAACCTGAACACCTCTTCGAAGGCAGGATAAGGATACCTCACCAGGAGTTCCGAACATCTCCTCCCCTTATACCCTCCGTATACGTGGCAGTCATCGGAAATGCCTTTCTATCCTGTCGTATCCCTGAGGACGCCTACCGTCAAGCCATGAAGCCAATACTGACTAATATGATATCTATAAGACAAGATATTATTCGCCTACAGTCGACAGGAATACACTGCGCAAACACCTACAACTTTCTGACTCGGGGATATATTATATACACAGATATATATATATATATATATATATATATATATATATATATATATATATTGAGAAAAACCACACCTTATACTAGTCGAGACTTCAATCTTGACGAACCAACCTGAAATCGAATCAATTCGAAAATAGTTCACGAGAGGTCGTAGACAAATACTGATCAAACTACAACCATACACTAAAGAATATTATATGCTGCAACCAATCTCGATACAACATACTGATATATCAAACTAAACCCTTCTCATTTCGTATCCTCACGGTATTCTCAATCAGTATCTTTTACAAATGAATGCCTCAAGCTTTTCAAATTGCGGACGTGAAGAAAAGGAAAATCTCGCGCTGTTATGTCGGGAGTTTGTCACGTGACCTCTTTCTTTCAGTTCTTGGTGCACGGGAACGGGAACGGCGAGGGAAGGGTGGTTAGATGGATACACTTTTCAACATTATTCCTGGTTTCACGTGGCGTTCGGTGAGCCAAAGCCCAGGAGCTGTACCCGCAACGCCGGTTCTTGTATATTACATCGCATCAAGGAGAACAACATTCTCGTACCCATGCAATACAAATGAACACCTTCAGATTCAGACTACAGACAAACCATGGCGATATTTACCAGACGAGCCGGCCAACCAGCAACCATGTGATCTAATGACCTTGCCCAACCTCCAAATAAAAGTATCTCTCTTTTTAACCCACAGGTAAAAATGTCTACACCCACCCCCCTTGGAGAAACAACGGCAATTAAAATGATATATGGAATTCAACGAGAATACGACGGTCGAGGATAAAAGTGTGGTAAAAAATGTGCACTCGATAAATTGACAAATTGATGAACACAGTTCTCATTTTAGGTTTGGATCACGAGAGTTAAACAATCATTTACTCTAAAATATGAATGCCTGTTTTCCAAATATAAGTTGGAAATATAGTTCGAATCACAAGAGAGATAGTCGAAAACATTGCGTTCGGTAATTGCAATATAGAGAGAGATGTCGTCATCATTTCATATTTTACGCCTGAAATAGATGCAAAGCAATATCTATAAACACGAAATAAATGTTACAAAGGTAGCTATAGCTATATACGATGGAGCTGTCACCCGGGCTGAAACATTTAGTCACTCAACGATGAGGGGCGAGAGATGAAAGTTCCGATCGACCGTCTCCCCCATTCCACACCACTAGCGCACTGATGGTTCGCGCCTTCATCTCTCATGGATACGAGTACAGTAATTGTAATATTACGCTATGACATCAAAGAAGAAAATATATTATAGCATGTTACAAGGCGGGATATCTATGCTTTATAGTGACGTCTAGAGAAGAAAGGACAATAAGAAAGAAACTGTAAGGTAGACCGTCGCAAGAAACATCCGCAGGGAAAGAAATGAAATTGAAACAAAAATAAAAACCAAATTCAACTTGTCTCCAAGAAATGCGCCTGTAGTAGCAAAAAAGTCTCTTACATCGAATAAAATAATTATAACGTTATACCAAGAGGGAAAATCTTGCCATTAGAAGGCAACTTCAATGAGATATACGCGCAATTTTACTTTTGTAGTTTTATATTGCACAGCAATCAACAGCTGCATTACTGGCCTGATGCCTTGCTGAATATTTCAGTATACTTATAGTACAAACAGAATAGTATAAATCATACTTTCATGACCTAATATCACATTAATTATTAAATATTAGTTAGTGGAGTGCACCAACACAAACTTTGCTGAAGCAGTCATATGTAATATTAGACCTGTGAATAATAAAATATCATGTTTGAATGGAATAACGCACTGCAATCGTGCATACAGTTTGGATGCACGGATTATATGGTTCCACATGGCATTTCGTTCTTGAATTATGAAACGAGATATACTTTTTAGTTCTATTACTGCAGCAGTGCAACGAGCGGAATTCCACACGACAGAAATTCAAATAAAAACTTTTGATATAAATATATGTATACATATATAAGTATAAGAGACGGTTTGTGCCAGCCAGGACCTATACATATAATACTAATGCACAAGGCGAGTGATTTATTTCGCGTAACATGTTGCTCGAATTGCTGGCATCGACTTCTATACGTGCACGGGTACCTTGCACTTTCTCACTGCAATCGGCACAGTTGTAATGCAACAAGGTGCATGTGCAAGGTCCGAATCTAATATACATTCACTATTGTAATAAGCGATCATTACACAAAGATCGTGTAAAGATCTCGATCGTGTTATTGTTACATACGTGTATCCACGAAAGAACGTTGCGATCGACCGTCCCCTCAATCCCAAACCACACGCGCGCTAGTGGTTCGCTCCATCTTTCGTAAATACAAGTATACTAGTGAAATATAAGCGCGTTCTTGTCGACAGACACCTCTATTAAATATCGTCCTTGGTGTGTTGCATTGTTCAAGCTTAAATCGACTGATTTGTATCATCAATAATGTTCATTTATTGTATGGTTACGAGCAGAAACCACCTCTATGGAGTGGACATGAACTACAAATATTTTCGATTTCGAATACTCGTGCAAGACGCGAGTTTTCAAATGAGAAATATGAGAAAATGAAAATATCAGAATCAAAAAGTAAGATGAAATAAGCACGGTTTCCCATGAAATAACGTAAACAACATATTATAAAGAAAAAACATCCGTTATCTAATTGAAAACACACTTTAATCAAAATGTTATTGATCAAAACAGCATTGATCAATCTGGCTAGTTGACACAATTATTAATCAATTTGAAACTGTTGTTTAGCCATACCATGCACATATATACACACATCGAATTAAAATCGACTCAGTGCGCTTATTGATTTAAAATGTCTGCCATTGTATGACGAGGCCCAATTTAGATGATAGACTATTATGCATGGTGAATGTACAATGTACACACACACACACACACACACACACACATGTACATGCACAGTTATTGTTATAATAATAATGTGCTGAGCACATTTCATATCCCATGCTGCCGAGTCGTCAGAAACATGTGTTGCACACTTCGAAAGTATATAGAGGAATTACGCGCTTCGAAGCATCGTTTTCACGTTAAAAAGTCTTTTTCTATCCCTAGTTTTATTATTGAATTATTTCAATATAATACTCCGATAGACATGCACACCCATGCCACATCCACGTGCCAGCATGAAAAATTGATAACAGAAACCGGGGTTCGTTAGCATACAGTTCAATTTAAAAAAGACCTACACAAACGAATAGAACTAGAGGTACATCACTATCCCGCATTTAGTGTAATCACATGATTGGCACATAACACAGAAGGTAGCCTACTTGCTGAAATGGATAACTACACAATTGTCTATTTAAATATTTTCCTCGAGTTTCTACAATTTTAACGATACATCCTTTTTGAACAACATACATGTACGTGTACACATCATATGTGAATGTGTGTGGGTTAAACCTGAGTTTGAACGCTTGTGCTGAGGGCTTGAATTCAAGAGCGTCATTTGTATGAACAAAAATTAAAAACGTTATTAAAATTCAACTCCCAAATGAATGAAATCTCTTAAAACCACGATGCATTGTTTGGTTGGATACGCCATTAAATTATTACATAGCTCGACTTTTACGACATATTTAATACGAGCTTTGAAATGGTTCTGACTTCGTAATGACCAAGTGTATATGGAGTATAAGAGTATCACCAGAAGGCCTATTAAAGTAAGCCGAGTCGGGTCTACAACCGAGATGTGACTAGAAAGGCGACTGTTGCATTATTACAAATTATGTTTCACTCGTCACGAGCAAGACCTATAGCTGCACTGCATGCACTGAAAGAGGAGAGGGAGGTATGGAGAGTTCACTCAGACTATACGTATACTGCACTTTCATCTAGGTCATAAAAACAAAAGCACCTTCACTTATACAAGAGTTACAACGTACAATCATTCTTAACAGAGTGAATTTTCTCAAGGAGACTCATATAGCATAGCAGTATGTATATATACATGTCAGGCTGTCGGTAATGAAATCTACTGATTATGATTACACAATGAATTAAACCGAGCGAGTTAACCTAAAAGTAGCATATTAAACACGCTTGGCATGCATGAATAATGAATAATCGACGATTTATATATAAGTCACGTTATCGACGAATTACCGCGTGTGCTACGAATAATTGGGATGAAGAGACATGGCCGTGTTACAATCGGAACCGCGCGAACGTCAGCTCAAGAATTAAGACGAAGCCTAGATCTGCTAGCTGACACGTAATTTTCCTTTCAAATGGTTATATCAGAGTATATATCTACGGATCATTAATCCCAGTTAAAAACCATCCTAATTCTAAATCCATTGAAAAGCAGTTTCTTGCACCGCTAGCTCGATCTCGTAATCAGACAACTCACTCTGACAAGTTCCTCTCTCCTGAATCTTCCGTCGTCCGTTCTAATGCATAAATAACGTGATTTATGAATTCATCCATCCCACCTCTCCTCTCTGAAACCTCCTCCTCATACCCACCAAACCCACCCACAATGTAGCATCTCCGGGGAGCATTGCATCCGAGAGCTTTTTTCATTCGCAAAAAGAAAATGTCTACGACAGCACAAATTTTTGCCGAGTTCCAAACTCCCTCAGTGGATAATATCAGCCATGCAGCAACGTTGCCAAAGGGGTGTTCTGGAGGAGTAGGGGAGGGGGTTTCAATCATTCACGCACCACTATACCCAACTTATCTAGTTCAAACTTTGGCTCAAGCAAAAAAGAACGGATTATCTATCATTATTAATGTTTAACGACATACCGAAGACAAGCAAACTAACAACGCTTCGACGCACGTTGAACGGGTGACATGAGAATTATAATATATACAATTTACATTCAGAGTCTATAAAATTACATATACGATATAGTTATATTGCAAGTATTAAAACGAAAATGGTGGTAATTAGATCTTTTTGTGCGGTATTTTCTTGTATCGAATCTGAAATATATTCGCAACTTAAACACGTACACAAAGAAAGCAAGTCTTGTGATGTATTTAAATATGTATTGATAATACGATCCACTTCGTACACAGCAAGATAAATAAGATTTTGACTATTTGAATATCAATTCTCATGGTGAACAAATAATATCAGAAATGAATAGAATTCTTTCTTCATATACACACACGTTCACACACACACACAGATATATATATATATATATATATATATATATATATATATATATATATATATATATATATATATATATATATATATATAATGATATATATATATATATATATATATATATATATATATATATATATATATATATATATATATATATATATAATCACAAATACATGCAATATACAATGTATACAAATATACAATATACAATATACAATTATATATATATATATATATATATATATATATATATATATTTCGAGAGAGAAAGAGATAGTTGAGATAGTGTATTGGGCTAGGTCAGAACCGTTTCGCGACTCATAAAACGACGAGTGAGGTTTATCTCGCTCTAGGAGCGTTACAGCACGATTTGATCCAACATTTTGCCATGATTAGTATAGAATATATAAAAAGCTCTGACCTTCACACACGAGTTGAAACGACGCCGCAATTCTCGTCGTTTTTGATGAATTACCGAGGCTAAGATAACGTTAAAATCTATACTAAACAGAAATTCACTTATTTGTGTACAATTGTATTCAAGGGAGATGAGGGTGCGAATCACCTCTATTTGTACTCAAAGTTCAAACGAAGACTATTATTCGAGTTCATATTCAAAAAGTAGGATTTTGTGGAAATACTCAAATATCCATCTTAATGAACATGTTATTTCATTCAAAATAAAATAAATATCTATAAGTATTTCCACAATTATCTTATTTTTCACTTATATACTTGTGCAGGATACGTGAGACCGTCACTCTTCATCTCTCGTGGAAATCATCTATGCATAACTAATTATCTACATCTATATCTAGCTATACATCAATGCATGGATACAATCATTCCTCGATCCAACGAAGCTATCAATTTTATGTATAAATGCCATTCGGTAATTATTTGTTGGTAAATTAATTTATGAGAATGGCTATTACTTTATTTAAAAATGGCTGCCATCTGTTATATGTATAATACGCCATATACGTTACTGAAATCCAAGTGCAGTCCTCGCTTCGTTTCACCTATATGTTTATAGCTAAAATAATGTCTGATGTGCTATTAGACTAAAGAAGACTTCAGTCTATGGTAGTGTGCGATAAGCGGGGCGGTCGCTCGGAACCTTCAACTGTCGTCGACAAAAGAATATACGTACGAATATCACTTTGCCATCATACTTACGAGTTTTGTCGACTTGAAAAAAGAAACTGTCGGTCGCTTTAGCTAATGTATATAGGGGTGACGGTCAATCAGGGTCACGAGAACACTTGTGGAACAAAGTATAGAGCATGTGCTGGTTATACTATCAACTCGAAGTCACACATGCACATGCTCATCGTTAGGTGAATCACTTGTTATCGGTAAAAAACCTTTGTTATCAGAATAAACTTGAGTTTGAAATCGTTAAAGCTTTGTTCAATTAACCTGTATCCTGGAGGTGACGCTTAGGTTTTGCCGAACGTAAGTCGAAGTGCTCTGCGCTCTCAACGTACAGAACAGAGTTGCCATGGTAATATTATCGGCATTTCTACAGAAGCTAAATACAGATTGAAAATCGTGTAATACTGTAATTTCCTAATTAGTACACTCTCCCCCTTCTAGAATCACTCACCATGGCAAGAGAATTAGACTTATGCCCTTAAGGTGGTATATATTTATAGGCTTTTTAAAACGTTTTGGCACGTCGTAATTTCATTACATCACCATCATTCGGATGTTGATTTGCTTCAGTTCGCATAGCATGAAGGTGTGAGAATTTGAACTGTGGCATGACATCTATCTATCTATCTATCTATCTATCTATCTATCTATCTATCTATCTATCTATCTATCTATCTATCTATCTATCTATCTATCTATCTATCTATCTATCTATCTATCTATCTATCTATCTATCTATCTATCTATCTATCTATCTATCTATCTATCTATCTATCTATCTATCTATCTATCTATCTATCTATCTATCTATCTATCTATCTATCTATCTATCTATCTATCTATCTATCTATCTATCTATCTATCTATCTATCTATCTATCTATCTATATATATATATATATATATATATATATATATATATATATATATATATATATATATATATATATATATATATATATATATATATATGTATATATTATATACTATATCCAAATCTACATTGATAAAGTTACATAATTTATTATTTAATAAAACGAGGTGATTTTATTTTGTGAATTGATTATAATAAATTACTAGATCTTTTGATTTTATTTGTATACATATTTTCTCAACACCATCGCAAAGTGTCAGTGTCCTCCAGTCTGGGTACTAGATTACTAGTCCAACGGTTTCCCACTATTTGAATTCAGCATCTGACTGTAACCGGGTTATACTTTTATTTTCAAATGAGAAATTCGTATTTTTCTTATGTGCTACTTTGAAGAAAAATGTCTCTTTCACACACTGCAAACTAAATACTCCTAGCCCCAGGCACGTAGGAACTTTGATTTGAGTAGGGGAGGGTGGATGCATCATCGGACAATTAAAAGGTAATATATATATATATATATATATATATATATATATATATATATATATATATATATATATATATATATATATATATATATATATATATATATATATATATATATATATATATATATATATATATATATATATATATATATATATATATATATATATATATATATATATATATATATATACATAGATATATATATATATATATATATATATATATATATATATATATATATATATATATATATATATATATATATATATATATATATATATATATATATATATATATATATATATATATATATATATATATATATATATATATATATATATATATATATATATATATATATATATATATATATATATATATATATATATATATATATATATATATATATATATATATATATATATATATATATATATATATATATATATATATATATATATATATATATATATATATATATATATATATATATATATATATATATATATATATATATATATATATATATATATATATATATATATATATATATATATATATATATATATATATATATATATATATATATATATATATATATATATATATATATATATATATATATATATATATATATATATATATATATATATATATATATATATATATATATATATATATATATATATATATATATATATATATATATATATATATATATATATATATATATATATATATATATATATATATATATATATATATATATATATATATATATATATATATATATATATATATATATATATATATATATATATATATATATATATATATATATATATATATATATATATATATATATATATATATATATATATATATATATATATATATATATATATATATATATATATATATATATATATATATATATATATATATATATATATATATATATATATATATATATATATATATATATATATATATATATATATATATATATATATATATATATATATATATATATATATATATATATATATATATATATATATATATATATATATATATATATATATATATATATATATATATATATATATATATATATATATATATATATATATAGGGTCTTTTGTACATTTAGACATTTTTAGGCCCTTTCATTGTTTTTTTACCATCTTACAAGAATATTTACTCATAAGTTAGGGTGTGTTCCTATGAAATCAAGTGATTTTGAGGGTGTCAAGGAAAATTAGAGTGGGGGGTCAGGAACATTAGTAGTGGAATCGTTTCCCCCCAGCCTTCCTATACGCACCTGCCTAGCCCAAAATTATCGCTATGAGTGTCACTGATTAGGCCCATCGAGTGATTATTATCTACAAAATAAGATCATCTAATTGCAATTCCTTTAATACGAGTTAATACAATTTCGAGTGGCTCTTGTTTACGATAGGGACCTTCCACCTTCGGCCTACTGATTGTAGCAATAAGGAAGCTCCCTGCGGAGCCCCGTGCACCAACCATTGATGAAGATTAACGACAGATGTCAGGAAAATTGTCATTCGATGGTCCGCCCGGGCAAATGAAAACTCGCTCTCTCTCTCTCTCTCTCTCTCGCGCGCGCACAAGGGGTACAGTGTCGGCGTTGGGATGGGGAGAAGGGTTGAAGGGGTGACCTTGACCCTCGCCCACGCAGAGCCCACGGCGCAGGTACTCAACTCACAGCCCTCTTATATATAGAAAGGCAATGTGTTATGGAGGCGATCAATAGCTTGCTTTACCACTGTGCTCTCTCTGTTTACATCGCCAGAGAAAAGCAACAAACCTGCCGCTCGTGTGATTCGCCAAGGAGGATGTAAAACATGGTGATATGGCAATAATCGATTCATCAGTTCCAGATATACATATTGTACTTGACGTCAGTTCTGACACCGTTCCAGAGAACGATCTTCCTGTTTATGAGTACATCGACTTGCTTTCGGTCATTACTATTAGTAACATACTTGAGCAATGTTCGACTATAACATTCAGATAACGGCAAGGTCATCGGTGATGCAAGAGGTATTTTTCCGTTTATCTCCAAGTTACACACCTTTCGCTGAAATGGGTCATATTGGAACAAGTGCAAGTTATTTAGCTAAAAAGAAGCACAGGCCACCCTCGATAGCTCGGTCAGCTGAGGCACCGCTTCAGAAACTGAAGTCACCGTTGGGCGTGGGTCCGAGTCCCGCACAAGGAATGGGTTTTTGTAAACGTCCTTTCACTCATCATCACATCATAGTTTCATAATCACCTGCTCATTCGTACCCCCGTATAACCTAGCTGTTGGTGGGGTCGTTAAGCAAACAATAATCATCAAAGAAACACAGGCCAATAGCCGCTAAGCGACAATATCACACTTTATTGAGCCCACTCTCGATTATAACAAAACTATATATTGTGTTTAATTGCCGATGCATTTTATGTTTCAAGCCCTAGTGAGCATAATTGAACAAAAACATACAGGAAATAGCACCTAAATATTCGTACCAATTATTTGAATGCATGAATCACCACAGTCATATCTAATTAGGTATGCCAACAATAAGTAATACATTATATACTATTTAATTGATTGAAAATGATGGGGGGAGAAGAGGTATGAAAAAATCGATTCCTTTTATAAATGTAAATTACATATTTGAGCTAGTATAGTATTTGTAAAAAATAAAATAGTATTTGAGGTAAATAAACATCTGAAGTAGCATAAACAAATAGCATATACTTGTTCAATGTCATGTGTATCACAAGAAATAGAAAAAGGCGGAAAAACTATATGCTATACATAACATACGCCTATATCCATCGACCACAAGGTCTTCTTACACCACATAATAATGAGATCTGTTCAATTCACACAGGTGGTGTTCTAAGACATTATACAGCTAGTTTCTTTGCATACACAGGCTCCAGTGGCGTACCTATCATTCCAGCCCCTCCCCCCAGAGATGTAGAATGTTCAATTTTATATTGTCATCTTATTCTTGCCTCAGCTCAATAGTTTAGTAACGATTCTTCTTTCAAGATTATTTCAAACTAATTGACAAAATAGATAAATAAGTAGATGTGTTGACAAAATATGTATATAGTTTGGCTTGCAATTGACCACTTTCGTTCTTTTGCCCTCTTGTCGTAACAAACCATAACAACCAATCAAAAGGGCTGTTTACTAAGGGAGATTTTTGAAATCTCTCATCAGGGTATCTCGAAAGTGTAGATCTAAAGGTGGTCTTAAGCCACACCTATCATACTGGATGTGTGCAGCTAGTTTAGTTAGTTTATACACATATTCAAATTTCAATATAGGATATATACAATTACACATCCAGCAAACTGCTGCATATTTCGTTAATAGCTTGTAAGCATGAGCAGTACTGCTGTGGTATGTAGATGGAGCAATATGAAACAATAACAATGGACGTAATCTAATATCTCCTGACTAATTAAGAATTAGGCCCCAGTTACTAACACATTGTGTAATTCATCTAATAATTTCTGTTCTACATGTGTGCGAGAGAAGTTAGCACCATCAAAACATAAGAGAAAATAATGTGACTGTGTGTATGCAATAACTTGGTTAATATAATTTCTATTCAACTACATGCATGTAACCTACTACCGATCTTATCTGAAGTTAGTTAATGATCTCGACTGAAAATAGATCGCTAACCAAACTACTTTTCAAAATATGTATAGTGCTTGACGACCCCACCAACAGCTGAGTTATATAGGGGTACGAATGAGCGGATGATAATAGAATGGTGAAGCAATGAATGGTGAAATACCGTTAAAAACCCATACTTTATGCAAGACTCGAACCCTCGACCGACTTTACTTCTTTTTCAAGAGCATGCAGTGCATTAGCTGAATGAGCCACCGGGAGTTAGAAAAAACAACGAAATGTACCTATTATACATGTAAGTCTTTTCGATACATGCACACATTTTTGTCATAGAGAGCTGATTAAAAGCATACTATTGGTAATTCGGTATATATCTACCCTCTAATTGCATGCTTATTGAATAGCGTCCAATCTGTGATATATAGGTCAAAATATTGTTTGATTTCAGTAGAGTGTAATGTTTTCTTACACCGGCCATGAAACCTTCAAACTGTTTTACCCTGTTCACGCCCGACATACACCAGCACAGAATTATCTAAAAGTCGATTCAGTTTAGGCCTATACCGTCGACTGTTGCGTGTACCGCTGACACCTATGCATGCCATGCTCTTAATCACGTGGCAACAGAGAAAATTGTTTGATTTATGCTGCAGTAAGAGTGAATTAAATATGCAAGAGATCGTATGATCTACATAGAAGCTAGGTTTATTGTACAGGCCTAGAAGCCATTAGTGCCTACCAACGTTTTTGAGACAATGATTTATAGGTGATGTGTAGCTATTGCAAAATGAGTATGAAAAACACATTAATTAAGTCAGGCAATAACATGTGTACCATCAAATGAGGTTGCAAAAGAAATGCATTATGTTGTGACTAGACGGTCAATTATTGCTAATGTTTAACGTGAAAGATTAGGCACTTTTAGTGTTTCAGCTCAAGTGAATTCGAGTTAGAGTACCGATAAATAATGAAAATAGTGTAAAAAATTGTGCTCATATTGAGTATTGGTAACGATATCCAACAACTATTTTAGTGCATTTCAAATCTATAATGATAGCTTTCAAGACATATCGCTGTAATATCCAACAGAAAGTACTAATTAAATCCAGTATCTGGGACTTGAATCCAATATCAGAGAACTAATTTGTTGAAGGAAACCATTCTAAAGCACCTAATATAATACCTCTCACACCATATAGAGTATATCTCTCTAATCACTGTGTCATCACAATTCTGTCTAATGTGATTCTATATGGTTGAATTTTAGGGTATGATACAATACAGACTTAATACGGTGCTATAAATAAAACAAATTAATATGTTGACAGTGATGTATGAAAGAGCGCTCCAAATTGTATCATGTGAAATAATCAAATACTTTGCCTCGGGAGGTTGCGTGATTCCGTTAGGTAATAAACGTGCTTCCAAATAATTGAAAAAGTAAAAAAAAATGTATGAAGGTTTATGATGAAGACTCACACACATAATATATAACATATAATATATATATATATATATATATATATATATATATATATATATATATATATATATATATATATATATATATAAATGTGTGTGTGTGTGTGTGTGTGTGTGAGAGTATGTTTGTATATTTTATATTTGCACATGGATACATAAAGTGAGCTCAGTATAATGATGCTTCATGTGAGGTTTTTACTAGCGACATCATGTCTGGTTCATTACAGTGTTATTCCTACATATGCCATCATAATACACACTATCTATATGTATGATAGGCTATGCTATCGGACACACAAGTGTATACTGATAACATAGGGTTCAAACGTCAAAAACACGTTTCACGAGGCTTTTGTCAAATGTTCATGTACAACTGAACGTTTTTCTACTGTATGATTATGAAAAGAATACGCCTCGGGATTAATAGCGATAACTGATTAGACATGTTTACTAATAAGATTCTGTTCCAAGGTCATGCATGTTGCACTGGCAAAAATATTATATATGTGACAGACTAAACACCATTAAAACAATTATGAGTAAGTGATGCCAAGACTGCAAACAATAATAATTGGTGTGTGCTATTAGAACGACATATACGGTCTGTCGTAATGGTTGATCCAGGTAAGAAATTTCGATTTATAATATAATACAAATACAAATATTATAACACCAAAAAAGGCAATACGACTCACGAATACACTCATTTGATACAAATATTAAAACGAATTAAAATTTATTATTTACCTAGATCATATCATTATATCGGATTTGCCATATTCAATCTCAAATCCAGAGACTAGTCCGATTGCCTGATGAAAGTGAAATTTTCCGCAGTCAAAACAACTAGATATTCCGAAATAATTTCAATCTCTAATTCTCCATCGGAGTATGATGACGAACGACAATAAGAAAAAAACGCCCACCAGTGTCGAATGTTTTCTACGAAGGATAGTATAGTTCGTCTATCATACGTTCAGCTCCTTTGTGAGGCTGTGGATATGTGAGATGTAGAACGGGCTGCGTTGCCATCGTGTACAACCTTACAGGTGACCCTTTATATTCGGAAGGACCCCGAGGACACGAAATAACAACACAGAATTACAACACATACTATACAATTTAAAATGGGTTACATGTAAGGAAATAATATCGTACGTAAGAAAGTTCTTATTTATAGTCCAAGAGATTTGAAAACGTCAAGTACCGGTAGTCACATATTAGGGTCTAGTTAATTAATGGGCGCCAATGTGCAGCACGCAATCAATGATGAATGTGTCACTTTCGAAATAGTCTGGTGCACGTCGGGGGCATAGCCCCGTTATAGTTAGCGGATAAGCTCCGATAAGCTATCACGGACCTCCTAACCGCGTCACACTTTGCCAATAATCACGTGGTTCCACTATTCAGTTGGTTTGGCACCTGTTTCACGGGATTGTCATAATATTGGTTCCTATTGGGTTTAACTCCTAATCCATTGTCAAGCCTATTATATATAATATATCCTATACACACACATGTGTGCTAATGTGTTTTCTTTCGCTGACAGCTTATTAAAAATATGTTGGAAACATACAATATATATAGCTTGATTATTAAAAAAGCTTGTGGGTTTCATGTCGCGAGTCGTGACGCAGCTTTTTGGCGGAGATCCGATAGCTGGAGAGTTTGGTCAATTGTCCTCAAATCACAAGACTGGATATAAAATTTAATTGATGCCAAATATCAATTTCTATCATTACTTTTCTAGTTTTGTACACTTCTAATAAATTTGGACCTCCCTGAAATAACTTGGAATTCACATCTGCTTGCCATTCTAGAAGACAGGCCTAATCGAAAAAACAAGATCTATTATGTTGCACTTACACAATAACGGATAAAAATATTAAATCTAGTACGCATATCTTTTCAACCCCTAATGTTCAAATTAGCAATATAGATTTGAATAAAAGTAAACTAGACAAGGTCTTGGGTGCACATCAATTTATTTCGTTTCCAGTGTTATGAATGACACTTGGCAACAAAGTTATGGCCGGCCGGCTGTGCTTGCTACAACTCCATTCCCCTCCCAACGTCATTCTACCCTCCATACATACACACATCTATCACGGTGTATGTGTGTCGTAACCCGTTCGTATAACCACGAAGCGAATGCACAGCATCCCAGTACGCGCGTCATCATCTTCACTATAGATGCCATCATTTTCATTATAGGCCTACGTATTCACTTTCACTATGACTGTAGAAAAGTACGCCAAGCAACATCTCACGTCAACTCGCCTAGTTACTAGCTATAGTGTCTAACTTCGGACAAGGTAAAAATAAAACAAGGCATGCGATGATGGACAAAAAGTCAACGGTTATCCAACTATAGATAGCTCGAGGGGCTATGGTTGGATACAAGACCAATAGAAAATAACATGTAATAAGCTATATGCAAAGGTAAATCCATCACTATTATCATTTTTGTCTCATCATTTTGGAACAGCTGGTATCTGCTAAAAAATCAGCAATCCCGCGCAAAGGGGACCGAATTGGAATACGTATACGAGTGAAAAAATATCTGCCTAAAAGAAAAAACAAACAACTGCTCACTGTTTGTTGTCATCCAGAATCTAAGTTTGCTCGATCTATAAAGAGAATGCGAAAATAGCCTTGCCCTTGAAGATTGAAAAGCTGTTGGAAACAGACATGGCAGCGTCAAACTCGACTTGATCATGTGACTTACTATGTTGTCACGAATATTTCTAGCAATCACTTAAAATATACGGTTTAATAGAAAATCTTTTCAAACTTTCGAAACTGTAATCATTTGTGTTCGCATTGTTATAAAATGTAAAATAAAGTAATGGTGTCCCAACCTTAAAACCGAATAACCTACATAATATATGGCTGGATACAAATTGAGTAGTTATAACTGAAAGAGAGAGATATTTTAATATAATATATTAAAAAATATTGTATCAATCATTCTTGTAGCAGATAATCAAGAAAATTAAAACATTTCAAACATGGCCATAGAAACTCATCTCTACGTTTCCGTGGCGAAAGTGCCCGTCCACGGTATATTTCAGGGCATTTTAAAACGCGGGACTGAAAGGCCTAAAAATCGATACAGAAACAAACCCTTTGTTCGTTGCGCAAAACGGTCTATTTGTGGCTTACATTTCGTGCCAACAAATTAATTGAATATAACTGGGTAAGGGCAATGAATTATTTATCGAAACGATTCCGTTCATTGCCGCATTAAATTATTTTACTAGGGAAATGTTGTATATTATGGGTTGTATGATGAGCGAGATATTCATATAGAATGTACTAATACTATGGTAGTTATACATATCATTATAAGCCTTCCTTATTCATTCATATCATTTAATTCCTAAAACTTAAGTCTTCCAACCTGTAGATTTTATCGACAAACTTCAATCTCAATAATAGTCATCTTTCCAAAATGACCATTAATTTTCTTGAAAACAACTAATGCCCATTTCTTCACATTTTATAGAATATATATTAGAACAATATCAACATTCTGTGTGAATTTCATGTCAAAAATAGTAAATTTAACCAAACCGAAGGTTATAGTGCTGTTTATGGGAATTTTTCAAAGTTTCCGATTTTTTTCAGAGTTCTCAATTTTGCTCAAAAACAATCACAACCTATTCTGGTATGAGATGACCAATGTCCAGAAAAAAATTCATGTAAGATCGGTTAGTCTGCCTGACCTGTATGCAGCGTACAAAATTACACCCCGATTTTTTTTTTTTTTTGGTAAGTGAATTGAAAGTGTTCGCTTTACGCTCATCTAATTAAAACAGTCAAGTGACATCTAGTCACAATGGGGTAGCATAATATATAAAGTGAGATCTTCCTCAAATCGATGTGCATATTTCAACACTAATTAGAAGATTTAGGGGTAAGTGTTTGAATGAAAAAAATTGAAGTATACTGATGACGATCACACCTATAATGTATAATGCTCCTCTATATGACCTTCAATATACCTGTACAACCTTATCAGGAATATAATATGCATAGTAACGCTTTGCGTAAAACTATAGCCAGACGTATAAGAAAGACCAAGTGATGGACAGAAAATCAATGTTTCAATATACCCCTCACTAAAATGTCAAAATTGCATAGGTTCTTCAAAAGAACACCACGTAATAATATTTGGGAGGGACAATTTCACTCACGGGAGCTATTCGAAAGTATGTAAAAATGGTCGTTTTTTAATTATTAATTCTATTAATGTAATGCTATTATGTGTGCACACAATGAGCCAGGTGAGTAGGACTAGATTGCAAGGCAGGACAATACATGTGACACCCATGCCTCCTAAGGTGGCCATTTTGACAAGCGATACAATCGAGAAGACAATTAATATTACGGTATAACAAAAGTTTCCTTATCATCATTTGAATGCGAAAACGATGACCACTTGATTCAGACTGATATTAAAAATAGAGAAAATATTCAATTATTTTTTTTTGACTTACCTATTTTTCTCCAGCTCATTGTGAGTTGTCCTGGAAATAAAAATATATATTTTTAAAATAATGAAATGATAAACTTCACCACTGGATTATTCAAACAAATCATCAATATAATTAAAATTACACATTATATAACAGTACGGGCTGCCAAAGTCACGGGTCAAAATGAAGCTCGCGAGCTTTCGCCCCCCCCCCCCCCCCCCTACCCCGACGTTTCAGACAAAGGAAAATTACGTTTCCCATCACCGGCATATTCCTACATTGCAGCTACAACCTACATCGCTATATAAAATCTAATAATTTGTTTATTAATTTTTTTAAAAGGAAAACAAATTCCACGATAAATTGGATACGAAATAATGTTAATGAAAATATTCACATAAAAAAAAATCTATAGGTAGGCCTATAGGTACTAACCTGCTTCCCTGAGATTTTTTTGTCTTTGGCCTTTTTATTACACTCCTGAGATCATCTGGCATTGGCAATGTTGAGGCGTATCCATGTTCAGCCTCTGCAAAAACAGAAAAAAATCAAGTCACTAAAAAACAGCTGATAAGAGTGCAACAATAACATTGTCACTGGAGCCATGCCCCATGTTGACGTGGATTCTCCCATAAAACAGCTCTAAAATTGCACTAAAAGCATATCTTTACCTCTCTCGCGTCTTTCCAAGTATTCCGCAGCTTGTAATAGTGCAGCAATACTCATAATTGTTAATAATTATAAAGTAAAATACTAAAAGAAGAGAAATATAATACAAATGTGAAGGACTAACAACGACACAGGTCCGCGCCCTCAGAACTCACTCCTGCATTTATTGATGTCAAGCAGAGTGCGAGCCCACCAAAGCGGCGTAGAGTCAACTGAGCTCCTATTGGTCGGTGGAAACTAAACGTCACAGCTAGCCAACCAGATATGCGCTGCCATGACGGTAAGGAAAACTACCTGGGCAGTCACGTGAATCTCATGCCTCAAAACAAAACAAACAGATGGGAAAAGATCGAACAATACTGGCAAAAGTACCAGTACAAAAATATTAAGATTATGTTACTAGAGAGAAGACCGTGTTTATGTAAAAGGTATATGAAAAGTTTTATTGTAATTTAACAATAACTAAAACTATGGTTGAATGAAAAGGCGGGAAGCCT
Source organism: Brachyptera risi (assembly GCA_964007535.1). Taxonomy (NCBI): domain Eukaryota; kingdom Metazoa; phylum Arthropoda; class Insecta; order Plecoptera; family Taeniopterygidae; genus Brachyptera; species Brachyptera risi. The sequence continues at coordinate 33,002,512 of OZ023326.1, read as the reverse complement.
ACACAATTAAAACAAGTCGAAAATATTGTGAAATAATAATCACAAAATAGTAAATTAAGTCGATAAACCGAAAAGTTTCTCTCATAATGGGATTTGAGTTGGAAATTAAAAAATTCACCATCTGGATCCACCTTTGCCAAAACTGCTCAAGAACTTATTGAAAATTGAGTCACGTCAATCGCATCGTAAAATATTTTCAATTTTGTCATTACAATAGTTATTATATATAATACAGCAGATCTTAGGATGATATTGAAATATGTCACGCGGAGACATTTTCAGTTCCAGCATTTAAAATTCATCTTCAGTGTGGCTAAAAAAATAAAACACTTTCAAGTTTGTAAGCTACATAATTTCGAATACCCCCCCCCCCCCCCAACTGTGTGAACATTTAATCCCTTATCCTCGAATCACGCTATGCAGTTATATAGATTTATAATATATATTATTACAATTAATATTTTCATCTATACATTTACCAGTTCTCGAAAGTGCAGTCAAAATAGGGATTCCAAACGACTGCAGTCTCCATCACTGCTGTGCCTATGCATTAACATTGACAATTGGGAGTTTCGGTATGAAAAATTAACGAAGCTGTGTAGGAATCATTCAGCTGGTAGTTGCATTATTTTTCAACCCAATCTAGTGATAAGCAGGGGTAATAATCAATTGTTGATGTACAATTTGGAATAATGAATAAAAAAAGAACAATATTCATTTTTTTATTGTTAGCTCTTGATAAATAGTAGTAAGCATATGTCATTTGCTTCAATTACTTTGAATATACATCGATTGAAATCATCATTCAGTATCAAATTGCAGTGCAGAGAATAAATATAAACTTTAGCCTCAGTAATTTGATGAAATAATAATTCGCAGAAAAATATAGATTTCTGAGAGGATTTAAAATTAAGTTCACTTGCAATGTAATTTTTAAAGAAATTGAGCACTGAATTATGAACAATAAAATCAATTTTCATTTTGAAAAATGCCCAAATTGAATTAATTTTTCAGCATGCAAGAAACACTAGAACAGATAATCAAAATTAGAATGAAGACAAACAAAATACAGTTACAATTGTGCTGGTTATTATTATTATTACCAGTCACCTTTTATTATTACCTAACTTTACCTGAAATTTTTCACATACTTGTACAAAATTAATATCTTGTTATTAGACAAACAAATTCTTGGTAAGGAGAATTCTATCCTAAATACCGTACTTTGAAATTGAATAAAATAAAAGAAGTTGAATTATATATATATATATATATATATATATATATATATATATATATATATATATATATATATATATATATATATATATATATATATATATATATATATATATATATATATATATATATATATATATATATATATATATATATATAGGCCTATATATAGCCACCCTCGTAGCTGAGTCAACTATCGCACTGCGTGAGGTACTGAAGTCGGGTCAGGCGCGTGTTCGAGTCCTTTGTATGACGTGAGTTTTTGCTAACATCCTTTCACCAGCTATCATCACTTCATTGTTTCATCATCACCCGCTCATTCGTACCCCCATAGAACCTAGCTGTTAGTGGGATCGTTAAGCAGCATAAAAAAATACATATATGTATATATATATATATATATATATATATATGTATACAAATATAAAAATATACAATATACAAATATACAATATTGTATATGTATATAAAAAATACATATATCTATATGTATATATATATATATATATATATATATATATATATATATATATATATATATATATATATATATATATATTTACAGTGGTGTAACTAGGAATAATGGTACCCAGGGCAGATGCGGATCCAGGTCATATTCATGGGGGGGGGGGGGGGCGATTTCAGTTTGAAAAAAATGCCACAAGAGAACAGTTATGCAACAGCTCGTTTTTGCGAAGCCGGCGACCCGCGGGGGGTACGAGGGGGAAGGCCACCCTCTGGCCCGCAGGGCTTTTTTTAAAATTACACCCATTTATAAACGGCTCAGCGTGTTTTAGATGAGGAACAGATGCCGAAATCATTCTACTCATGAAATTAAAAATGGCTCCAAAAAACAATATTTGTAGCTGCAGGGTCATTTATTGTCATTTTAGCACCCCGGGCAAGCACGCAATTGGGCAGTCAATTGTGCACCCCCAAACTGAGTGTGCATATCGATCTTTTTTTCAATACGATTCCACGAGTTTTAGGAACTACACAAAATTTCTGAAATACAAGGATTTTTACAAGACTAATTTTGCCAAATGGCTGTTCCAAGCAAATAAAATGCTGAATCAATCCATCATTCAATAACAGTGATATTTGAATATAAAAACATTCACTCTATCCAGTTATGTGAATAAAATGCCATTCATTTGATTTATAGAATACAATTACTGATAGAAAATGGGCGCCGATAGCACCCCTAAATTTGGCCACCAGTCAACCGCCCTCTTTGCCCACCCCTAGAAACGACCCTCGTCGTTTTTATCATCGTTATTCACAAACCTCTTAATATATAATTCAAAACCTGAAAGAAGTACGGTAGTGTTGTTAGAATTGATTCTTGCTGACTAAACTTCATAGGCCTACTAGATCTGACATTTTGAAAACAGTAGGCCTACTCCCGATTCATTCTCAATGCAATTATGTGAAATATGAAATCATGGCATACATAGCTTTATAGATATTTATTCTAGGGTTGCCGTTCGATTAAAAAATCGTGATCGAAATCGAGGTGTACAATATCGAAAATCGATCGAATTGAATTAAAATCGATTGAATTGACGAATCAAAATCGAATCGAAAAATAAAACGTGTTAGGTAGTAAAATACCATGTTTATATATTCCGCACGCGCTATACATAAGTTTAATGTTACCATACACACAACTACGTTCTCTCAGAGTCATTGAATCGACGAACTAATAATGACGTGAATCATCACGTCGGGGTAGAATTCAGTCAATTTCGTATTGCGATTCTATTGGCACTCGGCCGTCCCGAGTGTTCTCTCACGCTCAAGTCTTGTCTTGTCTCGTTGCTCGTCAAGGTCAGACAATGACGAACCACACACAGTAGAATTACGCGTCAAATAAAAATGATCGAAATTGGGAAAATCATGCTTCTTCATGATGAAACATCTATCAAACGTGCTTTTAGAGGAATATCTCGCAGTTTCAAGTTGAGTTAAGTTGTCATTAGTGTGCAGGTTCAGTACGCTCAATAAAAATGAGTGGAATACGTATTTTTCCACCGATTATAGGACAAGATTTGCATATAAGCCTGGAGGGTGAATTTTAGGCTTGAAATTTCGAGAAAAACCCTCGGCTCATATTCCGGACAATTTTTAATATTTTAGTTTGCTTTTTTCTCTTAAATTTCTCTCAAGACTAGAAACACTATTTTCATCTTAGATTAGGTTCTCATCATCTACGTGATGCGCATAGTTTTTCGACTTTTTCCAAACCAAACTCCTCCGCCCTGCATGTATATAATTTCATTTCATATGTCATAATACATATTTTAAAAAGCAATAATGCACTTCGGGAGTCAATCAATATCTCACACTTGTCGAAAGTCAAAACCACATTTCACTCAACACATCAAAACGACTAGATAAGGACTAGACGCACATGCAGCGGGACAAGTGTTAACCCGAAACAACCAACCGTTCTAAAATCTCGGAACGATGGGCGCGTTACTCGTGCGATGGGCGCGTTACTCGTGATGCCTTGCGCTACTCTTCTGTTGTACGCTTTCGATCTTCGAAAACTTTTCGATATCGATCGAATCGAAAATCGAAAAGTACATATCGAAATCGGATCGAAAACCCATGATCAAACATCGATCGGCAACCCTAATTTATTCCTTCTCTCTTCCTATATTTTTTTCGTCGCTTCCGATTCATAGGGGAGCAATCGCCCCCCCCATCCCCCCCTGTATCTGCCCCTGACCCGGGGCAAACGACTTGGACGCATGCCTTTTTCCTACAAAAGAAAATCACTTTCACACTACTCAAGCAATCACCAGCTAGGATACTGTGTGACATGGGCTTTCAGCAGTTAATATCACTAATATACTTCTTATTAGGTAGTTGTATCTGTACTTTACTCCTTCACAATTACATCTATGAAGCATGTTTCTCCTCCCTTCCTTCATGCAACATCTGTTGTTACCATAAATCTTGAAATGAATATTATAATGACAGTGAGTAAATAATTACAGACAAATATTAATGTGTTTTCTAAATTATATATATATATATATATATATATATATATATATATATATATATATATATATATATATATATATATATATATATATATATATATATATATATATATATATATATTTATATATATATATATATATATATATATATATATATATATATATATATATATATATATATATATATATATATATATATATATATATATATATAAATATATATATATATATATATATATATATATATATATATATATATATATATATATATATATATATATATATATATATATATATATATATATATATATATATATATATATATATATATACAGAGAGAGAGAGAGAGAGAGAGATAGAGAGAGAGCATGTGAATTCATATTATTTTTCAAGGAACTTTTTCACTCAAGAGGCCGCACGCGCTCGTATTTCACGCCGCAAACTCTCACGGCCGTAATTTTAAAGATACCATTATGATTGTTTTTGCATTCTGTTAATAATTGAAAAATGGAGGTTACCGCATTCACAGAAATTTGAACAAAAAATTGATAATTTTTCAAATAATTAAAATGGAAAATTTCGTGAACGCGAAAACCTAGATTCATATTTTTGAATACCGAAAAAAAGTATAGAATGTGAAATATATGAAAAGTGTGAGTTAGGGAATCAACGGCATTCATGTGAATATGAGTTTGGCGGGCTAGTCTACGGGTTGCGCCTAGCACACGATGCATGTTAAATCGAGTCTGAAGCGAGCGAACAACGACCCGTAAAGAGCGCCTGCGGCCTCTTGATTCAGATTATATAACATGGGCCCCATGGGGCCATGGGCTTCGGAGCGATCGCCTCGACTGCCCCTGTAAATATGGTGAAACCTCTCAGCAACGTTCTTGGAACGTTTTCCTAATTCTATCATTTATTTTGTCCCACTTTACTCCCATATAATCAATGGTGAAGTTGAGTGAATCGTTTTGTTCTCCTGGTCCCTTAAAAACCGATGGATAGAGGTTCTACTGTATACAGTACCGATACCTATATTTGTCATGGATTTATAACACAAACATACATTCCCACAACTTCTAAAATGTCAGCTATAGTACCGTAATTAGCAATTGTCGATTTCAATGAAAGCCATAGCAACAAAATTGAAAAGGAATATACGTAATTATATGTTTATAATATGATATATAATATGTTGTAGAAACTAGGAAGTATGAATTTGATTACAAAATCTGCACTCGTCTGTTTTAAAGTACCAATTTATTTTTCTTCTCAAATGACATCAACTATAACTTACATAAGTGGAAACGAACAAACTTAGAGCGGCATTTTGATATTCCTCTAGGCCTCCACAATCATCTATTCTATGTCACCCAAATATCTTACAAATGAGCTACATGTAATTTACTCAAGATATTTTTTAAAACATTTTCATAGCACTTCTTTTCTTTTTTTTTTATATTGGGTTTTAACGACGCACTGTAATGATTACTGAGATCTATTGGCGTTGGATGAATGATTCATGAGATGATGGGATGATGAGACGAAGGTTTTTATGGGTAGTGGGAAGGGTAGTGGGAAGCAAGCGGTCGTGGCCTATATTGTGGGAACCATCCCGGCATTAGCCTACACTACAGAGGGAAACCACGAAAAACCCTTGTAAAGATGGACGGTGGTGGGGATCGAACCGGGTCTGATATGTCCCTTCACCTTCCGGATCACACGAAGCAAGTGAGCTAACCACTCAGCTACTGTGCTGGTCATCATAGCACTTCAATAAGCATTTCAATAAGCATGGCCTATTACAAAGAATTGAAAATACATTTTCTAACAAAACTATATATTATCCAAAGTATACATGGATATGCGTCACCACATTGTTACTGTAATGTGCTCACTTTATCAATGGGGACATGAACCCAAAATGTGAACTGAAAAGTGAAAACATAAATACAGGTATCTAAATGCCAAAATAATACTAAAATACAAAATGGTTTCAAATACTAAAATAATAACTAACCAGATAAAAATAATCACTCTGCATACCCACACCCCTAACAGAATTGAAGCCAATAATGCAAAAAATCATGAACCGAAACTGGGGATTTGGCTCCCAACCGTTCCTCAGGGGAGTTTCTGAAACTTGAAGAAATTAAAAGTGATTTTATAGTTCTGTAAGAATTATGTTGTTGCAAGAAATGTTTTACTGCAATTGTTAGAGATAATTTAGGATAAAATATCAATTATACTATTCCTTGTACTACGGCCTGGGCTATCTCTGCGCACCCTGTGTGCACACCTATGAATATATTATCAACAGTAAAAATGTAATGGAAATTGGTTCCAAAAACTCCTGGATATGAATTATATTATAAGTATCTGGAACAGATTTTAATTAAAATTCTGTATTATTCATTCTATTTACATCAAATAAGGCCATGTGGGATCAGTAAATTCCTATTATCTAGTTTATAAACTAGGCAAACGCAGCACATGCGTTGTAAGCAGTGGCGGATACAGAGAGGGGAGGGCAACAGGGGCATTCGTCCCCCCCCCCCCCCATGAATCGGAAGCGACGAATAAAAGAAAGAAAGAAAGAAAGAAAAGAAGAAAAGAAGAAAATAGGAAGAGAAGAAGGAAGGGAATAAATATTGTATGAAGCTATGTATGCCAAGATTTCATATTTTACGTAATTCCATTGAAAATGAATCAGTAGTACTGTTTCGAAATGTCAGATCTAGTAGGCCTATGTAGTTTAGTCAGCAAGAATCAACAAACAACTGTGCTTCTTTCATGTTGTGAATTATATATTAAGACTCTTTGTAAATAACAATGATAAAAACGACGAGGGTCGTTTCTAGGGATGGGCAAAGAGGGTGGTGTTGATGGTTGCTAAAGGCACCCATTTGTGACTTTCCATCAGTAGGCCTAATTGTATTCTATAAATCAAATTAATGGCATTTCATTTACATCACTGGATGGAGTAAATGATTTTATATTCAAATATCACTGTTATTGAATGATACAATTATTCAGCGTTTTATTTGCTTGGAACAGCCATTTGACAATTTAATTAGTCTTGTTGAAAATTGAAATCCTTGTATTTCAGAAATTTTCTGTAGTTCCTGAAACCCGTAGAATCGTATTGAAAAACAACATTTTCAAAAATTTCCCTGCGGTGCATGGCTCCCCTCCTTGCATTCACCATCAATATGCACACTCAGTTTTGGGGGTGCACAATTGACTGCCCAATTATTGATTGCTTCCCCAAGGTGCAAAAATGACACTGAAGCAGCCACAAATATTGTCTTTTGGAGGCATTTTTTATTTCATGAGTAGAATGATTTCGGCATCTGAACCTCATCTGAAACACGACAAACCGTACTCAAAATGGGAGTAATTTCAAAAAAATCCCTGTGGGGCCAGAAGAGGGCTTTCCCCCCGCCGGCTTCGCGATAGCGGGCCGTTGCACAACTGTTTTCATGTGGCATTTTTTCTTTCAAACAGAAATCCTTCACCCCCCCCCCCCCCCATGAATATGACCTGGATTCCCCCCTGGTTGTAAAATGAACGAGTTATACCCGATATACTCCACAAACCCGAACTTGGAAAATATAAAGGATATAAAGCCATGAATCACAGCGCCATGGTTCTGAATAACTATTATTTGACGTAGAAAATATGTTGAGTAATTTTTTCTCCACAGCTAGTCCGATCTAGGTGAAAATTTGTAATGTGTATCTAACAAGTGTTTAGATTCAGAAAAATGTCAATGGTTTTGAAGGGATTTTTGCTCCGTATTTTCCTGCCTGGCCTAACCGCATGGGGTTATTCAAAATTTTGTGATTAGGCCTATTCATCCCAAAAGTGGTCAAGCCGATCTGGCCCGAAAACTATACCTAAATCTACGACTAAGTTCGATAAGTCTGCAGGTCCAGAAAAGGTTTCATGTTGATCAGTCAATCCGTGCGACCTGTGCAGTGCATACGAACAAACAAACAAACAAAAAATGGACAGACAAAGCTTCATACGAGTAGCATGAAAGTCTTTTCTATCACTCATCTAATAAGAGAAATTGTAGGCCTACTATTTAGATGAGCGTAGCGAAGTCTCCATCCCACTCTTATAGGGCTTTGTTTGTGTTTTTTTTTTCTGTTTGTTTGTTTGTGGGCACTGCACAGGTCGCAGGGTTTGACTGATCAACATGAAACTTTTTTTGTACGGGCCAACTTTTACAACTCAGAACTGTATAGTTTTGGGAATGAATCGGTTGATTAGATTTTGAGAAATATCATGTCAAAGTTTTTAAAAACCCCATAAGATTAGGCTGGGTGAGAAAATTTGAAAAAATGAAACCTCTCCGAAAAAAATAAAATTTTCTCTGAGTGTTCAAACATGAATGATACACATAACCACCATTTTGTGAGCAATTCGAACCAGCCGTTTAGAAGAAAAAATTCAAATAACTGTTTTTATACATCAAATATATGGAAATGAGCCAAGATTCACTGCTTCCTAGATTCGATATTTGCCGAAGAATCAACTATTCTTTATATTCGTCAAGGTGTGTAGAATACCAGAGATGATAAAGTAGCAATTAAATGAAGTACAAAGTGTGTAGAATACCAGAGTCGATAAAGTAGCAAATGTAGGACTGTTATTATACCTTATTCAGATATCTCGCTCATCTTACAACGCATATTTCGCGTTTGCCTAGTTTACTATTTTGTTATTCCATTTGTACCTACTGTTTCTGGGTGATTAATGACAATAGATCTATTACAATATTTTTTAATTGAGTATAGCAATAAAAAAACTTGCCAGTCAGACCCAAATTAAGGCTAAGTATTTCAAGGTAGGATCGTTCGAATGTGGCACCACAGTGCAGTGGTCTTACCACCCTGAAAGAAATAATTCATTACAATGTAACTGATTTTTACAAAATGTGAATAGTAAACAATAAAGTTCAGGATGACGACAAAAAATTGTAAATGATTCACAGTACATAAATAGTAGTTCTATTCAATTTTCTCGCACCGAATTGTTTCTGATTTGTAGTACAGTACACCAGATTCTTGACGGCACATGAAGTTACATCTGAGACACTGGCACGACGTTGAGTATACGGAGCGCATTATGTAGTACCTGCTCAATCGATTGTAATAAATGCAAACGAGCATACATTGTTGGCAGCAGGTGACTACGAGGCTCCTAGAAAATATAATCATAGTTAAAAACAATTTGGTCGCTTCCCCAAGGTGGGAAATTGAATGAATTTAACATTCAGGAATAGATTATGAATCAGAAAAAGATGCCATCCCATCAATCTGATGGAGAAGCCAACAATCAGGGGTGGGCTGGCCACTCAGTTTCAGGACACCCCACCCAACTGGGTACTGAGTAAAAGTTATAATTTCACAGTATTATGAAAATATTATACAATTTATTTAGTATTATCGATTACAATATACTAGGAAAACGCGGGATCCGCGTTGTTAGATGAGCTCAGAAGTATAGAAATGTAGGCCTACAATGAAAAATAATTTGTCAGCTCAGTCTATATCTGCAGATATTGGATCATTTCAAACGTTCAAAAACCCTACCGGAAACAATTATGACATGGCCTCCCTGTTCATTCATAACTGACTTCAGTCGTTTTCATTTATTTGATGACACTTGTTGCTATAGATTTAATTAGCTTTCTTTGAAGTGAAATACGTTTTGAATGCGTTTTCTTCGTTATTTCTCATTTGATTGTTGCAAAAATCTCTGAAAAAGTGTATAATAGTACTCTTCATATTCGGTGAAAATTTGAGAGCTTTTGAAGAATTCTTGTTTTTCAAGTATTCTTCCTCCGGGTTATTCTTATGAGAATCTTTAAAACTTTCCGATTTTTTTCCGGAAAAACCTTCCGAACGATTTTTATGAAAAACAATCCCAACCTATTCTGGTATGACAGAAGTATGCAGAAAAAGTTTCAAGTCGATAGGTATTTTTTCGTGATTTGTATGCCGCGTGCAAACATAAAAACGAAGCCCATTTTTTTTTGGTATGTCAAATGGAATCTTCGCTACGCTCATCTACGGTAATTATGTAGATTTTCATTCAAATACAGCAAACAAGTTTCTATAATCTATTATTCTTTTTACGAAAAGTTTTCTATAAATGGTTAAAACTTAGTTGAAAGTAAAGTAGTAAGCGTGCTTAGATTTCGAGTTCACTGAATATATGAAGTCGGTAATTTTTTAAATCTTGTATTATGACAAAAAAAATAGATAATAAGCTCAATTAATGACAATCTGAAGGTTGAGAATTCATAAAAATTGGTAATTTATTGAAGCAAACGAGTGTGATACATATGGTACCTTAATCCAAATAAGGCAAATATAATATAACTTATAGATCTAGCATAGATAGGCCTAGTCTATTCTATTTGTAGTATAAACATGGTTTTCCTAAAAATAATTTAGGTGATTGTCGTTATTTCTCTGAGCCTCTATTTTTAATCGACACCTGGGACTTTCTCTCCCAGTCCACCTGTGTTAACAATGGTTGCTAATCAAAAACTGCAATGGTGCAGTGAATAATGTCAACTGCTGCATTGGTTTTTCATCAATGACACTTGGCATTGATCTAGAATGCTTAATCTGATAACATGGAGGTGCATAATAGTACAAGATTGTAGTTTATTTAACAACATCATCAAGATCTAGATTATTTAGGGTAATAAGTAACTAATAATACATAACGGGCCTATTATTGTTATGTAGAGACATAATTAGGAAGAAAAATTATGTACATAAATTAGTGATGCCTTTGGGTACCCAGGTCGGGTTCGGGAAATGCATTGCCCGGGGATTATTCTGTTACTTGCGTACCCGGAATATAGAGAATAGCATGCATGAATCGCGCACACCAATGAATAGGACGGATAGTAGATCGTACTCTCTGAATATCGATATATTCGATCGACTCATACTCAACTATATTCAATAACCCTTTACAAGCATGAACTGAAAATTGAGAACATGATCCCTTCCACATGTTTCTACTGTCAAACCTCGATACACATTTTTAATACAAATTCAAGCCCCTCCTCCCCCCACTTCTTCCGGTAGTACAGATATGATCTCCCTTAAATGTGGTCATTGAAGTCATATTACCATAATCCTTCAACTCACAATCTGGACAGAAGAGCCAGAATCAAAAGGGATGGTGTAAAACCGAAAAGAGAAATTTTTCGATTCTTCTTTCGATATTCGACGCATACCTGGTTCCTTATTTGTTATCCGAAGGCATCACTAATATATAAATATATATAGAATCATTTTGTGACGCGTAGTGTGGATCTGCGTTTGCGTCGACACTGACACTTTGAGCGTCCACTGACGACTGAGAACCACACAGAATAATAACTTTTGGTTGTCAGTGTTGAGCACAAGGAAAACACGCGATCACTAATTGACAGAATATGCAGTAATATGAAGTGCAAATAACCCCGTCGTTGAAGCGCCGTGAAACAACACAATTCATTCATTCAGTTCAGTGGTGTTTATGATATTTGACAATTGACAAGGCACTTCATGTTAACAGTATCAGTTCTCCACTTGATCAGTAACTAGTGATTACATCGGTCCTGAGGTTTGAAGACTGAGTACCTGTTTGTGATATATCACATCCAAGGTCTAAGGACTTGACACGACTGTCACTGCAAGTGAGCTTTTCCTCTCTCCCTCTCTTTCTCATAAGGGACAAGGATTTTTCTGCTCTCTATTCTCTCTCTCATTGACATTGGAGATGGCATTCATGACAATTTTGAGTGATAGTGATAAGAAAATCATCATTATTGCTTGTATATTATTATCACACGTACGTGAATATCTTGAGACAGACAACTGTGGTTTCTTATATACGGTAACATATTTTCGATACTGTGGGTAATGCATCGCATAATGAACATTTACATAGTATAGTCATTAGTTTAATGATGACTTGTTTTGTGTAGTTTTCAATTTTTTCCATCTAATTTGACTTGTTATATTAAAATGTGTATTCCCTGATAACATAATAGTACGGTACAATAATATTGTTCCTATCTGAGGTAAACCATTGACAGCTTTTCAGAGCTCTGACCACAGTTATTCTGACCATACCAATATTTTTGCTTCTGACTGACAGAAACCACATTGCCTAGAGCACTTTGAGAGGGTATTGAGGTGGGGTAGGAGAGAGAGAAGACAATATGTGAGTCGACTGTACGATACAAACAGAAACGTGAAAAACGTTTTCACCATTTGGATTTTTCTCAGTCTAGATTTTGATTATCAGGGTCGTATTGATGAGAATATTAACAATTTGATTTGGTGAACAGCGCATTACTTTTTATGAGTTTCTTGGGAGTCCTGACTAAATGCTAGGTCTATATGAATACGGCGATCCAAGCTTGCGATCACTCATACTGTCAAGTGACTAATTGATACCAACATTTCAATATTTTTGGGAGATATGAAGAGTTTGATGATGATTTGATGAACGTAAATTTTTGATTTATATTCCAGCATTAGGATTTAGATTGTCTTCAGCAAAAAAACTTACAACAATATGATTGTTTACATCGCGATATCCATGCTAAGGAGAAGCGGCAAAATCCTCCCCCCCCTTTCCTTCCTAAAAAATGACTGCCAGCAGATAGAAAGACCAGTCCTAAACAGAGGACCGCGATTGCAAACACACACGTGTCAGCAGTATAGCCAATGTGCGATGACGCATGACTGGCAGCCCGCTGTTCATTCATTTGATATGGATTTCACTTCGATATCGAAATGATCGAATATCGAATCAAAATCTTGATATCGAAGATCGATCAAAATATTCGATATCAATTGGCAACCCCAATTTATGAATATATGTATATATATATATATATATATATATATATATATATATATATATATATATATATATATATATATATATATATATATATATATATATATATATACACATATATATATATACATATAGATATAGATATACATATACATATACATGTACATGTACATATACATGTACATATACATATACATATATAGATATATATATATATATAGATATATATATATATATATATATATATATATATATGTTATATATATATATATATATATATATATATATATATATATATATATATATATATATATATATATATATATATGTATATATATATATATATGTATATATATATATATATATATATATATATATATATATATATATATATATATATATATATATATATATATATATATAAATATATATATATATATATATATATATATATATATATATATATATATATATATATATATATATATATATATTTATATATATATATATATATATATATATATATATATATATATATATATATATATATATATATATATATATATATATATATATATATATATAATTATACAGCACAATCATTACAGCAAATGCAATTCTGTGCAAATGCAATTCTGTGGAATACAAATATCTGACGTGTTATATTTTGTCATTTGCCTGTAATTCAAATTATGCATTATCTCTAGTTCAAACAGCAGTTTGATGTGACTCTAAATTCTTTACTGCAGAATGACAGTTTCTGTACCTTTGAATTAATAACATGGTTTACTAGCTTTATAGACGTAAAATTTGCTAATGATGAGACAGAAAATAATGTTTTATACCGTCAGTATGCGTACTCTCCTGTAGTACACACTAAATCTGCTACACATGCCAGTTAGAAAATTGCAGACTAAATCAGGTCTCACGTTCCCTTGTTCAAAATTATCCACAGACTCTCGGATCATACTAGGATAGACCAGGATATAATTGAATAACAACTCCCACTCTTCCTGCAAAAGAGGCATGATTAATGGTAATTATCATTTTCGTAAAATGTTTTCATTTTTCAGAGTTTAAAAGATGATCTATCAGATTAAATGAGCAGCTATGCAAAGCATAGTGCATCTGTGCTATGGTAATACTAAGAGATTCAAACCGCAATTTACGATTGGTCACACTCACATATTCTTGGTTTGAAAGAATTTTGAAAAATCCAAGATAAATATGTGAACGTTGAAAATTATGACCTCAAGTCAGGAAAAAATCACTATTTTGGTGAAAATATATTAACTAACCTGTATAATATATTAGTCTGAAACAGATAAAACAACAATGATACCTGAGTAATTACTAATTACTATGCAAACCCCATCAAATTTGGCCTACCACCCTCACCACAACCAAAAGGGATAAGAGTAGAAGGCTCATTCCTATTTTAGAATCATCAATTCTTTCTGAATGAGTGTACTTTTCATGCTAGCCTATTATTACTAAACCTTGAACAATTCTTTTATTGCTATCTAATCTGACCAGCTGTTTGTGCTTCTGGGACTGATAAAATGGGGTTGATTTAAAAAGCCCCGTCCCCACACGTTCTCATTGGACACCTCAACGAACTTTCATTGATGCCCAAATACATACTTACTATGACCTCAAAAAATTAATGTATCGACTTTTTTGACATCTTCTTGAAATGAATCAAACAAAGTGAAATTTAATTACATGTACCGGTACCTATGAACACTTGCGCTAGGTATCTAATTTTTTCATCATGCAAACTCATCATGACGCTTTTTTTGTCACCAACATTATTCTAAAATACTAAAATTAGATTGCTGTGTGTAGGTCTATTTTTCAAGTTATGCTAGAAAATATCATTTTTTGACCCTCCTTTTGAACAGGGGGGTCAAGGGTGTCCAAGGGTAGGGGCAGATGCCCTCCTCCCCCCTTCCCGGTTGATTTTGAATTGCCATAGTGTTTTCTAGTCCTGTACGAAATTTCATGCTGGTAACTGGAAATGCAATATTTCACTCTTACTAAATGCATTGTTAAGTGAATATGGTGGACTTACCTCCTGTGAAAGAAGTGAAAAGTCTACTTCCTCCATGGATATTAGTGGTGGATAAAATCCATCTGCAAGCTTCATTTTAAACTGCTTGAGAATTTTGGAAATTCTAGCACAGTTATACATTACAAATGCAGCACCTAAAAATTACAAACATAGGAACTCACATATTTTTGTCATTCAAGGGTCAGGCATTCAGAACAAACTCAATTGTCAACATATTAAAGTAATTCAGCAAATGTATATTTTATCAAAATTCTGTGTTGGCTAAAACTTGGCTTAATTTTTCAGTATGATAATGAAATTGAATAAAAATCAAATGCATTAAAAATAAGGTTGTGAGAATTGACGGCTTGAGAGCTTACATTCGAGGTCTTGTAATGCTAACTAAATGTGATCACATGTTGGGGATGAGCTCAATCTTTTGCGTGGTCAATCATGCACTGAGTTTAGTACATGTATTTGGTCAAAAATCAGTACTGTATTAGCAAAAATCCAGTTTATTCTTTGATGACAAAATGAAACACAAATTGGGTTAATATTTCAAAATCTACAATCGTGAGAATTGAATAATGCGGAAGCTTACACGCCTGCAGATACCTGCAGTCTCTTGAATTTGATCTGAATTATTATTTACTAGGAAAACGCGTTATGTGTTGCCGCATTAATGGATGAGCCAGAACATATCAACTCAACTATGGATTTGTTATTAAGTATATATATATCCACCTTGAGATCCAAACAATTACGTCACTGTCATCCCATTTTCTAACTAATTCCTATGATCAATGATAAAGAAGGCTTTGTTTTAATCGTTTCCAATTAATTGGTGACACCTGTTGCTTGGATTTAATTGGTTTCTAATAGCTTTGAGTGATTGAAAAAATTGGATTAGGCCCTATATATTTTTTTACATCAAAACGGCTGATCTGATTTGACTGAAAGTTTGGAATAATCCGTTTGATTATTATATTGAAATTCTATGAGAATTTGAATTCTCTCAAAGGAAATATTTTTTACGAATTTTTTTCCTCTGGTTTATTCTTATGAGGTTTTTGAAAACTTTGAAATCGGTTTCTCAGAAGTGGTCAAACCGATTGCGCCTCAAAACTATACAGTATCGAGTTAGATAAGGACAAGTTTGTGTGTGCCAAGTTTCAACTGATTTTGAATTTTCGTTCGGCCTGTGGAGCGCAAACAAAAAAAAAGCACTTTTTTTAGTATGGCGACATTGAGTCTTCGCTTTGCTCATACAATAAAATATTTTGTGGAGGTAAGCTGTTGGTTTCTCAATAACATGCATTTTTTCTTCTTGGCCTCATTAATAGCACAACGATAAAATACATTTAGAAGCCTGATGTTTAGTTGCTTTGAACAAAGTACACCTAACCACTTGGACCCACATCAATATTTTCATATTGGGATTAATTCCTCAATCATGTCAGTTTTCATTCTCATTATAATAAGGATGCTGCGTACAAAATTACAAACAAACAACAACAACACAAAAACATTAAAACCAAGCCCACTTTTTTCGGTATGTGAAATGGAATCTTCGCTACGCTCCTCCAAAAATGGATTCCATCAAGTTTTCAAACAATTTTCACTTTTCTCTATCCTCCTGACATCCCAGCCTGACGTGGTTTTTGGTGGAATCCCACAGTCCTCGAAGTGAATGCTTGGATGAAGCACATATTGGTAGAATGATTGGCCTAGTTATACGATTTTAGGGGAAAATTGGGCTTGGTTTTTTTTTTATAATTTTGTACGCGGCATACAGCTCAGGAAAAACCAATCGACTTGAAACTTTCTCTACATACTGGTGTCACACCAGATTAGGTTGGGATTGTTTCTCAAAGAATTCGGTTGAACGGAATTTTTCTTGAAAAATTTCGGAAAGTTTGGAAAATCCTCATAAAAATAATCCAAGGGAAAAAATACTTGGAAAATTAAAATTTTTCAGAAGCTTTCAAATTACTGAATATGAAAAGACCTCTCATAGGCCTACACATTTTCAGTGATTTTTATAACATTCGAATGGGAAGTAACAAAGAAAACACACTTATAATGTAATTTTTTGAAAGTAAATATTTATGTAAATAGCTTACTACTAATAAAGATATATATTACACTACATTACATAGATGTGGAGTGAGCTGGCACATTATTTCACAATCTAGATTTCCATACTTCAAGCTCATCTCACATGCATATTCTGCACTTTCCTAGAATAATGATAAACTTTACATCTGCTATTATTGGAAGAAGAGAATATTGCCCAAGAGACTTGGTTCAAAGTGGAAGATATCAACATTCGTGTGTTTGGTTTACTCCTAATACCAATGTTGGTAATGCTTCTTATAATGTCTTCCGGAATTTTGGAAACTGTCAACGTTTATCTACGGCGAAGAAGTTTGGTCACAGACAGCGCAGCCTAGGTGTCAAAAGTTCATTCTTATTTTTAATAATCAAAATGGGTGGTAAGATCGCCTTGTGGTACCCAGTCCAACGGTTCTACTTTTGTCTATTGCCATAATTGGGGAACAATGATTTTGTATCAAGTTTTGATGTAGATGAAAAATGAAAACAAATTTCACTTCCCACTTTAAATAATGTATTAAACATAATTGTAGGGCTACAAAACTTTACAGAAATGTTACAGATTAATTACTACACACTGTAAGATAAAAATTCAAAAATTGCTCTTCAATATGAGTCATCAGTCACATTCAAAAAGCTCTATAAGAATATGTAATTAACTGATTATTAATCACTCTAATTGAGATTAGAATAGAAACAGGTAGGCCTATGCATGAAAGCTAATTTTAGTAATTTATTATTGAAATCTGAGCAACAAACCTTTACTACTTGACTGACGGATCCTCACATAATTTGGTTCTAGATTAAGAGAAACTATACGGCTAGGTTTTGTACAGAGTAGATCCATTGTGACTGCAGCATCACGTAAACAGCATAACAGTTCCTCCCAACCTGATTCCAGTTTCACTTTTTGCCCAAATTTGTGTTCTGATATTATTTTCATATCATCCAACCTCATTTTTCGATAATCTGCTGCCATCGTTTTCGATTCTTTTAACCCATCTTGAACGTTGACAACAATAGCGCACGGAGATCTCGTAGCATTTGGAGGTAATGATATTGTGCTCGTTGAAAGTGAATAGAAGTGTAATTCAGATGAGTTATCAGTTTTAGATGATCGTATTAGTTCCACATTATAACCCATCAGAATGAGGAAATTACGACACACTTCTTTCTGAAGGTACACTCTTAAATTACTTAGATCCAAGTTTTCATCTGTTCCACAGCCAGTTGAGAGGTAAACAGACTGTAAAAATATAGTAAGAATGTAGTCAGTATTTTCTTAAATCTATAGTCTAGTCCATTGAAACATAAAATTGAATGCAAATAATTAGATGAGCATGAGAGCTACATGTCACTCTTATCAAGGTTTGTCTGTAAATCTTTTTGTACGCACTGCATATGTAGAATATATATGTAGAAGGTATTCAATATATTCAATATTAGGCCTACACGTCATCTAAATTGGAATTTAATATTTTTCAGATGATTTTAATCATGTAGTGTTTTCAAAAATATTCTGAAAATACATGTAAAAATAGAATGGAGGACAAAAATGAGGAAAAAATTGGAATTTTGTCACGATTTAATACAAAAATTATAAATGTGTTTCGTAAATTTTATGAAAATGATATGAACATTTTTGAATAATAATTGTGATAATTTTAAACAAATTTGAAAATGTGTTCCCATCGTTTTTCCAAACATATATATATATATATATATATATATATATATATATATATATATATATATATATATATATATATATATATATATATATATATATATATATATATATATATATATATATATATATATATATATATATATATATATATATATATATATATATATATATATATATATATATATATATATATATATATATATATATATATATATATATATATATATATATATATATATATATATATATATATATATATATATATATATATATATATATATATATATATATATATATATATATATATATATATATATATATATATATATATATATATATATATATATATATATATATATATATATATATATATATATATATATATATATATATATATATATATATATATATATATATATATATATATATATATATATATATATATATATATATATATATATATATATATATATATATATATATATATATATATATATATATATATATATATATATATATATATATATATATATATATATATATATATATATATATATATATATATATATATATATATATATATATATATATATATATATATATATATATATATATATATATATATATATATATATATATATATATATATATATATATATATATATATATATATATATATATATATATATATATATATATATATATATATATATATATATATATATATATATATATATATATATATATATATATATATATATATATATATATATATATATATATATATATATATATATATATATATATATATATATATATATATATATATATATATATATATATATATATATATATATATATATATATATATATATATATATATATATATATATATATATATATATATATATATATATATATATATATATATATATATATATATATATATATATATATATATATATATATATATATATATATATATATATATATATATATATATATATATATATATATATATATATATATATATATATATATATATATATATATATATATATATATATATATATATATATATATATATATATATATATATATATATATATATATATATATATATATATATATATATATATATATATATATATATATATATATATATATATATATATATATATATATATATATATATATATATATATATATATATATATATATATATATATATATATATATATATATATATATATATATATATATATATATATATATATATATATATATATATATATATATATATATATATATATATATATAGTGGCCTATGGGCTTTATTATATAGGGCTTAGTATAATATATATGTGCATATATATGTTTGACCAGTCTGACAGGTTTTTCAACAGGTTCAATAACAGGCCACGACCGACTCCTTCCCAATATATCCGAAATCACAGGTCTTATAAATTATGAGTCTCACCCAAGGGAGACTTTGAACAAACAGTTTAGTTATAATTTTCACTGCTAGAGTGCACCCTACACCAATTCGAGATATATAAGCTCCGTTCCTCCTGCCGGCGGTATAACGCGACGTTTATACACTAACCTAACCCAATAACCTAACCTACTGTCCGCAACCTTGCTTTGTCCGAATAATTGACCATGTTCCTTCATATATATATAAACTCTGGAGTGAACCAATTAAAAAAAAATTGGAGCATTGGCGGGATGCAATTAGAGATCCCTGGCAAGGGAGTCAGCCGTGCTAACCATTGTGCTACAGGGATCATATGAAATCCAACTGTTATTTTGGCGATTCAACTACTTCGGTGAATGAGACACCTAGTGGCCAAGAGTTCAACTATTTTGTCTTGCCCCCAAGTCTCTCTTGAATAAGAATCATAAATTATAACCTTCCATCTCATTATCCCACCATCTCATATAACATTGACCAATGCCAATAGATCGTAGTTATCAGTACAGTATTGTTGAACTATAGAAATAAAATATAAATATAGTCCTATGCAAGGAGTGCACCACAGGCATGGACCATATTAAAATTGGATCACATGGATCACAGGCCTGGGAAGATTTATATTCATTCAACAGTCCTTGGACATGCCGTTAGAATACAGATTCATTATTTGATTCTCATTCGAAGCTCATTCAAAGTATTAGTTGTAACACTGTAGGCCTACCTTGTATTGCACTGGACGCTGTCCGTAATTTTGACCATTCACTGATGTAACTCTCAATAACTCTTTAAATGTATGCAGTCTGTCTAAATATATTATGGTTTTAATATGAACTCTATTACATTTACTTATATGCAAAGACCAGGCGAGACTTTCATTCAATATTTCTTCCATAACCTAAAAAAAATGAAATTAATTAATTCTTGTCAGCCCAAGTAAAGCAGAATGAATTAGTATTTGGGTCTACTAGACATAGGTGGCTGGCTTACATTAACTAGAGCACAATAAATCTCAAATTTCCACTTACCTTATCGATATTTTTAATTGATAACCCATATGGGCTAAAACTAAAATCGCCCTTTTCGGAAAGATTTTCTTTATGTTTACGTAAGTAATTGCAAACCTTATTAACATCAGAATTTCCTGAGAAATAACAGCAACAGCGAAAACTGAAAGACTGTAAAATGTCTGCTGCCATCGTTGAACTGAATGAATTACCCGGAATTCCCTATTACTGAAAAAACTCAAAATTGAGAATATAGGTTATAAACAAATACTTTATAAAGAACTGAGAGAAGTCACAATGTAGTGATACCAACCTATTTTATCAAACTATAAGATATATTTTATATTATGATGAAATAGGTTGGTATCAGTACATCGTGCAGCTGATTGGTGTAAAAAGTATGATGATATTTTACATATTTTATGAAGATCTTTGCAGCTGATCGTGTATGGTTCTGCGCGCTTGCGAAAATCGAAATTTGTATTTGTAGGCGTATTATTGAAGGCCCAGTATATTTAGCATAAGCCTGGCATTGCCATTGACTAAAGACTCATACGCTAGGCCTAGTCGCCTTGGCGGACTGTGGCTTCTAATGTGTAGTAGGCCCTACACTTTTTAATTGATCGTAGGCCTATATATTCATCAGCTATTTATAATTGTCTTCATTTTAATATATATATATAGGCCCATATTTATATATATATACCGGTATATATATATAAAAATTACGGTATATAAAGAAATCAATTGGCTTCAAGATGTCAAAGTTCAACAATGTTACAAAAGCATGTATGGGCAAAGGTGGTATATTAGTTTCAAGGCCCAGTAATCGAACATGTATCCAGCACTGTATTCACACTTCGACAAGCATGCAGCATCCTTATAAAAACGCATTTGGTATCCAATTTAAATCCAAAACAATTCAGCATTGTCAAGATATTGTTCGAAATCTATTGAACTCTAAGGAGTCTATAAAGTATGGCATGGAATTCACTCGAATGCCTGGTTTTCTTTATACAAATAATATGGTGCTCCGATATATCCATCAAAGTATTTCAAAAATTCCCCATTCATTAAAACAGCACTCTGTTCGCATTGCCCGAATGTGCACTGAGCAGTGTGAATATGTCGTGGCACACAAAATACGAAGAGGAATACAAATATCAACTTTATACAATAAACTGCGGGGTGAAGGAGCATTAAAGCAGTTATTGAAGGCATTTCAACAACAAATATTCAAACGAGGACATGCCTTTCTGTTGAGTGCTGCATGTTTGTCAACATTTGATTGGGAAAAGGAGCGAATATCGGACGATGACATATATGGGTATGTATATAGGCTTTTAAGGGTGTATCTGATTTGGTATACAGATAATGGAATTTAGCTACCGGTAACCCAGATGTGTTACTGTCATAGTTCATATTGTTTTCTTGAATTCCAATGAAATTCGTAAATTGGTCTTACAGAAATAACGTAGCCGAAACAGGGACAATCGAGTTCAGGAACGATATAGGCCTAGGCCTACATCCGATTGACGGCCGTATACATAGATAAGCAATCAGACTACAGAAAGATGTGGTTGCATAGCGCACCAACAGGGCCGAAGACTGAATGAAAATGATAACGGCCGAAATAGGGGTAAAACAGGGCCAAAACACGGCCAATCTAAGGCCTTTCCACAAACAATATAGGTACTAGCGACTTTACGGAAAAAATAGCCACTTAACACAGACAATATAGGAACTTTTACCTGACTTTGAAGAAGTTTCCTGTTTCTTCAAGAATCGATTGGAATGTCGAACGTTATTAGAAGTAGGGTTGCCAAACGATAGGCCTACGGATATCGGGTAATGTTTCGATCGATTTTCAATATCAAGGTTTCGATCCGATATCGAAATCAATTATTCAATTTTTCATTACTGGGTCATTCCATTTAAAATCAACCAAATATTAATAAAATTTTCGGTCATAGTCTCTGATTTCGATAAAATTTGGCAAATTTACTGCCATGGTGCATCTGACAACACATATTTAATTTTGGAATTTTTCATCTCTTATCTTCCGAGATACGGGGTAGCAAAATTTGGGCTCCGTGCCCGGGGTTTCATGTTACGCTGTTTTATGCCTCTGATAATTTCTGTCCTAATCAAGCTACAAAGTTGTAATAGGGCTCATTTTGAAGGTATGAATGCCCTCTTTCCACCAAATACCTTAAACACCCACTGTGAGTTCATAGTTTAGAAGTAGTTCATTCCTACATCTCAATTAGGTCAAAGGTCAATATCAAAAATAATCCATCTCAGATTTTGTTAAAACTTGGTATAAGTACTCTCAACACATGTACAAATACATGTGGAAACTTTTGTGGTGGTAGTTTCATAGGTTTCTGAGAAATTAAATAATTGCCATGAAGCAGGGCCTATATTGAAATTTGCAGTAAACCTGTAGTGCATAACTGAGACTACAATGTAAAAACATACATTTATGTGTCAATTGTTTCAAGTTTTGTATAATATTAACTATTAAGTGTATTGCTTCATTCTACAAATGTTCAACAAGTTCCATGGAAATTTTCAAGTTGATTCTTGTGCTTGTGAGGCATAATGTATAATGAAGTTTTTAAAAATCATATTGTTGAATGTAATTCCCCATATTCCAGTCTATTAGAATCTTGCTTACTCAGAAATTTGATATGAATTGTCATTCTTGTTCATACATGAATTTACAGTGAAAATTGGTTCAGACTGGAGAACAGACATACTTCAATATTGAAAGTGAATTTGATATCGAATAAGTAAACAACAGACTATCAGTGGTGTGTCAGATTGGCCGTATCGCCGACATGTGCGTGTTTGCGCTCGGTCCTCTGTTTCCAGAATCGGTTTTTCATCTACCGACACAGTTATTTTCCAGGGAGGAAGCAGGAGTGAGCCGCATCTCTGCAGCATGTATATTGCGATGTAAACAATTTAATTGTCGTGAATTTATTTTTTGCTGAGGTTGGTCTAAATCCTAATGCTGGCTTAAAATTCCCAATTCTATATTGTTCATCATTAAGCTCTTCATAACTCGAAAAAGTATGGAATCTTGCCTACCAGCTTGATTGCAGACGTTCGGGGCCCAAGTTGGCAACGAAAACCAATCATCATGTTATTATTATTATTTAACTCTTGCAATTGCACATAAATGCGCGGTGGCAAGTTCCCTAAGTACCCCTATCCCACCATCTCCTTAACCCTCTGACGGAATAACTTTAACCTGATTTCATCCCCTTCAAAAACATTTCTACTAAGCCCATTCCAGTCCCTACCTGTCCTATTTAAGAAAGAGAATTTACCGACATCTAATGTAGCCCCCTTTATGACTACCGCTCTATCATGACCCCGCCTACCTCCATACCCTGACTTATTTCTTTTTATCAACTCATGCAGCTCCCCCCACCCCCCTCTCCCTCCATTAACCTGAAGAAATTACAGGGTAATGGAGGGAGAGGGGGGGTGGGGTAAAACGTATCGGCAATGAAAGACTGACAGGCTAATGCCAAGATGGATTCTGAGACTTGAAAACAGTGAGAAGTTATCTTCTGTATCTTCTTCTCTTGATTGTTGATCAATTTTTGACACCAACCTCTCGAGTGTGCACCAGATTTAACAATTCATTAAAACGTTCAAGCTGATGGACACCCACGAGGGTAATGCCAAGAAAGATTAAGAAGCGTATAAGTTGTTTTCTGGATCATCTTTCACAATTATAAAATTATTAAATCTATTATTAAATCTATACGTAAATCAATTTCAAAATAGAATTATAAAATAGTGATTTCTTGTTTCTACACTTGATGATTGTTGATGTACTCAGACGCCAGCCTGCTGATATCCCACATCAAGTGTGCTTCTTTAAAACACACCTTGCTGTGGAATATCGACAGCCTAATGCCTTGTATTCTGTATCTTCAAGTCTTCAGGATATGATTATCCGGTCTTTTTCTTTCACCTCGGCCAGACAACGGAATTTAGATTACACTAATATTTCATTAACAAATTTTCATTAAAATACAATCTTTATCTTCATTATATAGGCCTATGGGTAATACTGAAATAATCAATATATTATTTTATTTTTATATTAACCGAAAATAATTGTATTGGTATTGCGTGTATCGCTATTGAAGCGAGATGTTACGGAAATTAAATTCCACGGGATTTGAAGTGGATAAAAATATAGAATGTCAATTAGAAACGAAATTGAAATCCCACTTGATAGTTTTAATAGTTTTATGGATTAATAGTTGCAGACTTCTCAATGAAAAAAGCCTCTCTCATCTTCCTTGTCTTCTTTTCTTGATCGTAGATGAAGTGTTGACACCAGCCTTTTTAACTCACAGTTTTCGGTTAGATGATCACTAGTATTCAATACGTGCTCGTACGAAGAGCTTTAGTTCGTGGTATGTTTTCAACCCTTTCAAAATAATTGTCAAAAATCAACATGTTTCTACTACCCGTTTTTCATTGTTTTCACGATTTTTTTCAGAGTAATTTGATAGAAAATTATGATTTTTAGTGAACGTAGAGGCACAGATATACTCATTGTTGTTTCATTGCAAAAAGAATTAGACTGATTGGTCCCACTGTTTACCCACCATGTGTTGGCCGAGCTAAAGGCCTGTATTGACGCTTTTTGTCCTGTTTTGTTCGTTCCCTGGAAGTTTTACTCATGGGTTGTGAGATGTAAAGTAGCCTCTTAACAGTTGAGTCATTGCAAGGTTAGATCACCGTATGTTAATATAGGCCTAGCATTTAGTCAGGACTCCAAGAAACACCGAAAAAGTAGTGCGCTTTTTTTTATATTGGGTTTTAACGACGCACTGTAATGATGACTAAGATCTATTGACGTCAGATAAATGATTAATGAGATGATGGGATTATGAGGTGAATGTTTTATGGGTATAGAAAGGATAGTGGGAAGGAAGCCCGGTATTAGTCTAGACTTCAGAGGGAAACCACGAAAAACCCCTGTAAAGATGGACTTTAGCGGGGATCGAACCGGGTCCGATATGTCCACTGCCTCCTGGGTCACATGAAGCAAGTGTGTCAACCACTCGGCTACATGCGACGATACCATAGTGCGCTTTTTACTTCATCAAATTGTTGATATTTTCATCAATACGACCCCGATGATTAAAATCGCAACTGAAAGAAATCGAAATGATGAAAACGCTTTTTACTTTTTCTAAACGTTTTTGTTTGTATAGTTCAGCCGGCTCACATCTCTATCTCTCCTACCTCACTGTACATTAGACCAGTGGTTCTCAACCTATGGGTCGCGACCCAAGAGTGGGTCGCGAGGGGGTTCGACGTGGGTCGCGTCGTCTCGGAAAATAACAATAAAAAAATAGACAGATATTGATTAAATTTGAATTAGAGAGAACGGCGTATTACTTTTTTCAAAATATTGAAAGGTTGAAAGTCGCAGCGACTTTCAACCAGTGCTTGCTGGGCAGTTCCGGTCCTGCATGGGTTCGACCGAACTTGTTCTGAGTGTCCATCCTCACACACCCTCACGCAGCTAGCCTAATGTATTTCCAATTAACACAACGTCCATCAGAGTTCTTCCTAAAGTTATGTCGTGTGTCACTCTCTTCTGCCTGAATTCTAACAAAAACACCCGAGCGTCAATATTAAAGGAGGATTTTTCCCACTCTCAAGATGAGACAAGTGTATGTATTATGTGTTGTTCCAAGAAATGGAGGGTATTTTGGCCTGTGAATTTGGAAATTACCATCTCTAAATTCTAGTTTTAGTGTCTCCATTGCAGTTGACGAGTGTAGAGCGCTAAAAAGAACTCCCAAACATTATATAATTATATGTTTTTCAAGTGGTTTATTAATTATAAGTTTTGACTACAAAAACAATAGAATTATATTTATATTAATAGTGAACAATACTTGGGTTACTATCATATTAAGTGTATCAAGTGTGTGTCAGTGCTCGATTTATAATTATAATTTTGACGTTGTTGTTAGAGAAAGTCAAGCACAAGGATCGCACTGAAAGGTCTGTAATTGAACTATTTTTCAATGATTTTGACTAGTTTTTGGTTTTCAATCAAAACAATTTTTAGGCCTATACCTTTTAGTTAGCTCACTACCTTGAGTATTCACCACCCATATGAATTATTATATTGCAAAATTCACCATAACAAACAATTTGATCCTAACTTGACATAACCAGGACATTCAAATTTAATTTTGAATATATCAGGTCGTGGTATTATTTCATATCATAAGGTGGGTCGCGGAACCCAAAAGGTTGAGAACCACTGCATTAGACAATGTGAAAAAAAAATATATTGGTATGGTCAGAACGACAGTGGTCAGAGTTCTGAATAGCTCTCAATGGCTTACTTCAGATTGGAACTTATTGTGATATTATACTATTATCAATCATGAAAGGTCAAAGAAAACTACACAGAGCAGTCATCAATAAACTCATGACTATAGGCCTACAATGTGAATATTTATCATGCAATAGATTACCGACAGTACCAAAAAATGATATAAGAAAACACAGTTGTCTGTCTCAAGATATTCACATTCGCATGATAATATATAATAAGCAATACCGGTAATGATAATTCCCTTATCATTATCATTCAGCATTCTCATGAATACTCTATAATGTCTTTCATGGACCCAGTGAAAGATAATAATAGGCCTAATGATAATAATAATAAATTCAAAATTGTTATTCC
This sequence comes from Brachyptera risi, assembly GCA_964007535.1. NCBI lineage: Eukaryota > Metazoa > Arthropoda > Insecta > Plecoptera > Taeniopterygidae > Brachyptera > Brachyptera risi. The sequence continues at coordinate 32,974,280 of OZ023326.1, read as the reverse complement.
TTCAATTTTGATCATATTACATGATATCAGATATGTCGTATAAATTGAATATAAAAATATAAAAATGGATATAATATAAAATGGTAAAGCTGTATTAAAAACACTTTTTAATAAATCGTGCTGATTACACAAGCAGTTCGTTAAAAAACCATTGATACTATAAAAACATTTTTGCGATGAAAGGTTCTTAAGAACTTGCTGATGTCTTCATTTGCTACCTTCCTGATATTGAGGGGGAGACTTTGAAATAGTTTAAAACCGGGGAATATAGGGCCCTTAATACACATTTCCAATCAATATTTTTTTCATTCTAACGTTATTTTCATATCTAGTTTCATGTACATGATTCGATTTCAACTCGCTAACATGGCTTGTATTGAAATTTCCCCCAAAAAATACATGATTGGGCCTACATTTAATATATATATACAAGCATGGAAGCGTCACACTATTACATTTCTCTTAAAAAGATATCGACGTGAGTCTTTGTAAAAAATAACTAAAGATATAACAGAGAAAAGGAAAACCTTTTTCCCTTATGAGAAAGAGAGATAGAGAACACTCACTCGCAGTGACAGGCATGTTATTATTATTTACTGTACACTAGTTTTAAAAAAAGAGTTTGGGTGGAAGATCACTTTTTCAAGCGTGAACCCTGCCTAATTGTAACATAAATTGTATATTTACTATTATATTATAACCTGTCATATATCACTATATTATACATTATTGCAACAATAAAGACTGAATACAAATAGATGCCCTACCACAAATTTTAGAAAAGCGAAAACAGAGAGGGGACGATTTTATCGAAGAAAGTACTTATTGGTAGTTGTGACAACTTTTGTATGCAATCTGAAATTCGAAAAGAACAAATTGAACAAAAACATCAAATATAAGATCGCAATTTTCGTACTTTGACATTTTCTTCAAAAAATGACGGTCCTACCGGGTCTTTACAAACGGGTCCTCGGTCTTTAAACCTCAAGACCGATCTAATCACTATAGTTATTAATCAAATGGAGAACTGTTACTGGTAACATAAACAGCCTTGTCAAACATTATGAACACTACTGAATTGAATGAATGACTTAATTGTGTTGTTTTACGGCGCTTTAAAGACGGGGTTATGTGCATTTTATATTATTGCATATAGGCCTATTCTGTCTGGTCGATCGCGTGTTCTCCCTGTAATCAATATCCGTATTATTGTGACCATTCTGCGTGATTATCAATCGTTTAGTATCAGTGTCGAAGATCCTCACTCTATGTGTCAGAAAATGATCACATACGACTAAAAAACATGATTCAAACCTTGAATGAATCTTAAATCGATATTTTTAATCGATATCAATATCATCATTTTGATTCGATATCGAACAGAATTTCTAAAATTTCGATATTTTTCGATTGATTTTTGATATAGCTCATTTCGGTATTGTTTGCAAATTTTCTTGATCGATTGGCAACCCTAGTTTAAAGTACTTATTACCTCGGGTACAAAGAATGCACCATCTGACATGAAGCAAGATTAAGTGTATTATATATTACGTAGGCCTAGATGTCACTTATATGTATTGTGATTTTCAACGGACAAATAAACAATTGAATGGGAGTGAATAACCAGTTTTCACCTGTCACACTACAATGCAGTGTCCAGTCTATGGCTTGTACTTGTTGAGTTAACATGATGATGAGGAGTGCAATGAAGACTATCGAATTTGCGAAAACTGTTTGAAAATTTATTTTGGGTGTGGATTACGTGATTGTACAATCAAATGGCATAGTCCTGACTGTTGTCAAGACTTGAGAGAAGTTTTTGCTGCTGAAAAGACGAGCTATGGCGTAACAGTTACGAGATCAGAAAACAACTTTGCCGTGTATTGCCCTTGTTTCAAGTGTTACCGTACCTTTACATAACTCTAAATAATTGCAGCTAAATTTTGTACCATTAAATTAACTGTTAAATTACGCCGTTTTTTGTGACGCAAGAAAAAGGAAAACATGGTTTTCGGGGGCGGCCTGTAGTCAAATGATCGGATAGTTGTGCTATTTTTTCTAGAAAAAAAGTATATCTAGCCGCTCATCTCAACCTAAAAAAATGTTCTCCTTTTGCATGCGTCACATGAACACGGCGTAATTCAACAGTTAATTTAATGGTGAATTGGGCTACATATAATTAGAGTTATGAAAGGGTAATCAACACGTGGAGCAGGGGCAATACACCGACCAAGTAGGGTCAATCAACGGCCGAAACAAGGTCATTTTACATACTGTTCACAACCAAGTAGGGACAAACAACGACCGAAACAGACATTTTACAGACTTTTTACGGATCAAGTAGAGACAGACAACAGCCGAAACGGACTTTTTACGGACCAAGTAGGGACAAACAACGTCCGAAACAAGGTCATTTTACAGCCGAAACAGTCGTGGTTTCTGTCCGCGATTGTCTGTGTTTCGGCCGGCCGAAACAGACATTTTACAGACTTTTCATGGTCATAGTAGGGACATTTTAGAGACGTGATTTGCTAATTCCAGTAGGGGTGGTGATTGAATTTCTTGCAAACATGACTGTCGTAGGTTTTAACTTCTTTAAAAACTAATAACCTAGGTGGGCATAGACCTAAAGCATGGTTCCCTTTTTGATTTTTTCCTTGCCCGTTATGATTTTGAACTAAAATTCGTACACCGGCTTACCGTACGTTTTTTCACCACAATATGTATTTTAGTCCCTCTTCATTTTCACCTTCAAAAAGTTGGTTAGCCGGTCTACCCTTCTCTTCCCTTCCAGGGTAAGATCGCCCTTGTGGTGCCCCGGCCAAACGATCCTATCTTTCATCCATAGCCTTAATTGGGGAACAATGATTTTGGATCAAGTTTCGATGTTATTAAAAAAAAAAAAGATCAAATCATTCATGACCTTTTCATGCATATAAACAGACCTGCGACAAGTGGTCGAGTGACTAGCACACTGAACCGTCGTTCTGGAGACCAGGGTTTAATTCCCACTATAGTCGACCACCGTGACAGAGTTTTTTTCGTGGTTTCCCTCTGTTGTTCAGGTAAAAACTGGGATGGTTCCTTAACAAAAGGCCACAATCGACTCCTTCCCACTATCGAAAATCACCTAGTAAAATAACCTCTCATCCCATCTCATATATCATTCACCGACGCCAATAGATCGTAGTCATCAGTAGGCCTACAGTGCGTCGTTGAATCCAATATAAAAGGATTTAGGAGAAAAAAGGAAAACAGGAGAAAACATGTTCACCTCATTTTTTCGCGCAGCATTTCTTTTGTTTATATTGAAGTCTTCTTTGTACAAGATATTTTGCACAGATAGGCAAAAAAAGTTCACTACTTAATCAAGTAAACATCTAGGTTTACAATGATTCAAAACGAATTTGAACTTTATTCACCTTGCAAAAATGAAATATTTACTATTCAACCAAATGTTTCTTTCATACCTCTGGAGAGTCTGCTTTAGAAACTAGCATGAATTGCGTATCCATTGGTACGGAAGCTATAATCCATGGTACCGATACATAGAGCACTATATCTAAAGACTGTTCCTGCCTTTCTTCTATGTATAATGTTCGAATGGTTTGAAGTCAAACAAAAATGTCGACAAAAATCGTTTTGTACGTTTTTATTGGAGTTGAAAAATTTGTCATTTATTTTTAAATTTATTCTTCATTAGTATAGGCTTAACCATGTTCTTAATATTCTTCGAATTCCAACGACTACTCTGATAAGTTCTTTCATTCACGGACTCTATGTTCTAGATGTATGTGTAGGCCTACATATATTCCTCAAGCATATCAAGATACAGCATTATATAAGGTTTACTGGTTTTATTTGGCCAAGTATTTGTACAACAGAACGAGCTAATATCAACATTATTTTTTCTTATACAGACATTTGAAGGAGATGGACTACATCTACACATTGGTTGAGAATACTATGACATGTGAAGAATGTAGCCAACGCCAAATAGTGAATGTTGCTGCGTCAAATGTTGAATATTGCAAATGTAAAAACTCTATCCCTTCATGGAAGAAATCTGTTGATGACTGGTTACCTTTCATTGAAGGCGAAGACTTTTTAATCTGGAAAAAAATTCATAAAGAACAGCGTGGGATGTTTTCCTATAAAGGTACTAGCAGGTAGCAGCATGTCCTAGGTCTCATAATTCATGAGTAACACTAGATTCAATCCCGTACAATAAAAAAATCGCAAATTATACCGAAATTGTAATTTTTAGAAAGGGTTGCAATTTATCTAAATTTTCAATTGATATTGAAAATATTGAATAGATAAAAATTATCTTGAAGCCGAATAGTGCCAGACAAATGAACATGAAAGACCAGCTCAAGAGGTCGCAGGAATGTACTGCACTTGAGTTTTCACATAACCACTCTCATGACCGTAATCTTTTAGATATATGTAGGCCTAATCTGATTATTTTGACAATGTGTTAGTCATTAAGAAATGAATGTTTGTCAACAACTGAAATTTGAATTGAAGAATCCAAAAGAATGTATACAATTTGTCGATGAAATTAATACAAAATTTCATTTTAGTTTAATCCTAGATAAATATTTTAGAATCTCTAAAAAGAAGTAAAAATGAATAGATAGGTCTATCTACAAAGTGCGAGCTTGGGAATGGTCAACGTTCAAGTTAGAATGTGTACGGCAGGCTAGCCCCTAGCAGTCCATACCTCGTCAGCTAGTGACAACTCCACGGCTGCAGGGGAAGTGACGTCAGAGAAGTGGTGGAGGAACAGATCACATGGAAATTCATGGTAGTGCACGTGTTCGCTTGTTAGACTACATCATTTCTCTTACTGATTGTGTATGAATTAGCTGATGAATTATCATTGTGAGGTAGGCCCTACTGTATATTTTTCAAATTTTGCGTAAAGAGGTACCAGTACTGTGACACTTATATGCATAGTACTGAGACGTGTGAACGAGTGGTTAATACACTGAACCGTCATTCAAGAGACTGGGGTTCAATTCTCGCCATGGTCGACCATCCGGACAGTGATCAGTGACAGTTTTCCATGGTTTTCCCCTTTTTTTATATATTGGGTTTTAACGACGCACTGTAATGATTACTAAGATCTATTGGCGTCGGATGAATGATTAATGAGATGATGGGATGGTGAGATGAAGGTTTTTTTTATGGGTAGTGGGAAGGATAGTGGGAAGGAAGCGGTCGTGGCCTATATTGTGGGAACCATCCCGGCATTAGCGTAGACTACAGAGGGAAACCACGAAAAACCCCTGTAAAGATGGACGGTGGCGGGGATCGAACCTGGTCCGATATGTCCCTTCACCTCCCGGATCACACGAAGCAAGTGAGCTAACCACTCGGCTACTGTGCCGGTGGTTTTCCCTTATCATCCAGGTTAATACTAGGATGGTTCCTTAACAACAGGCCACGACTGACTCCCCCCCCCACTATCCAAATCCATCTAATAAAATAACCTTTCACCTCATCATCCCCCCATCTCATATATAATTCGCCGACACCAATAGATCGTAGTCATTAAACCCAATATAAATACAAAAATATGTAGGCATAGTTACGTTAGTGTTTTAAAGTTTGAATCATTTTTACAGCGACTACTGGTAGCCTATTCTCATATTTTTGTGTTCTGATATTTGTAAAGTAGAGTACTGTGTACACTTATTTTCGGCATATTGAGAAGATGTCTGCAAGAAATATTAGCAAACAACTCAAATATGGCACCCGCACCTTGTAAAAGACCTCAATAAGGATTACCTTTTGTAACGTTTCGTCTCAACTGTGCTAGAACTCGCAACAAGAAAATCTAATTGAGGATGTTTTATCAATTCAATTTTCAAATATTGTTGTAATAGAGTTTCAGTTGAAAAAATCTCTGGGTCGGTAACTATTGAGGACTTTTTTGCAACTTGTAATTTCCATTTTTATAATGACTGTAACGGTGACTTGTTCCTTTCTTAATCGAGTAACTGAACCTGAAACTGCCTGATACTACCATAACTAGTTCCTATATTTGAGGGACTCATCTAAGAGGCCACCAACTCCTGAAATCAGATGTAGGCCTTCACTTGAAAAAAAAGAATCACTTGGAATTAATTTTTTAAAATCATGGAAATCATAGAGAATAGAAAAAAACATATGAGATAAAGAGAATCAATGAGATGAAAAAAATGAATCTGCACAATAGAAACATGTCTGGCCATGGTCAAGGAATCTGTGTTTGTAAGCATACCTAGTTTAGATTTGGAAGACCATTTATATATAAGGTGTTGCTGCTCAATGCAAATGAAGGACACTTCAAGTAACCTTTTCCTTGTCATTATTATTATTGTCTTCATTATCAAACTACCATATACATTATATTTACGGTATATATATCCCATTCTTACTTTGAGCTGAATGTACTTCTTTTATTCAATTCTAGTCTATGGAAACTATAATGACGTAACCGCAGAAGATTTTCTGCAAGTACAGATGGACGTGGAAAATCGTAGAGGATGGGATCCAACTGCCGTTACATTAAATGTGATTGATGAAGATCCAGATACTAACAGCGACGTTGTTTATTGGGAGATGGAGTGGCCTGTAAGTAAGCCTAAATAGTACTACAGTGGAACCTCATTTATACGTTTTTCAGGGGACCAGACGAAAAAAGTGTATTAATGTCAAAAACTTATTAATGAAACTATTTAACATGTGGAGCATATAGGTTGGATCAAAAAATAAAACTTATAAATGTAATAAATGTATAAATGAGAAACTTATAACTGAGGTTCTACTGTATTTCTAATGCATAAGCATAGCAGTAACACAAAATGCACACACATAAATGCACAAACATAAACATAGCTAAATGATCATGTTTTACTGGTGGCAAAATTGTTGCCAAGCGTACAGCAGAGGTCAAGAGCAAAATACAAATTAGAAAATACTCGGATCAGTTATTGTTTTAGGATGATACGTGTAATTTGCAAAAAAATCACAATGCTGTTTCTGCGGTTGTGTTTGTCTTTGCCAAATACAATACCGGTACATATTACCTTGGATTATAGCTACAGTGAAACCTCTATCCATCGTTTTTCAAGGACCTGAAAAAATAAACCATCCATGCAGGAAAATTTAACATTGATTATATGGAAGTAGGGTGAGAAATAATGAATGATGCAAGAAGGAAAATGAAGGATCCGGAAACGATGCATAGAGGTTTCACTGTATATGGATATGCAACTCATGCCTATTCCCAATGCAGATTCTCTCCAGAGCTAGGAAACTTGAGGGTAAACTCTTACGTCTTTCAGTTTAGCTTTGTGTAACGCTCAAATTTTACTGTGAATTAGATTATTGTGATCCTCAACGATTTCTTGATCAAGTAGTGTATCGTTTTTTCCGATGTGTGGGAGATATTGATGTACAAAGAAGACTTCAATGTAGACGAAAGATACGTTGAACGAAAAAATTACATGTAGATAACGCGATATTTGCGTGATGTTTGTGTTTCTACTTTCTATTTTTATGCACAAATAGGTTATAACTTATAAATACATATTTTCAATTGAACATTGAATGCGTAGGGCAATATATAACAAGGTAGTGTAATTTGTACTGTGATAACAACAAATTGCTGGTTTTTAGTATATGGCTGGTTACACAGCTCTGGAACACTTTTGCCTATCCATCGGTACGATAGCTATATCCAAGATACTACATTACATACAGTACTTAGATTTTTCAATTGTTTGAAGCAAAGTTCAGCGTAGCTACGTATTTTTGTTATATTTATTGATTTTGTTGAATCATACTCGAATGTTGTTAAAACTTGGAAGAGATAGTATTTTACTATACCAGTACAGTATTACCGGTATTTAAAGATTACTTTTTCTTTCTTTTCAAGATTTAGCTGCAGAACTACAGTTATGAATCTACTATAATCATTTGATAGTATATTCACATGTGGTACCTGGCCATAGATTATTTCATTCCAATAGTCTGGACCTAGAAGATTTTGTGATTCTAGTTCACTGTTTATTTTCAGAGACTATTCACCAACAGAGATTATGTTTTTACTCGCCGATTCATTATTCACGAGGATAAAAAAATCATGCTGATTGTCAGCCAATGCACCACTCATCCTGATTGCCCTGAAAGACCTGAAACATATCGAGTAAAAGATTATTGGTCATTTATGGTCATTCGTCCCTATACAGACTTTGACCAGGTATGTGAGCTTGATTAAGAAAATGTAAATCTAGAGTTATTACAATTATACGCAATTGTACACAGGACATTTTGGTGTCAAGGTACCAATGGCTGAAACAGTAGGGTTTCATTATAACATGAAGACTTTCCAGAATATATTAATTGCTCTTAGGCTCGGTTTTACCAATCTTAATTAGAGTGCTAATCCACTAACTATTAATTAAAGGTACGAAAATAACATATGTAACCAATGGCGATAACAAGTTAATCCACTAACTATTGCTCAATCCAGTTTTGTAAAACCAGGCCTTAATAGTACAATACACCTGGAAAATATATGCAGTAGATTAGATTACCAGAAACAAGATTCTCAATCTATTCCTTAATTGAAATTATTTTATTGCTTTATCCCATATATTTTCTTGAAACAAATATTGAGTACCAGTATATATTATATTTCAAATTTCACAAACTAGTAATAAACAGCACTTGGTGTAGGTATTAATTATCTTCAGAACTAATAATAAGTGGAGCAAATAAAAAATCATAAAAAATGCATTTGATTCGTGTAGACCCTATATTTTCAAAACCAAGTCTGAACTGCATCTAATGCATGTTGCTTGATCACATTAATTGTAACTAATGAAATTATGACTCCATGTTCAACTGATTGTAACTTTGGCAAGCATACTAAAAAAAAAAAAATACATTTTAATTCCAGCCTGGCATCGAATTTGGCTTAACATATTTTGACAACCCTGGAATTGCTATTCCATCTGCCGTCACTGCCTGGGTTGCTATGAGTGGTAAGTAACTCAGTTCAGTTCAAAATTCTTTATTAATATTTAAATATAATTGTAATTTACTACAAACTATGCCCCATAGCCAATTGGCTAGTCTGAGGCAATACACTAGAAAAATAATACATAATTAGTTCATGGAATACAATAAAGAATAACACATTTACAAATTACATCTTGCAATTGAAATTGAAATGACAATTATTGAATCAATATTGAATCTTAAAGAATAAAGTTGTTGAAATTAACATTACACTCCGTTAAACTAAATTATTAGATCACATTATATTCTACATAAGGAAATGTCAATCATTATTCATCACTCCTGCTGATGTAATAACCACTCTTTTATTTCATTTTTTATCGTTTTATAACATTCTAAATTCTTTAAACCTGCCGGAACTTCACTAAATATGCTAGGTATCGTATAATGAAGTTGTCTTTTTCCATACTTATTTTTAACCTTAGGTACTTTTAATCTTCCTTCATTCTTCGCCCTTGTTTCAATTCCATGATCATATTGTACTTTATAAGCGTTATCAAAATAATATGTTATTATCAACTTATACTGAAACAAATCGAAAACATCCAGAAACTTCAAATACACAAAAAATTCATCCACGTCATAATTTAGTGTATGTTTCTTACAATTTGGCATTATTATTTTTATAATTTTCCTCTGTAACAGAAACAAATTTTGCAAGTGTACAACTGAAGCATTCCCCCAAGCAAGCACACCGTAAGTTAATATCGATTCTACTATTGCAGAATAAACCATCTTCATTAATTTCAGATTTAAAACATTACTCAAATTATATAAATGGTATGCACAGATTCTAAGTTTATTACAGATTCGATTGATATGAGGTCGCCAAGTGAAATGTCTGTCAACTACTAATCCTAAATAAACATGAGAATCAACTACATCAATACGAGTCTCACATCCGACACAATTTTCTTTACCTAACGTATGGACGCAATCATAAGAATGGTACACCACATTGACAGGAGTGCATTTATCTCGATTAAATGGAGAACATATGTGTATTATCTTTGTCTTGTCAGCATTGATCACCAACTCGTTAAACTAACTAAACTAAACTAAGTATACTGCATTAGGCCCATCCACTAGAAAGCTTGGCCATGTAGCCTACTTTATAGACATACTCCGTGTCTAAAATAGGCTATATGGCCTGGGATAGTTAAATGTTGATTAGTTTTCTCTTAAAAGTTGGTCGAACCAGAGTCGATAAAGTAGATCTACCTTCTGTAGAAGGTCGTCCGACTCCCTCTAATAGTTGTGCTAAATTTAAATTGCCACTGGGAATGCTGACTATACTTATTACTGGATATCTCAAGTAAGCAACATCCTCTATGAACTTCTAGTTGTATTTGCATTTTGGTACTTGATTAGTGATGCCTCATTCAGGATACAGCTGATCTGGCATGAAAATTCAATTTACATTGTGGTGAAGTATAGTAGTTAAGGTCAGTTGTTTTTTAGTGCAGTGAAAAGTAGCTAGTCTCCGATACTTCGAAAAAAATGTACACTGAAAATAACTTACACCAAAAATAACCTACACCTAAAAAAAAATGTACATTGAAAAACTTGAAAAAAAGAGGATACGGTGATACACCGAAAAAATTGTACACCAAAAATGTATTGTTTAGGCTACGGTGTCTGTACTGGGAGGCAAGACCCGAGTAGAAAGACGATTTAGGGTGGAGCTCTGATGATGTATTTGAATAGTGGGGAACTATTTCCTTCCAAACAAAAATAAAATACCATCACGTATGAAAATATCGTTCTTTTCGGTGTACAGTGAAACCTCTATGCATCGTTCCCGGATCCATCGTTTTCCTGCTTGTATCATACATTTTTTCTCACTCCACTCCCATATAACCAATGTTAAATTTTCCTGGATGGAACATTTTCCTGCATGGATGGTTTTATTTTCCTGGTCCCTTGAAAAACGATGGATAGGGCTAGAGGTTTCACTGTACATTTTTTTTCGGTGTATCGTCGCATCCTCTTTTTTCGGTGTACGTTATTTTCCGTGTAAAGCCGCATTATCTTTTTTTGGGTGTACAAGTTTTTAGGTGTACGTTATTTTTGGTGTTTCAGCACATCGTCTTTTTTTCCGGTGTAGGCCCAGAAGTTTTTCAGTGTATCACCAAACCCTTTTTTTTACATTTTTTCGGTGTACATTATTTTCGATGTACGTTTTTTCGATGTATCGACGCATCCTCTAAAAGACTTATACAGCGAAAAAAGAGGATGCGGCGATACACTGAAAATAATGTACACCGAAAATAACATACACCGAAAAAATTGTACATTGAAAAATTTACTGTACAGAGTATCTGTACTGTTAGACAAGAACTGAGTAGAATGACAATTCAGGGTGGAGCTATGATGATGTATTTGAATAGTGAAATTGAATTGATAGTGAATAGTGAATTGATAGTGAAAAGAATTGAATAGTGAATTGATGCATTTGAATATTGAATTCCCCTCCCAACAAAAATAAAATACCATCATGTGTGAAAATATCGTTCTTTTCGGCAGGGGTAATATAAGTGCGCAGTTGACTCTAATATGTGCAGTTCTAAACTTCAAAATCCCGCTCTTAATTTCAATTTGCGCAGTTGTAAAATTTAGTCTATATGTATAATATTGCACTAATAATACTAATAACACTAACAATGCATAAGTAAAAATAATGCACTATGAAGCAACAGCTTTGGGCCTACATATTCCCAGATGGTAACAAGATACTTTAAAAAACAAAGTTTTTCAAAAAATTCCCTGCGCCCGTGGTGGGAAGACTCTCCCCCCACACGGTCACATCCCCCAGTATCTGCGCGGAACCTACCTCTTCATATAATTTATTTTTTCCATATGCGCAGTTCTAAATTTTCACTGATATAACCACTGCTTTTCGGTATGTCGATTTTCTGTGCATCCTATTTTTTGATGTGTTCAATTTTTTCAGTGTAGGCCTATATTATTTCCGGTTCATCGCCGCATCCTCTTTTTTTCAGTGTACAAATTCTTCGGTGTGCGTCATTCTTGGTGTATCGGCGCATCATCTTTTTTTTATATAATTTTCTCGTGTACATTATTTTTGGTGTACATTTTTTTCAGTATATCGGCGCATCCTCCAATTAAACTTGCAAACCGAAAAAAAGAGGATGTGCCGATACACCGAAAAAATCGTGCCACGAAAAGATTGATATTTTCATACATGATAGTATTCTAGGTATATGTGTTAAAGGAGAATTGTCCCCCACTATACAAATACATCGTTGTAGCCTGATTCTGATCTGTGATTCTACCCTGATTCGTCTTTCTACTCGTGCCTTGCGGAGCAGTAGTCACCATATAGAATGACATTTTTGCTGTACTTATTTTCGGTGTATCGCTGCATCCCCTATTTTCTTACATGTTTTTCGGTGTAGGCCCTACGCTATTTTCATTGTAATGCCGCTTCTCTTTTTTTTTACAAGTTTAGTACAAATTTTTTTTTTTTTCTGGTGCATCGGCGCATCCTCGTGAGAACTTCCTAATCAACCGTACTATAAATCGATTGACCTAAAAACCTTATGTACTAAAAATCAACTGTCCTAAAAAACAACTGACCTGAACTGATTTCTCAAGGATGGGAGGTAACACTTTGTGAAGAGAAGAAGCCACACTCCCTCACTTTCACGTCAGTTCAGGCTACTCAAGAAGCTGAAGTTCAGGTCAGTTGGTTTTTAGACAGCTCGTACCTTCTCAATATTTTCTTCAAAATTAAGTTATTCTGATGAAGATTACCTAATCTTGAACTGAAAATTTAATTCAAAAAATAGATCTGGTTTCTCTCCACTTTCGTGTTCCTTGTGTTTCTTCGTGTGTATATTTCTTTGGTGACTGTCTATACTCTATAGTACTCGTCTAGTAGGTCTAGTAGTACTCTATGTAGATATATGTAATGTATACATGCCAAAAAAATCAAGTATAGGGCCCTACTGGATACATTGTTTTTTAATAATTTGCCCCCAACATTCATATTATTGGATTTCCTTCAATTTGATGATTTTTTTCAATAATAAGTACGTATCAGTATAAACTTTCTTTATGTCACTAGGCTTTAATTATATTCTGGGTAGACCCTAAGTTTTGTCTGTAACTTCATAGAGCAGGGCTTTCCAACTAGATAGCTCAAAGGGCCATTTTTTCACGGAAAAAGTTGAGGTGGGCCACTCAATTAATTGCTCAATGATTTTTCATTCATTATTCAATTATTTTCAATATGGTACGCTGGTATAAACAACATATTTTTTCAAGCTTAATATGTAACCGTTTTTTTCTCAAATCAAAATTCAACTACTTACATTGCACTTCTCTTCTTTATATCTTCATTTCGGTCTTACTGATATGGTGCAAGAGGGGAAGCTCACAATATTGTCAAATAGGTGCGCCTGTTGTCACAAGCCAAATGGTAGGACAGAATACGAATATTTTGTCAGAAATTATCAACTATGATGTCAGTTTAAACGCCGCCCCTCCCGTTTGGCTTGTTGGATGAGCAAAGCAAAGACTCAATTTTGCCATACCCGAAAAAAAAGTTACTTTTTTCTGTTGTTTTTTTGCTGTTGTTTTTTGTTCGCGCTCCACAGGTCAAACGAAAATTCAAAATCAGTTGAAACTTGGCATACACAAGTGTCATTATCTAATTCGATACTGTATAGTTTTGAGGCGCAATCGGTTGAACCACTTCTGAGAAAACTCATTTTAAAGTTTTCGAAAATCCCATTAGAATAACCCAGAGGAAAATATTCGTGAAATAATTTTCATCTGAGACGTTTCAAATTCTCAGGGAATTTCAATATAATAATTATACACATTATTCCGAACTTTCACTCAAATCGGATCAGCCGTTTTGATGTAAAAAAATATGTAATGTAATTTTTTTAAATCACTCAAAGCTATTTAAGATACCAATTAAATCCAAGCCACAGGTGTCACCTCTCAAATGTAAACGATTAAAACAAAGCCTTCTTCATTATCATAGAAATCAATAATGGAAAATAAGATGGCAGTGATGGAATGGCTTGGATCTCAAGGTGTATATATATAATAACCAATCCAAAGATAAGGTGATATGTTCCAGCTCATCCATCAACGCGGCAACACATAACGCGTTTGCCTAGTTACAACAGTTCAACCCTTGCCAAATATATTCTCAATTTGACTACACAGAATGTTATAATAGATTGCCATGATTTTACATTGGTTCATAAGATCATACTGCGGGCCATTTGAAAAGGTCCCGCGGGCCGCCAGTTGAGAAGCCCTGTCATAGAGTATCATAATAATTTGGAGTCTTTGCTCACCCAGTAAATTTTATATCATTTCAGGCTTACCAAACTTTCTACTAAAGTTACGAGAAGCAGCAAGAGAAGTTGGACTAAAGAGATTGTTAAGTCCAGAATCTGTGGACGAACCTCTTGAAGAAACAGACTCCGATCCTTTACCCGAACGTACAATACCGACCTGTATTCCTCTTCCTACACCCCTACAAGAGCCGCAGAATGTACAACTTAACGCAGGTACAGACGACTCATATTTCCAACAGTTCCGTTTGAACAGACTTTTCATATAACAATTCAGTAATCAGTTTGACAAGTACTGTAGTACAATGGGCTCGATTATTTAGGTTGCAATTGCTAAAGATATAGGACTGTAGAATATCGTTTAATGTGCTATGACATATAATATATATGTTGGCCTACAAATATAAGTCTGCATGAATGTGGAAGTTGAATATGGTAACTTTGTTCGATTTTGTTACCATGTAGTTATTCGAGGTATCTTAGGTAGGCCTAAATGATACTGATATGTGCAGAATACAAAGTCACAAGTAATTGATAAATTGGCTGCTACTTATCATCTCTTAGTACACTTCCTTTTAAGTAAACCCAGTGTTCATGTCACTTATAAAAAGTCAACGACATGCTTTGTTTCCGTGATGCACCTATCGTTAATGTTGAACTACGATTCATTTTCAGCCTAGTGAAACTCTCAACTTGGGTCCACATAGCTAGGCCTATCGAAGAATAATTACGAGATACATTGTCATGTTCAAGCATGTCTAGTCATGGTGCTTTTAAATGTAGGTTTAATCATAATATTGTTGCCTGCAAGAAATCTTGTATACTTTGCACTGCAATATGATATTTGATTTTTTTTTCTCTATCTTAAACCCATTCAGTTTGGTTATAATCTTCTTCGTGAGTTGTAGGAAATAGGAATATAGCAATAATTTTCTTTTCATTTCGTTTTCTATTAGAAATTGAGCGTTTTGTAACATTAATTTGAATAATGATTGAAAATTGAGTTATATAAAAATGTAGTGTTCATGCTACCATCTTGAGTAAGGGAGGAGGGGGGAGGGGGGGAGGGGGAAGGGGCAGTTGGCATTCCAATGCAGGCAGCTAGCTTCAAACTCTCAATCAACAATTCAATATTGACAGAAATTCTAGATTCCTTAGGACTTGACAGTTGCCTGGTTTTAATCCAAAGCTGGAGGTCGACAAAATCACTTATTTTCCATGGGTGGGCCTATGCGAGCAAAGTTATAATGATTCTTTCCAACTTGCCACTTTGAACGATTCTTCCGGGTACAGTAAACCCTCGTTAATCCAAAATGGAAGGGACCCCAAAAAATGCTTTCGATTTATAAACATTCAGATTAACTGAAAAAACTCTTTTTCCATGAAAATCATCACTTTTCTCGCTTGGAATCGAGTCAATTTCATATTGCGCGCGAAAGAAAGCTATGCGACCGGCCGAGACAACGTAATGGACGGATCGTATTTACTCGGCAAGCCGACGACGCGCCATTATCATATTACCTGCATCTATTGGCGCTCGGCCGTCCCGAGTCGATGGTGTGATTAACGAATGTTCTGAGCTCAACAAATGGTGTTTCGGATGACACACTCAAAGCTCAGCGTGTGTCGGCCTATTCTTTTGCGTCAAATAAAAAGGATGGAAATTGGGAAAATAATTATCAACTCAAGAAATTCACTCAAACTATTTCGAATGATCTAATCCAAAAACAGTGTTGAAGCAATTGAAGGGTTCAAATATTTTTCCAAATTATGATGTAGCTGGAATTCGGATTAACCATTTTAATTAACATTGAAATACCTGTACCTTCAGCCGGGTACTTCAATTTACATATATGTCAAATTTCGGATTAACCGAGTTTGGATTAACGGGGGTTTATTGTATAATGATTTGTGCAAAATGATCATCTTCATGAATGAGTAGACTTTTAGGTGAAAATTACACTTGGGCAAAAATGAATGAAATAGAATACCCGTAAATGAATCAAAGTAGGTTTCGCGAAAGATGAAGAAAAATGATACCGTATATCGATTCAGGATGAATTATTTAGATTTTAAAGTGTTTTTAGCATATAGGCCCTGGATGATGCTGAATTCCTGAATCCCTACTGTATATCTCCAAAGTGTGTTTCGAGATTGATATGTAGATCTAATTTAAAACGATTTTTTCTTTGGATCATTTATAACCATGCTTCCTGGTTGTTCATTGTATTTCCTTAAAAGCCATCAGTACAAATTTACTACACAATGTATGTCAGTATTATCCTCAAGTTTCAAACAATCGGATTTTGAAAATGAAAATATGTAGATAAATTATTATGCATGTGCTTTTCAGTTAGTGACGAAAGCCAAAAATGTAATCAACTA
The DNA here is from genome assembly GCA_964007535.1 of Brachyptera risi. Lineage (NCBI taxonomy): Eukaryota > Metazoa > Arthropoda > Insecta > Plecoptera > Taeniopterygidae > Brachyptera > Brachyptera risi. The sequence continues at coordinate 32,957,478 of OZ023326.1, read as the reverse complement.
GTCATTTCCACATGCAATGTTATTGCATTCTTCAATTTTTATTTTACTGTCCAATGATAAAGAATAATACAAATTAATTACATTTATATTCTTGGGCATTTTTGACAGTTGAGAGACACAAATGTGTAATACCAGTCCCAATTAATTGTTGTTTCAAACAGATATATAAACTAACGTACCTTGTGACCATTTGTCAGTACGTACTATAGTGAAACCTCTATGCATCATACCTGAATCCATCTTTCTCCTGCTTCTATCATTCATTTTCTCTCGCCCAACTCCCATATAAATAATTAATGTTAAATTTTCCTGGATGAATTGTTTTCGTGCATGGATGGTTTCATTTTCTTGATCCCTTGAAAAACGATGAATAGAGGTTTCACTGTACCATACATACATCCTTGGTGGGTGAGAGAAAGAGAATTCCTGGGAAGCTGTTAAAAAGCAATAGAGCAGGAAAGGGGCAGACTGGAGTGAAGAGGGAAAATACTGTGTGCTGTAGCATCAGTGTTTTGATGGTCAAGGACTTTAGGGGGGAACTATGGGGGATGACTTCTATAGGGGTAGACGGGTCAAAAAGCCATGGGGTCACTTGGTTTGTATCGTGGTGACGCCTAATTACGCTACGTACAATCTTTCTGAAAAGAGCGAGAAGCGTCTTGATAGTCATAGTTTGTTAACGACAGTACAGATTACATCCGAACAATAATAAAGTGATGTGTCGGATAATTAACGTGATGGCAGATGTGCATAGGACAGTCAGTAATGTTTCATGGGTGAGTGAAAAAGCAAAATGTATACGCGACAATTATACCTATGCACATGCAAGTGATTTTATATGTCATCTTACTGTTGGCCACTTAACGGCTGTGGACGCGTGTATATGTCCACACCCGGTGGCGTTACTTATGTCCACATGCTGTCGCCCTCAGGCTGTCAACGTTTATTCGCGTGCACACACTTTTCAATACGTTGCCTTTAATATCTCGACAACATTCTGTCTTGTTGACACGTACTGACATATAGGAGGTAGATTGAGAACAGAGTGCTAATTTTTTTTAAAAGGATAGAATATGTCAATGTATCTAAAAATTATACAGTACAGTCAGCTGTTATTTCAGAACCTTGTTCTATGCTATGCTGTCATGAAAGGCCATATACAAACACAAGTATCTGTGCAGTGTAACCTGAAAGCAACCTGGCCTGAGAGGTAGGGTCTACCGTAGTGACTTGGTAATCCTTCTGTGAGGCATAACTATTAGATAGATTATTATACGTTCGTTTGTGAGATGTGGGAGTTGACTAGTCCATATTATATTATATAGTAATAGTTGTGGTTGTTCATTTCACTGTATTCAGATACATAGTCTTCCTACCCCAACAAATGTACCCATTAAAATTGCTGCAACCATTTTTAGTTCTTGGAATTTTCAGATAAGTATTTTGTTGTTTTATTGTTTATTACATAGGTCTATGTGAAAAAGTTTGATTTTTAAGATTTATCATAATGTTTGGTCGTGACAGCAGCAATGGATCAGCAATGTATTCAAGTGAAATGTTGAACCCTTTATATTGATAGGTACATTAATTAAGAGACTAATTAATATACAAGCATGAGGATCACCATTGATTCAAGACTACCATATATATATATATATCTTTCCCAGATAACCAATTACTTTACCATATTAAAGTATATTATCAGACAGATAATTTTTTCAAAGGTGAATCTCAAATTTTCCCCACATTTCATAATTTTAGCTACCATCAAGTTCCATCCAATAGATTTAAAAAAATACCATGTTTATTGCTATCGATAAGATTGATATTGATAAGAAGTTTTTACATCAAACCCTTCAAAAACAATTTGAATTTTTTATGTAAATTGAGTAAAATTAATTAAAAAGTTGTTTCTTTGGTGTGTGCCAGCGCCAGTGGCGTGCAGACTATATCAAAACTGGGTGGTACCACCCCCTATACCCTCACAACCAATGGGAGAAAATATTTATGAAAGAAAGTTATGAAAGTTGAACGATGAATATGTACCTAAGGCTCGGCATTACCAAGTCCAGTTGGCAGTTATCTGAGAGTTGGTGAAAACAAATATCACAGGTAACCATGGTGATAGCAACTTTCATCTACCAGTTGGAGCTATATACCGGGTGTAATACCGGGTCTAAATGAAGTAACTAATTCAGACTAAACGCGTGCACAAGTACGTGTTAACGGTCCAGGGTACTTCCCATGATTGTAATATATAGAACTATATTCACTATTCAATTCCTCCATGAAGTTAGGTATGAATTCCATGTTGGCATTGCTTTTGTTTTGTCATCATTTCATCTCACAATGCTGTAGTGCGTACCTCTCACCTCCCACATAACAAAACGTGTATGAGAAGCAGAAGCCTAATGCTTGACTCAAAAAATATGAAAAACAGTGTGCATATCGGAGTGGTTGAAAACGTATAGGCGGAGCATACATTAAAAACTACATATTTTTCACACATTTCAATTGAATAATCTTGATTTTGTGTAGATGTAATGATGGGTACATTGGAATTATCCAGATTAGGAACTGTGTGAGGGACCACTAATTATCTAGATCATCAACATTGTTTTCAAACATTGACTATTTATTGTTCGTGAAATAGTATGAGCTTATGCAAGGTGCTTCGATTGGTATATAATAGAGATGTCGGCAGGTAGCAATTTTTGGAGTCGGGTACTCGTCATCATTACCTGAGCATTACCCGGGTAATCAATTTTTTTTTAATCTTAAGTATGCTTATCTACTTTTCATTTGAATGTATTTTATCGTCTTACCATCTTTAGGTTACCATTATTAATGTTGCAACTACAAATAGTCTGCTCATATCATATCACTGACCCTCTCAGCACAACATAATCTACCCAAACACATTGGTTGAGTCAACTAGAGTGAATTTATTTTCCTCTTTATTGTAAACAAAGGGCCATGTGTTTAAGCGGTATACAGAAGTGTTAGAACTGTGGTCGCCACGAGTGCCAGAGTGTTAGGGGGGAGCGAAGCAGCACGTGCGAGCTAGATGCGGCTGATGATATCTATGGTCTAGAGAGTAGTGGAGGAGGCCTAAATTCTTTCATTTTTCCCGCCACACAACCGCGCTTTGTTTAAAAGTTATCTCTGTCAGTGAAAATGAAGAACAAAAGCTCGCGTTGTAAAAAGTGGCAGGTACCCGGGTAAGGAATATTGGTACCCGACCCGGGTACCAGGGTACCTGCCGACACCACTAGTATATAACGCCGATAACGATTATCAATAGCGTTAATCAATTATCGATTAACGCGATAATGAAGCCGATAGCTTCATTTTTGAGCTGTAGGAAGTCTGTAGTATCACTTCATCACCTGCTCATCCTCACCCCTGAATGACCTAGCTCTAGGTGAGGTCCTCGAGCAAAAATAACCATCGTTCTAGACTCCTGGTTTCAATTTCAATTTCGGGGTTCAAAGTCATCAGTTAAATATTCGATTTTAACTATATAGATACGCAACTTGTGCTAATTCCCAATGCAGACTCTCTCCAGAGCTAGGAATCATGAGGGTGAACTGTTGTATTTTTCAGTTTTGCATCCGATGCATTGCGATTATAGTTTTGCATGGTGAATAAAGTTTAAATTATATTTTGAATCGAATTATTGTGATCCTCAGTTTTTCTTGATTGAGTAGTGTATAGGCCGACTGTTTTTTTTCGATTTGTGGAAAATGTTCTTCAAAACACAGGTTTAGACAGAAGAATGCTGTGCAAAAATATTACGTGAACACTTGGATTTTGCTTCTCTCTTTTTATGCAAGAAAAGGTTTCAAAGTACCGGTATTCGATTTCAATTGAACGTTGCATGCGTAGTGTAATTAAATTGTATGAGAAAAAAGTGTTATTTGTACTGTGGTACCAGCTCATTCATTATTTTCAATATATGGCAGGTTGCACAGCACCGGAACGCTTTGCCCATCCATCGGTACGATATAGCTACGTATAATCAAATGTTGAATTAATTTCATTATCATTAAGATTATTTCCTCAGCAAATATGTTTGAAATCACCTGAATAAACCAAACAATACGAAATTATGAACCAGAACTTGTGATATGGGAAGCTCAAGGCAAGCACGCAGGCACTGTATAGAATAGTAGTATTATGTTTCAAAAACAGTTCACAATCAGAAATGGAGTCGAAATTATCCTGTTGATTTCACACATTATTCTTATTTTAATCGCGAGCTGTTCATGAAACATTCTTTTCTTTATATAGTTGGCATCACATCTTTGATATCACAACTTGAACTCAAATCATTTTAAATCGGATCAAAATTCAGAGTATTCTTCCAATTTTGCTCAATTTCGGCTATATATTGAACTTTGACTGAAACAGAATCGATTTGAATAATCTTGATACATTTATGAACCGAATATCGATGAAATCTCTCTGAAAATGGAAGAATGATGAGGAATGAATTGGAATTTGAAATACGTCTTTTCTGATATGAGAGGAAGTGTTTCATTACTTCTTAGATAACAAGGTGCGCTTCTGCAATCACATATATTCATCAAGCAAATTTCAGCCAAATTGAACAAGCAGCTTATGTTTTAACTGTTCAACTATAACTCAGCGCAAGCAGGAGAAGGAGTTGACGGAAAATATCACTTTTCACCAATATTAATTTTGATGACTGAACCGAAATGTGCGGAATTTTGTACAATTTTGTCATGTGATAGCCCTCATCATTCCGAACAATTTTCCAAAATGTTTCACGTTCTAGCATTGTCAAGTTTGAAGATGCGCAAAAATAGCCTCTTGTGTTCCCAGTGAGAGATGTTTGATGCTCGGACCGAGGCCTGTGGGACTTGAGAATTACCAAGTACTCATGAATTTAATAGAAACTCACTTTGAAATAAGAGAAGAGTGAGTCAAGTTTTTTTTTTTGTAATAACATCGAAACTTGATACAAAATCTTTGTTCCGCAATTAAGGCTATGGATGAAGGATAGGATTGTTTGAACGGGGCACCACAAGGGCGATCTTACCACCCCATTTTAATTATTTAAAACCAATGAACTTCAATACCAGGACTGTGCTGTTGGTGACCATAGTCAAGATGCCAACAATTTTTTGCCTTCGGCGATTTCGGCCTCTGGCAACTGGGGCTATGCCCCAAATCCCTAGTCAAGGACTTGATCGTTGTGTATACTGTTGTCACTAGCACCGCCCTCGACGTATATCTTTCACTGTGGTGAGCTATCTAGGTATTTCATCTACACACATCTTGAATTTTCTGATTTCCAATTCTGAAGTTCCAAACATATATTGGAAGAAGCAGGAAGTAGTTGATATCCAGCTGTCTGAATATTTGAAAATTCATCAAAAACTCACTTCAAAATAAGAGAGATGGCTTTCCATGAACGCTTAATTCGCCAAATTTCGCTTAGCAAATCCGCTTTAGCCGCCAAATTGGAAAAACGACCACTCAGCGACGAGAGCGGCGCGGTCTCCTAATGTTGAGCTGGGCCCAACTTTTTCGCGTTCCGCATTGCGAAACCGCCGGACGTTCATGGAAGGACAGCTTAAGTCAAGACCAAGATACGTGGCCGAGTGGTAACACACTAAACCATCCTTCGGGAGACCGGGGTTCGATTCCGCCATGGTCGACCATCCTGACAGGGGTTTTTCGTGGTTTCCCTGTCGTTCACGTTGATACTGGGATGGTTCCTTATCAACAGGCCATGACCGACTCTTTCCCACCATCCAGAAACACCTAATAAAATAACCTTTCATCTCACCATCCAATCATCTCATTCATCATCCACCGACACCAATAGATCGTAGCCATCAGTATAGTGCGTCGTTAAAACCCAATATATATATATGTAAGTCAAAAAATCACATTTTTTCCGCCTTCGGCGATATTGGCTAACGATGGCTGTGGCTGTGCAACAGACACCCTCATTAAGGGCTTCGTTATTGACTCATTGTGTATACGGTCATCGAGCTCCACCCTCGACACATAAGCCCTAAATCTCTCACGAGGGGGGGGAGGGAGCGGGGTACCCACGTCCATCAGAGGGTGTCTGCGCTTATGCTATTTTCACCTCTGCACGCCACTGGCCAGCGCAAATAACCTTATCGCTGTAGCGCCAAATCATTGATTCCATTCACACAATTCATTCATTCTTTGTTGTGTGTGTGTCCGTGAGATTTAAGCCTGGATAACATAATATCTATTTCAACTATTTAATCACTAGATACTTTAACTAGAATTTATATAATGTATATGTACCACTGTAGCAGTAGTTTTGACAATAAACAGTGAGGCATGTTATTTATTATGTAAAGGCAAGTGCATGATCTTTAACACACATTTTTTTTTTTCACGAGTATTTTTGTTAGTCTTTTCTTCTGTCAGTTGTACGTTGGGGTTATATACAATATTATGTTAATTAATGTGTAGCAATTGAACTTGCAAGTGTCAAGCTCAATCGCAGCTCAGACGAGCTCATTCGTTCAAAATTCTGTATTGTATTTTCTGTATTGAGCTTGATTCTTTGGTTACAAAATGAAATAAAAATGAAGTTGATATTTTGAAAAATGTGGTCTTGAGACTCAAGTGACGTCAATAAATAATAATTACCTGTCCCTGGTTCCAACTGAAACATTGAGTCAGGGGGTGGGTCTTATTCCCACCATCACTAGGGCCGTAGGACTCCTGGAAACTGGTTGGCCACAGTTAGAAACGGTGTGACGTCGAATAGATCATAATTCTGTATGTATTGGTGTAAACCCAACTAATTTCTTCAGAAATTGAATGAAAAATATTTTTTTTAAATGAATGTCATTAGAGTTGTCTAGCAATGAATATCTAGCAGATGCATGCGGCTCCCTAAGTTTCTGAAATGGCATAGTGAAAAGCATTTTTTGTAATAGCTGATCACTGCTGGAACTAGGGCTATTATAGAATTGTATTCAAACCAGGGAATGAATTAGCAGTATCGGTTTGAAGTTTGTAGCGCAATTGCTCCAACTTGCGAAACTTCTCAATATTTGTGTTCCGTTATTACGATACAAGTTTTATCTGTGTTGATTTAAAGTGATGAAATATTTTGTTATATTGGTGTTGCAATATAAGTACCAGTATTGAGACCCAAGATGTATGTCTATCACAAAATAATTTTTGGAAACCCCGACTAAGTGTTCATGTCCGGTCCACTGATTATCTGCGGAAAAACGACTTCCATATGTACCCTATTCATTTTAGTCGTACTGTGCACTTATTTTTTCCAATAAAAAAGATTTTCTTTTTAAATTAGTTCTTGTATTTCTCTGGTTCAAACTAGTGTTGTAATTTAATATTGATTACGATACCACAACGTGAGAGTCTACTACCATGTTGATTTTATTATAAATATTTAGATATTAATCTAGCCAACCATTGGTCAATGTTGAGCCTAGATGAACTTCTAATGTATGTATGGATAGAATGAAATACATCAACCCAAGACATCATTTATATATCTACATGTAATGTATACAAATGTTCAACACTTTTAATTTTAAATTAATCGTTCACTGTATGTCGAATGAGTACCTGTCAAATTTCTTTGGCATTTCTTTTTTTATGTAATTTATACTTATTTTTCTCAATAAATAATGTTGCTTTTTAATTAGAGATTACAAAATTGTTATTAGTTATAGGGGACCACAATGTCATGAATGTTTTGATGAATGTCATGATTTAACTAAACATTTTCACTTTCAATTTGTGTTGGCCTAGTAAATACATAACAATTGGGAAATTAATTTATGTTTTGATGTTGAGTCTGTTTTTGAATTCAGTGCTGTAATTATAAAAGTGTGTTGTTAAACTAATCGGTATTCATCTGTAATTCATTATCCAGTGTGTTGTTGCTCGCAGATCTATCGTTTTCCCATTCCTATTATTCATTTTGTCCTCCCCTTCTCTTATATAACCAATTATGAATTGTCCTGGATGGATATTCTTTCTTCGTCCCTTGTAAAACGATAAATGCTTTACTGTATTTCCACACCAGCATCTAAAATTTTAAAAATACCTATTCACAAGTATTGTGAGTATCTATGACATTCACGGATGGAAACCTTGTTACCTGAAAGAAAAATACTGTGCAACTGTGTTACTATGGATCAATCTGAAGGCTAATAACGGGACTTGATAATACCGGGCTCCAGTCCGTTTCGATGTTTTAATTCGACCCTTTTTAATATTTTCTCGTATCTGCATACTCTTACTATGTAGTTGTAGACTGTACATGTAGACATTATTTACTATTTAGTAACATTCTATTGTGTAGGAATTAAAGATCATTGTACATACTTTCATCATATACTTCAATTTTATTGTTCTATTCATTTGACCAATAAACTCTATACATGGCGATTTTTGTGGGGCTTAAAACCAAGTTCAAATTTTCGTTAGCATGAAAGCCCTGTTAGATGGTCAATTAATTGATGCAGAGTACAATACACAGAATTGAATTCCTTTAGAACCTTCAAATGCCCACTGTTATATTGACATTAGTATGCAAGTAGAAATATGTTCAACATCTGAGCAATTTTCCAAGCAGTTGGCCAATGGCTGAATATATACATGTACAAGAATTATTGTCATATACTTTTCTACTATGAGAGAGAAACTCTGATGAAAGAGAAACAGACTTCTTTCTGACCATGAGAGCAATCGAGATTGAAATTGACGGTATCGATGAATTCTCCTCCAGTTCGGAGATACAATACTGGCAGCAGATGACAATTAATGTATTCAAAACTTCGTAACTTTGGTGAAAATTATTTTCGACATTTACTGTATTGCTATTGTTATTGCCATCAACAAAAATTGATCATCCAATAGAGCTTTAAGGTAGATTAAAGATGGTGTCTACCTTATTTATTGATTACTAATAATTCAGGTTTATTATATCAAAGTAGGCCTATTCTTGAATTACAAGTTATATAGGCTCTAGGCCTAATCTTACAAATTTATGATGACATTTCTAAAATTGTGCTTGTACGATTCATTTTATTTCAACATTTTTAAACTGACATATGAAAAATCAATAGGCGTTATATTGAACATCATTTGAAACAAGTATCATATGTAATGTACAATTAATGGAAATAAAACTTGACTACATATAACTATTTTATGAATTCTTCATCAAAAACAGCATCATATTAAAATATTATTGAAGATAAATTGAGAAATAATAAGAATATCAATAATTAACAAAAGAACATGAAAATATCTGATGAGTGACTATTCTAATATACATGTACTTCATTTCAACCAATCTAATACATTTTTAATAACAAAATGGGTAAACCAGTCCTTCGAAAACACTTTCCGAACAAAAAATGCTTCGTAAATATCTCTCGATTCTCCTTCACACTTCATTTCTTCTTAAAACAACACTCATGTCCGTTGTCCTGGTAGACTGATAATATGGTATCATAAAACAAATCTAACAACTAATATATAATGAAGATATTGAAGATAAATAATAAAATGAGAATAAAACTCTATACCAGTCATAAAAAAACAAGTCCTTGAAAAAACTGTCCCTTTAAAATATTTACAAATATATAATAATAAACTTATACACCTTCATACATCATTCATTTGAAACAAGTCTGTTCTTTTTGACTGAAAGCCAGTGACTATAATTAAACTTCACTGAATAACTCTAGATGCAATCACAACACTTCTACACTTCTTGGCATCAGCTAGCGCAATACAACACCGTGAACAAACAATTGTTTCGATATTCATTGACACGATAAAATGTAACCACTATAGGAACCCAATTATCTTCTAGTATACATAGAACCGCTTATACAAGTAAATCGTTACCCACATATTTTCTTACAACAGAAAAATCTGCATTTACTAAGCCTATTCTCTCATAATGAGAAAAAGGGCTACTAATTATATTTCTATGTTCTTAGAACATTTTCCTATGCTATTTGTGTTTGATACAAAATAATTTTACAACAAACATTCTTATTGTCTTGTGGAATCTGTTTCATCATGATTTTGCTTCTTTGTCTTGAATGCTAGATGTGTGGTAGGTGATGATTTACTTGTCGAGCGATCATCGACTTATTTAGCTAATATCAACAGTAATCTGTGCTGTTTATTTAGGGGTTTTCACCGATCACGGCAGGCCACTGCGGCTACCAACGCTGCTCCTCGGCCGCTACCATCTTCAGATAGCATAATGTCAAACTGCAAACATAAAAATTGATATTTCATACATAGCTGGAATCTATTTGAATAATGATGAAATAAATACAAAAGTCCGTTTTAACTTTTAATAACATGAAAACTTGACAAGCGCACAAATTTTCCTGCAGGCCCTATCAATACAGGAGCTATTAGGAGTGCATGGGAATAGATTTAGCAAAATATCAGTTTTTTGGTGATAACTTTTGAACATCAAAATTATTATTATTTTTTTTATTTTTAATAACATCAAAACTTGATACAAAATCATTGTTCCCCAATTAAGGATGTGGATGAAAGATAGGATCGTTTGGACGGGGCACCTCCAGGGCAATGTTACCACCCCATTTTAATTATTTAAAACACTAATGTAATAATTCTAATATATGTATTTGATATTTTTAGTATTTGCATGGCTAGACATTTGCAATACCTTCAAAGTGATGTGAAATAAAATTATATATCAACCTTGGATTCTAACATTTTCAAAGATATACTGCTAAAACCTGTTTTTTGGCAGTATACTTGAGAAAATTATGCGATATAAGATGAATAGTACCGTATTTACTCATACTATGTTTAATCTAACGAGGTATTGAAAATATTTGTATTCCCCTCATTCACCCTATCAGATTTTTTATATACCTATCTCACTTCGTCACAACGTTTGAAGTTATCATCAAAAATGATATTTCACTCAATTGACTCCCATGAACTCTTGATGGCTAATAATATTAAGGACATTAATGAGGATGTACAGTGAAACCTCAATGCATCCTTCCAGGATCCATCATTTTCCACTTCTGTCATTTATTTTGTCCCATCCTACTCCCATACGGCCAGCCGCTAATTTTCTTGTATGGATCATTTTCCTGCCTTGATGCATTTACTTTCCTGGTCTCTAGAAAAACGATACATAGAGGTTTCACTGTATGTACACATTATATCGCAGCATTTCAAACACTGCAGATTTATTCAAGATAAATACATAAAATATAAAAAAATACTTAAAAAAATAATTATAGAAGCAAAAGTAAATCACATGAAAAACGAAATAGACAACTCCGACTGTAAATCCAGAACTATATGGAATATCATAAATCGGCAAAATAAGAAAATAAACTGTGCAAAAACTGATGTAAATATGAAAATTGAAGATGACTCAGATATAACAGAAAATCCTCAGAATATTGCAGAAATATTTAATAAATACTATGTAAATGTAGCTCACAATTTGACAATACATTTAAAAACCACCTCCACTAATCACAAAGCAAACCTATATTTACACAAAACAAATAAATCACCAAATCATTCAATATTTCTAAAACCAACAACTGAAACTGAAATAATAGAAATAGTAAAAAGATTAAAAAATAAAAATTCCAGTGGAATAGATGAAATTCCAATATCTCTCATAAAGAAATGTATAATGCATATAGTTACACCATTATGTTTTGTTTTTAATAACTGTCTAAATGAAGGATTGTATCCAGAAAAACTAAAGCCAGCAAAAATCAAGCCATTATTTAAAAAAGGAAGTACATTGCGAACGGAAAATTACCGCCCAGTTTCTCTTTTACCGTCTTTTTCGAAAATCTTGGAATCAATTATAAATATACGCATTACAGAATTCTTAAACAAAAATAATATACTATCGGAAAGTCAAAACGGATTCAGAAAAGGTAGATCAACAAACAATACAATTGAACGCTTCTTAAAAAATATTATAAATAGCTTAGAAAATCGTGAACCTGTAATTGGAATATTTTGCGATCTATCGAAGGCCTTTGACTGCATAGATCATGACATATTACTGGACAAATGCCGGTATTATGGGATAAGAGGAACAGCCCACAATCTGTTGAAATCTTATCTCAAAAATAGAACACAACAGGTAGAAATAAGCCACACCAATTCAAATGGCATAGAAAGTAAATTCATATCTAACACAGAAGAAATTGTTGTAGGAGTACCACAAGGATCTATTCTAGGTCCATTATTATTTATAATATTCATAAATGATCTTCCAATAAATGTACCGGGATCCGAGTTATTTGCAGATGATACCAATATCATAGCACAAGCAAAACATGGGTTAACACTCACAGAGGTAGCAGAATGTAAGCTGGAACAATCTACCAAGTGGTTTGACAATAATAAATTAATACTAAACAACAACAAAACAAACTTCATCCACTTCCATTCTGAAAAAACAAAAATATTAGAAAATATCCCATGTGTAAATAATAAAATAAATAATTCAAGCATAATTAAAGTAACTTCGACTAAATTCCTTGGTATCACAATGGATGAAAACCTGAAATGGAATGAACATATTAAAGCATTGAGTAAGCAACTTAACTCTGGTTGTTTTGCAATAAGATCCATAAGACTAATATCTGATATATTAACTAGTAGACTTGTGTATTTCTCTAACTTCGAAGCCCATCTTAGATATGGGATTACATTCTGGGGAGGTTCGACAAACAGTAACAAAATATTTACCATACAGAAACGAGCCATCAGAATAATAATGATGGCCAAACCTACCACACACTGTAGGCCACTATTTAAAAAATTGCATATACTCACATCTCATAGTATGTATATACTCCAATCTATAATGTATGTAAAAACAAACTTTTCAACAATTCAAAAAAATAACGAGCTTCACTCACACAACACAAGAAAAAATAATGATGTACATGTCAGCAGATGCAACACTAAACATACTCAAAATAATTCGGACTTCATTAAAACAAAACTGTATAATAAATTACCGGATGCATTAAAAATCGTAACATCCATCACAAAGTTTAAACTCTTATTAAAGTCTTTGCTTCTAAACAAAGCGTATTACTCAGTAGAAGAATTCTTGGAAGACAATATTAAAGACTATAACCCCAACGAACATCAAGTTCAACAAGTCACCAAGAAGAAATTTAGAGATCAGTTCAGAAACAAATATAACATGTAATCTTAGAATGTAAACCCTAAATATTTACTATATAGTAATGATAAGAAAATAAACTTTTAACATAGAAATGTTAATAAAATAGAGTTTATCGTATTGCCTTCACTATATTACTATCTATTATCACTATTGTTTTAGCAAACTATTAACTACTACGATGACTGATTGGAAATATGAAGGTCCAATTAGTATTATTACCATATTTTATTTCAATGTAAAATTACAAGCGTAAATGGTGCTACCAACATAGATATTTGTTAATTATAATTTTGCTCTCTTACATTAATACTTGATTATGTTATTATACTCATAACTAAATGTCAATCTTAGTTCTAAAAACCCTGTACCATTCTTAATGATCTAAATTTCAATGGTGCTACCATAGGCCTATTATAGTAATTTTATTGTATTTCATTTTATTGTATTTCATTTTATTGTAATGTATCAAAAAATGTAAGGACGATTAATAATTTTGCATTATTAGGTCGTAAGTACAGAAAACTAATACGTTTCTGTTAATTATGTGATTTATGTCTTTAGATCACCTTCCAAGTTGTATTTCATTATTCTTCAATGCTTGAGGAGCTGAGGAAGAAAGTCTGTACACTGTACCATTGAATATGTAATTTTAATTCATACACGATGTAAACGGTCAAATGACAATAAACATTATTATTATTATTATTATTATTATTATATTTAAATCGTTTCCATCAGCCATCCCATGGGGCTGCTGCACTTATAAGTATAATGGCATAACATTGATCAGGATATCAATACTTTGAGGGAGGAAGTATTCTTATATATAATGCTGAATTGCTACATACGCCATATAGTAGAAAGCATCACAACACATCACTAGCCAATTATACATAGATGGCATGCACAACATAAAACATAAGGTAGGTCAAGGCGGGAAAAAATAACTCACTTATAGCTCAATTGTATTTGGCATCAAATCAAATAGTTCATTAGGTGCTTGAGCATGATGAAGACAGGGATGGCTATAAATAATTAATAATTACGTGTGTTTATTCAACTTCGATCATATGAGCATTCAATAATTGAGTATAATGTATAAATATTTACTGAGACGAGTGGTTAATACACTGAACCATCATTCAGGACACTGGGGTTTGATTCCTGCCATGGTTGACCATCCTGACACGACCAACTCCTCCCCACTATCCAAAAAAACATCTAATAAAATAACCTTTCATCTAACCAAACCCATCATCTCATTCTAATATATCATTCACTGACGCCAATAGATTGTAGTCATCAGTAAAGTGCGTTGACCCAATATGAATAAATAAATGAATATTGTTTGAATTATCTTATACGTAGATAAGATAACTACACTACACAATATAACTATACTATTTTTATTCTGATTCTTGACTCAATATATTTTTGGCATGCTATTCGCGTGTCAAAGTTCTTGGAGAATACGCTAGTGTTGGTTGAACGTCCAAATATCAATATGGCATGGAGAAACATAATTACTTGAACCGTATAGTATATAGAGGTACGTAATAACGTAACTGGGCCAAAGTTTTTGTTATTGAATGATATTTAAATTAAATGAAGGCCCAAGTATCATATATCTGAAACACATTTTAAACCACTGAACAAATAAGGTAGAATCTTAACATAATCCTTAAAAGGCCCTTTAGATTTTTCATACAAATAACAATACTAGGAAGCTGTGTCGACTAAATTCAAACTATGAAAATATTAAACGATTGAATCACATTCTGAAATACAATACAAATATGAGATACAAAATCATTCCAAAAACACTAAAAAATGTACCGAATAAAAAATCTTTTTCTCCACAAGAATATCTGGAAGACGATTTAAAATAATCGAGTCAAACACACAAAAAAAATAGTCGTCTTGTATTTACTTCAAATTGCTATAATCTTGATATTGTTATTAGTTACTATTCTTGTTGTTACCATTATTAGGTCTGGCTTCACAAGCAATAAATTTGTTGATTAAGAAATAAAATGAGTGAATTAACCTTGCTTAAAATATACCAATAATTTTGTTGTACCGGTACTAAACTTTAATCAATTACCTAAATATGCTTTCCTAAATATTTTTTTGTTCTTATTATTATTATAATAATTACCTAAATATTCATAGAATGCAGTTTTATAATATGTGTAATAATTAATGATGACTATTGGGCCTATTACTATTATAATTTTTTTTTATATACTCTTATTATTACTTTCGTTGTATAATTTCCTTATCCTTATTCTACTACCATTATATTGTAGTAGCAATTCCTATCATTTTGTGGCAAGAGTCATAATTGACTCTTTCCACAAAATATCAGATCATAATAAATTTACTCAGATTATGACGAGTAGGCCTACATCATAATCCTCGAGTGACAGTAATGTACCACGGGACTTGCTTGAGCAAGCAATTTTATAGGATTGATACAAACCGGCACATTTAGCCGAGTTGTTATTGCACTCGCTTCCTGTGATCCAGGAGGTGAATGGGCATATCGGACCCGGTTCGATCCTGGCCACTGTCCATCTTTACAGGGGTTCTTCGTGGTTTCCCTTTACCTTTGTAGTCTATAGGTTAATGTCGGGATGGTTCCTACAATTTAGGCCATGCCTGCTTCCTTCCCAATACCTCAGAAACCTTCATCTCACCATCCCATCATCTCATCAATCATTCATTCGACGCCAATACCCTAATCGCACTAGAATTTCTGACGAGGTACCGAGTCCCTCACATTGGGCATTGTGCGCGCCTGAAGAGTGCCTTGGGACTGCCCGTGTTATTAGGGTAGATCTTAGTTATCATTATAGTGCGTCGTTAAAAACCCAAGATAAAAAAAAGATTGATACAAATTAATAGTAGGGCAGGATATTTTAGCCACTACTATAATCTTTATTACAACTCACATAAAATGCTTATACATCAACATAATTCACCGAAATATCAGTTTTTTGTTGACATAACTTTCGAAAAGAAAGAGATAGAAAATTTCTGTACAGTACTACAGTAACACAAATCTTTTCAAAACCTCTAAAATAATATACATTCAAAATTATAATTAATAACATTGGATCCTGAAATTTAAACCGGTCTAGGCCTACAGCTAAATATTTTGTTTTCCCCTGTCTACCTGTGAAAATGTAAGATATATGAGTTATTATATCATCTTGAAGGTATTGAAAAGATCTGTCTTCCTGTACTATTACGATTTCGAGATTTTATATTGTTGAAAAGCAATAGCAAAAAACTGATATTTTGCTAAATCGACTGAACTTGGAGATTCCCATTAAAATTGAGCTCACCTTAATGTTGGGGTGGACAAGTTGTGAGATCTTCTTCATCATAAGATCATGGAAGTGTGGGTGAAATCTGTAAACTGATCCATCAATTCCGACGGTGACGCTTTCTTGACCCATTTTGTTGATCAGTGTTGCGACACCAGCCGATGAGAGATCAGCTGCTCGCCTTGAAACACACTCACATACGTATCGAACGTTGGCACAGTCTTGATCGGTAGCATGATTCAAACCCAACTCTTCTAACACTTGTCTGCAGTTGGAGTAGCTACCTTTCTTATCACTGTAACAGAAAATTCAATATGTAATTTTGTATATAATGGAAAATATATTAACATGTGCTGCACATAGTATTTCTCTTTACATTGATCAATAAACTAATACTGTACAAGACAATTTAATGACTTGATTAATAATAAATAATAATTGGGTGAAGACAATATTTCATAGTATTATCATAATATCATAATAATAACATATAAATTAGTATTAAGAACAGGGTCTAGTCATTTAAATTTTTAACCATGTGTGGTAAGCTGATGATATTGGTGAGCCTGTATTCCTTACTTCTTCTCAAATCAAAGAGATGTTTGTTTACCCAAAAGTATTTTCTGTATATACAGGCATAATGAACTAAGGGTTTATGCAATATGCTCTATACATCAAAGTTGAAAAGAAGTATTTTAAAAAATATAGATAAATCGTCCGAATGGTTACCTTTCAATTTCAGAGACAAATTTCGTATAGAAATTTCCTCTCGTGAAGAGTGTATCCGATCCTTTGCCGCCGAACATCTGGTTGTTTTTGGTGAACTTGACAAGTACTAATCGTACGAGCTCTCCCATATACATGCCGGATATCATTTTCTCAAGCAATTGTTTTCCTGGGTTAATACTGAACTGGTCTATCTCTCGGTCATATTCCGTTCGGCACATATCCAGCCGACCACCCTCGCCAAACGCTCCCCACTCAGTATTTATCAACACGTACGGCTTGGTTTTATCTCCATCAAACATTTCTGCGTTTTCTACTTTTTCTACATAGCACGCATTACTGCCCGTACCTTGGGGACAGGAAAAATAAATCAGTTACAGAGCTCACATATACATACACTATATATTTAGTATTATAATTACTGGTAGTCATCAGAGTAACATTAAAATGTGAAATAAAAATCCAATATAGAACTACAAAAGGGATGATGGCCAGTGGTTTTATTTTTGTAAAAATATATACGTGGTAGAGTAAAATAACTCAACAATTTATTGGAAGATAAAATATATGATGCAATAAATTTGTCACACGGTATACATAACTGTATTTTCATTCCATGGCCATGCAAAGATAAAATCTAAGCTCAAACGTAACAAGTTTTCTTTGGACATTTCCCAAGAAAGTGATAATTTGCTTAATATCATTGCCAAGTATTCGATATTCATCATTTAGAAACAGTGATATTATGTTACTAAAACTATCTAAATGGTGTCCCTTGTTCATTGGCCTAGAACGTATTATCGTTATTGAAAAAAAAGGTAAGCTGCCGGTTTGAATATACATTCATTTGAATGATATAGCCGAACGAAATAGTTCAAAGTATTAAAATATTCAGTACAGTAATTCACTGATACACACTCCACACACAAACACATGCAAAGAGAATGAAGTCAACAAAAGTAAGAGACAAAAGCCACAAAATAATAATCAGATAGTAAATAAATACAAGATACTCCAACCACCAGCTAGAAGTGTGACAAAACTGACTGTAATTCTGCTCAGAATAAGTATTTGCTAGTTCTGAGAAGTACATTCAAATTCAGTTTCACTATGTGAAGAAAGAAAATTACTGGTATGCAGATATAATAGCCAATTAAAGGAGCTACCAAAAAGAAGTAGAAACTCAACCAAATATTGTCAAGAAATTAAAACACAATCTAAAACAAGCGAACAAGACAGAATTATTACTTCAAGCATTGATTTGCAAAAAATAAAATCTGAAACCAATATATTCTTATACGAATATTGATACATTGCAATAACACAACTCCTCATTTTTCCTATGAATTGAGTGACTTGTATTTGAGAGATTTGTAGCAATCTAAAATCCAGTAATGAATAATGTGACAGATTTCACCAAAAATATCTGCATTCAATTTCAAGTATATAATGTGGCATTTTCCTGGTGTAAATTCTTCAACCAAATTGATTTAATTCAACAATACTCCAAAATAATTCTGCTACTTTCAACATGTTTACTCGCATTGAATCAAGCATTTACTTTGCCAATGCTTGAAGTAATAAAAAATAAAACAACACTACAGGCTCAGCTCAAGTATCAGTACAAATCAATTTCAATTCAATTTAATTATTTTGTAATTATTAAAATTGTTTTCCATCATTTGTACTCATACTTTTACTTCAAGCATACAAGTCAACAAATTGATAGGACAAAGACACAAAGAAGAAGAATAAGAATCATCTAGAAGAACAGCTACCACCTGAAGAGAATGGTCAAAGTAAAAGAACAACAGAAAGCAAGCAGCGTTAATTAAACGAGGTGCTATGTTGTTCGTACCGACAATAAGTCCAATCCTGCAATTGTGATTCTTCCAAGCACATGACATTAGTGTTCCCGTTGTGTCATTGAGAATTGCGCAGATGTCGATCATTACATCCTAGAATCCAACAAAACATCTCTACATTATTTTCACTCCCAAGATGAAACCGTATCACATGAGGTGTCGATTGTGTCAGCGTAGCGGAACCTCTGTAAAAATCTCGGTGTTACAATTCCATCATTTGTCCAACAATCATTCATCAAACAGATTTGTTTCACTTACCAATAATTAAACCTATTCGACAATCATGACTTTTGAATGCACAAGACATTAAGGTGCCAACTGAATCATTCATTATAGCTGTTACAACTATATGAGAATCCTGTAAAAACATTGATTATCTTTAGTTTGTGAGGGAGTAAATTATGCATATGCTTTAAAATGAAATATTTCAGATTTTTACTTCCTCAATACTGGCAAGGGCTTACTATTTGTACTTTGAAAACAATATCAAGTTTATTCGAGTTACTGACATTGAGCATTTTTTAGAGATACGGTACTTATGATGCAAAACAAATATATAATAACAAATGAGTCAATACAAGTGAATTCGTGAACAATAGGTCCGTAAAAGTTTGACACATAGAAAGAAAGGGTAAAAAAATGCAAAGAATTTGAACAAAATTTTTGAAAATTCTCAACAATTTTCATTTATTCAACACATCATTAAATTATGAAGTGTCGAGAATATGCTAGTTCAAATTTGGTTTTGGAAAGATTAATACCTGCACAAGATTTGCAATTATAACTGTTTCCTTATTTCCTAAAACAAACAACAAATCTTACAACTTAAAACTGAAAACTGTACTTTCTTGTCAAGAAATGTGAATTTAATTGTTCTAATATGTGCCATTTTGTTGGTATCAAATAATCTGTGTTTCCACTGGAGTATAATTTTAAATCTCATACCTTTCAAAAGTTAGACAACTGGTATTTTGCTAAATCAACTCCCATGTGTTCTATAGTATTTCGAGTAAAAGGCAGGCACAAAACTTACGCTTCTCCTTGCTAGAGCATCCCTGAGAAGTTGGACAACATCTTCCCCAATGACGCCACTGCAGTCAAAACCCTTGGTCCATCGTTCAAGGATTCCTTTCGTGAGCCCTTTCTGAGTCAACGGGAAGCTGAACGTGAAGCCCAAGGGCAGACGTTCGTCGTTCACTTCGTGTTCACGCATGAAGTTTGCAAGACACTCAGCTATGTGGTCGAACAGCTGGGAGAAAACACACATTTTTAGAATTTGATCTAAATTCACTCTCGAAAAATTTAGATTTCATTTCAGATTTGAAATACAAGCATTTTTTTTGCAGTAGTTTTCAGAATTTGATGTATACAGTATATTAAATTCAAACAATATTATTGAAATACCAGTAATTTTGTTCCACTATTCTGAGTGATGAAAACAGATACAAAAAAATTATAAACTTGCAACCAATAATTAAAATCAATGTTAAAACCCAATATAAATATTAAATTAAAAATTAAAATCAAGTAGGCCTATAGGTATTTCATAGACTGAACTATGGTCTCCTGCGACAAGGCATGATGGCCAAATTCGACTTGTACCTAGTGGGGGCTTCTCATAAACCACATGATCATGATTTCAATTTCTTCCAATATCTCTTCATTTCTTATCTGAGTTAGTTCCTCAGTTCTGAATGAAATTATCAACTTTCAGATATACCGTACTTGTATTCACGAAATATGAAGGCACAAACCACCCGTGCGCTAGTGGTGTAGAGGACAGCAGGAGACGGTCACTCAGAACCTTCTTTAATAGATACAAGCACAGCAATATTGATATTAAAGATTGTTGACATTCTAAAGACAAAATTCTCCTACATTATCTTACTAGCTTAATAGCATCCCAACTTGATTATTCTGTAGACATTCATGGATACCGGTTTTCAGTATATTGCAGGAATTGGAATGACTCATAGACGAAGGTTAAAGGAAGGTGATTGTGTATCAGTTTAAAGGAAAAGTTTACTTAATGGGAAGTTAATAGATGTGTGCTTTACCTGTTGACCTGAACCCAGCATGATTGATTGAGGAATCGCATAAATCTTGGATTTCATGTCGAAATGCTTCTCCCCGAGCTGAATAAGCAGCACTCGAAAGTTTGTGCCTCCAAGATCGAGCGCCAAAAATTTGCCACGCTCTGTTAACAAACAATGTGCATATTATAATAAACATGTTTGGTTACATTTTGAATAACGGACTAGCATAACTTATTTGTCATTCTTAATCATTGTTTCCCAAGGGAATGATTAAATATCAATCATATGATTTGGTATTCTGTAAAGAATTGACTAATAAGGAAACTGATGGAACGGGGAAATGAACCAACTCTTCGAAATGTGGTTTGATTAATACCTACGCAAAAGAATTGAATCATATTTCATTCTTCATAGTGCAATCTGCAAGGTTATAAATAACAGTCTTCAAAAAAAAAAACTTATCTACGAGTTTTACATGTAACTCAACTACAGTACTGCAGTTGTTTTTCAATTTATATTATTTTAACTAGGCGAACGCGTTATGTGTTGCCACGTTGATGGATGAGCTGGAACATATCAACTTATCTTTGGATTGGTTATTAGAGATCCAAACCATTACATCACTGCCATCTTATTTTTTATTACTAATTTCTATGATAATAAAGGAGGCTTTGTTTTAATCGTTTAATCGTTTACAATCAGGTGGTGACACCTGTAGCTTGAATTTAATAGGTATCTTAATAGCTTTGGATGATTCACAAAAATTACATTATATATTTTTTTACATCAGAACGGCTGATCCAATTTGAGTGAAAGTTCGGTACAATGTGTATCATTATAAGATTAAAATTTCCTGAGAATTTGAATTCTCTCGGATGAAATATTTTTCGTGAATTTTTTTCTTTGGGTTATTCAAATGGGATTTTTGAAAACTTTGAAATGAGTTTTCTCAGAAGTGGTTCAACTGACCACACCTCAAAACTATACAGTATCGAATTGGATAAGGATACTTATGTGTGTCAAGTTTCAACTGATTTTGAATCCTCGTCTGATCTGTGGAGCGCAAAAAAAAAGGGCTTTTTTTTCAGGTATGGTAAAATTGAGTCTTCGCTTTCCTCATCTAATTAGATAAGCATAGCGAAGATTCCATTTGACATGCCGAAAAAAATGGGCTTGGTTTTTATGTTTTTTTTTTTATATGTAATTTTGTACGTGGCGTACAGGTCAGGAAAAAACACCCATCAACTTGAAACTTTTTCTACATATTTTTGTCATACCAGAATAGGCTGGGATTGTTTTTCAAAAAAATCGGTCGGAACGTTTTTCCGGAAAAAAATCGTAAAGTTTGAAAAATCCTCATAAGAATAACTCAAAGGAAAATTACTTGAAAAACAAGAATTCTTCAAAAGCTCTCAATATTTCACCAAATATGAACAATACTATTACACACCTTCTCAGAGATTTTTGCAACAATCGGATGACAAATAACAAAAAAAACGCAATAAAAGTGTACATTTTATTGAATATTTGGATCAATTTGTTTTGCAAAGTGTCAGATGAAATATTTTGCATTCTAGATTTCCATACTTCTAAGTTCATCTCACAGCACGCATCCCGCGTTTTCCTAGTTTCTAGTATATTATTGAATTGCCTATAAATCATAAATCACAAAGTGTCAAGTCTTTTTTATTTTAGTTCAAAAGTATATTTTACCTCAATTGAGAGTAAGCATATGTTATAAAATTCACATACTATCAAATTTCTGAGGTTGACCCAATTGAAGAATTACTCAAGAAATACCAAATTAATCGGGTCTTCGTACGATTTTTTAATATAGCTGCTTCAATATTTCATTTTTCATTCAACGCTAAGTTTTCTGTAACCAACCAAAAATAACGATCTAACATTCGAAATCAAACAGTATTAGTACAAATTCTACGCAATGTTAAAAAAATAGTCGAATGACAATGTGGTCTTCCTTACCATTGCCATTGGGCAGATCTTGGACATAAGTGGTGAAACACTTGACGATCGCCGTGGCATGGGTGTCTTTACCCAGGCCCAGGTTGATGTCCTGCAGCAAGCGGTCCATCATCTCGTGAAGCTGCTCGTCGGAGAGTAGAAGCTCTTTGCATTGTTCACGTATCTGGTGAAACCCCAAAAATACGAGATATAGAATAGAAGCTCTTTGGAATAGTGTTTTTTTACATGGTGTTATAACGAGTAAAGACCCAATTTTGCTCACATATTTTTCACATATCTGGTCACGCAAACAAACAAACAAATGACAAACTAAGAAACAACAAACAAACAAACAAGCTCTTTGGAATTGTGTTTGGTTTTGTGTTACTTTCATGTGGTTAACCAACAAGTTCAAATTATTATCTTCACAAGATAATATAGAGTTATTATTGAAGCATATCACTTGTTCAAACTAAAATATTTGCACATAATGTGAATATCCTTAAATTCCTCATACATTTTTTATCGTAGATCAAAATAAATTCATTGCATATTATTACATCGAAATAAGAAAATATGATGTGCTACTTTGTAACGTAGGGTATAATAATAATAACAATATTTTCACATTGATATTGAAATACCTGCACATTGTAGCTTATTTATGTAACTTTGATTCTACTGGACCCCTAGGGGTAGATTTTGTAATTGGTTATAATTTGACCTGCTCTCAACACCTAGTACAGATATATTTTATGAATGCCATAACTATCACCATTGATAGAATCCTCTCATATTTCATTACTTCTAAGTGATGAAACTTGACACTCAGTTACGAAATGCTTGAATCGTCCACTTTTTCAAAGTACAAGTTGAATTATTATTTGACAAGAGTTCTGCGCTCAAAAATCCATACAACTATAACACCAAACGCGTATGCTACTACTACGATACAATTCTTGATAAGAATAATGTGAGAAGAATTAAATAAGTTGGATATAATAGAAAGAATGAAGGAAAAAGATGTCTACAAACAAGTGTAATTGTAAAACTTTGGTTATTGTAGATGAACTCGCTACATTTTAAACATTCAACGGAGGTGTATGGTATTGCTGGATTTAATGGTGTAGTTTCGAATCTCGATCATCATGGAATAGCATTCATCCTCCTCAAAGTATCAAAGCTATACAAATATAACGATAATAGAGATTGTGCTTTCTTATTGGATGAGCGAAGCGAAGACTCAATTTCACCATACTCGAACTGAGTACATGTTTATTTTCATTTATTCATTTTTTTTGTTCATGCTCCACAGGACAAATGGGAATGAAAATTCAGTTGAAACTTGGCATACACAAGTGTACTTATCTGATTCGATACAGTATAGTTTAGAGGCGCAATCGGTTGCACCTCTTCTGAGAAAACTCATTTCAAAGTTTTCAAAAATCCCATAAGAATAACCCAGAGTAAAAAATTCGTAAAAAATATTTCCTTCGAGAGAATTCAAATTCTCAGGAAATTTCAGTATAATAATGATATGCATTGTTCCGAACTTTCACTCAAATTGGATCAGCCATTTTTGATGTAACAAAATATATAATGTAATGTTTTTAAATCTCTCAAAGCTATTAAGATTTAAGATAGCAATTGAATCCAAGCAACAAGTATCACCAACTAATTGGAAACGATTACAAGATGGCCTTCTTTATTATTAGATGAGCGTAGCGAAGATTCCATTTCACATAACGAAAAAAAATGGGCTTGGTTCTTATGTTTTTTTTTTCAATATAATTTTGTACGCGGCATACAGGTCAGGAAAAAATACCCATCGACTTGAAACTTTTCATACATATTTCTGTTAGACCAGAATAGGCTGGGATTTTTATTCAGAGAAATCGTTCAGAAGGTTTTTCCGTAAAATAATCGGAAAGTTTGAAAAATGCTCATGAGAATAACCCGGAGGATAAATACTTGAA
>OZ023326.1:32902335-32927335 GCA_964007535.1 Brachyptera risi | reverse complement strand
TTAATTTGTCATTTATACACTATAGGAAAACTTCGGATTTGCGTTGTGAGATGAGCTTCGAAGTATTGAAATCTAGAAAGAAAAACAATTCGTAAGCTCAATCTACACATATACAGACCCTGGATCACTTCAAACGTTTAAAAACCCTACCATAAGAATCAATTATGTCACGACCTTCCTGTTTCATTCATCACGAATTTTAATCGTTCTAAATCAATTGGTGATGACACTTGTTGCCAAAGAATGGATTTAATTGATTTTCCTTTATAGGTTTCATTGATGTGAAAATGCGTTTCCTAGTTACGGTACTTCTCATCCAATTGTTGCAAAAATCTCTGAAAATGTGTATAGTATTTTTTCATATTCGGTGGAAATTTGAGAGCTTTTGAAGAATAATTGTTGTTTTTCAAGTATTTTTTCTCCGGGTTATTCTTATAAGGATTTTTCAAACTTTACGATCTTTTTTGGAAAAACCGTAGAACCGATTTTTCTGAAGAACAATCTCAAGCTATTCTGGTGTGACACCAATATGTAAAACGAGTTTTAAAAAAGTATATGTAAAACAAGTTGATTGGATTTTTCCTAACAGCTATATACCGCGTCAAAAAAAAAAAAAAAAAACGATGCTCAATTTTTTTCTGTACACTATATGGAATGGAAATCTTCGCTACGCTCATCTAATTACAAAATTCATCTTGTCTGCTTTTGTATTGCATTTTTTGTAATCTTCCATAGGATAAATTACCCATTCACGAATAATAATGCACATTCAGAACGACAATATACCATTATTTATTGCTTCATCACGATGATCGCGACGTTGAATTTACCAGCAAAGAATATAGTTGATTATCAATGCAAATGCAAATAGTTTAGTTTTCTGCTGATGCCATAATCTGTCAGTACTCAGTAGTATTACGTCATCGATTCATTTGCTACACGTGCCAGGCTATACACAATGCAATAAGTGCATATATCGCGCCATTCCTATCGAGTACCGTGTCATAAATTGCGTTCGATGCAAAATGAAGTGTGGTTCAAATGTAAGCTATGCAAGTTATAGACTTTAGAACCATTTTACATTTGTTTCACTTATATAACCAATAGAATGATATTATTACGTAAATTATTTGGAAATAGTATTATACTCTCGTATACATACATGCATAGGCCTACATTGACATATTTCACACATTGAAAAAACATAGTTACCGGTACGTGAATAGACATTAATACACACAAGCTCGTTTTATTGAATTAATGTAATGACTCGGTGGTTTTAACCGAAAGTCTTGGATATCTTAGATATATATATATATATATATATATATATATATATATATATATATATATATATATATATTATATATATATATATATATATAATTTATTTAAATTTAATATTTTGAAGATAAATTTCCCCATAACATTGAAATTCTTAACATTTTACCATAACATTGACATGGCCTTAGACTCTACGCTTAGACTGAATAATCTTAATGTTTACGGTTGTAGATAGATATGTTTGTATATGTATAGATGATATAGGACGGTAGAATATATAATTATACAATGCTATCTTACAGCCACAATCGTATAATCTTGATTATATTTTAAAAATATTTAGTCTATCCATTCCACAATCATATACAGGATAGCTATTCATCGTATAGTATAGTGTAACTGTAATAGTATGAGAATACTCCTCCCATATAACCTAATCGTTGGTGGGGTCGATAAGCAACATTAGGTATAATCTCGCTTATATTATATAGCGCCTGTTCTGAGAGGCAGTTTTACCAACTCCAACTGCTGATAATCAAGTATTAGTTGATTCATTTCTTGAGATACAAAAATAACATACGTAACCAAGAGTGATAACAAGTTCAATCGCTTATTATTGCTTATTTCACTAATTATCATTTGGTGAAACCGCCTCCAAGTAAAATCTTTTTGCACACTGTATGTGAGCCTATACACGATGAAACCGTTCGAGTCAGTCAAAGATTAAAATGTCTATATGTGCAATATAACGATGAACAGAAAATAATAACGTACAAAACACTCCAACGGTATCAATACAGGAAATTACTTTATCTATATCTACAGCTTCGAAAATATGAATGCAGTACTTCCTTTAATTATTCTATGTTTTAATTATCAAATGTGTTGCGAATTCTATCTCGTTAATAAATAGTTTTAATCAAATTGATAAATAGCAATATATTGTAGTAAAATCTTCATCAACGAATAATTTGAGAGATGTACGCATGATGTGTAAGTATAGGCTATAGGTTAATTTATAGTTAGGCCTACATCCAGTTAATTACAAAATATACCACGAATTTATGATTTAATGTACCGTGAACCGTACGGGACAAGTTTAATCGTTATAGTATTTTTATCATTAGATGAGCGTAAGCGAAGAATTCCATTCGGTCCATGAGACGTAACTTTCTGTTTGTTTGGTTTTTTTTAATTTTGCATACACTCCACAGATCGGATGGTTCGTTTGATCAATATGTTGTGTTCCTTTTAAACATGCATGGTTTGGTTATCCAAATTGGAACTGTATAGTTTTGGGAGTTATCAATTTGACCACTTTTGAAAAAATAATATTTACGTTTTTTTTGGAAGAAATTGCGATGTAGTGCACTCCACAGCCACAGAACAAATGTTTTACTTGATCATCTTGAAACTTTTTGTGTTCACACAGACTCATAAAAGTCAGATCTATATAGTTTAAACACTTTTAGGTCCTAATTGGTTTTACCAATTTTCATTTTTTTCCCCTAAAATTTGAAAAAATTCTGAAAACCGTCTGTTTACCGTCTGTCCGCTAGGCGAAGATAGAGTAGACCTTGGAAATCAATAGTGAAAAATAAGATGGCAGTGAAGTAATGGCTTGGATCTCAAGGTGTATATATATATATATATATATATATATATATATATATATATATATATATATATATATATATATATATATAATAACCAATCCAAAGATAAGTCGATATATGTTCCAGCTCATCCATCAACACGGTAACACATAACGCGTTTGCCTAGTAAATTTCAACTAAAATAGATTTTTAGTTTCGCCACTGTCCTCATGTTTCATTGTGACGTTGCCTTGATCAGCCATAATAAAAAATATATAGTCTATACGTTGTTTGAGTAATAAGTACCACTGAGATTTCCAACAACCCAATTAATGATTTCAATATTGATGGGTTTATTGCGATTAAATTGGTCGTCAAATGTTTTACAGATTTTTTTTTTTTTTTAGGGTTAGGTAGGTAAGGTGAGTCAGGTTTGTGTCAATTAAATTTGTGAAGGTGGGGAATCAATCCCCACACTTCAACTTCCATACAGGTTGCTCAAAGATTAGAAGTTTGAGACAGTTGGTTTTATTTTTATGCTATATACGTATGTCCTTTCAGCACAGTCGGGGCTTGGTTCAGTGGATTTTTAGTGCCTTCTCAATTTGACACCGGTGTAAATAATATCTGGTGCTGATTTTTTTCAAACATATTCTTCAATGCTAGGCGGAATTGGTTTGCTTTGAAAAGTTTATTGGGATTTATTTGATTCTATACATTCATTTCCTACTCAGCTTGAAATAAAAAATAAAATAGAATATACAAAGACTTTTGGCCACATGTTTTGGAACTGCTCATTTTTGAGAGAAAGATATTGAATGTATAGGCCTAAATGTTATGTAAATGTTAGTTACATAACTATATAGATTTGACATATTGTATTTTATTATTGTATTGTAATTGACATATTGTAATGAGAAAATGGATCATGATACTTTTTTCACTACCTATGAAAATAGTATGAGGTGCTAATTTTTCCAGCTTATTTTTCATCGCTACGTTCAAGTATTTTTTTCGGATTTTGTTCGACTTCACACATCCACACAAATGTATGTTGAAAAAATGTAATATTTTATAACTTTTCGCAACAGGATATAATGAACTGTTCATTTTTCTCACAAGAAAAAGACAGAGGAAATTTTAGTGATAGGCTTGGTGAAAATATTCGCATATTCTATTTTGAACACCTGTGGGAATACCTTTTTTCTCAGTTTATGTAATAAATATAAAATATATTACGAAACAGTGTAAGGAAATCGAAATAGTTGTCGTTTCTATCAGCTGCAACAGCAACATTTTTGAAAGTATATGAGATAGTGAAACTGTATGAGCCTATCATGCAATACTACTTATGCATTATAACGGTATAAGATACCAATCAATAAAACCTGTTTTCTAAAACATTCGTAAAAAATAAATCAACTTCTGAGCTTATTCTATATTTAGATACCAGGCGTCCTTCAAATACAGACCCACCGTTGATAGGCCTTCTTTTTTTTTTGTCAATATCGAAAACCTGATAGCACTTTTCATTGTTCCACAACAACGAATAGACTAGGGATGAACAGACGCCTACCGTTCGGACGGGGCACCACAATTATTATATCATACCCCCCTCCATAAATTAGATTGATTGATCAATTGATTGATTATTCATTGCTTGACGACCCCACTAACAGCTGAATTATTTTGGGAGACGAATGAGCAGGTGAAAAATTAAAATGTTCACAAAAATGCATGCCATGCGCGGGACTCGAACCCACACCCGACTGGAATTATGTTCATAAATCAGTGCCTTAGCTGACTGAGCTATAGCCGGGTGACTTCCCATACTTTCTGTGACACATCAATTCGAATATAATGAACTATCATTCATTTCATCATTTCAACGTGTAAGTTTAAAAAAATATGTATTTCAGCAATTAAGAAAATAAATCAATATAGTTTGTTCATCAGAGAGAGAAAAATCTGAGCCATCATATGAAATAAAGGCGAACAAAACCAAATTTTTAAGAAATAATATATCAGTAGGAGGTAGCATGGAAACAATAATTTACGTATATAGGAAAAACGCGTAGGCCAATCACATGCTTAATAAAATCATATTGATTATCAGTTATTTTTAATTAGTATTCATTGAATGATTTATAAATATTTATATGCTGAATTCATTCGGACAGTAGAACCAAGCCTATACATTCTAATTGAATAAACATAATTTACATGTAAGCCTATGTACAGTAATAATTGTTCTAAGGTCGTCTTAATTACATCTCAATAATCAAGGTGCGGTTGAATCTCGAATGCAAATTTATTAGTCCTTGAAAACCTTCAAACTGATATCTTGTAGAAAGTAAAAGATTTACCGTGCAGACGAAGCAAGCCAGGTAATTTTACTGATTAACTTACCATGGCCAATTTGTGTTCGATGTTTGCGTTTTTTGGTGTTTTCTGATAGATCTTGTTTATATCTATGGTGTGTAGTTCGGACATTTTGCATTTTGTTTATTTCAATATGTTTTTTACTTACTTGAATTTGATGCTTTTTGATCTGATAAAGGTGACAAATGTGACAAAGGTGGACAGTGGTTTAGGTTGGGTAGGTCAGGTTGGTGTATTAACCTCGCGTATGCCGCGCAGGTAGAACAGAGCTTATATACTTTGAAAAAATGAAAAAAATGAAAAATCATGAAAAAACGAAAAAAATGGGCGTGGTACGTTAATCAGTAAATTTACCGCAAGGTACCGTAAACGAACTTCATGTATAGGCCTCTATAGTACATGTATTTAGACGTTATAAAATTTGCAAATGCATTATTGCGAAAAACTGTACCGTATTCTGTTTGGTAGAAATATGACAATGATAATAATTCTATAGCATAGAGCGGAAAATGTATCAAATTCATCCCAAAAGCATAGTCTCTGCAAGTGCACACACATTATTGTGTTCGTGGGTTATTTGATTTGAAACCAGACGTCTGGAGATGTAGGATTTCGTGGTACCGTAGTTCGTTTGTCGTGATAGTTGCTCAATTGCTTTCGTGTATCACTATAAAATTAAGTCGTTGCTCACTCTGAGTAAACAATAATTATTTGTATTCATTGAAATTTACATCATGCAAACGCACGTCCTGTCAATACCAATTTAAAATTATTAACCCATTTATTTTCTTCTATAAAGAAATATATATTAATATATAATATATATTATATATATATAAGAAATATATAATAATAATTAGATAAATAATAATAATTAGATATATAACATAATATATATTTATTTTCTTTTTTATTTTCTTTTATATTTTTTCTATAATTTATTAATGAGATTTATCCTAACCCTGTATGACTACAGATAGTATTGCCAATACTCTACTACGTGCCATGACCTCAGGTGATGACTGACCTCTCAAAGGTCATTCGTCATTCGCTTACCTTGGAATCTTGAGATCGGATCTGTTATAGGTATAATATATAATTAGAGCAAATCTGTATCAAATCAAATACCCTCTCGAGTGACCTTCTCGCTTACTATGATGTAAACTAAAACGATTGAAACAATGACTTTCCTTTTCAATGTGGGTGTGTAATGTTGTAGCGTTGGAGGTTGCACTTTTTCATTGATACACTTATAACCAGGAAGAGGTATAGCTGTACACGTCTCTTTTGAAGTTCAATCTTTGAAAATGTAATTGATCATTTTATATGTCATTAATTTCCTTTCGGTTCTCTTTCCGGTTTTTTTTTCATATAAGTCAAACGTCATTTGAGAATGTAGGCCCATTTTATAAAATTACGGCGTGTAATTTGAGTCACCGGAACTCGTAACCAAGAAGGTCTTACTTAATTGTGAATTATTTTTATTTCTTCTGTGGACTTGAGTGAATTGAATGCAGCCTCCAAACAAGCTATATATATATATATATATATATATATATATATATATATATATATATATATATATATATATATATATATATATATATATATATATATATATATATATATATATATATATATATGTGTGTGTAGGTATGAAGAGAGTTTTCACAAGTATCATTATAATTATACATTTCTTTAGGTTTCTTATAAATATATATTCATTTTCCAGTTTATTAGAAGATAGATTTTGCCTTGATAATATGTTTTGAAATAAACATGAAACGTTGGCTTTTAAACTAATTTGTTTGAGTTTGATTCTATTTTTACACAAGAAACCTAAAATAATGTATAATCATATATATATATATATATATATATATATATATACCCATTCATTGGATTCCATTCCCGTTCATTGGAACTAGGCTCTATATATTCAGTATAAGGTTTGGAATCACTATATTTTAATATATATCAAGAGCCGGTTTTACCAAGTCAATTATAGCAAAGTATTAATAAGCCAACTAGGCTATATCAATCAAGTAAACGAAAATAGAATATAATACGTAACCAATTGGGAGAGAACAAGCAGTGGCGGATATAGTGGGTATAGGTGATAGGGGGTGGTTGCCCTTCCCCATAAATTAGAATCGACGAAATAAAATATAGAATGAAAGAAAGAAAGAAAGAGAGAAAGTAAGTATGAGAAGTAAGGAAAGAGATATCGTATAGGTATAGGTCTACGTATATCGTAGAGGTATAGTATTCATATGTAGTACGAATTCATATTTTACATAATTGCATTGAAGATATTTTTGACGTACTGTTTCAAAATGTCAGATTTAGTATATAGTTTAGTAGGAATGCAAAATTTCACAAACAACACTATGATTTTTCCAAGTAAATCTTATAATTATACGAATTTTGTAAATGTACTGAATTAACAAAGTCGTAAGTATGGCAATTAAGTTGAATGGAGAAAGTAAATTTCAAATAAGGGTCGATTCTAGAGTAGAGCGAAGAGGGCGGCTGCCCGGAGCGCCAAATTTGAAGGGCGCTACCGGCACCCACTTGTGACATGTTCTATTAATAATAATATTCTATAAATTAAATTATATTTTATTTACATTACCGTATGGAGTAAATGTTCATATTTAAATATCATGGTTATTGAATGATAGATTATTTTAGCGTCTTATTTGCTTGGAACAGTCGTTTAGAAAAATTAGCTTCCTTATACCGAATTAAAGAATTCATATATTCGAGAAATTTCCTGTAGTTCCCAAAACTCGTAAAATCGTACTAAAAAGAGGAATGTTCACAATTTGCGTGTAGTTTCCAAAACCCGTAGAATCATATTGAAAAAGAGAAATTTTTGAAAATTTTGAAGGGGCATAACCCCCTCCCCCCCCCCCCCCTCCCCTCCGTCTCTCTGCCTTTCTTATGGCAATGTACACTTAGTTTTGAGGGCACACAATTGAGTTCTTGCCCTGGGCGCTGAAATGCATGCCCCCCCTCCCTCTGCGCGACACCGGCTTCGCAATTATGGACCTCTGCATGCACAACTTTTCTTTCACAATCATTTTCTTTTCCAAACTAAAATCATGAATACGCTATCAGTTCGTAAAGACTTATACGTCACAGCAGAATTCTACCCACAGGGTACTGTGGTAGGCCTTCAGTGCCTATATACGTCGCCTCGGTACAAGAAATATTGTAATGATATTGATGATTTAACGAATTAATTTACTTACGTCGTCTCTTCTTAGATCCATTGTGTACCTCATTATACGAAAAAGCAACTATCTCGTTCGGTCGATTAGACTATATAGGTTAATTTAATTGTATTCAATCAACAATCACTGGACTATAGTTTATATGACAAAGTGTTCGATTAGTAATATCATTATTGAAGGTTGATACACGTATCGGGTGAGGCCACAATGGAAAAGTTGTGTTAGTCTAGACAGCGGGTGCACCACGACTAAACATCACGATGTCGTGTTGGCTATAAGTTTCGGTCGCCTCTGAATGGACATGCTCGAGCCTCGAGCACTACACATTCAGGCGCCGGCGTCAGGTTAGCTCTAACTTCTCACTTTGGAATAGAATTTCACAATTATTTCAATTGTTTCGTATATAATTTTTATTTTCGAATTTTTATTTGTTTATCGTATTGTTTCTATTAATATGGTTGGATGGAATAATTCGGAATCAAATACTAAAAAACGGCTCTCGACTACATGGTTATAATGTAATTTTGTGTATGATTATGAAATGACCATTGTTCGCTTGAATAGCCCACCAGCATTTAGGTTATACGGCGATACGAATGAGCAGGTGATAATGAAACTATGAACTGATGATAAGTGAAAGGACGTTTACAGAAACCCATGCCTTAGGCGGGACTCGAACCCACGCCCAACGGTGGAATAATTTCACGTGTATCAAAGTAAATTCAAGTATCTCATTCATAATCTATAGTATAGGCATATAATCAATAGTCTTTGACTTTATTACAATAATTGATAGCTAGCATATAGGCCTAATTATTTACGTCGTTTTGTGTTCATTATTCATAAATATTAAATAAGTTCGTCCATGTCCGTTTTATTTGGATACTTTTAAATTGTTCATGTTGGAGAAAATAATTGTTCAATTCAATTTTGATAAAAGCTTCATTTTGAAATCTAATTTGGTCATATTGAAAAATTATGATATTGATTTAAAACAGATTGTCGCACACAAGAGCACCAGCCGTCGCGCTCTTATTATACTCAAACTTTGTATTCTTTTATAACGCAAACTGTTAAATATCTTGTGTTTACAACATCACCTCATTAGTGCTTGCATGTTGTGGACTATGATTGTGAATAAGAATTTGATTGAGAATAAAATTCATGTTTTTATTTTTGTATGGAAACAAGCTGCAGATCCAATATTTTCCGTTTTGCTCGGTTTGTGCATGAAATTAATCTCTAGCTATTAGCTGACATTATTACTATAATTCAACAAAAATGTAGGCTTACATTTATTGCTTGTCTCAGTTCAGATAGATTACTCAAAGGAATTATATTTTTAAAATTAAATACTTTTTTGATTGATAAGGTTCAAGATTTGCATATATTTTGACATATCTTCCTAGAGGCTTATTTTTGACAATGTTCGATCGATCGTTCATAAATTCAATACCTAATCAATTCATGAATGAACTTTAATAATTAGGGTATTGACACTTGTATGAGATATTCATCCAATTGCTAATCGAGAAGATTGGAAAAAATTGGATTAAAAATTATAATCTCTGAAGTCTACATCCGCTCAATTGATTAGGTCTATTGATAATGTTTATGAGAACGATGATAAGATAGAATTATAGAAATATAATGAATGACAATTTCAATCTGTCATCAACGTATTATGATGAGGATAAACCCACAGATATTTTTTATAATATACATATAGACCCCATTTTAACCATGACCTCTAAGACTTGGTTAAATTATCGACTATTATATTATTGACTAAAAAACTGGTGGATTCTCATTATATTTAAAGAAGGTGTTACGTCTTGCCGGTTTACCATTAACAAACAATAAGGTATCACTTATAATAATGATACGCGTCATCAGGTGGTGAGGAGTCGATGAGGTAGCAATGACGGGAGTTTTTTATTCAAAGTTTCCAAATTATTTATTAATATGACTGACGTAAGCAAGCTCAAACATTACCATGTTTTTAATTATTCACATATTTCTACTAATAGTTTCAGACTTTTTTCTCAAAATTTGTCGAGACGAATCAAGAAAAGTGGGTAAATATAAATATGAAATAATTGTTTTTTTATTATTTGTATTGTTTCTCAGTTATCTCTTCAATTCTCAATTCAATATTTTCTGTTTGTTATGAGAAAATATTATGTAGAAAACATGAAGTAAAAATACAACACGCGATCCTTTCAAGTTTTAACAGTTATACAATTGATTTATTACTATAGTTTTTATTTGTTCATCTGTGCAATTACAAGCAATTACAAGCATTTCATAGCATACAATTTATTTCTTAAAGGTCACCTTGAGGTTGTAATCATGCGCGTCTGCGCATCGTGTACAATAGAAACACTCAAACACACCTTTATTCTGGTTCAATACGACGTCGTCGTGCGTCACAGTGACGTCATAGACGAGCCATGAAAATCAATTTCCTAAATTGCGCGCGCATACCATATGCACCAGCCCTCTCGACATGACGTCACACATTTAGCTTTCTCTTGAGAATAGGGTCACGACCGTCGCAATGTCGTGGGGGTGTGCTTTAGATGTGAATGATCTTATAAAATCAACAATGAATTACCTTACAAGATTATACCGGTTTATAGTAAATCATTATTTGACAATCGGATGGTGCACTTATACACTTTCGATATGGATCATTCATTGATACTTTGATAGTAGGCTTCCTTCAGCCATTTTACCTCATTGTCAGTAATATCATTGGATATAATGGTAATTATTAATTATGCGTCCTACAGCAGCCGTAATAGAATACATGTTATGTATTCAATAATTATATTCTACGAAACTATTTCATGTTATATGTGCGCAAGATTAACCACATCCCGGTATGAGGTTTAATCTGATATGCATGCAGAAGAATGTCCACTTCATGTGGATCAAGGAAATAATGACAGGGAAATTAATAATAAAATGATGACGAATACTGAGCAGATTAGAATTGTATTTGTAGTGCCCAAAGAGATGAAATCTGATGAAACTATACGCAATTGCAATGAAAGTCACATCTCTGGGGTTGTATAATGACAGCAGACACATGCGCCTTAATATTTTACTCGTGATGCAATATTGATGCTGGATTGAATTGGGGTTCATTCGATAGAGAAATTGTTATCCGAATTTCATCACGTCTTCCGTCTCTTCTCTTTCACTTGGTAATTTGTAATTCGAAAAGAAACACGACTCGAGTCTTACCAGTAGAACGATGTTATAGTATACACATAACGTGCTAGGGAGCAACGTATTAATATAATATCATTATTAATAATGAACAAATTCAACGATAACACAATTGCGTACTGATTTGAAGATGAAGAGAAAAATGTACTTCAGACTTGCAACGAGCTAATAATCAAGAATTATGTCAATGATTAGATTATAGTATAGGTATAGACATCTAAAACATTTCCGAGCATGGAATAATGTTTCCGAGTCAGTAAGATTTTATACAATGAACTATAAATAAGAGACTCATGTCTAGTAATCATTTTTAAATTATTGTTATAATAAATGCATCTATCGTAAATATATTGTTTTATCACTGTCATCTGTCGAAGTCTAGCTTGCCAATAAATGCATCTATTTCTTTATGAAGTTTTACTGTATTTCGGCCAAGTATAAAGCACAAGGAAGGCGAGAAATAAAATATTAGTGGACGACCTCTAGACAGGTGTTGTATACAGGATATAACCATAGTTGCAAAATGTAACATTACCACATATTTTATGCAAATCTGGATCAGAATGAAGGTTGGGTGAACGACTTCTGTTCAGGCCATTTATTCAATTTGAATTCATTCTCACTCATTTCACTTGCATTATCTATCTGTACTTCACTTGAATCTTTTGGAGTCCAAAATGAAACTCCCAGCCAGCAATGTTAAATAATGGGCACAACAGCATGCAAAAGAGACGGCATTTATTTGGAATTTTTTTTCACCCATTCGACTACCCCGTTTGTTTAAAATTTCACGTACTTTTTATTTGTGTAATGTTATCGTTCATGACGATAATTTGTCTTTATACTATGTTATTATCAACAATTATGATTTATTAGTTTCTTTTTTATTTCGCTCATTTTAGTAAATGAAATATCGAACTGTGTATCGTTTTTTCATGTAATTTTAGTTGATTCTAAATGAAATATATGGTTCATAACATGACAAAGTACGTAAATATGTCATCAGTTTATTTATAATTTATCGTTAATACAGTCTTTTTTACCAGTTTTTTTTAGTCGATTCAAAACTATACATAGATAACTCGTTTTTTCGTCGTTCGTGCGTTTTTTTGTGTATATAATTTTGTTACAGTATACAGAGCCAATGAAGATTTGTATCGCTCTTTCGTAAATCCTGGACTTGGCGCCGCGTGTCATGTAAATAGACTACACCATATATTGAGGTATCGTAATCGGTGATAAAAAAGCAATTC
This sequence comes from Brachyptera risi, assembly GCA_964007535.1. Classification (NCBI taxonomy): domain Eukaryota; kingdom Metazoa; phylum Arthropoda; class Insecta; order Plecoptera; family Taeniopterygidae; genus Brachyptera; species Brachyptera risi. Next base: position 32,914,345 of record OZ023326.1, on the reverse strand, counting down.
CAATTAATATTCTGTGTTTTTTTTATATTATATTATATATTGAATATTTTATAACATTAATGAGTGCTATGTAATGCTCATGTCAATTTTTTTTTGTTTGAACTTCGTTGGCATGTTTTTTAGTGCAGAATAAGAGTTCCAAACGACTGCCTCTCTTTTACTGTTGCCTATCCTTTAACATTGACAATTGGGAGTTTCGCTGTGGAACTCTTGAAGAGATTCGAGTTTATCTTCTGAAATTCCCCCTCAGCATATGGCATTGAGAAGGCCTTCAGCAAGGTCGGCAATAGTTACATGTAGACTATATATTATTTTATAGCAGCTCTCGTTTGTTCGGGGTGTGGTCTCTGTAAGCCTATACCACTTTAGTGAATATCTTATTATATTTTATTATATTCCGAGTTGCTGATTGTACTGAATTAATAATATTATCTAAAAATACCGAAGAAAATGGTAAAAATAATTTATACATTATTTAGATAATTTACTTTCACCTGGATCGAGTCTAATAATATTTATAACTCCATAAAAATATATAATACCGTTATTGTGATTTGTGGAATATTATAATTACGATATAGGTGCGACTGCCGATGAACTTTTGTAAATATTGTGTTTTTAAAATATTGTACCAACGTAGAAACTTCCTGTTGATCTGTCAAATCCACACATCAGCTATAAGCTCATAATTAGTCAATTTAAATACAGATAGACATAAGAATGGATGAACCAAGTTATAAGCCCCAAAGTTTTGGATTTGAACCTAGACATTTTTGTTTGGAACTGCACCGTGCACAGTCTAACCATCTAATGTTTGTATAGTCTACAGACAATAGATTGATCTTTTTATCTGGACTATAAACTAGATTTATTTTATGGAAAAATGCTAGCAAATTCCTACGAGCCACACCTTCAAGGTCCCGTTACGTGAAACGTGGCGTTTTCTTGGCACTCTGCTCCATTTATAAAGATGTATTGTGGGGGGGGGGGGAAGGGGGTCGTTCCCCTCACTCTTCTCATACCATGTCGTTTGATCCACAAGCCGGTATTAAACAACTATTTTATTTTTTTCAAATCACTCTTGTAGTTAGGGGGAAATGCTATTTTTAGAACAGATTTTTTTAAATCACGCATCGGCGGCAATTGTATGGTATGCAGCTATTTATTATCTTGAACCATAGTCTTTGCTTGAACTTCGTAATAATTGTAAATTAAATTTTGTTTTTCAAGAGAAAGTTCACGAGGAGCTTCCTGTCACGTAGTAGGTCTAGTATACAACTATTCAATCAGGTGAAATAAATTATAATTAATTAGTAGTGAAAATTATTATACGGAAATACTAAGACGGGTGGACCAGTGGCTAGCATGCTGAACGCTCATCCAACAGATCGGGGATATAATTCCTGCCATCTGACAAGAGGATTTTCGTATCTTTCCTGGGGTGGTTTCCGTCTTATTATTCAAAACACTCCAAGCCTTTCATCTCACCTTTCCATAATCTCATTCACCGACGCCAATATATCAAAGGCTATCCTCGATAGCTCGGTCAGCTGAGGCACCGCTTCAGAAACTATAGATACCGTTGGGCGTAGGTTCGAGTCCCGCAGAAGGCACGAGTTTTTGTAAACGTCCTTCACTTATCATCAAATCACAGTTTCATAATTGCCTGCTCATTTGTATCCCCGTATATTCTAGCTGTTGATGGGGTCGTTAAGCAAACAATAATCATCGACATAATATATCCAAGTCGTCATTTTAGTGCTTTGTTATATATATATATATATATATATATATATATATATATATATATATATATATATATATATATATATATATATATATATATATATATATAAATATGTTGAACTCTTTTCTCGGGACAACCACGTTTGCTCTTTTGGATGCAGTTGTTGGATCTGAAAAGATCCGTTGCTCCGACGTTTCGACAAGATCGCACTTGTCATCTTCAGGGATTCGTGTTGGTCAGCAGGCTGAGTGGAACCGAATGGCGAAAGCTCTCTCCGCTCCCAGGTTATAAACCCTCCGCTGTGATGCTTCCGCTGCGTCCTGCTGCGTACTCGGTTGTCATTGGTCGGGGCGCTCGGCCAATGGCCGCGCGCGCTTTCGTCTGGCTCCGTGTGCTGAGCTCAGTCTCTCTCAGGTCAGCGTCCGGTGTGTGTCTCGTCACAGTATGTCCTACGGTCGCGGCATCCGTGACTCCCGGGCATGCTGACCGTAAGCGGCGGGTGGTGGCTTCACTGCTGGGCACATCTTTCTTCCTGCGTCTGTCTATTCTCATCGGCGGTACCGTCGTTTTGGCCGGGGGAGCAGTAGGCAGTACGCGCTGGCTGACGAGTAGAGGCTTCCATGTGGCTGGTAGTCGCAGGGCGTCATCTCGAGTATTTATCGTGTGTAGCCTCTTTTCAATTTCGACTGCTTCCCTGTAGATCCGGGGGCGTTCGTGGTCGATCCTGGCTATAGTTCTCGCGTTGTCAAAATCTATCCAGTGGTTTTCTGTCGATGCGTGGAGTGCGAGTGCCGACGAGTGATCTTGGCGTCTGATTGATGACCGGTGTTCGTCTAGGCGGGCCGAGATCTTACGATTGGTGCGGCCTACATAAGTTTGCGCGCAAGACCCGCACGGCACTTCATATATGCCATGTGACTCGAGAGGCACAGAGTCTTTCACTCCTCGCAGCATGGATGATATTTTTCTGTCAGCTCTGAAGACCGTCTTCAGGTTCGAGGGGCAAATGTACAAGCAAGTCCAAGGAGCGCCCATGGGTTCACCACTGTCTCCGGTCATAGCCAACATTTTCATGATGGATTTAGAAGTACGCGCACTCGAGTCTGCCCCTCTCAAGCCCACTATGTGGCTGAGATATGTGGATGACACCTTCGTTATCTGGCGGCATGGGAGAGCCGAACTTGAGAAGTTCTTACTACATCTGAACGGAAGTCACGAGAAAATCAAGTTCACCATGGAAGTTGAAGAATCGCAACGACTCCCGTTCCTCGACGTGCTAGTGATGAAGAGACCGGATGGACACTTGGGCCACACTGTATACAGAAAACCTACCCACACCAATCGGTACCTCAACGCCGAGTCACACCACCATCCGTCTCAACTAGCCTCAGTTGCCACCACCCTCGCCATCCGATCAACACGAATCGCTGATCGAGACCACATAGACGCGGAAAAGAGACAACTACGGCTTGCTCTAGAAGCGAACGGCTTCTCGCACTATACCATCAACAGAGCCTTCAACCATGAACCTCGGAAAAACGACGAATCATGTGAACCAGAGGATAAGAGACCGACAGCCTATCTCCCGTATGTGCGGGGGTCTACCGATCGAATAAGCCGTCTTCTAAGAAAACATGACGTGAAGACGGTCTTCAGAGCTGACAGAAAAATATCATCCATGCTGCGAGGAGTGAAAGACTCTGTGCCTCTCGAGTCACATGGCATATATGAAGTGCCGTGCGGGTCTTGCGCGCAAACTTATGTAGGCCGCACCAATCGTAAGATCTCGGCCCGCCTAGACGAACACCGGTCATCAATCAGACGCCAAGATCACTCGTCGGCACTCGCACTCCACGCATCGACAGAAAACCACTGGATAGATTTTGACAACGCGAGAACTATAGCCAGGATCGACCACGAACGCCCCCGGATCTACAGGGAAGCAGTCGAAATTGAAAAGAGGCTACACACGATAAATACTCGAGATGACGCCCTGCGACTACCAGCCACATGGAAGCCTCTACTCGTCAGCCAGCGCGTACTGCCTACTGCTCCCCCGGCCAAAACGACGGTACCGCCGATGAGAATAGACAGACGCAGGAAGAAAGATGTGCCCAGCAGTGAAGCCACCACCCGCCGCTTACGGTCAGCATGCCCGGGAGTCACGGATGCCGCGACCGTAGGACATACTGTGACGAGACACACACCGGACGCTGACCTGAGAGAGACTGAGCTCAGCACACGGAGCCAGACGAAAGCGCGCGCGGCCATTGGCCGAGCGCCCCGACCAATGACAACCGAGTACGCAGCAGGACGCAGCGGAAGCATCACAGCGGAGGGTTTATAACCTGGGAGCGGAGAGAGCTTTCGCCATTCGGTTCCACTCAGCCTGCTGACCAACACGAATCCCTGAAGATGACAAGTGCGATCTTGTCGAAACGTCGGAGCAACGGATCTTTTCAGATCCAACAACTGCATCCAAAAGAGCAAACGTGGTTGTCCCGAGAAAAGAGTTCAACATCTACATTCGACCGCGAGAACATACGAAACAACATATATAAATATATATATATATATATATATATATATATATATATATATGATATAATATTTATATATATATATATATATATATATATTTATATATATATATATATATATATATATATATATATATATATATGCATATATTTATATATATATATATATATATATATATATATATATATATATATGTATATATGCATATATTTATATATATATATATATATATATATATATATATATATATATATATATATATATATATATATATATTATAATGTATATACATTAGACACAGAACATTATAATAATAAATGAACTTGTAGTCTTATCAGGGTTGTAGTTATTTTAAACACGAAAACTATTAGAAGGACTAATGGAATGTTCTGATAGTTTTCATGTTTTAATTTACAGCGAGAATTGCACTGTAGCCTACATGCCGATGCCTTTAGCAACAACTACAGAAAAATCACAAACTTCGTTGTGTTCGTTGTGTTCGTTGTGTTTAGTTTTTTTCATAAAGAAAATACCGAATAGAACGTTAGTTTCTTTTTGACAATTTTCCATATAAGGCACGCCTGTACAAGGTCGTTGATAATTATTACGTAACAAACCAATTGGCGTTTTTCCAAATGAAACTAAACTTAACATGCCATTAAAATGTTCGAATATTCAAACACACTAATTACGGCGAACTGTACGTGGAACGCTTGACGAGTGTTCAGCTGAGGTAAATTGAATAGTTCATTCGTTTCATGATCTTGCAGACAGGTTATTTTATGATTCCAACGTCTTTGGACAGTAATCAGTTTATTGAGTTCATCAACCGAAGTCTACAATCGACATGCCATTGCAAATAAAATATCTCATTTCATGTTATCTTTCAGTCTTGACTGTTATCGTTAATATAATATGACAATTATTTGTAAGTGAAAATATTTGATTGTCGTTCAAACATAATCACTACATTCACAGACATGTCAAATTTCGTTTTTTTTATAATAATTATATACAGCGAAAAGCATAATGTCTCACATTATATCGATATCGGTTCAATTTTAGCAATTTTTTCTCTTTCAGAAGTTTTTATAATTTTATACAGAACATTTCTAGAGTTAGTGGATAACACCTAGCACAATATCAATTGATTATCTTGGCGTACAAGTTAATTCAATAATCAATTTGATATTCTCCAATGAATCTTTGAAAAGCAATGTAATATTATACAAATATCAATGAATGATTCATTATAGATCTATATACAGTTAATTAGAATATGAAAAATCCAGCATTACAAACTAGAAGGTTGGTATGATCATGCTCTATACTCTACAGCATGTTTAGGAAATATAATTATTTATGATCACATTTTCTATGTGCACATTCCCAAAAAGCCGAGACACTGACCCATATAAATGTAATATTTAGAATGTGATACTTGGAAAACTAGATTCATAGCCCTATCATGTAGGCCTACTCGCCTGGCGTAACTCTACTTAATAGAAAACACTTTTTTTTAAATCAATTAATTCACCCTTAGGACAATCTCAAGTATATCATTTCCCAGTTTATATAAAAATATTTCAATATAATAATATAATACACGAACCTCGTGACAAACTTCCGGATGGAAGTGACAGGTCACTGCTGGATCATCTCCAGCTTCGAAATCGAAATTTTGACTACCGTGACAAGCGCAAAGCGAGTTGAAGATCGAGTTTTTTGGTCTCATGATGGCGTTTCAAAAATGTAGACCTTTATGCACTACTTGACTCTTCAGCGATTAGCACTCAACTGAATACTTGCATACGACAGTATATAGACTATAAGCCCGCCAGTCCACACACTTCTCCAGTCTATACCTTCTATCCAGCCATCCCCACCGTCTATGCAATTAACAATAGACGTGATACACAACATAGCATCGAAAATTTTACATTTTCAAAATAGTTACCTTCAACCTATTATGACACTATCTCTAGAGGATTAATTTTTCTTTCACTTACAATAATACATATATTCCTTATGTAATTACTAGCCCCATAATCAAGACAATTTGTGTATAGTTCGTGTTCGTACGACTCCTTTTTATGTGGCGCATCAGTTATTTGCTGCTTTTCTCCTTCGCCCCTCCAAGAGCTCAAGAGGTGTGTTTCCACGTAAAGACCTCCAAACTCCTATAACAAGTATCGAATACAGCAGATAGCTGATCTACTGGCGTGAATTTTTTTTTTTGCAGTGAATCATAATATTTCATGGGATATTGCAGTGGAGCACTGGGAAATGCAATAAGTGCTACCTTGATAATTCCGTCTGAATTTATTTCTTTATACTCTAGGAAACGCCTGTCTAATTTTATGTGCCGGTAGTAGATAAATATATTTAGTATATATAAGTATAGGCTTACAATACATAGTATAAAAAAATTATAAAAAATGAAAATTAATTTTATGAAGATATTCATTTCATTTTATTTCTTTTTTCTGTGTAAATAGGTTTACTTAATTATGCTCATCTGTACAGCTTTGATATGCACATGCTACAGGCAACATTATATGACATTGACAAACACGCTGAATATTGTTTTCTCATATATCAAGGGTGCTAGAACATATAATAAGAAATAGTAGTAGGTCTATTAAGTATGATCTGAATGTAACCTCCGAAATCACATTACAGTATCTAACCGAGTATAATAGATATCTTAGAAAGCATAAAGTCGAACAAACACCTCTTTACACAAATATTATAAATACATATAGATTTAACCTCTTGCATGGAACCTCTTAGATAGAACCTCTTGTAATTATCTATATAAAAATACTGTTCATGTTTTTAATAATGCATGAAATAATAGATCGGGTAAATGCATGTATCTTGGCGTTACCTCCCGAGTAAGATGATAACTATTATCATATGGAGGGGTGGTTCTACTGGTAATTTATTATGAGAATGAAGCAATGTATATTTCATAATATATTATATATATATATATATATATATATATATATATATATATATATATATATATATTTATGTATATATATATATATATATATATATATATATATATATATATATATATATATATATATATATATATATATATATATATTCATATATATATATATATACACATGCAATTTTATTTTGTAGAAATCATCGTCGATTAACCGCGAATAACCATGCACATGTTCGGGCAGTTTGATCAGCATAACTGCACAAGACCATTCAACTAAAAACACTGAACTTTGTACATCCTTCAAATTTAGACAGAACGTAAATTTATATACCGAAAATCTACTTTTCCAGCTTTCCCGCTATAAGCCGCGCATAACCACAACATGTAAATGCCTTTACCCGGCAGTTATATATATGGATCAGCACAAGACCACCGAATAAAACACAATTAACATTGTAAACCATACCAAATGATATACTTTATTCTTTATTCTATGGAGTTTTCTTTGGTTCATGCATGGTTACACTCAAATTTAGAAAGAGCTTCAATTTAAAACGAAAATTATTTTCTTCAGCCTGATTGTTGTATTGGATGGTAACAGCAGTAATGAATTTAAAAAAATATCTTTAAACATCCATAAATGTAACATTGTAGAGTGTAGGGGCCTACGTATGATTTGCCCATCTCATATACAGTCATTAATAAGTATAGAATATAAGACGCTATATAAATGCAACGTCATGAATAAATACACGAAATAAATTCGCTAACATCAAATATTCACAGGCACTAAATGACCTCGCTGTCGATGCGCCTTAAAACCCTAATATTCATTCATTCTAATATTAATTAGTCCTGCTTCACCAATCACAAAATTGATAACGGCAATATTCTGTAATACGTATACTTATTTTAGTGTTTACGATTATAGGTTATTAAAGATATTTGTATAAATAAAGTGACTCATGAAATGTAATCATTTAATGAGTGAGTATGGAGTCATAGAACAATGTTAATCCTGAGATTAACTTGACATAATTTTAAAACAATACTAAATGATGCCTTTTTTATTGGGAAATACCGTCTCTACCGATCTATAAGTTACAAATTATACAAGAGGAATTGATAAATATAGGCAAGAATAGCTAAGTTATAATTTAATGGAAGTATAAGTATGAGTGTCTATAGTATGACAGTAGGATGAGCGGAGCGAAAACTCAATTTTACCGTACTCGAAAAAACGAACATGTGATTGTTTGTTACTTTGTATACGTACTCCTCAGGTCAAACGAAGAATATATTTTGAGGAAACTTGGCACGCATGTGTCAATAATCCAATTCGATACTGTATATACAGTTCTAAGGCTCAATCGGTTGGATCACTTTAGAGAGAGATAGAATCGAAGTTTTGAAACCTCCCATATAAGAATAACCTGGAATGGAAAAACATGGAAGAACTATTCATTCTGAATGAATGTAAATATAGCTACGAAATTTAAGCATATGCTACACATTATTCCAAAGTCTTACGAATGAGCCGTTTTAAGGAAAATAATCAATATGTATTATTTTTTTACATAAATTAAAGAGCTCTGTCAAGAAAACTATATTAAAAGATGATCAACAATTTGAACCAATCAGTTCGTAAAGTGATTGAAATTATCAATCCAGATGAATCAGGTCGGCATAGTCAGTTGATAGCTACAACACCAATTGATGCATGTATGTACACCTTTACCATTTTTCAAGTATACATTTCGTGTAAAATCTCACTCGTTCTATACAAGGCATATGCCACGTTTTCCTAGTAATAAATCACTAATCTGGCTATATATGGACCTATGATTCACTAAATGTATATTACACTTTTTTTTCATGTAGGTCCACTAATAGCATATACCAAAGTTTGCACTTTGTAGATAATCTTCGATCGCTCATTCATCGATTGTTTATAATTTCACAATGTGTAAGTTTGTGTAAGTTATCTAAAGGATAATGCCCAAATAGGGTGAAGTAATCGATATACTCTTTCGAATAATTTGCTTCTTAAAATCTTATGAAATAATTGGTGTAGGACCAATATGAGTAATTAGTCAATTACTGATTGGCATTCAATCAATCATCTTTCCCATACTCATGATTGACTTTCTTAATAATTATTGCAATCGATCAGAGACAAATGACGTGGCAAACTTACAAAGCCCTGGGATTATAGAGGATTCATAAAAATGACAGGGCATAATCGCTTTGCTCTGGGTTTGAACTGAAGTAAATTCGGGTGTGGGTTTGAGTACATTTTTTTTGTTGCAAACACCATTCATGTATCGCCCGCTTATTCATACCCCCAAATAACCTATAGCTGTTAGTGGGGATGTTTAACACACAATATCGACATCGTCAGGTCATAATTCGTCGGGATATACTAGTACGGTATACCCCGAAGAAAACGTATTTTTTTCTAAAATGGTATCAAATTAGTTTTATAAACTCTCTGACATTATCGTGAACTAATTTCCTATTTTCCCATGATCATCCTCCTTAAAAACATGCAGATGGATAGTTTAATCCATGTTTAAACGTTGAAAATATCCCTCTGTTATATAATCATAATTGAATATATGGGTACTTCAAACACACATAACCACTATATAGTCGAAAATCATATAATAAATCCCCCCCCTCCCCCCCCCCCCCTTCCTCCTCTCTCGCACTCATACACAAAACTGTGCTTTTGCGATAATTTTCAATTTGTAAAATAAGCCCAAGAAAGAAAAGTTCAATGAATGTCATGTTGGATGAAAGAGTCCGTATTTCATTAAATTTTCTTTTCTATGATGAATCAAAAAATGATTTTGGAATTATGTTTTTCTTGATAATAGAATGGACCAAAGAATTACCATTCTATTTTCAGTCACAGCTATTGAATAAGCGTCATCCTGAACTAATTTTAAAAACCGTTGTAGTTCTTCATAAAAATAAATTATATGTATCACGTGGAAATTATTTCGCGCTCCATTCATCTATTCATTTTACAGCCTCACAATTGCATTCAATCTCGAATTAACATTCTTCATTAATTAAACTATGATATCAAATAAATTATATATATATATATATATATATATATATATATATATATATATATATATATATATATATATTTAAAAATATAGTATTTTTCAGACTTCTATACCTACATTGTTGCTCAAATTATGAGAAATAATACGACTTCCGAGAATATCATGTTCTATATTTGTTCTACATTATTTTGTTTTATATTCTATATTATATATATTTCAATATTATATTATGTTTGACATCAACGTTTCGACCCTCTTACTGTTATCATTTTCAAGGTGATGAATGTAAAATAAATTACAAATTTGTACATAATCAAATACAAGAGAATTAACATTGAAAAGCTTTCAATTTTTTTTCAGGATGAAACTTTTTCAACGCATAAATCCTAGGATTATGGCCATCAAGCTTTGAAAAAAATGGGTGCTTATACTGATTCCACTTCAGAACCAATATAATATATATGTAAGCGTATATTTTAATGTAACGTTTAGTATAACGTTGTGAAGTTGAGTATAACAACAACATAACAAATGTGGGGTGTTCTGGCATTGACCTTTCCAGTAAGATAAAGAAAGTAGGCCTACTGATAAACGTTGAGAAAAAGTTGTCTTTCTAATTAAATTTATTTTTGTTATATAATTTAGAAATATATCATATAAAATACAAATACTTCTCAACGTTAACCTTGTTGTTCGATAGAATATTAGTTCAGCGTTCTTTCAAACACTGTAACATTGTTTTCTAATATACATACTTTCACAAAGATTGAATAATGAATGATGAATAATAAAGGAAGATTCCTTCTATAATCGTTTGTGCACACTTCTGGTATGTCAAGTAATAAGTAATAATTTCAACAATGACTTACTTCTTGAAACATCTGCACAATGGGTTTTTAGCTGTATACTGATCAACTTCTCAAATGTTCGCGTAATTTAAAAAAATACTTTTAAAATTACTCAAATTTTACACTCTACCATTTTCATTTCTTTTCACATATGTATGTAATTGTCGAACTTTCATTTGGAACAAAACTTTATCATCACAGACATCCTCGGATTGATCATTTGAATGAAAATCATATATAGTTGTGGTGTCTTGTTTCGCTGTCAATGGTGGACTCTATAGGATGGAAATAAATGAAAGAGAAATGAATGTATTATTGCTGTACAAACGATGCACAATAAGCTCTCAAATTTCAAGTCCATACAATTTTTCGGAATACGAATTCTTTGTTTGATTCATGTATTCATGTATTCATGTATGTGTTTCGTATTCATGTAAAAATAATATAATAATTATAAGGATTCATCTCATTCCATCCTCAATTCTTATTAAACAGATCAGTCCGGAGTCTAGACTTTAGTTTATAAGTCGACATAAATATCATTCAGAATTGATCTACGACCAAAAAATAATTCCCTAGAAGTACAATGTTTTCACTTTCTTGAAACTACTTTTGCTAATTCATAATCGTTGTCAATATTTTAACAGATATCTTGATGATATATCTACTGTTTCGTATTTTTGGTTGATACACTATATAGAATGATTAGATGACCTCATGGAATGTAGATGAACCACTGAACCACTATTCACAGCTACAAGTATTGTCAATGTCAGTGCTTGAACGTTACATTTTCAGATACATATTGAGTGAAAATGTATGTTTCATA
>OZ023326.1:32854835-32897335 GCA_964007535.1 Brachyptera risi | reverse complement strand
TGATGTTGTTTTTTCAGTATGTACGGAACACCAATAGATACAAAGGGAGTAGCTAGATAAATTCTATTCAGATTATTTCCAGTTGTGGAAATATTTTAATAAAATTCTACATTTATATTAAAAAACTTCAACTTGAAAATTAATATCTTCGTTAATACACATCACATTGAAAATAATGCTGCTCGGATTCAGTATAATACCACTGCCTACATTTACTGAAAATTTGAAGTAAATCGGTTCATAGGTGTCTGAGAAAAAGTACACTACACATGATGAAATGTGGAAAAGAGCTATCGAGTGATACATATGTTGATGCGTGTCACATAGATATACATTTGGAATGTTCAAAGTCACATAAATAATTCATCATTAACGTTTTCAATTGGATTTCTTCAAAATAGTGTAATTTCACATTGAAAAAAAATTAAAAAAAAAAAAAAAAATGAGAAATGAAAAAATCATGTTAACGCCCCCTAAGACTATGGATGAAAGATGGGATCGTTTGGACGGGGCACCACAAGGGCGATCTTACCACCCCATTTTGATTATTTAAAACTAATGGTCTTCAACACCAGGACTGCGCTGTCTGTGACCATAATTTTTCGCCGTAGATAAAAGTCTTTCAGTATAAACACACGAATGTTGATATCTTCCACTTTGAACTAAGTCTCTTGGGTAATGATTACTTCTTTCCCTTGACAACAGATGTAAAATTGATCATTATACAAAAAGCACAAATTAAATTAGTGATAGGCCTATAATGTTATAATTAGGCCTATCGCTCTACTAATTAATGGTCGTGGCCAATTAGTACTTCATCCAAGCATTTGCTTCGAGGACTGTGGGAAACCACGAAAAACCACTTCAGGATGGAAAATATTTATATTTAAATAGAACGGAATGTGCAGTCTATATAGTTTATCTTTTAATAAACTTAGAAAACGCAACAAATACGCGTTGTAAGATGAGCGATAGGTCTATTTACATGAGCTGTAATGGAAAGCTATAAATACACCTTGATTTTGAAACTATTATGCCACTGCCTTCCTGTTTTGTTTGTTCTAATTCTTTCTAATCTTGATGTTGAAAAAATCACATTATAATTCTTTTCTTTAAAATGGCTGATCGATCCGATTCATGTTAACCTTCAAAATAATGTATATCATATTCTTGTTCTTAATTCCGTAAAAATGTGAATATAATCGGATAGAATATTTTTCTACATTTTCACCACTGGGTTATTCTCAATGTGTTTTTCAAAATTTTGAAATAGTTTTTTCTCAAAAGTGGTTAAACCAATTGCGCCTCAAAACTATACAGTTTCGTGTTAGATAACGACATGCCATGCGCCAACGACATGGTATTCTAAGCTGCAAAAATATTTGTGCTCTTGTTTGACCTGTGGAGCGCGGACAAGAACAAAGAAATGACTTTCGTTTTCAGGAAGTATAGGCCTACCGTCGGTAAAATTGAGTCGTCGCTTCACTCATCCAATTGATAGATCATTACAATACAGTACATTCCAATGTACTAAAGCAAAAAAAACCTCTCGTTTTTGGTAAGTATATATATAAATAAATATATATATATATATATATATATATATATATATATATATATATATATATATATATATATATATAAATATATATATGTATATATCTATATATGTAGATATCTATCTGTATCTATCTGTATCTATCTGATCTGTATCTATCTATATATCTATATATGTATATATGTCAGATATCTATATATATATATATATATATATATATATATATATATATATATATATATATATATATATATATATATATATATATATATATATATATATATAATAGTCATACGGTAGAGTTGAGTCGTCGCTTCGCTCTTCCAGTTAATAGATCCCTATGCTCTTTGGAATATAATGTTATTAATGTATATCTAATGGTTTAGGAAGAAACTAAGTATACAAAATGCTGATGCACGATATCTGTATATACCTCTTTTCTGTTATATAAATCTTATACATGCTTACATGATATATGTTTCTCAATGTTTCAAGCACAACGCAAAATGCGTTGTTGGATGAGCGATATGGGCATATTTATGCGAAGACCTAATTTAACCATACTCGAAAAAAGTCAATTTTTTTCGCGCTCCACAGGTCAAACGGAAATAAAAATTAACTGAAACTTGGCATACGCAAGTGTCCTCATCTAATTCGATACTGTATAGTTTTTAGGCGCAATAGGTTGTATCACTTGTGAGAAACAAAGTTTTCAAAAATCTCTTAGAATAACCCAGAGGAAAAACTTCGTAAAAAATATTTCCTTCGAAAAATATAAATTTCGCAGGAAATTTCAATATAATAATGAACTAAATATAATAATGATAATTATTCCGAATTTTCACTCAAATCGGATCAGCCGTTTTGGTGTGAAAAAATATATAATGTAATTTTTCTAAATCACTCAAAAGTCAAAGCTATCAAGATACCAATTAAATCCAAACAACAGGTGTCACCATTATTGAAAACGGTTAAAACAAGGCCTTCTTCATTATTATGGAAATTAATTAGGAAATAGGAGGGCAGTGACGTAGGCCCCCTAATTGTTTGGATCTCAAGGTGGATATATGTAACCAATCCAAAGATATGTTGATATGTTCTAGCTCATCCATCAACGCGGCAACACATAACGCGTTTCCCTAGTATTAAAAATGTTATAATGGAAAGCCCTTCTATATCTGTCACTTTCAGTTTGAAACAATTATGTCACAGTGTCCTGCCTTCTTGTTTTATTTGTTGCTTATCTAATCGCTTACAATTTATTTGAATGTAAGCTTACCTGTTGCTTTTCTCTCTGGGTTTCTTAATAGCTTTAATCGATGATTTTTAATTCCCATCAAAACGACTGATCCAATTTATGTGAAACTTCGGAATAATGTGTTATGCGTGTCACTATTATGTTTAAATTCCGTGAAAGTTCGAATATTTTCGAAGAGAATATTTCTCCAAATTTTGCTCATGTCAAATTTGTACTGTATTTTAGTAGGCCTACCTCGCACGCCGTGAATTTCCGCTGTCGTAATTTGTACCTGGGGAGCGCGAACAACAAGACACAAAGTCATGTTCGTTTTATTCTAGTACGGTACGGTAAAATTGAGTTTTCGCCTCGTTCATGTAATTAATTTGTTTTCTAAAATATTGCAAATCAAAATATAGTAGCGCGTCATGTCAGCTCTCAAAATTAACTATAGATGGTGAAATCGGGTGTATTCCTTTACATAGAGGAATAGGCAGTAAAGGCTTTACTGCCTATTCCTCTACTGCCTACGATTTTTTCTGTACTGCCTAAGAAGATTAAACTGACCGAAGAAAATAGGAGTTAAAACTATTAAAGCAGCAAGCATGTACATTGTAGATCCTCTATCTCATATGTGTAATACTTGCTTCAACACTGGAATCTTTCCCGATAATTAAAAAATTGCAATTATCGTTCCTTTATTTAAAGGCGGTGATAAAACAAAGCCAGATAACTATAGACCAATTTCTTTACTCTCACACTTCTCTAAAACAATTGAAAAATGCATCAAACGTAGATTAATGAGTGGTTGTTAGAACAGAATAATATATTGTCTCCAAATCAATACGGCTTTGGACCGGAAAGAAGTACAGATGATACTCAGCTAACTAGATATCTATATAATAATTTGGACAGTAATGAAAATGTAATTGTAGTAGGGCCTATTTATAGATCTAGCGAAGGCCTTTGATGCAATTAATCACAATATTTTGTTGCATAAATTAGAATCAAATAGTATTGGTGGTCTGCCATTAAATTTATTTCAAATTATCTCACGAACAGAAAACAATTGGTAAAAATAGGTAATACATATGGTAGTCAAAATCAAATTAAATAGTGGGTACCTCAAGGAACAGTTCTTGGTCCAATTCTGTTCACCATTTATATAAGTTGAATGATCTGCGTGCAGATATTCAAATTGAAGATATAATCCACTGATTGATGCTGATCATGCAGTTTTGATTTTCTCGGACGTAAATTGGGATCTATTTTTTGAAAACGCAAATAAAATGTTAAAACGTGTGTGTAAGTGGTTAGATGATAATCTTTTGACATTAGATAAGATACTTAAACAATATATTTACCTTTTACAATAGATAAAAAAACTCAGCTAGATCCTACCAAAATTATAAAATTACATTCATATAATTGCACCAAGGGCAAGATGCATTGAAGGTTGCGTTGGTTTTCACCGGCAAACCAACGCAAACCTCAATGCATCTTGAATTGCACTATGGAATGCGCATGGGACTGTCATGAAATTGAATCTAACGGCCAGATCAGGTATTATTGTCGACAAACACCTCAGATGGAAGCACTGTGGCCAATACAGTAGGAAAAGTGAGAAGTATTTTATATGCATTTTATAAACTAAGAAAATGTGTTGATAGGAACTTAATTGTAAAAATGTATCAAGCTCTGGGTCAAATAGTTATACAGTAGGCCTACGGTATTTTAGGATGGGGAGCAGCCAATAAATTAAATATTCAGCTATTAATAACCATTCAAAGAACATTACTTCAGATCATGTTAAATAAGACATACGCTTCACAATCCATATTTCATGCACCCAGGTACTAGACGTTTGCACTCATTCATGTGTTCAAAAATTTCAATTTATATAAAAAACAAAATTTAGTTTCACCATCTCCAATACATCAAACAAGAAGTAGTTCTCTCGATATCACTTATTATTTAGACATTCCACGGAAAAATAAACTAATTGGACAACAACACGTTGATTACAGATTGAAAATCTACAATCAAGTTCCTATTGAAATTCGCAAATTACACAATACATTTAAATTTAAATTATATAATTGGATTAGGCCTATCCATTCAGGTCAAGATTTGTGTGTAAATTAATGAAAGGCATGATAGCACATGCGGACTCGTGATTAATTGGATGTTTATGCAGTTTATTATTATCATTATTCATTCAGTTTTTACTGTAATGATAAATAGGCCTATCATGACGTTAATATAGATTTTATTTCATCATCCCATCATCTCATTCATCTTCCACCGACGCCAATAGATCGTAGCCATCAGTATAGTGTGTCGTTAAAACCCAATATATATAAAAAAAAATAAAAGTATTAAAATAAAATATGTACTCTACTCATATTATTAATATTATTATTAGTCCCACTCAACCTCAATCAACTTCCCATTAATTTGAAAAATGTCAACAATTATAATGAGCTAAAAGTATGTGTCAAAAAATGGTTACTTTCGATTATGGTATGAGCAATATCTCAACTTCAAATGTCCAATATAAGGTTTATTTAGGTTTATTTCGTTATACTGATTTTCTTTCGACTTGGCAAGTTGCTCTTTTATTATTATACATATGTAAATGGCTTCATTGATTGAATTATCAATTTAAAATAATCTGATTATTGTATATTTTTATTAATCCATCTTCATCATTATTATCAAAATAAATTTCTCTCATTTCTTGTTACTATTTGACCTAATTCAACCGGCTTATATTTGTCTTTATACTTTTAAACTCGTGAATGTGTCATATGAATTGTTTATTTCTACTATGTATTATTGTATAATTGGGTATTTTTTTCACTTCCTCGAGTTCTCTCTTCCTATGTTGTTTGCATTTTTCTCTACTCACTACAACTGCAATTCGAATATAATTTTGTTGATTTATCCTATTTCGTTCATTCTTACACGTTCTCGTCAATGTGCTTCATTGTATTGTTATTATATTTAATTATCAGGAAAGTATTTTATTTTTTCATTGCATTATATTCAAGTAAATTGTTATTATATATCTCCACAGATAAACCCCACGAGGGTTTCGTGGAACCTCACAAGAGTACGCTTTATTGTTGTAACGCTTTTATTTGGAATCAATAAAAAAAAAATTATTATTATTATTATTATTATGTATATTTTTGTATGACAACTTAATTAGTAGACCCACACACAAGTCTGTTTTGACTTTGTGGGTCTACGATATTTGTAAACAACTTATATTTTGTGAAATGAAAAATCTTCTCGAAAAAAAAAAAATTATTCTTATTCTTATTCTTGGGCTATAGGTCTGTTTGTCTGCTGAATTTATTATTGTTTTATTTGTCTATTAGCTAGCCCGCACACAAGGTATTATCCTTACGCGGACTTCACACATGAAATAATGTTCATTACTAGGCCTATTTTGTATTTTGTATTCTTGTTTTATGTTTTTCATGTGTGATGTGTGAATAAAATGCATATATAAATTGAATTGAATTGAATTGATGGGTAAGCAATGGCTTCGTCAATAGGCCTATATGTACTTAGTACGTACATTATTACTGAGGCACTGTTTCGGAAACCGACGTCACCGCTGGGCGTGTGTTCGAGTCCCGCAAAAGGCGTGGGTTTTTGTAAATGTCCTTTTACTTATCATCACATGATATAGTTTCATAATCACCTGCTCATTTGTTCCTAATATAACCTAGCTGTCGGTGGGGTCGCTAAGCAAACAATTCAAGACACGTAAGGCGAGAGAGAAGAAGGTTGAAAAGCACAACAGAGACTCCGTTATGCGATGGGCGAGGTTGTGCTTGAGTTTGATGATTTATTCATCTCTCATATAAATTTCAGATAGAAGTTTGGAATTTGTAGTGTTCGTTATAATATGATGATCCAATATTGAACATTTTCCATTTCAAGAATGAAAAAATACATGTGGAGTTTGTTTTGTAGTTTCCCGGGATGTAGTTTACCAGCCCGGGATGGTTTCTATAATATCGGCCAAGACCGCTTCCTTCCTACTGCCCTTCCAATTATCAAGAAAACTTCATGCTTCAATCATCCCATCTTCTCACTAATCATTCGTCTTCTAAAAAAACTTCATTTCAACATCTTATCACCACGTTGATCATCCAAAGAACGCCAATGTATAGTTATCATTCCATTTCGTTGGAACCCATGAGTAAATGAATAAATCATAATATTAGCATAACAATATATTGTTGATTTTTATACAGATTTCATAGGTCGTTTTCGTTCTCAATGTTTCTACCTTTCATGCAACATAATATTTACAACTAGCAGGATTATCCGGCGTTGCCCGGGTGCAATTTATAGTGTTTACATTTTCCAATGAGTTCCATTCACGTGTGAAATTATTAGGGCAGTAAACAGTATATTATATGGAGATACTTTCGTGCGTGGTGTTTTTCCCTCATTCTAGAAGCATCGGCTATTGCGTCGTGTGCTCATGACCACGGTCATGACGTAGAGTGCACGGCGTAGTAGAGCACCTATATGCCATGACATGGACGCCACCCCTCCCGCTTCCCCCTTCCCGCCAATCACAAACCTCGTGCGCACCGCGCATGTGCCCACTCCATATAAGTTCGAGATCATTCGATGCTATGATATACGATGACAGGCTCCGAGAATAATGTGGTTATGGGATGAGCGAAAAAGCGAATTGACCCAATTTCACTATACTTGCAAAAAAGCCATGTGTTTTTTTTTTCGTTATTTTTCTTGCTGACGCTCCACAGGTCAAACGGTGGAATTGATTATCATGAAACTTGTCCCCCGTAATAACCCCCTTTTGGATTGAATTTGCATGGTTTTGAAGCACACTCGGGTGGATACTTTTTGAGATATTTAATTTTCAATTTTTGAAAATTGCTATTACAATAACCTGTCGGGAGAAAAAAATCGATTCTTGTTTCCCTCAAAGAAAAATAAAATGTTTACTGGATATGTAGATCGTGATTGTCTATAATTTTGGAAATTTTCAATTTTTCTGATGAACCGTTTTTAAGTGGAAAAAAAGTGATCGTTTTTACACTTCATCACCTTTTGCAACTTTGTTCATCCATCAACGCGTACATATAGCGTTTTCTTAGTGTAAGATTTTCCGCAAGGTTTACTTTGTATTTTCGTTGTTTTATCTTGTTCGCGCTCCACAGGTCAAACGGTAAAATTGATCATCATGAAAATTATCCCCCTTAATAATCCTCTTCTGGATTGAACCTGAATGGTTTTGAGGTACAACCGGGCGGATACTTTTTGAGATATTTAATTTTCAAATTTGGAAAAAAAGCCATTAGAATAACCTGTTGGGGAAAAATCGATTCTTGTTTCCGTCACAAAAAATGAAATTTTTACTGGATATGTAGATCATGTTGTCTTTAATTTTGGAAATTTTCAATTTTTCTGATGAGGCGTTTTCAAGGGAAAAAGTAAGAAGTGATCGTTTTTACACTTCATCACTTTTCGCAACTTTGCTCATCCATCAACGCGTACATATAGCGTTTTCCTAGTGTAAGATTTTTTGCAAGCTATACTTTGTAAGTTATACTGTTCAATGAAACTTACCCGTTCGTTTCCGATCTGCTAACGCGCGTTAAACCACTGCCTTTCCACCGTGGAAACTATTTCGATTTCCGGGCATTACGCGATTTGGTGTTGATTTCTGCGCTAACAGTAGTCAACTGATCAATCATGCCCGTACATCTACTTGTCATAGGCTCCATGTAAGTTCGAGATCATTCGATGCCATGATATACAATTCGAGAACAATCCAGTACGGCACCCGCCATGTGCTCATACCTCACGCGAAACCCCACGCGCATGACGTAGAGTGCACGACGTAGCCCTCCCCCTCCCCGCCGCCAACAAACCTCACGCCCACCGCGCATGTGCCCCGGCAATGCTCACCGTCCGTCCGGAATTTCAGTTTTATATATATAGATATTTGATATATGTATATTTGATACATATATTTACATATATTTACATATATTTTATGTATATGATATTTGTATATTTGATATTTGAAATTTTACTTTCAAACATTCCTTATTACGATGATGCAATGTCAAAGCCACCCAATTTTGAACTGTGATTTTTCCTCATATTTGTTGATACGAACACTCCCATATTCAATATAATTTTTGTGGTAAAAATCTAATACAAATTCGATTTTAAATCACGCGCCCGAATGCAATATAGGATGTCAATAATAAAAACACCGTTTGAAAGTAAAGAATATTTTAGTAGGCAATTGGGGAACAGAATGGTCAGTTAAGCAGTACGGGGAAAAACGTAGGCAGTAAGGAAATAAAAAGGTAGCACAGGTCTACTATACCCTTCTGGGCAGTAGGGTACTGGCAGTATAAGGTAATGGAACGCGAAATCGATCGATCTCGGGAGTTGAAAAGGCAGGTAGCACGGTGTATTATTAACTTATAGAATCTTCCAGATCTGTATGTGCGTCTGTGTGTCCGTCACGCTGGTTGTACAACATTCTTTCATTAAGGTTGGTGAGGGGGGTGGGGGTGAAGGGTTGGCGCAAGGTCGGCTGGGCTGGGTGGCTGAGCTTAAGCACGGTACACACGAACGATTACAGTTGCCCCAATCGCCAACTGGCGTGGGCAACTAACCTGAAATTGTTCGTGTGTACATGCCATCAATTCGATCGCTGTTGGTTGGAGTTGGGTAGGTGAGGATAGAGAGAGGTTCTAAAAACGGCAACGCCAACGTCCAACTGTCAGTAAACAACCAATGAGCGTGCACGAAATCGTGTGACGTCAAATATGACGCGACTATAGGACGCGATTACTCGTCCCTGATTGGCTACTTCCGATACCGCGCGAAATTGCCGTTCAATACGCAAGTTGACGATCCGATTCGGTCAGCCATGTTAGTTGGCGATTGGGGCAACTGTAATCGTCCGTGTGTACCGTGCTTTAGTGTAGAAGGGGTAGAGGAAGGAGGAAAGAAGGAGGAAAGAAGGAGGGAATGAGAGGAGAGGAAGAAAGTGTGGTGGGGGGTGGAGGTGGAGGAGTGGAGGAGAATGGCGTGGTGTGAAAACGATCACGCGTCATGCAGTGGTGAATTGACCCACGCTGGTTCTGGAACATTCTCGAACATCGGTAACACGTAATTGAGAGAGAGAGAGAGAGAGAGAGAGAGAGAGAGAGAGAGAGAGAGAGAGAGAGAGAGAGAGAGAGAGAGAGAGAGAGTGTGAGAGAGAGAGAGAGTGAGAGAGAGAGAGAGAGAGAGAGAGAGAGAGAGAGAGAGAGAGAGAGAGAGAGAGAGAGAGAGACAGAGAGAGAGAGAGAGAGGGAGGAAGGGGAAGAGAGAGAGGGAGGAATCGGGAGAGAGAGAGAGGTTGGGGAGAGAGGGGAAAAGGAGGGGGAGGGTGGAAGAGGGGGAAGAAGGAGATGAAGGAAGAATTGCCGTAGAGGGTTTGAGAGGAGAGGAAGGAAGGGGTGGGGAGGTGGTTGGAGGAGAGAGGAGTGAAAGTACGTAATTGCGTCCACACGGCAGAGTGGCTGGCGTGGTGTGAAAATGATCACGCGTAGAAGTGGAGGGCATAGTGCTGAGTTGGCCCTCATGTTTGAAACATGAGGGGTCAGTCTAGTTAGTATCTAGAGTCTTCCAGATCTGTGTATCTGTCACGCTGGCTCTACAACATTCTTTCGTAACAGGTTGGTGAGGGGGTTGCGTGGGTCGGCTGGGTGGTTGAGCGGAGAGTGGAAGGGGGAGAGGAAGGAGAAAAGAAGGAGGAAGGTAAGATAGTGTGAGACGAGTTGAAGGAAGTGGGGGGGAGGGGGGGATGGAGTGGAAACAGGAATGCGAGGTGTGAAAACGATCGCGCGAACAAGCTTGCAGGGCATGCAGTGGTCAATTGACGTGCTCATGTTTGAAACATGAGGGGTCTGGCTAGTTGAACATAGAGTCTTCCAGATCTGTACGTGTGTCAGTGTGTGAGTTCGTAACACGGGATGAGGGGTGTGGAGAGCTGGCGTGGGTTGGCTGGGCGGATGAGAGGAGAGTGGAAGGGGGGGGAGGAATGAATGAAGGAAGGAGCCAGGAATGGGTTGGAGGTGATAGAGAACTGTGGCTATTTGTTGGAGTGATAGTATGTCATTGCGTTAACACGGCGACGTGTAAAAATGATCACGCGTAGATGTGCAGGGCAATGGTGAATTGGCGTATTCATGTTTGAATCATGAGTGGTCTGTCTAGTTTTTTTTTCTCAAATACATTCTTTTATATTACTCTTGATACTCAATTTTTGTATTACGAAAAAGTTTTTTAAAATAATGTCTCTAATATATTTTTTTAACATTTAATTCTCTCATTTTTAAAAAATAATGCAATGTTTTTATAAATTTTGTTATACTGTGTCCGTGTGGCAACCGTTTTGGTGGAAGTGTTTCTAATAAACTTCTCTCTATAATACGTTATAAAACCTTATACACCATGGCCGGTAGTAAATGCTCTCGCCGTGCATTCTTTTCGCGTACTTCGCGATGTAGTGACACCAACAGACTTTATCATATTGTAAAGTTTACATTATGATAAAATAGGTTGGTATCACTACATCGTGGTTCGAATAAGATATTATTTCAAGAAGGCTGTATGTTGGCTGTATGTAGTGCAATGGCGACTAATCTATATGTCACTATCACTGGTCCAGCATTATCATTTTTAATGTATGAGAATGTGATCAGTGCTAGTAATCAGGTATGCTTTTAATACTGGAATAATACTTCAATTAGGCTCTGACCATAGAATCTGACCAAGGCAAAGAATTCATAGATCGGGATGTGTGACATCACACCCATCTGGCCAACTGAAATGCAAAGACGTGCTCATCCAGGAATAATCTTGCTGATGATTATATTCTATGACTAGGTCTAGTCCTAATCTTAATTCGCGGTCAAGGTGTTCCACAATATTAGGGTGGGCTAATAATGTCCCAGCCTAATATTGACCATAACGCCATCATAGGCCTATCAGTGTCATTGATTCTGGTGGGAAAGTGCTATGTTTTCAAACATTTGGTGGAGTTAGCAAAGTTATAGGCCTAGGCCTCGTGGCCTAGTTGCCTAGATCAGCTGTTTTAGGGTAGGCCTCGGCTACAATCCCCCGTCCCCAAAAGAAGCGAGTAGTAAACCCTAGCAGAGGCCTAGATGATAGATGGGCCTAGGCCTACTTTACTCCCAAGACGAGTTCATTCTTACAGGGGAAAGGAACGGAATTTCCCCGCAAAATTCCAGTTCCCTTGCCTATGTCTGCTAGGCCTAGAGGGCCTAGAAGTGCTGCTGCAGACTGCGTTGAGACTCCTAGCATTGAATTTAAGCCAACCGTATTCCCACGAACGTTCTTGCTGGTCATACCAACAGTATAACTAAAACTACTATTTCCAAGAACTGTTTGTGCCATCTAGACTAACAAATACTATTTCCACAAACTCTTCCTGCCAACAAGACCAACGTAGGCTACACCATTCACATGAACTGTCTGTACTGGCAATACTGGCAAGACGCGTAATCTCTGTTCCCATGAACCAGCGTTCAGATATTGGCAATAGCAGAGCCGCTTCCATTTCTATTCCCACTAATGGGTCCACACACCACACTTCCTAGTCGCACATGGTTATGATATTTAATATAAGTCAAGGTGTGTAGAGTTCTCGATTATACTTTATATAGTCATCTTACAACGCACATGCTGCGTTTGCCTAGTTGTAAAATTATATTTCCGAATGAAGATCAAACCCTTGACCCTGAGCAGGATTGAGAAATATTGCCCGGCCCCAAAAAACTCGGCGGGTTTTTGATCCAAAAACCCACATGAAAAAACCCGGCTGAAAGTCGGTTTTTGGGGTTTTTGGAAAATATTCATCATCAAATAGGCCTACCAAAACACTTCATAATAGTTTTATGAATTACCTAGGTTTAATCATTTTAATAATTACATTGCTTGTACACAACAAATATTTCCAGAATTACAGCTATGTATGTGAGCTTGAAGGCGCTTTAAACGAGTTACAGTAACGACTAACGTAAGAAATAAGAATAATATCACCAAAAAATTACCAAAAAATAAAACAAAAAACCAACTTAAAAAGACAAAATAGCACACACTGTACAAAATGGTAATTTGTTACTCATGTTAGGGTTGTCTTAAAAAAATCCCAAAACCCCCAAAACCCTGAAAAAACTCTCTGGGCTGGTTTTTTTCAATAAAACCCAGGTTTTTCTCAACCCTGACCCTGAGACTGACAAGCCAGTATGCATACTAACTGCCAAGTTAGGGTAACTGTGTCGACTTATTTATGTACACGTAGTTATCTCCACTACAATATCATATCACGGTAAAAACTGATTCTGTACTGTAATTACTTAGATCTAGACCCTATAGGCCTATATTTAAATGAGATTGATACCCACAATTAAACACAACTAGGGCCTATATGTATTGGGCCTAATGGATAATCATGTATTTCATTTTTATATAAACAAGCGTACGTCGTAACTAATGAGGTGGTTGTCTAGCTTTGAAATCATTCCACTAGGCTTACAGATCTCGCATTCTTGAGTCCACAGCCCTCTGTGTGATCAAATGAACCACTTGCTACTGAGAACTGAGATTAGAGAGCCCGTTCGTAGGATGAGACGTACGTGACTCACCGATCGCTAGGCTATTGCACTTGAACGATGGTTCGTGGGAATAGTACGTTTGTTGGTCCTGGGCCGGGTCCTATGAATCCTTTGAGGAGTTCATATGCTGTATTCTCAACCGGATCTTTTTTGGGTCATGTTGAGTGGTGGTGGATGATAGTTAGGGTTAGGGGTAAAATCGTCAATGACTACATTAATCACACAGTCCCAGAACGGTTTAGCCAAATTGATTCCGTCTGTAATGGTTTAAACGTTGTGACAATGACATACATGTTGATTTTTGACAAAAAGGATGTAGTTCCAAGCAGTTGAAAATGTGATTTGGTTGTGTCAAATTCCAAAAATAAAATGAAAAACGAATAAAAAATAAAAAAATACGGGCAGCGTTATTCGATTTCAAAATTGTTTCGTCAAAAACGATTCAGGGCTTCTGATTATCGTGAAATATTTTAATCATTTCAGGCTAAGTAGATTTGACTGAACAGTTTCCTAGCTCTGTGTGATGAACGTTATCATAAACAGCATCGCGCCCAACTCTTATTTTTTACCTGAATTTGGTGTCTTTGGAGTCATCTTGATTATATGTAAATTGCATGAAATGCACACAAAGAATTGATCATTTCATTGTTTAAAACTTACAAGTTTGGGTACGGGTACCATGGCTTATCCATAGAGCACTGCCATTTCACTGGAAGAGAAGCCATTGCGGCTTAACCCCGCCGCACAAATAAAGACATATTATTATTATTATTATTTTTATTTAATCAATTCTCGGTTTCCCGGTGGAAGGTTCAATGGAGCGGGTACACATGCGTACCAAACTGCCACTGAACTTATATTCAATTACAATTATAAATACAATGAATTACTTCAATGGATATTCAAAAATTTTCTTACAATGCGACAAGAGTTCAATATGACCGCTTTCTGCATTTCGATGAATGTATTATCTAAAATATCAAGAGTTTTTAGACTTTTATGGATTCCGGTTGGTATCACTCCAGTTGCCGAGATTATTACAGGAACTATGGTCACTCTCTTCAGCCCATACAGTTTTTTCAATTCTTGAGAAAGCTCAACATATTTAGCAATTTTTTCTTCATGAGTTTTCATTAGGTTCTGACTTAGTGGTACAGCTATATCAATCACACAACCAACTTTTGCCATTTTGTCGATGTGGACGATATCAGGTCTATTGTAGTGTATAGTTTTGTCCGTGATGATAGCTCGGTCATAATACAACTTACAGCGTTCGTTTTCCAATATAGAGCTCGGATTATATTTATAATATGGTGTGAGAGCGTCAGTAAAGTGATACTTATATGCAATTTTCTGGTGAACAATATTTGCTACCTGATTATGCCTATGCAAATAATCAGTCTGACATAACATTTTGCAGCCTCCAATAATGTGGTCTATAGTTTCTGCTGTGATGTGACATTGTCTGCATGTGTCATCTATAATATCTTTGTTCTTAATGATGAATTTGTTGTAATTTCTGGTATTGATAACTTGGTCCTGAATGGCACACATAGATCCTTCTGTTACCCCAAACAACCCACCAACTGTCAGCCACTTGTTCGATGCAGTCTTATCGACGTGTTGTTGATTCAACTGGTAGAGATGTCGCCCATGCAGTACTTTTCTACCCCAATCTTCATTTTTCTGGCCGGTGCCGATTATTTTTTCAATCGGTTTGATCACCCTGTCATTGAGATTGAGTGGTGTGATATTCTTATCAGCAGCAACAATCGCTGTATGTAAAACTGTCTCCTTGGAGTAGAAATATTTTCGTAGCGTATCTATTTGTTTGTATCTCATGTTGGAAAGATCAACGAGTCCTCTACCTCCTTCAATGCGCGGAAGTGATATCCTTTCCACCGCAGATTTGGGATGATGTTTTCTAAATTTTGTCATCAACACTCTCACTTTAGTTTCCAAAGACTGTATTTCCGTGTGAGACCAGTTTATTACTCCAAAAGAATAAGTCAGTATGGGTATAGCGTATGTGTTTATAGCTTTAATCATATTTCTTCCATTGAGGCTTGTTTTCAATATTTCTTTTACTCTGCTTACAAATTTGGATGTGAGATTTTTCCTGATAGTTTTATTATCTATCTGTCGTGATTGAACGAATCCCAAATATTTATAACATTCGCCTTCAGTCATATTTTCAATATTCTCATCATTTCCAACGTGAAACTGCTCCTCGTCATGAATCTTACCCTTCGTTATGTTCAGTACTTTGCACTTGTCGATACCAAACTCCATGTGAATACTTTTGCTAAATGCAAGTGTGATACCTAGTAAACTTTTCATCTGAGAGTCTGTGGCTGCATACAATTTCAAGTCATCCATATAGATCAAGTGAGACAATGTATGCACTTCTCGTCGATCGGATCTTATTTTGAATCCGTACTTTGTTTCATTCAGTAAATTTGAGAGTGGATTCAATGCCATGCAGAACCACAATGGACTAAGTGAGTCACCCTGGAATATACCCCTTTTTATTTTCAAAAATTCCGTATTTATCACTTCACCATCTACTTTGAGGTGGATAGTTGTCTTCCACATCGCCATCAACTTCTGAAGAAACTGTACAATAGTTGGATGAATTTTATATATCTCGAGAACTTTGATAAGCCACGAATGAGGCACAGAGTCATACGCTTTTTTATAATCAATATAAGCAGTATGGATATTTCTTTTGCTCTTCATTGCTTGTCCCATTACAGTCTCATCGATAATCAATTGCTCTTTACAGCCCTGAGATTGGCGTCTGCAACCCTTTTGTTCTTCAGCAAGGATATTGTTAGCAGAACAATGCGCATATATCTTGTTGGTGATGCACGAAGTGATTATCTTATAGAATGTGGGCAAACACGTTATTGGCCGATACTTAGCTGGATTATTCGTCTCTTGATCTTTAGCTAACAGTGTAGTTCTCCCTTCAGTCAAAAATGCAGGAATCTTTTCTGGATTCTGGATCATGTCTGTCACATTTTTAGCTAATAGCTCAAACAGATAATCAAATCTTTTGTACCAAAAGTTCTGAACTTTATCCACTCCAGGTGCTTTCCAATTTTGAGTAGCTTTTATTGTTAAACCTATGTCTGCTCTTGAAATGACATGAAATTGCATCCTCTCAATGTTATCCATCCTTCTTTCTTCATACCCAACCCATGGAGCACTTTCATCATGTTGAACAGGACGGCTCCATATATTTGACCAAAAGTGCGTCACTTCGTCACATGATGGTATACCTCTGGGGGTATCAATCGTGTTGTTCGTTTCACTCAATTTTCTGTAGAATAACTTCTCATCATTCTCAAACAATTTATTCTGCTGCTTACGTTTTGACAACTCCTTGTAACGGCTTAGTCTCTTCACTAGTGCTCTCAATTTTTGTTTGAGAGTATCTGCATATTCTATTAACTCTTGATTAGGTTTTTCATGAATCGTGTGTATTTTCACTCGTTTACATATCTTGTGTACCAATCTCTCAAGTCTCACTGACCTAACACCACTAACATACTGTAACAATCGGCCAATATCTTTTCTTAGATTTTCTATTCGATTCTGCAATCTCTTCTCCCACGCCGGTTTGCTTGCAATTTTAGCTAATTTGTTTCCACAATTTTCCTTAATCTTCAATCCAAGACACCTAACCACAGTAACAGCTCCGCAATACACTGCTGTATGAATCTCTTCAAAAGAACTGTCATCGTTCAAGTATGATGGAAAGATGTCGTATTATTATTATTATTATCATTTTAGTAAAAGTGCACCAAAACAATCTCAATATGAGTCACTAAAAAATCAACCTCATCCATAACCTGTAACCAAAAGCCTTGACATAAGTCATAATACATATCATTTAAAAAAAGTGTGGGTGCGATGCATAATGTGACATAATTACCGAGTCAGGTAATGACCCGAAAGAAATGACCGGGAAAGGTTTGAACTGCAAAATTAGTGTAGTTGTCCATTCGACACAAATCTTACCCTACCTAACCCTTAACATCAATTGAAAAATGACTCGGAGAATTATCAGTGAAGGATTGTCTGTATTTTAGACATCTGAAAAGTTAGTTTGCTGGTTGGTTGGTTTGATGGTTGCAGCACAATCCCAGACGCTTATGGCTCTTATTAGCGATTGATGTCATCACTTCAGGGTGAGGGGGTATAAGAGACTAGAGGTAGGCCTTTAGTAATCGGGGTAAGCGTTGGGATCAGTCTTAAATGGCATGTGCTAGTGACATTCAGTAGGCCTACTAGTTGAAGATTAAAATTGAAAGAATATTTTGGCAATATTTATCTAGTTTTCATTGGGTAACAACTGAATATCCAACAGTAAACCTACACTTGCTTTGAAATATTCGTGGTACAATATTCTTCTTTTTAATTGTATGACGTGTCTTAAAGTACCAGGTATATCTATTGTCTACTAGCTAAGCGGATTAAACAAATGATTCGGGGTTTGGTGATATAAGCATGAATTTGGGCTCAAATGCTCAGAAAAATCAGCTGATCAATCTCAGATAGGGTGGGAAAAAAAGTTCACCCTTGTGACCGTGGCAGGGGTGAACAAATTTGGGGATGCCAAATCAAAATAATTGTTTTGGGGATAATGGTCTGATCAAAATGTATTATTTTATCACCAGTTGATGGATGACAGATGTTGATTTTTCTGTTTTTTAAAAATCTTCGTTTTTTATCAGGGGTGACAACAATGTTAACCTTGACATTTTTTAGAAAAATTCATAACATTCAGGGGTTGGATGCTGAAATCGTCAAATCATACTCAAATGCTCTTATACTATGGGTCATCATTCTTAGATAGGGTGGGAAGAAATTCATCCACCCTCTTGACCATTTCAGGGGCTTACAAACTCAGAGGTACGGAAATTAAATCAATCGTACTGGGGTACTTGGTTGTGACAAAATACCTGATTTAGTCAATATATAGCATAAATAATTGATCACCACTCATATTTAACTCAAAATAAGTCAATAATTCGGTCAGGGGTGACCATAATGCTTCTTAAAATATCTTTGTTTAAATACTGGAATATTGAAGTTTTGATGGTAATAACACTGTTTTTCAATCGAATAACCACCATAACCCTTAAATGAAGCTAAAGTTAATCATGATCCGTTCAGCCTATATCAGGGGTTAAAAAAATTTGGAGTAAATCAGTTTTTGAAAAAATACCGAAATTGAGGGAATTTGTTTGTTTGGAAGATGGTGAAATTGATTACTGTTATTGTATGGATTCACAAATATTCAAAATACATCAATATATTACGTAGGGTTGACCAAAATTGGAGACTTATGATCCAGAATAGAAAACTCGTAACTTATGTGGTTTTAATGGAAGGATAATAATTATAATCTTTGAGAAAAAATCGTTTTAATATTCTGACCGATCCTATACAGAAAGTGGCAAACTTCAAGCATGCTTTTCTCCATAGTTTTTTGTATAAATAACAATTTTCATTTCTACCCTTAAAACGCTGCAATCTCCTCTACATTCATACGACGCACAACAGGGCTGGCAGCTAACTAAGCATGAGCATTTTGTTGGTAAACAGTTGACCTTGCATTTGCAAATGATGACTTCATCACAAGAATGCATCGAATCTGGGATGGAAGTCGACTTTGGCTCCCAAATGGCCCCTTGGTGTTTAATCCATCCCCATTTAGATGGATCTGAGGATGGAGGAGATGCAGTTCCTGATGTTTCTCAGATAATACCTGCTTGTAATGTTGCTTGCAGTGTGTGAATCATTAGTGAGTCCTGGACCCTTATTCTCGAGATTATGAGATGAGATTATTATGCTATGGTATTTCTTAGCATTTTCAGTGCGATTACTAGAATTCCACCTAAATAATCTCATTTCATAATCTCATAATCTAGAGAATAAGGGTCCTGGGTTGGTGGTAGATGTTCCATTTGTCAGTGCTTTTGAGTGAATAGTTCTTTGTGGCAGCTATTGTGGAACAATTGTGATGTTTAGGCGACCTAATCCGCTTAGCTATACATGGTGCACACATCACAGATTAGTATAGTGCTGATAATTTATCCGTCTATACGGCTTCGATCAATGAACTCGGTCAGGGCTAAGAGTCATATTTCAACGGGTGGTGAAAGTTAGTTACTGTAGTGATATTCAGAAAAAAGAATTAATTTCTGTGGAACAAATTTGCGATCTAAAATTTGAAATACGTCACATTTTGAAAATTATGCATTGCCATTTAAATTTCAATAAAATTATCCCCTTTCATTTATTTGCTTACTGTTTAAATAGTTGGTTTCATTGTGAGTGATGAATAAGATTACTGTATTGGTTGAACATGTAAAAATATACTGTCATTTTGATGTCAGCCCGCACTCAAGAACCTGTGTTCTTACGCGGGCCTCTGTTGATTTTACTATCTTCACTCATATTATGTATCAGTTATTGTATTACGCAGAAGAAAATGAAATGGAAAGTGAAATGAAATTGATCCTGCTCAACATATTTAATTAAGAATTGATAAGTCTCTAGCCCTACACTAATACGTATCAAATCTTTGTATTGGCATATCTCAGCGGTTGGGAACTTGCCACCATGCATTTTTGTGCAACTGCAAGAGATCTAAATAATTATAATAATCAATTATAATAGTCACTGTAGGCCTGTAGGCCTAGAACACTTATGATGCAATACGACTGAACTAATTTACCTTTCTAGTTTATGTTCCCATTAGGTAGGCCTACTATAGTCATTTCTGAGACAAGTTTTATTTACAGCAAGGATTTCTACTGGGTGAAGTAAATCACAATGTAATAAATTCGATAAGTGATTCGGATATTCAAGACCAAAAGACAGAAATAAGTATATGTAAGTATAAACCATCAAAAGTCTAGTCTGTCAGAGACAGAGCATAAAATCTAGTTAAGGTCTATCACAACAGTTTTAACGACTGTTCTAGTCGAATGGTCTCCGTTTTGAATTAGCTTGAAACGACCTCGGTTTACAATTGAGTCGAAACTGTTTGAAGGGGTGCATTAGAGCCAATCTTGAAATTTATACTGTTCAGTTGGTATGTTTCAAACTTGTTCTTCTTTTCTCTTTTCAGTTCATTCTTAGTTCAAAATTAAATTAATCGATAAGCCATCCTCATTTGCATGTAAATAAATCATGAGCCTGCCATGACTGAGAATGAACATTAAAAAAGCGGCAACCGTGTTTTTGCCAAAAAAGTCACTGTATCCTGTTTGATCTCTTTCATAATTTGTAGGTTCTCTTACTAGAATAATTGTTATTCAGTAACATGGCACTGTGATTCCTTACGTTTCACAAGTCAAGGTGTGTAGAGATGTTTATGAAGTATATTTTACACAAGTTGAGTAGTGTTTTGGAGTATATTTCAAATAAATATCTTGCTCATCTTGGAATGCATATGCTGCGTTGCCTAGTATAAAGATATACGCTGTAGGTGTGAATATCCACATAACGAAATATTTATGTTATCCAAATTACAGGCATCACTTCAAGTATTCCAATACCAGACTCCGAGATACTCTGCAGTGCTTCTGGAAAAGTGGATGTAGTAAAGCTTAAATACTATTTGAACGACAAACTAAAGGTATATAAATAGCTCTTATCGCCCTATTACTGTAAGTCCTCTATTACCTGATAGGTGATAGGCCTACCTTTAGTGCAGCTGTAGACATTAAATTATACCATGTTTCCACTTGACAATTTTTTTCATACTATACGAATACCGGTAGTTATTTGGTCAAAGTAAGCAGGTAGGCTATACTGGATTATATTTTTGCCATTGCTGTACTATGTTCCCTTGCGTGCATTAGGCCTAGCCGCCATCACTGCTGTCCATTTATTGTCAACAGACATCAGTTAAGCACAAAGTGAAAACGTAAATAGACCTACCCGTATGTTCTAATAAAGTTATTTGATGGTTTGTCCAACTGTTCGCATTTTAATAGGAGTGGGAGAACGTGTGCAGTTCCACAGGAATTCTATGTTGAACCGAGTAACTGGAATAATGTCGGAACATGCTGTTCAATTACATGAAGATTGCCCTTGCTTGAAACATTCAATCTACGTAGGATTCCAAAAAGTGAATAAGTAGAGAAAGAGCGGATTCCTGCTCTTATTAGGAAAGATCATAGGCCTACTTCTTCTGCATATGCTGTAGAAGTAAGAAAAGTTATGTAGGCTAATGTTGATGAATAAACTTATTCCAGGCCCGCAGGCTTATACGCCTTCTAACTCAGAAATGATTTTTTCGAGATATGTTCAAAACAGTATTTATTTACATATATTTAAAATGGCCGAGTCTGGTGACACTCATGTGTCATCAGGTTTTCATGTTTGTGGACCTCGAGTGTCCCCAGCCTCCCATTCTGGCGACACTCAGGGTCGCGTCTTCGGTTCGCGGGCCACTTTCCGGATTCGTTCGGGAGGGATTCGGGAGGATAATTTAGTTGTAATTTTCACTGCTAGAGTGCACCCGACACCAGTTACCAATAAATAATCTACATATAAAGAAGCTTCGTTCCACCTGCCGGCGGTATATGCGAGTTTTGGAGACTAACCTAACCCAATAACCTTACCTACCGTCTGCAACCTGGCTTTGTCTACATAATTGACCATGTTCCTTCACATATAAACTCTGAAGGAACCAATTTATAAAAATATAAAAAAAAGTCTCAGGCGGGATGCGATTAGAGTTCCCTGTGGTGGGAGTCAGGTGTGCTAACCATTGAGCTGCAGTGATCGGCTACATACGATCGTTATTTTGGCCATTTAGTTTATTGACTCGGACTCTGACAAAGAAGCCGAACCCTTTCGAACGAATCCTGAAATTAAACTGAGTGTCAGCAGCCTCCTCGAGCCCTAAAGGCTGATGACACTTGAGTGTAACCAGACACTTGGATTTAAAATACATGTTGTACATAAGACATAAAAACATGTATGCACTATGCAGTATTACTGAAGTATTTATATCTAATTAGTTACGGTAGTATGTTTCAACAGCAATTGATGGTTCTAGGCCCAGTTGACATTCTCAATACGCCCATGAGAATACAGTATGCCCATGAGAATACTTGCAGTATGCAAGTTGAAGTATGCCTACAGACAGGCTATGGGATGACTTATGAGTACATGTAGAGATAGGATAGTGATGCAATTGCTTGTTTTTAGATATAGCCAGGAGAACATGCAAAATTGATTATAAATCCTTTTCATGACTCAAGGGTTCAGAATATACGACTTTGATACTGCATGTTTTGCTTATTTTGGCACTTTTTCTTTAATGGTGCTTATTTTGGCATTAATACTGCATATTTTGCTTATTTTGGCATATTATACTGGCATGTTTTGCTCATTTTGGAGGTTTTGTGTGCATGTAGAGAAATCCTTTTCTGCTTATAAAAACATATTAAACGATAGGTGCCATAATCTGACGCCAGATAATATTGAGCAGATTTTGGTAAGCCACTGCAAGGCAAAAAGTAGCATGCTGATGTAAAGTGACGTTAGGCATATTAAGGTATTGATAAAACTTTGAATGTATTTTTAAAAAGTGTCTACATATTATTACATCTTATTTTGCAATTTGATACCACTAAAAGCGCTTATTTGGCAATTTGTTACTGCATATTTTGCTTATTTTGGCACTTTAATACTGCTTATTTTAGCATTTAATACTGCTTATTTGAAGGTTTGATACCGTACTGCATTACTATCCTGTCTCTACTTATGAGGATACAAACATCACAGTTTGTAATTGTTCTGAACTTGAGTCTAGGGTCTAGTGTATAATGATTAGGGTTGCCGTTCGATTTTCGATTATAGGTTTTCGATTCGATTTCGGTACCCTATGTACTTTTCGATTTTCGATTCAATCGATATCGAAAAGTTTTCGAAGATCGAACGCGTATTCGCTTCCATTGACGCCCATCGTTCCGAGATTCTCAGACGGTTAGTTGTCTCGAGTTAATACTTGTCCCGCTACACGTGCGTCTAGTCCTTATCTAGTCGTTTTGACGTGAAGTGTGGTTTTGACTTTCGACAAGTCTGAAGTGATTGATTGACTCCCGAAGTGTATTATTGCTTTTTTAAATATCTATCATGATATATGAAACGAAATTATACATGCGGGGCGGAGGAGTTTGGTTTGGAAAAAGTCGAAAAACTATGCGCATCACGTAGATGATAAAAACGTAATCTTAGATGAGTAGTGTTCCCAGTCTAAGAGAAATCTAAGAGAAAAAAGCAAACTAGAATATTAAAAATTGTCCGGAATATAAGCCGAGGGTTTTTCTCGCAATTTCAAGCCTAAAATTCACCCTAGGCTTATATGCCAATCTTGGCCTACAATGAGTAAAAAATACATGTTTTGCTAATTTTGATTGTGCGTACTCGACCCGCACACTCGTGACAACAAACTCGACTTGAAACTGCGAGATATTACACTAAAAAAATGTTAAATAAATGTTTCATCTTGAAGAAGCATGATTTTCTTGATTTCGATAATTTTTATTTGACACGTAATTCTACTGTGTGTGGTCAGTCATTGTCTGACCTTGACGAGCAACGAGACAAGACGAGACTTTAGCGTGTGAAAACACTCGGGACGGCCGAGCACCAATAGAATCGCAATACAAAATTGACTGAATTCTACCCCGGACGTGATGATTTATGTCATTATTAATTAGTTGGTCAATTTCCAATGACTGAGGAGAGAACGTAGTTGTGTGTATGGTAACATTATACTTATATATAGCGCGTGCGGGGTATATAAACATGGTATTTTGCTACCCAAAACGTTTTTTCTCTTCGTTTTTTTTATTCGATTTTGATTCGTCAATTCGATCGATTTTCGATAAAAATGCAATCGATTTCGATTCAATCGATTTTCGATATTGTACACTTCGATTTCGATCACGAATTTTTTATCGAACTGCAACTCTAATAATGATGTTATGCTGAGTGGCAGAAATGTGAGAAGAGAAGAGGTTATCACTCAACCATCTGAAATAATTACAATACTGTATAATATAGATGCAAGCAGAGGACTTATTCGTAGGCCTACTCATAAATCATTTCATCATTCTTTTTTGTAGATTATTTGCAACAGTCATTTAAGGGCTTCTAGTCTTGAAAGAAGATGTTGATTATTTTCTTAGCAATAACCAGCTGCTTTGATTAATGGCACTATTGAATGACGAAAATAATCAAATTAACCCTATTCTCTTGCTTTTAACCATTGATGTACAAGAATCATAAAAATTGACAGCAGTTATTGGGGCCGTTGACATCCCAGCCAATATAGTGGTGCACACGAATGAGCGCATATAATCCAGTATAGTGTACTACGTACCACTAGTACAAATCTTTGATGTTAACATACTCTTTTTTTCAGGAAATTGTTGGGTGGTACAGCTTCAAACGCAACCTTGGTCTGCATCCTCATTTGCTAGATAGGCTGTTTCATAAAGCATTGTGCAATGTGACGAAGAATCATATAACTCCAGATTTGTTGACGATGTGCTTACTAAACACAACTGTAAATAATATAGGATCAACTCATATTTTCAATCACAAATTTATGAGATATAGTAACAAGTAAGTCAAGTTTATCATAGTACTATGTTATTCATTTTAAAATGCATTGCTCTTGGGCCCAATTTTACGAAACTGGATTAAGCAATAGTTTGTGGATTCATTTATTGTCACGATTGGTTACATATGTTATTTTCGTACCTTTAATTAATAGTTAGTGGATTAGCTCCCTAAGGCCCGGTTTTACCAATCTTAGTTAGGGTGCTAACCACTAACTATTAATTAAAGGTACAAAAGTAACATATGTAACCAATGGGGATAGCAAGTTAATCCAGTTTCGTAATACCGGGCCTAACTAAGATTGGTAAAACCGGGCCTTATTGATTTATATTGGGGCTTAAGAGGCCGCAGGCGCTCGTATTTCACGCCGCAAACTCTCACGGCCGTAATTTTTGAGATATCAATATGATTGTTTTTGCATTCTGCTGATAATTGAAAGAGGGAGGTTATCGCATTTACAGAATTTTGAACAACAAATTTGTAATTTTTCAAATTCTTCAAATGGAAAATGAAAAAATTTCTAGTTTACGGAAACCTAGATATATATTTTTGAATATCGAAAAATAATATGGACTGTGAAATATATCAAAAGTGTGAGTAAGGGAATTAACGGCGTTTACGAGAATATGAGTTCGGCGGGCTAGTCTATGGGCTGCGCCTAGTACACGATGCATGTTAAACTCGAGTCCGAAGCGAGCGAACAACGAGCGCGTGTAGCGCGCCTGCGGCCTCTTAACAACACACTGCAATGATAACTCTGAGACCGAGAGGGTCTGTGGAGTCGGATGAATAATTAATGAGTTGAAGGTAAGTACGGTAAGTGTGAAGGTATCTAAGGTACATAGTGGGAAGGAAACGATCATAGCCTGCATTGTGGGAACCATCGTCATTCTGACATTCACAGCTAGACTACAGAGGTAAATCACAAAAAACCTTTGTAAAGATGGTCGGTGGCAGGGATCAAACCTAGGTGCGATCTATATTCTCATCTTCCTGTCTCTATATAAATTATAACTACAATACAGTGAATCCTCCATGCATTGTTCCTGGATCCATCGTTTCCCTGCTTGTATCATTCATTTTTTTACACCCCACTACAATATAATCAATGTTAAATTTTCCTGGATGGATGGTTTTATTTTCTTGGTCCTTGAAAAACGATGGATAGAGGTTTCACTGTATAGGCTCACTCAATAATAGCATGCTTATAATATGCTGGCGCAAACTGCTCATCTTTAGAAATTAGGTTTGGTTAGAACAATCTAGAACAAGTTTGAAAGTACGGTAGCTTGAAAAAATGTTCACCTAACAAATTGTCTACTACGTACTAGGATAAGGGTGTGTAAGGTCTATGTGGATAAAATGGCAGATACACAATTTGCGAGGTGATTGGCTGCAGTATATTGTGCCTTTTGACAAAAATGTAGCTTCATCGAGTGCACGTCAAATTAATGGCCTTTGTTAAACAGATCATTTCATCAAAACCCCATTTGTTTGAAAGTTTGTTTGTTCCCCACTTTGATTATTTTGGTTTGTTGAACATTCGGTTTTTCGAACAAATGGGATTTCAATGAAATGGTATACGTAGGCAACAAACCAGATGACTCTGTTTTTGAAGCTATACTCGAAGCATTTTTTCGCTATAATGTACTGCAGTTGTTGCACGAGGCTAAACGGTGAACGTGACGGTACAAATTTACCTGAATTTCTAAAGGGTGGGCTCATGTGATAACTACAAGTGATTCAAGTAGAAAACCTTGTGGCTTAGACGAGAGGAATTCCAATAATTAGGAATGAGGGTATTTATTTCAGACATACACTAGGCCTATGGTTACTTTGAACTAGATAGAAAAAGTAATGCGTTACTCTCTTTACCTTAACTTTTACTACCCAGCTATTACGGTATGTGCCCATATTAATTTGGCCGAGTCACTGAATCTACATTAGGCTCTACTCTTTGAGCGTTCTCATTATTTTTACAATTGCAAATTTCAATTACTGTAGGTCT
This sequence comes from Brachyptera risi, assembly GCA_964007535.1. Lineage (NCBI taxonomy): Eukaryota > Metazoa > Arthropoda > Insecta > Plecoptera > Taeniopterygidae > Brachyptera > Brachyptera risi. Next base: position 32,870,162 of record OZ023326.1, on the reverse strand, counting down.
ATTTTGTATGTGTTTATTATTAGAGTAAAGACTAAATAGTAAAAACAGATGAGGTAGCCCAAGTGCATGACTATGCTGTAATGATATTATGGAACAATAGATTCATTTGTGAAACACATTGTTACGCACAATTTAATGAAAAAGTTTTCATTGCTCATTGAAATATTAATGTAAAATGAATACATATTAGAATGTATTTCAAGAGTACTTAAATTTATTTCAACTCAACTCTTTTGATTTATTGGTAGTTAGCAATGAATGATCATATTTTCTTTATAGTGGGCATATAGAAAAAAGGTATCATGCATGATTTTTTTCCATGATGTCAAGGTAGTTAACGTTGACTAAACTTTGTTTATAGTTTGTAGGCATACGTACAATGAAAAGCTTTTGAATTGGCTCATTGTCTCATCTACTTGAAATCATATATTAGAATGCTGATATATGTGATTTAGTCCTTTAATCCTCTGGGGGTGCATTCCTGTACAAGATAAACTCGGTCCTGACTTGAACCTATTGGTTAACGTGTATTGAAAAACCGGAAGTAACCCGCTTAAACCGGATGAAATTGTACTGGAATGCACCCACTGGACAATGTATGATGCAATAATCTGTTAAATTATAAATTAGAGCCCGACCAAAAGTTTCTATAATATCAACAGGCTTAGAAATATTGGATCTCATTTCTTAACTTCTTGGACTGCTCTTTACCCCCATGAAAAACTTCAATAAACAAATACAAAATCTATGCATGCATCTTGCCCTGCAAAACAACCATGACTATGATTAGCACAAAGCTGGAAAACGGTTTGGTAAAATGGAATTCAACCTGAAAGAATTCAGGTATTTTGACATAGGCCGAGGTTTTCTCAAGTGACGATTTTCTTCAAAAACGATCAAGTTGCAATACGTACAGTTCAAGTACTTAGCAATTTGTCCATGTTGCCCCAATGGAATAATATATAGGCCAAAATGGTGTGGAGGGTCATGTCTACAACTCTAGGTAAATAAAGGTATGAGAAAAACAAATGAAGACAGCATCTTTCAATATTCAAGCTGTTTTGGTCAAATGGATTTAAGAGTATTGTGATATACCTAAAGTATTTGAACCGTTTCAGGCTGACCTAAATCTTTTCCCAGCTCTGTGATGAACGTAATCTGTGGTTCCTTGAAAAATTATATTTCCCATGTAACCTAGCTGTTGGTGGGGTCGTAAGGTTCCAATTAATGATGAGCAAAATTTCCCTAGTAATGTCACCATTGGTATTTGCATTCATGCACTTTCTGCAGAATGTATACGTCATTGATACTGTTTCGATTTTTATGAAGTTGAAACTAAAATTGCAGTGTGGGGTAGAGGTATGTGGTCCAATGTTGATAGGCGAGTCATTTTCAACATGGAAATACTGTAATTATGCACCTCTTCTTACATTTCAATATGTTCTTACAATAACCTCCGTGAGTGAAGTGAGTGTTCTTGCTTCCCGTTGCGGATAGCTATAGTTCTAGATTAAATTCACATTTCTTTGAATTTTCAGCCAATTCGAAGCACTTCCAATGCGAGTACATAATCTGGGTGAAACTCAAAACTCAGAATACAGAACCACTCCAAGTGCAGTAACATTAACAAAGACGTTCAAATTTATAGTCGAGTCTACTTTACAGTAAGTTCTATTCAAATTTAATTGTAGTTTTGAATATACAAAGTGAAATCTCTATTCAAGCAAAATGTGAACTTCCTTCATTCTTGTTCTTGCTCCACTGTTCAGATGGATCAACTATCAACGTAACAAAAAACCAGTCATCGCAAATAACTAGGGTTGCCGTTCGATCAAAAAATTGTGATCGAAATCGAAGTGTACAATATCGAAAATCGATCGAATCGAAATCGATTGCATTTTTATCGAAAATCGATCGAAGTGACGAATCGGAGAAAACATGTTAGGTAACAAAATACCATGTTTATATACCCTGCACGCGCTATATACCGGTATAAGTATAATGTTACCATACACACAACTACGTTCTCTCCTCAGAGAATCGACGAACTAATGATGACGTAAATCATCACGTCCGGGTAGAATTCAGTCAATTTCGTATTGCGATTCTATTGGCGCTCGGCCGTCCCGAGTGTTTTCACACGCTAAAGTCTTGTCTTGTTTCGTTCCTCGTCAAGGTCAGACAATGACGGACCACACACAGTGGAATTACGCGTTGAATAAAAATGATTGAAATCAAGAAAATCATGCTTCTTCAAGATGAAACATTTATCAAACTTGTTTTTAGTGAAATATCTCGCAGTTATAAGTTGACTCCGTTGTCATGAGTGTGCGGGTCCAGTACGCCCAATCAAAATGAGCAAAACACATATGTTATACCGATTGTAGGCCAAGATTCGCGTATGAGCCTAGGGTGAATTCTAGGCTTGAAATTTCGAGAGAAACCCTTGGCTCATATTCCGTACAATTTTTAATATTTTAGTTTGCTTTTTTCTCTTAGATTTCTCTTAGACTGGAAACACTATTTTCATCTTGGATTACGTTCTTATCATCTACGTGATGTGCATAATTTTTTGACTTTTTCCAAATCAAACTAATCCGCCCTGCATGTATAATTTCATTTCATATGTCATAATAGATATTTAAAAAGCAATAATACACTTCGGGAGTCAATCAATCACTTCACACTTGTCGAAAGTCAAAACCACACTTCACGTCAAAACGACTAGATGAGGACTAGACGCACGTGCAGTGGGATAAGTGTTAACTCGAGACAACAAACTGTTCGAAAATCTCGGAACGATGGGCGTCAATGGAAGTGAGCACGTTACTCGTGACGCCTTGCGCTACTCTTCTGTTGTACGCTTTCGATCTTCGAAACTTTTCGATATCGATTGAATCGAAAAGTATATATCGAAATCAAATCAAAAACCTATAATTGAAAATCGATCGAAATCGAACGGCAACCCTACAAATAACTGACTGAAAAGTCTATAGTTTTCTAAAAATGGTGTGAAACGTGTATGTGCGACAGAGCTTATTAGCCTCATTTGTTTTTGATGATCAGCACTGATCTTAAAGTAGGCCTTTGTTCCATATTATAGAGTGTAAGCTCCCATAATTATGGTAGGCTATATTTAATATTGTGTTTCAGGACGAAAGACAGAAAGACTGATATTGATTTGGTGAGTCAAGTACACTATAATTTGCAGAAACATCTCCAGTCACTAATCGATGACATAGCTATTTCTGAAATGCAGATAGCTGAGCTAGAAGCAGCAAACAATGAGCTACGAAACCATTCGGGGCCAATTTCAAATGGTAGGTAGGATACTATAGAGGTTCTTGTAAATCAACTTTCAATCTGTCACAAAAATTTCCCTATTTTTACTGTAGTCATAACTTGACGAAAAGCAGCCCTTTTAAAGACAGGCAGTGATTTATCTAGTGGTGCTAGTAGCCTGGTGAATCTTCCAGATTATTACCATTGTTAAATAAAGTTTCAATGTTCTGCTTATATGATATTCTGATCTGATTACGGGACTAATTAATTATGGCCTAGACTCACCTGCACATGTAGCCGAGTGGTTAACGTACTTGCTCTATGTGATCCGGGAGGTGAAGGGGCATATCGAACGTGGTTCGATCCCTGCCACCGTCTATCTTTACAGGGTTTTTTGTGGTTTCCCTCTATAGTCTAAGCTAATGCTGGGATGGTTCCTAGTTCCTACAAATAGGCCACAACCGCTTCCTTCCCATTACCTAAGAAACCTTCATCTCATCATCCCATCAATCATTCATTCGACCCAATATAAAAAAATGAAAATAAAAAATGGTCTAGACTCAATTTGTACAAACTTAACTGCACCAAAATATGAAGAATTATTGCTATTCAATTGAGATTTGTTTTAATTTTAATCCCCTACTGATATTTCAGAAGTTCTCCTACCTCAGTTACTACAAGAAAATGCTACCACTTCTGCACCAATTAGTAGTAGAAAAACTCTTACGTCAAAACGATCGGGAGATGGCCAGGATGTTACCTATGAAGAACGTAATTCAAATAACAAAGTTGTAACTACAAAGAAAGAACTTTTTGGTAACAAGACACCAACAAGTGTTGATCCGTTCGAGAAAAATTTAAGTCCCGAAATAGAAACAGCGATGGCTGCACAGCTACGGAAGCACCAAGTCAATACTCCCCAAGTGTTGCAACCTAATAAGGGCCGTAGAAATCAACAGCCAGGATATCGTAATCTACAACAGTCAAACTCAGCGCAGCAAATGTGCCATGATCCACTCGGATCTTCTCCTGCATCAACTCCTGTATTGACACGAATTGATTACTCGCAAGCTGTCAAGAAACCAGGCAACGTGCCGGTCAATCAGGACACGTCTCATCCTAAAGGCTCCAAGAATTGAGACTGTGGCATCATGTTTTGAAACAGTGTGAAACCTTTTCTTGTGGATATAATGTAAAAGCTAGGCTCACATCTGTAAGCCCAAGCCATTTTAATCAGTTCAATATAGGTCTACATAGGGCTGTAGGGTATTGTTGGCAAATATTTTTTGAACCAAGACTTTGAAACGTATAATGAAACCACTTGACAAAATGCGGCGTGCACAACTAAGCGACAAACTGTTCAAATAGCAATGTTGCTCGCTGGGTAATGTCATTTAGTTACGGCCCGAGTTTGGTTTCCTGTAGGAGTGGTTTATGAGAAAGTACGTATTTAAAATCCTTATTGACCAAATGCCAATTTGAAATGTTTGAACGTACTAAATTCAATTTTTTAAAAAGTAGCAGCAATAACATTTGTACCGAAAGCCTCGGCCTTACGCGGCCAGTTCTCTAACCCCACAGCCATTATGCCATGTTCATGTACAGCGTGAAATTTACTTGCAAGAGCAATCCACAATTTCTGTGTGGTTGCCATATAACCTTGGTTGGGTTCACAGCTTATGGTGAAGTGGTTTCATTGTTTGTTTCTAAAACATACTGGTTGGAAAAAATACTCAAGTACATCTAATGCAAATTCTGATGAAGATACTGAAGAGAAATTCTATCTATGTTGAATAGCAGTGACTTGTTTTCAATGACCTACCTAATCATAATGTTCTTACAGGTTCCTCAATCTTATTATCTGCCTTGTACATGGGCATACCGAGTGGTTAAAATCTTAAACCGTACTAATTGATACTTAACTATGCTTGCTGTGGATTTTTGTAAAGTAATAAATTAATAATGAATGAAAATATCATCATTTTTGTGACAAAATTGCTCTACGGCTTCTCTCACACCCAACTGTTTTGAGGTAAATAAAATACAAATCACAATACACTGTTGGGTGATTCTAATAACTACTGTGTAATAAAACTACTTGGGCCTACAACAGTCAACAATGATGAAATTCCACCAAACTCGAATGATGCTGGCTAAATGAGATTTTTATAAGTGAGGAATGACAAAGAATAGTATATGTAAAAACTATGTACTATATTATTTGCATAAACTATATGATGAACTAAAACTGCACAATAGACGAATCGAGTTGATTGCATAAGAGAATTCGTAGGCTGATTCAGCCCGTATTTTTATACAGTACTTGGTAAAAGTAAAATTGTATTCATTCTGGAATTTTATTTAAAAATCATTTATTGAAACAGATATAGGACTAGTGTGGCATGTTTCTAATACTTTTGTTTTGATATGAATGCTGCTAAAAACTAAACTGATGCATTCATTCTAAATCACAAGAACACTTGTTTGTTATTGTGGAATTATTGGTAATAAATTAATGGCATAATTATGTATTGTCTCTTCAAACTGAGAAATTATTTCTCCATTTGTTCCTGAACATGCATATCAACATCACTATTTGTTCATCACTGAAAGAACAATACACTGTTTTTTCACGACAAAATTTCAAGTTTTTTCAAGCTTCATCTACTGTATTCATGTAGTCAAACTAAATGGAACTTATGGAATTATATTGACATAAGCATACTAAAATTGATTTCACTTGGATTAATAATTGATTAACAAATCGACTAACAAATAACGGGTACCCCTAAAATATTAATTTAAAATACTTGGGAGTAAATACTAAACACAAAATGAAATATATAAGACTGAATGAAAAATGAAATATTTTTTCAAAATACGTGAAAATTACAAATAATCATTGAAATACAAATGTATGGCGAAATGATGAACATAACAAAAAATAGTATATATAATTATTCAACATTTAGGCCTAACAAATGAAAGTAATGAAAGTATAGGTCTATATATTTATTGATTTTACTGTATATTTGTAATTCATAACTTGGATAATTGCAGCTCATATTAACTTGGTAAGGAAGACTCGACTAAATAAGTACAGTTGGGACACCATATTACTAAAGCTGTGCCATACAATTTTAATTGTCAATAAGTAGAATGACAGATTATCATTTTTTTGTTTAAGTGAGACATGGAGAAACATGAGACGTAGGGACAAAACAGGTTATTAGAGCACAACCATGAATCTAGGATTTGCATGAATCATTATTAAATGCCACTGAGACAAGTGGTCAAGTGGATAGCATACTGAACCATCATTCAGAAGATCAAGGTTCGATTCCCACCATGGTCAACCATCCTAACGGGTTTTTCGTGGTTTCCCTGTGACGTTCCTAGGTCAATGCTGCGATGATTCCTTAACAACACGCCACGACCGACTCCTTCCCACTTTACAAAAAGTTAAAAGTAAACACCTTGTAAAATAAACTTTCATCTCATCATGCTATCATCTCATATCATTCACAGACAATCATCAGCACGGTGCGTTGGTGAACGCAATTTAAATGCATAAATGAATAAAATTATTGAATTCCATTGCTGATATTTGGCACCACTCTTATTCCTAAGTTATTAAAGCAATGGACCAACATGGTCTATTGGTAGCCATACTGGTACTGTAAAATTAACTCGTATTGTATTTTTATTTATATTGGGTTCAATTTTTTTATATTGGCTCACAGTCGAGAAGAGGTGCAAGAGAAAGTAGAAAGATGTGAAAAAATGACCTGGGAGTTTGGGATGAGAATTAGCACGGAAAAGAGAAAAGAAATGGTGATGAGCAAAGAGAAGAGAAAGATTCAAGAAAAAGTACACCTGCAAGGCCAAGAACTGGAAGAAGTAGAAGAGTTCTGATACTTGAGAAGTGTTGTCAGTAATATGGCAAAAGTAGAGCTAGCTAGAAGTGAATGAGAGAATAGCAAAGGTAGACAGACTATTTCAAAAAGTAAGAAGCTGATTTGGAACCAAGAATTTCCGAGGAGTGGGAAGATACTCACTCATCATGTTTACTACTTGCCTATTTTAACACATGGAGCAGTTGCATGGTCAATGAACTGGAGAGAAGAAAAAAAGTTTGTGAGGAGCATAGCAGGAACGAGAAAGATGGAGAAAAAGAGAAGCAGAAATATAAGGAACGAAGTGGGAGTGCAAAGGATATCATTTAAAATGGCATGGGAGACTCGGGTGGTACGGGCATATGCGGAGAATGGAAAAGGAGAGGATACCGAGTACAATGTTTGAGATAGCAGAAAACAATGGAGCTAAGAGAAGAGCTTTTAGACCAAGAGAAAGGTGGCAGGAGGGAGGAGGCAAGTTTGAGGTAGTCAACCAAGGAGAAAAATGAGAGGGTGGTGGGAGGATAGAGAATGGTGGAGGGAACTTGTCAGAAGAGAAGAAGAAACGGAGGATAGTAATAGTGAAGAAGAGGAGGAAGAAGTCGGAACTGGCAGGAACAGACTGATACAAGAAGTCTGCCCTAGAAAATGTGGTGAAAACACCCCCTTGCCCAATTTAATTGATTTTCTGGGTTTGAGAAGTAAATGATATGTATATACTAGCAGGTGTCGAGCGTCGTATACGACGTTCCATGATCATGAACTAAATGGTGTAAGTTGTGAATGTGTTTGGCTTTGAGTATATATTGAAGATGGGCCAAGGTGACCGAAACCGAGCCCAAACCCTCACGCGGACGAAACCGCAACCCCCGCTCGACAGTTTCCTCACCTTCTCGTTCTCCCCTATCCAACACTACCGCCCGTTCACAGCACCCGAAACCACTGCCCTGCCAGGCATTTCATAGAGCGAACGTACGCACGCTAGGAACACACAGATTCTCCCTCCCATGATTTTATTAGTTTAGTTAAGTTACGTATTGTATTGTATAGTTACGTTAAGTACGGTATTGGGTTTAACGACGCAATGTAGGGGCCTACTGATGATTAAGATTTGTTGGCGTAGGAGAATGATATGTGAGACGATGGGATGATTAAATGAAAGGTTATTTCATTAAGTATTTTTCGATAGTAGGAAGGAGTCAGTCAAGGCCTGTTGTTAAGGAACCATCCCAGTGATGACCTGAACGACAGTGGGAAACCACAAAAAAACAGAATGGTTGACTATGGCAGGAATTGAATCCTGGTTTCCTGAATGACGCTTCAGTGTGCTATCCACTCGACCACTTGTCTCAGTCTCATTGTATTAGTAAAATTACAAGACTGTACTCAGGGTAATGGCCTCATGGTAATGGCACATTAAATGGCTCTAATCTTTTCAAGATCAACTGAACATGGGAAGATGTGGGACATCTAAAACTTTCTATAAATGTTCATAGAACTGCCATTCTGGCAGATTTTTCAATTATTATTAATGCAGTAATGCTTTCAAGAACATGCAATTTTTCTATTTAAAGCAGATCTATCGGATTATTTGGAATGCCTGTGACTTCCCATATGGTTGCTGCCAGTCTTCTTGAGTGCTCTAACACACATGAACTTGTTGCTAGTCCCAGATGGATGCAAAACAGCTCATAGCAGTGTACTTTATGAGGCGGCGTCTTTGGAAAACATATCTCGACAAGTTTTCTGAAATGCACAGTATTACACTATTATTGAACAATGGATCATACTTTTACATTTAAATGTGGACCAATCACAAAAATCGTTGAACCCTCACTAGCAGCAGGATGGCTACAATGCATTACTAGACAAAAGTAGGGCATGTCGCCGGCTTCTTATACATTCAATTCAAATAACAATTTTCATACTACAGTGAAACCTCTATGCATCGTTCCTGGATCCATCGTTTTCCTGCTTGCATCAGTCATTTTTTGACATAACCAATGTTAAATTTTCCTGTATGGATTTGTATTTAACTTACTCATTACAGATTGTTTTTAGAACAGGTGGTAATGATTACTATCATGAAAACAAAGGAAAACAAACACACATAGCCTACTTGATAAAATTATACATTGTTATTTTTTCTTAGCTCTCTTCTTGAATCACTTATCTTCGTTATATTCTTCAACTCTTCTTCCAATTCATTCCATTCCCGCGTCGTTCTCTGGATGAATCTATATTTCCCTACTTCTCTATCCACTCTCTCCACTTCCATTCTTACCCCTCCCCTTGTACTTCTTTGTAATCCCTTTCCAAATCTATTGCTCAATTCCTCCCATCCTGTATATTCATTCTCGACTCTAACAAAATTGCACATTCTTTCTATTTGTCTTCGTTTTGCCAAATTTTCCCATCCCATTTCCTCAATCATTTTACTAGGTCTTTCTATAACTCTTCCCACCACATCCTTATCGTTCCTGATAATCTTCCAGCGCTTCTCTCTCCCCAATACCCTTCTTGCAGCAACCCTTTGGACGTTCTCCACAGCCTTTATTAGTCCAACTTCATGCAGATCCCAGACTGAACTAGCATACTCAAGCATTGGCCGAATCAGACTCGTGTATGCCTTTTCTTTTATTTGCCTCCCTGTCCCCTTCAACTGCCTCATAATGAAATTCAAGGATCGTATTCCCTTTTTTGAGACATTTCTAACATGATCCCCCCAGCCTAAATTTTTATTTATGTAAAGTCCAAGATATTTGTACGCTTCTACTTCCTCAAGCTTGGAATCTCCCATTTTATAAACTTTATTTTCTTTTTTCTTGTTACTGCTGGTAGAGAATTGCACCACTTTACATTTTCCAACATTCAGTCCCATTAGATTCATTCTAACCCATTCATTAATTCTATCCAAATCTCCTTGTAACTGATTTTCCTCCCTCTCACTGTTAATTATGCTATATACCACACAATCATCAGCAAATAGACAAATTCTTGATTTAATTCGTATTTGGAGATTGTTTATAAATATATTGAATAGAAGAGGTCCAATGACACTCCCTTGTGGTACCCCAGAGGTAATTTAAACCATATTCGAAATTTCATCACCTACTTTTACTTTCTGTGATCTACCTTCTAAGAAGGCCTCCACCCATTTTGTTATCTTCTCATGTTTCGTTATTTGTTTCAAATTTGAAATTAGAAGTTAATGAGGTACTTTGTCAAAAGCTTTTTCAAAAACCAAAAAGACGGCAGATATTTTACCCCCCTTGTCTAAAGTATCAGACAACTCCTGTGTGAATCCTTGCAGTTGGGTTACACATGAGTAACCCTTACGAAAACCATGTTGTCCGTCAAATATTCCACCATTATTATCAACAATAAATTTAATTTCTGTATCAATTACCCGTTCCATGATTTTGCATATTGAGGAGGTGAGGCTAACTGGTCTGTAATTACCCAAATTTGATTTTCTCCCCCTTTATGTATTGGAGTGATCACTGCTCTTTTCCAGTCCTCGGGCACAGTTCCTGAATCTATTGAATTTTGAAAAATTATCATTAAATATGGTATTATCTCTTTTCCCGCCAACTTGATGAATTTGTTATTAATTCCATCATGTCCAGGAGCTTTATTACTATTCAATTTATCAATTATTCTCTGGATTGCTGTCTCAGTGAATTTGATTTTGCTCTCCTCTATTCCCAATTCATCAATTCGATCATTCTCTACTTCGTTCTCCCCATCCAAAGGCTGTTTTTGAAAAACTTCACCATAATAATTATTTAATGCATATGCCTTTTCCTCATTCGATATGAACTCCACTCCTTTTCTGTCAATTAGAGTTGGCATATCATTTCTACCTCTTTTAGTAGTATTTATGTACTTATACATATTATTCCAACTTTTATTCGCATCCTGTTCATCAAATATCCCACGTAGAAACTTATCCTATGCACTTTTCTTTTCTTTATTCAGGTCTGATCTGAATCTTCTTCTCATTTCTATGTCTCCCTCTTTACCTCTATTTATATTATGGAACTTTCTTGCTTTCCTTTTCAATATTCTAATTGATTTATTATAATAGATTGAATCTGCATTTTCAGATATCAATTTATTGGGAACAAACTTCTCAATAGCATTTAAACATATGATTTTGAAACTGTTCCATTTTTTTGTCTATATCCCCCTTCTCCACAATCCATTTTTTTCTCCAATAATTTAAATCTGCCTTAATTTTGTTAGTATCTGCCTTCTTATACAACCAGACCTTCTTATGTACCTTTATTTCATCTTTTACTTCAGTTGCAATTAATTCTACTGTTGGATATTGTGGTCACTGATACCAACATCCACTATAGTTCTCAACCATTTTTCCGGTGGTCTGACTAGGATAACGTCCAAAAGGTTATTACGACCTGTCCCAGTTGATCTAGTACCCTCGGTAACCGATGGCACAAATCCTTCACTCCTTATTTCATGAACAAGTTCTAGCCTTCTATTTGTGGTACTTCCTACAGTCCCTTCTTCCCAATGTATTCCCGGTAAATTCAAGTCTCCAGCAACTATCACATTCCTTTTATGAGCACTTTCAAACACTCTTTCTCTAATCTTGACAAGAATATCATTAGTAGAATTTGGTGGCCTATATCCTGCTATTATCATAAGGATTTCTGTTCCCAACTTAATTTCTAATCCCATTAGCTCTACTGCGTCTTTTATCCACAAGATTCTCCCATGTAACTCTTTTTTTAATCCCACCAATATACCACCCCCATGTCTATTTCTGTCTCTTCTGAATAAGCTGTAACCCCCTACCTCTATCCCCTTATCGGTGTAGCCATCGTCCAGCCAGGTTTCCACGAGTACGGAAATATCAGGATTTATACTGTCTACTACTGTTCTTAATTCGTCTAGTTTATTGCATATACTTCTGCAATTGACTAGTGTTATTTTTAATGCATTTTTAAATCCCCTCTTAATATCTTCCTGTTTTGATCTGTCTCCTTTCTCCATATTACTTCCTACCTGGAATTTTAATCATTTTCCTGCATGGATTGTTCAGTTTTCATGGTCCCTTGAAAAACTATGGATAGAGGTTTCACTGTATTTGTATAATTTCTAGGTGAACAATTCATTCATTTGGATATTTCCAAGGTTATGACATACAGGTTGCAATTAAATTTGGACCTACATTACATTGAAATGTTTATAGTCACTCACAGGGCTGAAAATATTGTTCTTAGATATTCTTTCTCCTATGAAAGAATGATCTTTCTTTTCCCTTCTATCATTTTTTGCAGGTTGAAATTCTGGAGTGGAGTTTTAAAATATATTCAGTTATTCACTATATTTACTATGAGTCTATAAGAGGAATGAAACAGCTTGTGAGTTGGTTGCCCGTAAGACTTACTTATAGAAGTCACCACATAATATTCCTGGAATTGGCAAGTTTTTCAAAGCTGCAGTAGGGAATACTTTTGTTCTTAGCGGTGAACCCTGGAACAGCAATAGAAATGATTATATTTTCAGTTTAAAATCAAACAGTGTACCGGTAGTTACTTGAAAATAAAATGTTATATTACCAATGCGTCTTCGAACCACAAGAAATATGCATAGTTGAATGTTGTGTCCTTCCACATGATGGCTAAATGACCTTCTTGCAAGTGTGCTCTACTGAATGCCACCATTGTCCAGATTTTCTTTTTCGTCAACGAAATTGTTTCTTCTGAATTAAAATCCAGACTAGGAGCAGTAACACGATGATTTGTGCGATCAACGTAAAGAAAGTGAACCAGACCTGGGAATTCTTCCAAATACTTATTGATGGTTAGGGAAGCTCTCGTATCACTGCATTAAGGACGATAACGAGTAGTGCAAAGACAAGACACAAAAGCCATAGAAATTAGAAACCAATATTTTATACAACACTTGACTGTCACTAAACTTTAACCAAAATCTGTGCTTCGTCCTACTCAAGCTGTCAAGTCACTTACATTTGAGTTAATCAATGGCGGCTTGTGTTCAAGTACTGCAGAATGACAGCACTCCCTATGATTTTCCCTATTAATGTCATTTTTTAATCGATTTAATTTGAATAAATCATTTCTTTCATGTCGTATGTTTTCTCTAGCAATTATTGTTGAGAAAAATACAGCTTTATCAAAAAGTATCAACAAAAATAATGTAATCATCACTTGTTGAACATCCACGGCTTCAAATGCATCATAAAATCTACATGCCGCTGAGCGCCTGTAAGAATGCAACCTTTTAAACACGTTCTGATTTTGGTACACGTGCTCATAGCTGGTCAAAGAATATGGGTGAAGAGAGCAAGCGGTGTGGTAGGGAGCGCGTGACGTTAGCCTGACCAATGTGCTGCACAGGGTGTCGCACGCTAGCTCGAACTTGTCTAAACACTGCGAGACACCGTGGACTCCTTGCTCTCGTGGAGCTTATTAATAATTGGGATAGTTCGGTACTAAGCTTTCGGCGTATGGCATTCCGTAGACCCACTAATCATGAAAATCAATTGAATTAATCGACTTTTAATTTTATGAAAACTCAATGTTTAAATTAGGCCTATACAAACCAAATGAATACATCGAATTATTTGCATTATGGCAGCAATAAATTCAAAATATATTTTTTTCAATAAATCCACACAAACAATTGGTCAACAGATTTTATCCAAGTTATGAAGAAAATGAATATTGAGATCTGAAAGTGGATGTTAAATGAGGAAATTGCCTCTATTTTATGGGAGAAACAGTGGTCGAATTGGAAAATTTCTCATGGGGGGATGGTAACTCGTGTCACAAAAGGAAGCGCTGAGAGGATAAATGGGGGGGGGGGGAGGGTCACAAAGCCCTGCAGGGAAAATGTGAAATCATGTTTTTTATACTGTTTCACAAGTTTTGGTAGTCTCTACTATATGTATTCAAGTATTTTATAAATTAAATCAATTTTTAGGATAGGTTTTACGTACAATGAAGCGAGGAGGAACCAATATTTTGTACAGGGACGTCGTTAGGATTTGTGTACTGCGGGGGCGCACAGATTACATGAATAAAATGATCGCCCAGCTGGACACCTGCCACGCTCAAAAAGGGGGTCTGGGGGGCAGAAGCCCGCCAGCAGAGCCCCGCAGGGAAATTTTCACCATATGGACATTTTCTTAAGAGATTTTTGCGATTCACGAGTGGTTTTGGAGTCGTATAATTGCATCATCATGGACATTTTCGAAGCTTTACTTTCACGATTTCTCCCAGCAAAGCCCCGCAGGGAATTTTTTTAAATAGACCCATGTCATTTTTCAAGTGATTTTTGATATTTACAAGCGGTTTTGGAGTTCAATGGCCAAAGTTATTTTCAATAGTATAATCATTATGGACATTTTCAAAGCTATTTTTGCGATTTCTCTCAGCAAAATACTCAGCAGTGATTTTTTTGGAATATGGTCATTCTTCAAGTGATTTTTGCGATTCACGAGCAGATCGGAATCTAATAAATGGTGATAATTGAATCATTAATATAGAAAAGAAAAAAGGAAGTGTAAAGTAGTAGAGTGTATACTGAAACAATTCATATTAATAAGTCATCAACTCATCATATTTTATTGTGTTTATTCGTGGGTCAACATTATATATTTTTAAAGGAGGATAAGTTATTGGGGAGCGCGAATGTCGATTGGGGGGACGCGCGTCTCCCTGAGACCACCTAACGACTGATTTTGTATATAACATAACGATGAGTTAATTACCCCGGTGAATTACCTCGAAATGTGCATTCGCTCAAAAGTAGGCCTATCGGTACCGCGACAGTGGTAAACTGGACTTTAAAGTGTAACATGTAAATACACGCAAATTACGCAAGTAAAACGCTAGATTTTAAAATTTAATTAATAATCGAGATACTATATAGGAGGAAAACTGATAAGTGGAATGGTATCGGTTTCAAAACACTTGAGAAAAATATGAAAATAGAATATACCAGTAAAAAAACATTATTTCAGGGGGGATGGTGTATGCCACCTTTTCTCTTTGGGGGGATGGTTTACGCAACGTTTTCTCTTTGGGGGGATGGTGTAAGTGAGTATTTCTCTTTAGGGTGTGGCATCCCCCCACATCCCCCCCAATTCGACCAC
>OZ023326.1:32808965-32854635 GCA_964007535.1 Brachyptera risi | reverse complement strand
ATATATATGTATATATGAATCCATTATCGTTTTAGGGTATCATCGTGTTAAGTTAATAAAAATAAAAAAAGTATCCAACATCTAGGTATACTTTGTACTCAATTTCACACGATTATACCCTAAAACTATAATGGATTCATCAATTATACATCGTGAAAGTTTCAAACTTAATTTATATATATATATATATATATATATATATATATATATATATATATATATATATATATATATATATATATATATATATATATCATTCTGTCTTTTTTAATCATATTCTTCTATCAACACATTTTTATATCTAGTTGTAGGCCTAAGTTTTTATATTTCCTATATTTGTACAATGAGCAAATCTTTGGATTGAATAAAATAATTCTTAGTACGTATTTTAATTTCAAATAATAATTAAAAATAATAATTAAATAAATATAAATAAATATAATTAAAAATACAGACCTGGATAAATAAAATACCGATACTATTCCCACAAACATTGGTGCGGGTCGTGTCAACAGCAACCAAAACTACTATTCCCGTACTATAAAACCTATTCGTTCGTGCTGGCAAGACCAACATACACTATTCTCACAAACCGTTCGTGCTGACCTGTAGTCTATTTATTTGACCCGTCATTCGAGTTATGCCATTAGCAGAGCTGCGCGGCCTTTTCTATTCCCCTAAACGTGCTCACTATTCACATTTTCCATTTGCACGGCACATAGTTAATTTGATTGCCTACTATGGACTAATGCTATTAACGTGAAGTCATTCAACGACATAGACAACTGTTTTAACCCCAACCATGCCTACTGGTGGTTGCAGTGGTGCTACCTACCATATCTTCCTGATGTGGAGGGTAAGAAGCAATAGACAGGCTTTGTTAAGACAGGGCAAGCAAATCTTAAAAGACTAACTAGATTATATGCTGATAATTTCGTTTCTGTGGACTTATATATACAAAAATAACTTTCTCCATATCCCAATGTTCAAGACACCATTTAAATGATTCCAATATTAGAAAAATATTCCCGAGTGAGGATCAAACCCTCGACTGTGATAACAACATGCCAGCATACAAACTACCAAGCTACGGGAGCTGTGGCAATTTATGTAGTTATTTCTACCACAACATTATTTCAAGATGAAAAACGATATCGTAAATTGATTGCTTTATATTCAAATGAGATCAACACCAGCAATGGAACACTACAAATAATGAATAACCAGGTATTTGATATAAACAAGCACAACCAATCTATCTCGTTTCAAACCTTTTTACTAGGCCTAGGCCCAACAGTATCTCACATTCTCAAGTTTACTCTCTTTCTGGACCCCTTTCAAGGCGATCCAATGACCTACATGCAACGGGGGAGTGAGGTTCGTGAAGTCGTTTGTGGGAATAGAAGTGGTCGCATAGCTATGCTATTGACACAACCAGAACGATGGTTCATGGAAATAGAAGTAGCCGCACAGCACTGCTATTCTTAAGATCCAATCAACGGTTCGTGGAATAGTACGTACACATGTGGGACGTGGGAAAAGACACTTCGTAAATAAAAAATGCATCAGTTTTAATGATATTCAATACTGATGATACTGATGATTTAATATTTACTAGGCAAACGCGTTATGTGTTTCCGCGTTGATGGATGAGCTACTTATATCAACTTATATCTTTGGATTGGTTATTTATATATATCCTATACACCTTGAGATCCACACAATTAAGTCACTGCCACCGTATAGGGTGTTCGCACATAACAAACGACAAACAATCGTTACTATAGCAATACAGCTACTAAATATTTAGACTACTTAATATTCTGATTGGTCAATTCCAACTGGTGCACAATGTTGTCTCTCTCTTTCAACAATGGGTGACGTCAGTTGAGAATACCCTATATCCTAATTGATTTATATGATAATAAAGAAGGCTTTGTTTTAATCGTTTACAGTTAATTGGTACTTGTTGCTTGTATTTAATAATCTTAATAGCTTCGAGTGATTTACGAAAATTACATTATATATTTTTTTACATCAAAACGGCTGATCCGATTTGAGTGAAAGTTCGTAATAATGTGTATCATCATTATATTGAAATTTCCTGAGAATTTGAATTCTCTCGGATGAAATATTTTTGACAAATTTTTTCCTCTGGGTTATTCTTATGGGATTTTTGAAAACTTTGAAATTTATGAGTTTTCTCAAAAGAGGTTGAACCGATTGCGCCTCAAAACTATACTTTATTGAATTAGATAAGGGCACTTATCTTAAAGGGCACTTTTGTAGGCCAAGTTTCAATGTATTTTGAATTCTCGTTTGACCTGTGGAGCGTAAAAAAAAAAAAGAGCACTTTTTTTCGGGTATAGTGAAATTGAGTCTTGGCTTCGCTCATCCAATAAATATAGTGGCATAGAAGCGGAATGTATTGCAAAATTGTTTGTCTACAGCAGCTGGAGATAGGCCTGAGACCCTTATCATAAATTCAATGCACCAATGTACAGAGGCATATAAATTGGGTTGAGGTTCATATACTCTTCTGCTTTGTGCTAGGTGCAACATGCTTTGAGCAACCGGCAACATGCGCTGAGTGCATGAATACGTTTACTGTTGAGCACTGTGACGACGTCATAATTAAACTTCAAATCGTCATTATGTATTAGGCCTGCCACGAAAAATTCTTTAAACTTCCGCCAAATGTGTCCAATCAAACTATATGAGCTTCTTCATGCTTTTGGACCATTAATTGCTCAAATAACAGGACTTGACGAAAACTGATAACTCGTGCAGACCGGTTTATTAATAGCAATCGACAAATTGGGTCCGACAATTTAGACAAGTAAACAAAACTTCCCTCTGCATAGTGGGTCGTTTCCTCATGTTGCCTCTGGAAAAGATGAATGTAGCCCATCTCTTGGTCATTGAGTTTATAGTGGTTTATAAACTCAATGTCTTGGTGCACGAAGTGTCCTAGCAAGTGTTCATGCAACTGGGAGAAACTTGGTCTCTAATTGGTCAGCATACGTTGCCCATTCCTCAAAGCATGTTGTACGTACCGGTAGCACAAAGCCCGAGAGTAAACGTACCTTTAGGTCTACGTGCATTCACAATTATATTTTAATAATCAAAATTTCACTAGGCCTAGGCCTAGTAGGCCTACAAGATGCATGGAGGCATTGAGTAAACTCAATGATGGAGGGTTGGTTTGCCAATTGGAGATGATATCCTCACTTCCTACCTCTCCCATATTGAAAATATGTTCCAATTCATGGTCCATAATTAAATAACTATTGACTGTGCATAGATAAGTGGTGATGAAGGAACTAACTTCACGTGCACGTCGGTTCAGCACAGCTGGCATCAAGTTTGCCAGCCTATCAGCCGTTTCTACAAAACAACACCAGATCATTAAGTATAGAGGTTTAGGTCTCTATACTTAATGACCAGATAGAGCAGCAATCTTTAATTCTCAGAAAATTACTTAGGAAATGGAACGTTTTTTCAAATTAGTGAAGTCACCATCTCCCGGCGGGAAACCAATGCAACCCTCGATCATTGAGTTTATAAACTCAATGCCTCGATGCATCTTGGCCTATAGTATTTCAACGTGTAACGTGTTAAGATGAAGATATCAAGTGGTAAAACTTGGTATATACATGAAATAGACCTACAATTCAAATCACAAATTTTTTCATATCATTGTTTCATATAGCACATAGGCATAAGCACTCACAATTTTATCGGATTATAATGTAAAACCAGCTAACCTTATTCTCAGGAATTAGGCCCTGAGCATGACCCAACTTTCTCACATGTTTTAGGAATTTTCTGTTATACTTCGAATATAAAATGTCATTTAGCTGATCAAACACCAGAATGCATTCCATTGTTTTTGTAATAATTACAATAAAAAGTACGCCTATAATAAAATATGGTAAGTTTATTGTTCCTCACATCACAAACTTGCAAGTTTTGTAATTTATCTCGATGAAGATTGACGAGTCGAAACTGCCGAGCTATAGTGTAATTTTATGAAGGAGACGATTTTTCGAGCTGGCCCGATTGGTCGAGTTGAGGCTATTCACTGACAGCCAGCTGATCCAACATTGTGTACAAAAAATTAATCTCAACCACAGTGTAATTTTCATCATTGGTGTGTGTATGAACCAGTAGGAAGTTGGCTCCCGGCTCCCTGGCTCTCTGGCTCTCTGGCTCCCTGGCTCTCGACGGAGAATGTGGCGCAGCCAACGCTTGAAAACCGAATGTTACTAGGCGAAAAGTCAATGTGAAGTTGGCTCCCGGCTCCCTGGTTCACGGCCACAGAAATTAGGAATAATAGAAACATTTTTTAAATTAGAATTTGGCGTTGTCCAAAGATGAGACTGATCACAGTCGTCAAGGAGCAGCCCCCCAGCAAAACTACCGTCTCAGTTTGGCTTGTGCACATCAAGTTTACGAATGGAAAAATACAAAATTCCAAATTTGATAGAAAAAAATGATTTTTTTTTTTTTTACGTCAAAAATTGAAAATGTCCAAATATGACACCCTATAGAAATCACACCTGACACATATGGGGATAGTACCAATTTTTCATTATTTCTTGTGCACATCAAATTTAGCGACTAAAGGGAAAATGAATTCGCAAAATTTGGATCATTTTTATTGAAAATTCTATAAATTCCAAATTTGACGATGTCCAAGGAAACCCCATATACAGTTCATAGGCCTATTTTTTGTCATTCGGAAAGTGTTCATACATCGGCTTGTGCACCCTAGGTTTTCGAGTAAAAAAAAAACAGTTAAAAAACATTTTTGGGAGCCAGCTTTTTGGAAAAATAGAAACATTTTTTAAATTAGAATTTGGCGTTGTCCAAAGATGAGACTGATCACAGTCGTCAAGGAGCAGCCCCCCAGCAAAACTACCGTCTCAGTTTGGCTTGTGCACATCAAGTTTACGAATGGAAAAATACAAAATTCCAAATTTGATGGAAAAAAATGATTTTTTTTTTTTCACGTCAAAAATTGAAAATGTCCAAATATGACACCCTATAAAAATCACACCTGACACATATGGAGATAGTTCCAATTTTTCATTATTTCTTGTGCACATCAAATTTAGCGACTAAAGGGAAAATGAATTCGCAAAATTTGGATTATTTTTATTGAAAATTCTATAAATTCCAAATTTGACGATGTCCAAGGAAAACCCATATACAGTTCATAGGCCTATTTTTTGTCATTCGGAAAGTGTTCATACATCGGCTTGTGCACCCTAGGTTTTCGAGTAAAAAAAAAACAGTTAAAAAACATTTTTGGGAGCCAGCTTTTTGGAAAAATAGAAACATTTTTTAAATTAGAATTTGGCGTTGTCCAAAGATGAGACTGATCATAGTCGTCAAGGAGCAGCCCCCCAGCAAAACTACCGTCTCAGTTTGGCTTGTGCACATCAAGTTTACGAATGGAAAAATACAAAATTCCAAATTTGATAGAAAAAAATGATTTTTTTTTTTTCACGTCAAAAATTGAAAATGTCCGAATATGACACCCTATAGAAATCACACCTGACACATATGGGGATAGTACCAATTTCTCATTATTTCTTGTGCACATCAAATTTAGCGACTAAAGGGAAAATGAATTCCCAAAATTTGGATTATTTTTATTGAAAATTCTATAAATTCCAAATTTGACGATGTCCAAGGAAAACCCATATACAGTTCATAGGCCTATTTTTTGTCATTCGGAAAGTGTTCATACATCGGCTTGTGCACCCTAGGTTTTCGAGTAAAAAAAAAAACAGTTAAAAAACATTTTTGGGAGCCAGCTTTTTGGAAAAATAGTAACATTTTTTAAATTTAAAAAATGTTTCTATTTTTCCAAAAAGCTGGCTCCCAAAAATGTTTTTTAACTGTTTTTTTTTTTACTCGAAAACCTAGGGTGCACAAGCCGATGTATGAACACTTTCCGAATGACAAAAAATAGGCCTATGAACTGTATATGGGTTTTCCTTGGACATCGTCAAATTTGGAATTTATAGAATTTTCAATAAAAATAATCCAAATTTTGGGAATTCATTTTCCCTTTAGTCGCTAAATTTGATGTGCACAAGAAATAATAAGGAGAAATTGGTACTATCCCCATATGTGTCAGGTGTGATTTCTATAGGGTGTCATATTTGGACATTTTCAATTTTTGACATGAAAAAAAAAAAACATTTTTTTCTATCAAATTTGGAATTTTGTATTTTTCCATTCGTAAACTTGATGTGCACAAGCCAAACTGAGACGGTAGTTTTGCTGGGGGGCTGCTCCTTGACGACTGTGATCAGTCTCATCTTTGGACAACGCCAAATTCTAATTTAAAAAATGTTTCTATTTTTCCAAAAAGCTGGCTCCCAAAAATGTTTTTTAACTGTTTTTTTTTTTACTCGAAAACCTAGGGTGCACAAGCCGATGTATGAACACTTTCCGAATGACAAAAAATAGGCCTATGAACTGTATATGGGTTTTCCTTGGACATCGTCAAATTTGGAATTTATAGAATTTTCAATAAAAATAATCCAAATTTTGGGAATTCATTTTCCCTTTAGTCGCTAAATTTGATGTGCACAAGAAATAATGAGAAATTGGTACTATCCCCATATGTGTCAGGTGTGATTTCTATAGGGTGTCATATTTGGACATTTTCAATTTTTGACGTGAAAAAAAAAAATCATTTTTTTCTATCAAATTTGGAATTTTGTATTTTTCCATTCGTAAACTTGATGTGCACAAGCCAAACTGAGACGGTAGTTTTGCTGGGGGGCTGCTCCTTGACGACTGTGATCAGTCTCATCTTTGGACAACGCCAAATTCTAATTTAAAAAATGTTTCTATTTTTCCAAAAAGCTGGCTCCCAAAAATGTTTTTTAACTGTTTTTTTTTTTACTCGAAAACCTAGGGTGCACAAGCCGATGTATGAACACTTTCCGAATGACAAAAAATAGGCCTATGAACTGTATATGGGTTTTCCTTGGACATCGTCAAATTTGGAATTTATAGAATTTTCAATAAAAATAATCCAAATTTTGGGAATTCATTTTCCCTTTAGTCGCTAAATTTGATGTGCACAAGAAATAATGAGAAATTGGTACTATCCCCATATGTGTCAGGTGTGATTTCTATAGGGTGTCATATTTGGACATTTTCAATTTTTGACATGAAAAAAAAAAAAACATTTTTTTCTATCAAATTTGGAATTTTGTATTTTTCCATTCGTAAACTTGATGTGCACAAGCCAAACTGAGACGGTAGTTTTGCTGGGGGGCTGCTCCTTGACGACTGTGATCAGTCTCATCTTTGGACAACGCCAAATTCTAATTTAAAAAATGTTTCTATTTTTCCAAAAAGCTGGCTCCCAAAAATGTTTTTTAACTGTTTTTTTTTTTACTCGAAAACCTAGGGTGCACAAGCCGATGTATGAACACTTTCCGAATGACAAAAAATAGGCCTATGAACTGTATATGGGTTTTCCTTGGACATCGTCAAATTTGGAATTTATAGAATTTTCAATAAAAATAATCCAAACTTTGTGAATTCATTTTCCCTTTAGTCGCTAAATTTGATGTGCACAAGAAATAATGAGAAATTGGTACTATCCCCATATGTGTCAGGTGTGATTTCTATAGGGTGTCATATTCGGACATTTTCAATTTTTGACGTGAAAAAAAAAAAATCATTTTTTTCTATCAAATTTGGAATTTTGTATTTTTCCATTCGTAAACTTGATGTGCACAAGCCAAACTGAGACGGTAGTTTTGCTGGGGGGCTGCTCCTTGACGACTGTGATCAGTCTCATCTTTGGACAACGCCAAATTCTAATTTAAAAAATGTTTCTATTTTTCCAAAAAGCTGGCTCCCAAAAATGTTTTTTAACTGTTTTTTTTTTTACTCGAAAACCTAGGGTGCACAAGCCGATGTATGAACACTTTCCGAATGACAAAAAATAGGCCTATGAACTGTATATGGGTTTTCCTTGGACATCGTCAAATTTGGAATTTATAGAATTTTCAATAAAAATAATCCAAATTTTGGGAATTCATTTTCCCTTTAGTCGCTAAATTTGATGTGCACAAGAAATAATGAGAAATTGGTACTATCCCCATATGTGTCAGGTGTGATTTCTATAGGGTGTCATATTTGGACATTTTCAATTTTTGACGTGAAAAAAAAAAATCATTTTTTTCTATCAAATTTGGAATTTTGTATTTTTCCATTCGTAAACTTGATGTGCACAAGCCAAACTGAGACGGTAGTTTTGCTGGGGGGCTGCTCCTTGACGACTGTGATCAGTCTCATCTTTGAACAACGCCAAATTCTAATTTAAAAAATGTTTCTATTTTTCCAAAAAGCTGGCTCCCAAAAATGTTTTTTAACTGTTTTTTTTTTACTCGAAAACCTAGGGTGCACAAGCCGATGTATGAACACTTTCCGAATGACAAAAAATGGGCCTATGAACTGTATATGGGTTTTCCTTGGACATCGTCAAATTTGGAATTTATAGAATTTTCAATAAAAATAATCCAAATTTTGGGAATTCATTTTCCCTTTAGTCGCTAAATGATGTGCACAAGAAATAATGAGAAATTGGTACTATCCCCATATGTGTCAGGTGTGATTTCTATAGGGTGTCATATTTGGACATTTTCAATTTTTGACGTGAAAAAAAAAAAAACATTTTTTTCTATCAAATTTGGAATTTTGTATTTTTCCATTCGTAAACTTGATGTGCACAAGCCAAACTGAGACGGTAGTTTTGCTGGGGGGCTGCTCCTTGACGACTGTGATCAGTCTCATCTTTGGACAACGCCAAATTCTAATTTAAAAAATGTTTCTATTTTTCCAAAAAGCTGGCTCCCAAAAATGTTTTTTAACTGTTTTTTTTTTTACTCGAAAACATAGGGTGCACAAGCCGATGTATGAACACTTTCCGAATGACAAAAAATAGGCCTATGAACTGTATATGGGTTTTCCTTGGACATCGTCAAATTTGGAATTTATAGAATTTTCAATAAAAATAATCCAAACTTTGTGAATTCATTTTCCCTTTAGTCGCTAAATTTGATGTGCACAAGAAATAATGAGAAATTGGTACTATCCCCATATGTGTCAGGTGTGATTTCTATAGGGTGTCATATTCGGACATTTTCAATTTTTGACGTGAAAAAAAAAAATCATTTTTTTCTATCAAATTTGGAATTTTGTATTTTTCCATTCGTAAACTTGATGTGCACAAGCCAAACTGAGACGGTAGTTTTGCTGGGGGGCTGCTCCTTGACGACTGTGATCAGTCTCATCTTTGGACAACGCCAAATTCTAATTTAAAAAATGTTTCTATTTTTCCAAAAAGCTGGCTCCCAAAAATGTTTTTTAACTGTTTTTTTTTTTACTCGAAAACCTAGGGTGCACAAGCCGATGTATGAACACTTTCCGAATGACAAAAAATAGGCCTATGAACTGTATATGGGTTTTCCTTGGACATCGTCAAATTTGGAATTTATAGAATTTTCAATAAAAATAATCCAAATTTTGCGAATTCATTTTCCCTTTAGTCGCTAAATTTGATGTGCACAAGAAATAATGAGAAATTGGTACTATCCCCATATGTGTCAGGTGTGATTTCTATAGGGTGTCATATTTGGACATTTTCAATTTTTGACGTGAAAAAAAAAAAATCATTTTTTTCTATCAAATTTGGAATTTTGTATTTTTCCATTCGTAAACTTGATGTGCACAAGCCAAACTGAGACGGTAGTTTTGCTGGGGGGCTGCTCCTTGACGACTGTGATCAGTCTCATCTTTGGACAACGCCAAATTCTAATTTAAAAAATGTTTCCATTTTTTCAAAAAAATGTTCATTTTTCTCTTATCTGTAAACTTGGAATCCTTCTTTCATCTCAATTGGTTCTGATTTCTCTAAATCAAAAATTCCACCATTCTTTTGTCAATTCTCTTGATTTTTTATTCATACTAGACATTTCCACTCAACAAACCAATCAATGATCTTGTCACACAAATTTTCCATATCTTTTCAACTTTTTATCTATCTCCTCCTTTTGTTACCAAGGATCCAGGGAGCCAGGGAGCCAGGGAGCCAGGGAGCCAGGGAGCCGGGAGCCAACTTCACATTTTGTATGAATTTGGTGATTTTTTTCTTAAGTTGGTCATTTCTCAGTTTAGGCTAGCCTCCGATACACCGAAAAATTCGTACACCGAAAAAATCGTACACCGAAAATAACTTACACCGAAAAAAACGTACACCGAAAATAACGAACACCGAAAAAACTTGTATGAAAAAATAAGTGGATGTGACGATACACCGAAAAAATCGTACACCGAAAAAATCGTACACCGAAAATAACGAACGCCGAAAAGCTATTTTATAGGGTGACTGTACTGGGAGGCAAGACCCGAGTAGAGGGACGCTTCAGGGTGGAGTTAAGATAATGGATATATAGGGAGGGGGAATATTCCCCTCCAACATGAATAAAATACTATCATGTATGAAAATATCTTTCTTTTCGACGTAGGTTTTTTCGGTCTTCGTTTTTTTCGGTGTCCGTGTTTTTCGGTGTATCGTCGGATTCAGTTTTTTACTAAGTTTTTTCGGTGTACGTTTTTTTCGGTGTATCGTCGGATTCAGTTTTTCACTAAGTTTTTTCGGTGTACGTTTTTTTCGGTGTATCGTCGGATTCAGTTTTTTACTAAGTTTTTTCGGTGTACGTTTTTTTCGGTGTATCGTCGGATTCAGTTTTTTACTAAGTTTTTTCGGTGTACGTTTTTTTCGGTGTATCGTCGGATTCAGTTTTTTACTAAGTTTTTTCGGTGTACGTTTTTTTCGGTGTATCGTCGGATTCAGTTTTCTACTAAGTTTTTTCGGTGTACGTTTTTTTCGGTGTATCGTCGGATTAATTATTTTTTTACAAGTTTTTTCGGTGTACGTTTTTTTCGGTGTATCGTCAGTTTTTAGTGTATCGCCGGATTTGCCGTTTTTTTTTTTCATTTTGTACGCGGCATAGGCACGATGTAGTGATACCAACTTACTTCATCATAATATAAAGAAGGTGTGCTCACTCAGCCTTCGAATTGGAGGACTGCCGTCGTCGTAAAGGGCACATTTGCCTGTCGCGCAACTATCGCTTTTATATCCAACTACAATGCTGAACAATGTCACCGGTGCCGCAGCCACTCAATCTCATCTAGTTCACAAGAGAGTCCGCCAGGGTAAATGGGGGATTTGGGCTCTGATGTGACGACAAGCAAACAATAATGCCCGCCATGTGAAAGTGTAGAAGTGGGGGTACGAGTGGGGTTAAAGTACATCGTGGCATAGGCCCACAGATCTGGAAAAAGAATCAACCAACTCGAAACTTTTTATACATATTAGTGTCACACTTTAATGGGTTGGGATTGTTTTTCAGAAAAATCGTTGGAACGGTTCCAAATATTTTTTCCCAAAAAATGAAAAGTATGGAAAATCCCCATAAAAATAACCCAGGGGGGGAAATACTTGAAAAATGAAAATCCTTCAAAAGCTCAAATTCATATAGAATGTACAAAGAACTGTCGTACACATTTTCAAATATTTTTTCAACAATCGGAAGATCAATAACGAAGAAAACGCAATAAAAGCATACATTTTATCGAATATTAGGATCAACAGGTTTTGCAATGTGTATATGCGACAGGTTGCACTATAAATGTCAACAAGTTGCAGGAAAGGTTTTCAATCTTTTGAAGTGATCCAACTCCAAGGTACGCAGATGTATAGAGTGAGCTGAAAGAATATTCTTCATTGTAGATTTCCATACTTCTGGTCATCTCACAAAAAGCAAATCCTGCGTTTTCCTAGTTTTAGAGTTTGTCGGAGTATTGCCGCATTCTCTTCTTCTCGGGAGCACGTAGAATGGACCCTGATATTGGGGACCATAGTGTGTCCAAATGTCGTGTGGAAATAGTGGACCACAAAGTAGATTTTCTGTACCCCATAAGCTAGTTGGACATTGTGTACCCCGATATTGTCCACACCCTCACTGAAATAACACGGCCGAAACAGGACAACAGGGACATTTCAGTTTCAAGGGACGTAACACCGCCGATTCACGGCCGACGTCGGCGACAGGGATGACGTTTATGATGAAACGATGCGCTTATGCTAGAAATCACCACAATTTATAATTTAAAAATCCTGTACAAACAATGTACTAGAATTGCAACGACAAAACGTGCAATATCTGCTACAGTAGTTGATAATATGTTAACTAATTCTGCTGATATAATTTTTAAACATAATATTGATCATGGGCTTTCTGACCATCATCGTCAATTAGCAACTCTATTAAATGAAGAGAAAATTCCCAGGACGATTGATCCATCTGTTGATAGTTTCTTGGTCGAAAGAACGTTCAAACAATACCAGATTGATACATTTTTATTACAACTCAGTGATACAAATTGGAATAGTATTTACAAATGTGGTTGACAGTATGTTCAAACAATTTATGTAAATTTTTAATAGTGTATTTAATAGAGTATTCCCCTTGGTAAGCATAATCGAGACACCAACTCAACAACAAACACGCCTGGTATAATAACTATCTTGAAGAATTGGGTAGTAAAGTGAAATCATAATATACACACATTATGGACACACGAGTAGAATTGAAGACAAAAGTATATACTTGGAAATGAAAAAGAATTATTCGAATGAAATATTGAAAGCAAAACGTCAATTGAATAGTGATATTATCAAAGCAGCTAAAAATAGAACAAAGGCAGCATGGAATATTATTAAAAAATATTAAAATTAGCTTTATTCAAACCGTGTTTTGAAAAAAGAGACGCTCAATGGTTGAGAATTATAGACGTAGACTATATATCCATTCTATCACCATCCTTAAAGATCATTGAAAATGATTATATATATATATATATATATATATATATATATATATATATATATATATATATATATATATATATATATATAGCCCCATACATATATTTTTTCTTTATTTTGAATAACCCTCATAGTGTTCTACCTTGGAATCAACACGCCGGCCCGCAATGGACTGCATTGTAAAACACTTATATTTATCACTTTATTATGTACTTACATGTAGGAATATATTGAAAAATTATTTAAACTAAGCTAAAATAATTACAAACTATAGAAATTAAATGTTACACAATGATAATCAAGCAGGACTTCGGAAGACGTCTTCACCAAAAATAGTTCTGCACTGAATGGAAGAAAAAATGGTGTGCTTTTTCAGAACTAAAGTTATTGCTAATGAATCCCTCCCTCATACTCATGAGTGGCAGCTTCAGTAAGCGCTCATTGTTGTCGTAGCGGACTTAGGGTATTCTTTTTGAAATTCTACATTCATTTTTAATATCGATGTTTTTCCGAGAAATCCTGTTGATGAAATTCTGATACGGCCGGTGTGGTGACATTTCTTTCCTGTAGCTGATTATTACACCTCAGTAATAGAATGCTGGCTGATGATTACTGTACGGTAATCATCAGCCAGGCATTTTATAACGGATCAGTACAAATATGCTGGCAGAAGATTACTCCCCCTGATTTCTCATTACTGCTATATGGAGTGACCAGATTAATAATAATCCAGCGGATCTTTACTCCCCGTTTTCAACGATACTGGACGTAAAAATAATCCAGCGGATCTTTACTGAATTCCATACAAGGGTAGTAATAAGAATCCTGCTGGAATTTACTCCCCGTTTTCAACGATACTGGAGGTAAAAATAATCTGGCGGATCTTTACTGTCTACTGAGCATTATAATACTGATCAGTACAAATATACTGGCGGGTGATATATACTGACGCGATAAGAAATCAGGGGCAGTAATCACAGGAAAGACAGTGAAGATCCGCTGGAGTATTATTACTTCAGTTGATGCATATTAGCGATGAGGAAACAGAGGTAGTAATCACCCGCCAGTATAATTGTACTAATCAGTATTAGAATGCTCAGTAGACAGTAAAGATCCGCTGGATTCTTTTCACATCCAGTCGTTGAAAACGGGGAGTAAAGATATGCTGGATTCTTATTAATACCCTTGTATAGAATCCAGTGAAGATCCGCTGGATTATTATTAATCTGGTCACTCCATATAGCAGTAATGAGAAATCAGGGGGAGTAATAATCAGCCAGCATATTTGTACTGATCAGTAATAAAATGCCTGGCTGATGATTACCGTACAGTACTCATCAGCTAGTATTTCAATACGGGGGTAAACATAATCTAGCAGTACAAATATACTGTTACACCGGCTCAAATTCGGCCGATTTTCATAGGCATTGAGAATGTTAGTTTGGTTCATTTAGAACCACTGATCTGAGGAGACAGACCGAACAATCGGATCAGATCAGGCCTAGTTGCACCCCCCAGTTCGTGACGTCACTCGATCCTCGCGAAAGATCAGTACATCGGCTGACCCCTGGTGGTGACTACCATAACCTCCCCTTTATCGTGAGCTCAGTCGGAATGTAAATGTAGGTAAACGTTACAACACTTTTCCGGCTTTTCCTCAAAAACGGGTGGATGGACTGCCGATTTCACTCGACCTGCCACCGCAGATTTTCACGGCTCACTCATTGCTACCGGTCCAAACGGCGTACGACGTATATTTCGGTCTGATGGGCCCGCCACTCGATCCCAGCTTTAGCAAGATATTGACTGATTCATTCGAAGTCATTTTGGGACGAAAGTAACACTCAAGACGACGTTTGGTGTTTTTTTACGTTTCTGCATTCAAATTTCGCGCGCGGCGGTCGGTTGGCGCGCCTCCCGAAAAAAATACCACCTCAAATATCGTTTTTCTCGAAAACTATCCCAGCACTAATTC
Source organism: Brachyptera risi (assembly GCA_964007535.1). Taxonomy (NCBI): domain Eukaryota; kingdom Metazoa; phylum Arthropoda; class Insecta; order Plecoptera; family Taeniopterygidae; genus Brachyptera; species Brachyptera risi. The sequence continues at coordinate 32,839,723 of OZ023326.1, read as the reverse complement.
TAAAACTACACAATATCATAGCACTAATTATAAAGTAGGTTTTGGATAAGATTCATGATCCTTGCTCACTGGGAGGGGGGGGGGGATGAGCGTGAACTTGCCTCCCCACTTTTGAGTGCTATTATCTGGGGAACTTACAGAGCACCAATTCTAGTACTTTGGAAAAGTATAGCACTAATTGAGCACTAAATCCTGGCGAAGTTTCAGAATTGGTGCTCGAATGGGGGAGGGGGGGAAGCATGAAATTGACCCCCCCCCCCACTAGCAAACGGCATCATCTCAGGAACTATCAGAGCACTACTTCTAAAAGTTGGCAAAACGATAGCACTAATTGAGCACTAGATCCTGACCAAATTTCATAATTAGTGCTCAAGTGGGGGGGGGGGGGGGGGCGGGGGGGAGAGAGGTTCATAGACCTGTGTTACGTCCCTTGAAACTGAAATGTCCCTGTTGCCCTGTTTCGGCCGTGTTATTTCAGTGAGGGTGTGGACAATATCGGGGTACACAATGTCCAACTAGCGATGAAGTAAGTTGGTATCACTACATCGTGCCTATGCCGCGTACAAAATGAAAAAAAAAACGGCAAATCCGACGATACACTAAAAACTGACGATACACCGAAAAAAACGTACACCGAAAAAACTTGTAAAAAAATAATTAATCCGACGATACACCGAAAAAAACGTACACCGAAAAAACTTAGTAAAAAACTGAATCCGACGATACACCGAAAAAAACGTACACCGAAAAAACTTAGTAAAAAACTGAATCCGACGATACACCGAAAAAAACGTACACCGAAAAAACTTAGTAAAAAACTGAATCCGACGATACACCGAAAAAAACGTACACCGAAAAAACTTAGTGAAAAACTGAATCCGACGATACACCGAAAAAAACGTACACCGAAAAAACTTAGTAAAAAACTGAATCCGACGATACACCGAAAAACACGGACACCGAAAAAAACGAAGACCGAAAAAACCTACGTCGAAAAGAAAGATATTTTCATACATGATAGTATTTTATTCATGTTGGAGGGGAATATTCCCCCTCCCTATATATCCATTATCTTAACTCCACCCTGAAGCGTCCCTCTACTCGGGTCTTGCCTCCCAGTACAGTCACCCTATAAAATAGCTTTTCGGCGTTCGTTATTTTCGGTGTACGATTTTTTCGGTGTACGATTTTTTCGGTGTATCGTCACATCCACTTATTTTTTCATACAAGTTTTTTCGGTGTTCGTTATTTTCGGTGTACGTTTTTTTCGGTGTAAGTTATTTTCGGTGTACGATTTTTTCGGTGTACGAATTTTTCGGTGTATCGGCGCATCCCCCTCAGTTTAGGCCTCTTCACCTAGAGAGCCAGGGAGCCAGGGAGCCAGGGAGCCAGGGAGCCGGGAGCCAACTTCACACCGGCTGTGTATGAGTTGGTACTGCAACAAGCCTGATGATTACCACAAGGTTAGCGCACGCGCATACAGTTTTTGATGGTGGAATAATTTCAAGTAGGAGTTCAAATCTGCCTTTCTATTATGAATGCGTTTACAACCATTCGTTTAGGATTAAGGTGAGTCATATTTTAAATATTTTCATCATCTGAATTAAAATTTAGATCTTCTGATCTTGACGTATTTTTTTTCTTGAGATTTCTGTAGTGGGCTCTAGGCCTAGTTTGCCAAAAATTCATGCTAGGCCCCTAACCTAACTTTACATTTGTGAACGTAGGCCTGGCGTGGTGAAACGCTATTTTATCATACTTCGGGGAGGACAACATGCAAATCTATAGTAAGCCGTGCCATTGAGTAAGCCTGTGTAGTGGGCATTGAGTTTAAATACCACAAATCTCAATGGCCGTGCCGATCTATTTTTGGGTTATGTTAGGTACGGCTACAAATTCAATGGGTACGGTAGGGCCCTAGGATAAAGTTTGAACAGTAAATTTACACCATTATTTTACATTTGACACGACCTTACCCTCCCGAATCCTAACTCTCACTAAAATGAAAGCTAGGCCTATCGAAAGTTTAAAAAAACTGAAAGATGGACCTAATTCAACCAGCAATTAGATTGGCGCACGTTACAATATAGGCATATATACCCTTCAACACTCGAACACTATGGGAAAATAACTAGACCTAGCCTAGGCCTAGGCACTGAGTACATAAAATGCCTTTATCTATGGCCTAGGTGTTGAGTTTTTGTTTTCGAGTTCTTGCGTTGAGTTGAATTTTTGAAGGGCACTACTTCAAGTGTTAAGCCATTAGGATACTTCTTTACTCAATGATTAAGCTGTAGATCCAGCTATAGAGTGTGAATGTGCCAGTACTCTTTTGTTTCAGGACCCACAATTCAAAGGCTTCATCTTCAATAGTTACGCTTCTTAAATCCCAGTCGTTATATACTGGAAGTTGTACTTGCCAAAGTAAAAGTGATGAGATTGTTATTCCGAAGCGGATTCATAGGGGTCCAACTGATATCTTACGGGTAATTGATAATCAATATCATACGAATTATGTGAGATGTGTAAAGGCCAACACAGTAGACCTACCGATATGAACATTTATTTTTAAATATTCACCACTTGTCAGCCTGGTTACAGAGTAACTACCCTACCTCTCAGACCAGGTTATTTTCGGGTTACCATGCACAGATAGGCCTACTTGTGTTTATATGGCCCTATATATAACAACCATGAGCAACACAAATATGGTTGCGATGTATTGGTATACTGTTCTCGATGTATAATAATAAAGTTTGCAATATCGGTACGTTATTCAGCATTTAGAGGGTCACCAATTTTACACATATAAGGAGGGAAAGCCTAGATCAAGGTTGGAAAACCTAGAGTGAAGTTCTGAGATAACAGCTGACTAGTCTATCACATCATTTCTCGACATCATCGACATATTCTATCAAAAAACAAATTGACATCAATTTATTAATCTCCTAGATGTCACTACAAGTTCTTTGTCAAGATGCCTTAATGTTATCGAGATATTAAATTGCAACTTATTGGAAAGTGTATGGACGCAAGTATGCGTTAGGGGCGTATCAGCGACGGCTGTCAAGTGGTTAATAAGTAGGTAAGCTCTACTTTAGTTAGGTTACCAATGAACAGAGCTAAGACCTTCGTAGCCTAGTAGGATACGTCATTCGTGATTGAAATATGCATGCATATAGCGTACCATACATAAGGGCTACAAACATTATACAGTTAACAGGGAAAGTCCAACTAACTATCAACCATCCACAGGTCTTATGCAAAATATGTGATGCTTATTGAAGCCAGTGCAAATGAGGTGTAGACTATTTAACATAGTAATATTCCAATTCCATACGTGAAAAACATCAATTTTTTTTTTAGGGCCTACACAAGTAAAACGCAGCATATGCGTATAAGATGAGCGAAATTTTATATTAAAGCTATAAATGAATGCCACCTACGGTAGCTCGGTCAGCTGAGGCACCGCTTCAGAAACTGAAGTCGCCGTTGGGCATGGGTTCGAGTCTCGTATAAGGCATGGGTTTTCGTAAACATTCCTATACTTATCATCACTTCATAGTCTCATAATCACCTGCTCATTCATACCCCCATATAACCCAGTTGTTGGTAGGATCGTTAAGCCATTAACAATCAACCATCAAAGCTTTAAACAAACACATCTTGATTTTGAATCTATCAACTCACTGCCTTCCTGATTCACCTACTGATACATTTCAGTTGTTTTACAATCTGATTATTTCTACCTGTTGATCATGTTAATAGCTTTCTTAGGTTAATAGCTTTCTTATACTGGTAGATTTAATTGATTGATATAAAAAAATTCATAATAATCTTCATCTTTTGATTGGATTGATTTGGTTGAATTGGAGACTTTTTAAAGGAGAGAGTTCAAAGAGTGAGGGTAGGTAGTGAGGTTTCTGCTGAGGTAGATGTGACCTCAGGTGTACCTCAAGGAATGGTACTAGGACCCTTATTATTCAATATATTTATTGATGATATAGTTGCAGGGGTTCAATCTAAAGTGAGATTATTTGCGGACGATTGCGTGATTTATAAAGAGGTGCGAGAAAGGTTTGATGAAGATAAACTACATAGGGATTTAGATAAAGTGAGCGAGTGGGTTGAGTGGAATAGAATGAAATTGAATGTTGGTGAGTGCAGAGTTGTCACTTTTGGAGGACGTAGAGCAGAGGCTATTCCTGAGTATCTTTTGAGAGGTTATTCAGTTGATGTTTGTGATCAGTATAAGTATTCGGGAGTGTTATTTCAAAATGAGCTGGGTTGGGAAGAACATGTGCAAAGAGTGTCAGGAAGGGCCATAGCAGCATTGAACTTTTGTCATGCGACAGTTGCGCGGAGCGGGGTGCATGGTTCGAGAAAAGGCATATGTTTCTCTTGTTCGTCCAATAGTAGAATATGCTTCTTCAGTTTGGGATCCATACAGAGTGGGAGTGATACGAGAGGTCGAACGAGTGCAGAGATTGGTAGCCAGAAGAGTGACGGGTAGTTAGGAGGTTTAGGAGAGTCCAAAATATAAGGGATGAAATGGACTATAAATTAGAGCGGCCATCAGAAATGATGAAGGAGTTGAATTGGTTGTCACTCGAGGCAAGAAGAAAGGTAGACAGACTATGCAACTTAAATAGACTTACCAAGGAGAGGGTGGTTGGGAGGAGCTTGGGGAAAGAGTTATGAGACAAAGTTTAGAGCGTTCTATAAGAGGTGATCACGGGGAGAGGGTAGTAATTGAACGTTGTAGAAGAGATGTCCGCAGGTTTTCGTTTTTGATAAGGACAGGAATTGAGTGGAATGATTTGGAGGAAGACATAGTAAAAGAAGCGGAGTTTGGGTAAGTTCAAGAGAAAGGTTGTGGAATGTGAAAGTGAGAAAGAGGGGATACTAATGAATTAAGTTTATGTGAAATTTGATGTGGTAAACAGGTGTGGTTGTTTTGCTGTGCCACCGTGTACGAGTTACACAATTGTACTTTCAAAAAAATAATAATAATCTTTAAAATGGCTCATCCAATTTATGTAAACTTTGAAATAACTACAAAGTAATTTGAGTGATATAATACCATAGAAATTTGAATTTATTTGAAGAAATTTTTTTTCTTATTTTTATTCTTCCTACCAAGTTGAGGTAGGCCTATATTCTTATGGGGGTTTTCAAAATTTCCATTTTAATTTGCTCAAAAGTGGTTCAACTGATTGCACCTCAAAATTATACAGTATCGAGTTTGATAATAAAATAGGCTACTGCATGCCAAGTTTCATCAAAACATTTTATTTCGTTCGAACCCCAAAAAATCACCTTTGTTCTTTCAAGTACGATAAAATTAAGTCTTCACTTTGGTGTGGGAAGGAGTCAGTTGCGGCCTGTTGTTAAAGAACCATCCCAGTATTGACCTGAACGACAGAGGGAAACCATCAAAAACTCCTGTCAGGATCGTCGACCATAGCGGAAATCGAACCCCGGTCTCCTGAATGACGGTTTAGTGTATTAACCACTTGGCCACTCGTCTCAGTATATATAGTCCTCATCAGGCGTAAGATGTTTGAAATTCCATAACAGATAATAATTGCTACTGTAGGCCTAGATATTGTAGTTTCAAGATGCTGAGGCAAAGAGATTCAGCTTCTTTCAATTTTTAAGGGTCGATTGCAGAGACGTAGTTTAACCCCGGCTTACCTTGGACGCCGTCTAAATAAGAAATTGCATTGTGGCTGCAATGCAATTTCTTACTTAGTCGGCGTCCAAGGTAGGCCGGGTTTTAAACTCCGTCTCTGCAATCCACCCTAAGACTGTAGATTCGAGTGCACAGATATTTCATTTTTCTCATTGCCTTATGTATGCCCATAGCCCAATACATGAAGCCTAGGGTGTGAAATATTGAATATTAGGTGCAATATTATATTCTATGCTTCTGCTTCCTAAAATAGGTATTGTCTAGTACAATCAATCGTGATACCACAGCTCCGCATTACAAGTACCACGATGATCCGTTCCTAATACCCATGTCAAACATCGGGAAGCGCACATTTGCAATGGCCAAGGAGTCTGGACGTAAAGCAGCCCAGTGGATTCGGCAAGAACATCCTAAATTGTTTCAGCACAAAAATGCAGAACCACCAATAGCTGCATTTCTACCACATTCAAATTATGACGAGAATTCCGAAGTAGATGAACAGACATTAAAACAGGTTCTCAAAACTGTTTCGGTTGCCGATGCAGTGACAGTGTATGAACTTCTGGAGAAGAAGGGTGTATGTGAGTCATCATTTCATTGTATAGGCCCCTAACTGTTGGGCTCACTTTTTATTGAACAACTAAGCTTAAAGGCATCTACCTACATTTGAGAATTTTTCATTGTAACAGTTATCAAAGATCAATTACACCCCCCATTGCTCTTGTTGTATTTTCACTTACTCCGAAAATATTTCTATGACTATGAAAACAAACCTACACTTCAATCGTTGGCTATTTTTATAGCCAGACAATATTGTTCGTATGCTAAACAATAAAATTGGAAAAAATTCCACGTGTAAATTGCAAATGTATTGCGAATTACAAATGTGACATTTGAAGTATCTTATTAAAATGCTTACTCAGCAATAATTTTATAAGAAGCAATAATTGTCAGCAGTTCCAGAATTTTGATTGACTTTTTACTACATTTCAAAATGATACAACAGTAGGCCTACTGATTTTATTCACCATGTAATTAACAATTCACTTTTCAAGAGAGATACGTTATTTGAATACTAATTAAAATAGTCATTAGGTCACACAGCATATACGTGATTGTAAGATGGACGAAATACTTATGACATGCATGTCCTTGTCACACCTTGATTTTGAAACTGTCAAGTCACCACCTTTGCTGTACAGCTCCAATTCATTGAAGGCCTAGCTGTGGCTTATCATCATACATAGAATTACCCACTTCTGTTTGTGTGTGTTCGAGTGTGTATGTGTCACCTAACGCCGGCCCTCGCAAACTGCCAGTGCTATAACAAATGAACGGCGTGACCTTGCCAAGGTCACTCATCAGAAGCAGAAGACGTAATTTTTGACATTATAATTACGTCTTCTGATTTTTCGAAGTACTTTTTGAATCATTTGCAATCACAAATGGGCTTTTTGTTGAAGTAATAGACCAACAGTACGTAATTGTTATTATTGACTCTTTGTCATCAGATAGCGTTAGTTATTTTTCTCTATTTAATGTCATTTTTTACATGGCAGGTCCCTCTAGTCATGATAGATTTATGCCTAATTAATCCAAGAAGATTACATGACCGGTACAGAGGGTGACTGATCAGATTGATGTAAATCTTTAGAATAATGTGCTCATTCTTGTATATAATTCGAATAGGCCTACAAATTTGAATTTTTTCCTAGCTTTCTCTTATTCTCCTAAGGTTTTTCACAAACCTGATTTTGCTTTTTCAAAAATCTAAAGAAAACTTTTTTTCTTAAATATGGTACCGTAAAACCGATTGTGCCCCCAAACTGTACAGTATCAAGTTACCGGTACCATTGATTTTGACCGGTACATAATGACAATTAGTATGCCAAGTTGCATCACAATTTGTGTTTTCATTTGATCTATGAAGCACGAACATGCTTCTAATATATACATCCATTTCAGCTGTTTCACCAAGTACTAGACAGGTACTACTGGAACTTCTCTGCTTTTATAACTGTGAAGATGCTCTTCCTGAAGATCTCATTGAAGAGAGATGGTTTCGCCAAGGTTCAAAGGGTCGAGAAAGGCAACGAAAAACTTGGAAGTAAGTTGGCGAGAGCCGATGATTGAGGTTAATTAGAGAATCCATTTGAAGTTTTCAAATTATGTTGAGATAACAATTCACCCCCCCCCCCCCACAAAAAAAATATATCAGCTATTATTAAAACGAGGGTTGTGCGAGCAGCTTGAAATCCAACTCGAAACTTATTGCTACCGGTAGTTCAAAATTGAGCAGTAGGCCTACACGTTCGAAGGCAAACTTTTTCGAACTTTCCCACACTTTCTAAATTTTACGAGTCCCGTCACTTATGGTGGCATGTCTCAAACTCAAACTGTCATCGCAACCTTTCTGTCAAAAGTGTACAAGTTTTGTTTCGACATATTTGTCAGTATTGGCCTTCAAATAGTAGCCGTTAGTGAGAGAAGAGCTGCTGTAGAAGTGTTGGAGGTGCTACGTAATGAAGAGAAATTTAGTGGGTTAGCAGTTTGCAGTCTTGTGTAAGATCCTCAAATAAAGGAACTAATTCCAATTCTCATTTCTTGATCCAAAAAGGAACTAGTTACCGTTACAGTTCCTCAGACAAGAAAGGAACTGAAAAGTTCCCTAAAAATTAAGTTTCTTCAAAGTTCTTTTGAAAGTTATCAAAGCGGAGTTTTTTGTTTGAATTTCATGGGTTTTGAAATGTTTCAAAGCCAAAAATTTAATTTAATTAATTAATTAAATTAATTAATTATTTTAATTTAATTTAGCACTAGGCATGTCTCATGTTGCTCTATCATTTTTAGTTTGAATTTTTGACAAGCTATATATCATAATCATCTAAAATAAGCCATCCAGAAATAGACCTATAATATTGAATTTGCATTATTAATAACTTTTTTTTTTTTTTAATAACATCGAAACTTGATACAAAATCATTGTTCCCCAATTAAGGCTATGGATGAAAGATAGGATCGTTTGGACGGGGCACCACAAGGGCGATCTTACCACTTTAATTAATAACTAGCTTAGTTATTAGCTTTATTAGTTTAGCTTAGTAAAAAGATACTCATTTATTATGGGTACTACTTGCCTATCTTGACATATGGAGCAGTTACATGGTCAATCAACTGGAGAGAAGAAAAGAAAATGGAGGCAGCAGAAATAAAGTTTGTAAGGAGCGTAGCAGGAGTGTCAAAGTTGGAGAAGAAGAGAAGCAGTAATATAAGGAAGGAAGTGGGAGTGGAAAGGTTGTCATTTAAATTGGAAAGGGAGAGACTCGGGTGGTACAGGCATATGCGGAGAGTGGAAAAAGAGGGAATACCGAGAGCAATGTTTGAGATAGCAGAAAACAATGGAGCTAAAAGAAGAGTTGGAAGACCAAGAGAAAGGTGGCAGGAGGGAGTCAAGTTCGGGGTAGTCAACCGAGGAGAAAAATGGGAAGAAGTGGAAGACGAGAGATGGTGGGAGAATAGAGAACGATGGAGGGAACTCGTAGGAAGAGAAGAAGAAATAGAGGATAGGCCTAGCAGTAGTGAAGAAGAGGAGGAAGAAGTCGGAACTGGCAGGAACCGATTGATATGAGAAGTCTGCCCTAGAAAAACTGGTGGAAACACCCCCTGGCCCAATTTAATTGGTTATCTGGGTTTGAGATATATATATATATATATATATATATATATATATATATATATATATATATATATATATATATATATATAATAACTAGCTTATTATATGTATATTGGAATCCTATCCTATTATATTGATTTTGTAGTTCTTAATTATTTGAATGTTCACAGAGATAATGGTTTGGCAGAAGCTGTATTTTGTTCATTTGAAGATCCTGACTCGGCTGCGTACTGTGCCTTACTGCAAGGTATGACTCGATACTGCCAGGTGGACAAGGCGTGGCAACTCTACCAAGAAATGTTAGAGAAGAATATTGCATTGAATATTGAATCCTATAATTCCTTGATTCGAGTGGCAAGCTTTTTACGTGAAGGTCATGACCTACGCTGGAAATTGGTTGAGGTTAGTGATGCCGTAACCTGAGAGAATAATAATAATAATAATAATAATAATGGTTTTATTTCCTTTTGGATCATCACATGATATAATGGAAAGTCCTAAAAAAGGTTATATAACAAAAATTCAAAATATTCAATATAAAAATCTCAATATGAACACACTTTATCAAAACTCATCTAACCTATAAAAGCATTTTTCAATCAGATAACTGCGATCTTTTTTTGAAATTTTTTTTTGAAGAGTATGTGATGTATCGTCACAATTTTTCATTTTCATACATTTTGTTCAATGAGAAGATAAGATGATCACTATGTACACTTTTTTTTTTGAAGATTTCATAGGAAGACCTTACCGGTACCTTAACATCATACTAATGCCCAGTAGGCATACCAACAATGTATTTTCATTTCAGCACTGTTGAGAATGATGAGAAAACGTATGAGGCAACCATGCTGGCAGTGGCACTCAGTTTTATTTTAGAAAATATAAATTAGGTGTAGATAGATAGATAGATAGATAGATGTTTATTATTTCATAGTAATACATATATAATACATACACTCACCCTCAAGTATACAAGATGTGTTGTTACGGGTATAAGAAATTAGTCAGTAAAAAAATGAATGATGTGAAAATAAACCTGCTAAATATTATGTAATTGGATAGGAGATTAATTAGAATTAGGTAATTGAACAAAAGGTACATTGACAATATTTGGCATCACAGAATTCGTCGATGGTATAAAATGCATGTGCAATTAAAAAGTTTTTGATTCTATTTTTAAACATTTGTCTTGAGATGGTCAGGTTTTTTAATTTCTCCTTCAGGCTGTTGTAAAGTTTGATCCCAACATGTGTTGGGTCATGGTCAGAAATTAGGAGTCTACTATGAATCCAACTAGCTAACTAGTTAGTTAGTAAGTACTAGTAAGTAACTAGTAGTTAGTTAGTAGAGCTAACTAGCTAAATTTGATACAGTGAAACCTCTATCCATCATTTTTCAAGGGACCAAATAAATAAAACCATCCATGCAGGAAAATGATCCATCCAGGAAAATTCAACATTGATTATAATATGGGAGTGGGGTGAGAAAAAATGAATGATACGTGCAGGAAAACGATGGATCTGGGAACGATGCGTAGAGGTTTCACTGTAATATAGTAAACTAGTATGTAAGCCTAATAATAATAATAATAATAATAATATATTATCATTATATTTGTACATGTATTGTTTGAACTATATTAAGTTCTACACACTCGTAGTCATGTCTATGTTCTCTACATTTTGTGCCTCTACTTTATAACTCTAGCGACTTGTCCATTATCATTGTATGATCAACCTGAATTAATAAAAATTATTATTATAGTAGGCCTACCAGTACAGTAGTAGTCAACTAGCTATATAGTATATACAGTGAAATCTCTATCTGTCATTTTTCAAGGGACCAGGAAAAACAAACCATCCATGCAGGAAAATGATTCATCCAGGAAAATTTAATGTTGGTCAAATGGGAGTAGGGTTGGGACAAAATGAATGATAGAAGTAGGAAAACGATGGATCCAGGAACGATCGATGCATAGAGGTTTCACTATAGGCCTACTAGCCAAGTAGCTATCTTGAGTACAATAAACCCTCGTCACTTCGAACTTGGTTACCGTAATTCAAAATTTGGCATATTTCAAAGCAAATTGGAATCCCGGCCCCAGCTATAAGAAACGCAATGTTGAATATTTCGGTGATTCGAAATTCGGATAATTCGTAGTTCAAACTCTTATTGTCGCCCAATCACTAAATTATCACCATAAAACCATTATTTGATTAAAAGTTTTTCTTGTTACACTTACAAAATGAATGCTGTAGGCCTATTCACTAATCAAGTATTTTTGTTGTTTTATCTCGTCTGTTTCAAACAGAGAACTATTGTTGTCGCTGGCAAATTATAAGCAGCTAGTAGATGATTCCACGGCACCAGACCACCATTATAATGTTGAAAATGAAAGTTGAAAATATAAAAATGCCTTGCCAAGGATAAACACTGAGTTTAATATGTTGTAAACATGAGTTTAAACATGAGAGTAAACACTGTGTTTTAGTTTTAAACTTCAGTTGAAGTTTTCCCCTCATCCCAATGTTTCATATACAGTCCTGGTATGTTTTATTGGCGATTTACGAACGCCCAAAGTTGGCTACTTGATGAAATTGTTCGCATACACAAGCATAACTCGTGGTCACTTGACGTAGTATCTACCGCCCCTCATGTTCGGATCACTTCAGTTACGTTTGGCACTAGCGCATCAGTCGATGAGATGCTGGAGGCTATGAACAGCATTTTTTTAATGTGTACTACTCATCTTAATAACATTTGCCATATTTTGTTTTCTGTCGATTCGAGATGTCCTTTTTATACTCCCCCGAGTTTCACATTATTTACCGGCACATGCAGCGTAGTGGTTAACGCACTTGCTTCATGTGACCAGGAAGGTAGTGGGCATATCGAACCTGGTTCGACCGTCCATCTTTACAGTTTTTTTTTGTGGTTTCCCTCTGTAGTCTACCGTCAACTGGGGTGACTTTGAACGCAGGGACATTGAACGAAATGTCAATTTTGTTCATTTTATTTTTCTTAGAATTTGTATGTACAGGTGAACGTCAGTTTATTTTTTATGTGATTCACTATGAGTTCAAGGTGTGAGGAAATATATTTTCAACTTGATAATTCGGTCTATTCACACCGAAAAAATTATTTTATATACACCAAAAAAGTAGTTCAAATTTTTAGGAGAAAACTTTACATCGAGCAGACATGTTCGGAGATGTCTACAGAACCCTAATTTTTTTCCTTACTACGTTGATGTCCTACTTAGATAATAATCCAGAGATTTTTAAAATATTGCTTACCATTAATTAAATACAAATTTATTTATAATTTTATGTAATTATGTCACACCTCTGGGGTGACTTTGATTGTGTAAATCCACCTTCCCAGTTACCTGAAACGGGATGAAGGAAACGTCTTTTCGTGGCCTCTCTTAGACGATATCTCCGAACTGAGAGAGGATGACATAGTGAAGAAACTGCCATATCCAGAAATAGACAGGAGGGAAAGAATGGTGTTCCGTGTTTCGTTCGACTCTTACATCCCACTACTTTAATTTGATAAAAAATGTAACAAGTTTTCAACTTGAAAAAATTAAAATTCTACCCACTTGTATAGAAAGAAATGAAGATTTTTTTTATTGCCTTTACTTATTTTTCTGTTGAGTGTTATCACCATAAAATCTAGCTCCAAAGTGAAGAAACAAAAGTTCAAAAGTATAAAATGGTGAAAACAGACCATACAAATAATTTTTAAAGAGCCAAGACTTGGACATAAAGATAGCTTTTTGAATGCTCTATAATATTATGGGGTTACTTTGAACACAACTCATAAATGCAAATTTTTATCAAGGAAAATAATATGGTGTTCAATGTCACCCCACTTACGAGGTGACTTTGAACCACAGCCTTCTTTAATCATATCATTCTTCTCTGATACTGCCCTTTCACTCGGGGTATGCTTCCCCTGTTAAACGATGTCCAATTATTTTAGTTCACAAGATCGCCGATGGTGCCGTTGTTTCCAGACCATGACGTCACTTTCCAAAGATGTTCAAGCATGTCACTCTTTTTGACATGTCATATCTGCGAAGAAATGAACAACTTTGGGAATTTCTTACGAGAATTTAAATTACGCGCGCATTCAATTGGACCGTGACTGTGATTTTACTAACTTTGTTATGACAATAATATGAAGGATTTTATTCAATTATAATGCGGAATGTCATCGGGACAAGTTCTTGAATGATGCTTTTTGCTTGGGATAACATATATATTGTTCAAGTTTGAACCTCGGTAAGCCTGAAACCCCTAGTCGAAATGTAAATATGACATAACCTCAATAACGTAGCAGGAAATTGAAAGATTGTGATAGAATGACATTTGTTCAAAGTTGAAATTTTAGATACCAGAGTGTAGTACATACCAGACCATGACGTCATTTTTCCCTGCGCAAGCAAATATGCGCGAACCCGTCAAAATAGCCCGAGTGAAAGGGCAGTATAAGAAAAGAAATAATAAAGAAGGCTGTGCAATGAAGACTGACGTTTTATTTTTTTTTAAATTTTGTGTGATGACAAATCTCTATTTTCATTAATAGATTCTATCAAGGAACACAGGGACTCATGATAGGTTGATATTTTGCCCTTCCATTAATTCATTTGTAAAAGTTATTCACGTTTAAGCATGAAAAGTGTTCAATGTCACCCCGGTTGACGGTAGGCTAATGCCGGGATGGTTCGCACAATATAGGCCACGACCGCTTCCTTCCCACTACCGGTACCCTTCCCATTACCCTTAAAACTTTATTCTCACCATCTCATTAATCATTCATCCGACGCCAATATGTCTTAGTCATCATTACAGTGCGTGGTTAAATCCAATAAAAAAAAATGTCATATTAGTACCAACTACCAAGGTTTACTGTAGTATGCAGTACTGTTACTATTTTGCAGTGAAATTCAGTATGTATTATTTTTGTTGCCAAGGTAACTTCAGCAAGAGTATTAAAATTCAAGAATATGTATGAGAGCCAACCAATAGCATTAACCACAATTACCCACTTGGTGACGTCAAATATCAGAGCCACATTGAATTTTAAGATTCTTCAATGTAAATTTTAATGACATATTGTAATCAAGAAGACTGTTTTCGAACATTTTCTTGTCCGAATGTGTCTAAAAATAGAATTGTGGTTAATGCTATATCATGATTAATGATGAAATGATGGTGGCAATTCATTAATTTGGCCTACTCATGATCTATTTGCTCTCTCGTTTTCACTTATTCTCATGGGTCAACTAAAAATGACACAACCAAAATGAGCGAGTGCAAAAGAAATTTGTTGGTCTCCGCCTTACTTACGTTCTTCTAAATTCCATCTTTCCCAATTCCATAACTTTTATCCAATAATATGACAACTGGCTGATGAGTGTTGCGTCCGCGTATGTAGGCACTGTGCACATTATTCTTAGTTTTGTTACTAGGGTATAAAAATGTGCCCAGTCACAGCTGATTACTGATTAGACCCACTGTGACTAGTTGTTACTTGTTACTAGGGCTAGGATCTTTTTAAATTGAAGACGTTTCTTCTTTTATAACAGGAACTTTTGACAGCAATGGCTAATCAGAATCTGACTCCGACGCTACACACATTGAATGCTGTTTTGGAAACTGTAAGCACCATGAGCTCATTTCGGCAATCAAAGTCATGCGCCCTACGCACATTGGCAGAGTTTAAACTGCTTGGTGTTGAACCGTCACTAGCCACTTACTACTACCTTCTCAACATATTTTGCAAAGAAAGTAAGTAATGTGAATACTAAATACTATGGGCTACATAGAAACCTCTATCTATGGTTTTAACGGAACCAGGTAAAAACCATCCGTCCAGAAAAATTTAACAGTGGATGGCAGAATTTGACTTGTGGTGTGTAAAATGAACTGATAGAAGCTGGAAAATAATAGGTGCATTGAAGTTTTACTGTAATTTAATTAAAGAAAAAAAACACCTTATTTAAAGTTTCCATGCAATCGCTGGCCTTGTGATAGCGAACTGTCAGGAACTAGCTGTGCCTATATGGTATAGAAGAGATAGCCTATCCTCTCGAGTTAAAATTCTATACAGTGAAACCTCTATGCATCATTCCTGGATCTGTCGTTTTACCGCTTGTATCATTCATTTTGTCTCGCCCCACTCCCATATAATCAATATTAAATTTTCCTGGATGATTGGATTTATTTTTCTGGTCCCTTGAAGAACGATGGATAAAGGTTTCATTGTAATTGAAAATGTTCGTTATTTACTAGGAAAACTCAGGAAATGGATTGTAACATGTGCATGTGTGTAAAATGTAATAGAAATCTTCACATGACATGGTTTTGTTACCGCTCGCCCAGTCTTCATGAAACTTGTCACATGTACTATGTATGTTCATACATGTAACTTACAAAGTTATTACAAGTTACAACATCTCAGAAGTGATTTTTTAGCGCTAAAAGTATTTTCATTCTTTTGCTATGTTATCGTTATTATTAGGGGTGTGCGAGTTTGAGAATTTAAAGTCGAGTCTAGTTTGAGAGAAAATCGTGAGTTTCGAGTTCAAGTTCAAAAAAAAATAAAGTTACAAAAAAAATTAGACCCTATTAAATGTTAAGTTTTTTCAATTGGTTTTGAGTGAAGTATATACAGTAAACCCTCGGTAATTCATTACCCAAGGGACCGAAAAAAAAAATCAATTTGAAAAAAGTTATATTTTCAATCTGTAGGCATATAGTATAGTAAACCCTCCTCAACTTGAATTAGAAAGATTCAAATAATTAAAAAAAAAAATTGTTTAGTATAGTGTGAGCAGTTTGGTGCATGTGCTTAGTTCCCTTCAATTTCCCTTTGCCCATACTAATCATTCTCTGACAGCCATGTGTTTACCTTGTGTTTTCTCAACAGTTTTACACCACAACAAAGAGTTGGATGAATATGCCTACTATGTACAGTGAAACCTCGATCTAATGTTTTTGAGGGGACCGGGAGAGAAAACCGATGAATGCGGGAAAACGATCAAAGCGGGAAATCATTAAAAACGTTGAAAAACACTAAAAAACATCAATGTGAACATTATTCCTTTTATTGTAATCAATACAGCACTGTAATCACTTACCATCTCTTTTAACGCACTTTTTTCCATTAATAACAAAAAATAACAATTATTAATGAATAACAAGCGATAGAAGCGGGAAAACGATGAATGCAGAAACGATGGAACGGGAAAATTCAACAAACCGATAGATGCGGGAAAACGATCGTTCGAGCTTCTAAGTGGCGAGGAGCGAAAATAACGAACGATGGAATCGGGAAAACGATGAATGTGGGAAAATTCAACAAACCAATAGATGCGGGAAAACGATCGTTCGAGCATTCAAGTGGCGAGGGGCGAAAATAACGAATGATAGAATCGGGAAAACGATGAATGCGGGAGAATTCAACAAACCGTTAGATGCGGGAAAACGATCATTCGAGCTTCTAAGTGGCAAGGGGCGAAAATAACGAACGATAGAATCGGGAAAACGATGGATGCAGGAGAATTCAACAAACCAATAGATGCGGAAAAACGATCGTTTGAAGTTTTAAGTGGCGAGGGGCGAAAATAATGAACGATAGAATCAGGAATACGATGAATGCGAGAGAATTCAACAAACCGATAGATGCGGGAAAACGATCGTTCGAGCTTTTAAGTAGCAAGGGGCGAAAATAACGAACGATGGAATCGGGAAAACGATGAATGCGGGAAAATTCAACAAACCAATAGATGTGGGAAAACTATCGTTCAAGGTTTTAAGTGGCCAGGGACGAAAATAACGAACGATAGAAGCGGGAAAACGATGAATGCGGGAAAATTTAACATTGTTCATGTGGCGATTTGGTTGGGACCATACAAAACAAAGGATAGATGCGGGAAAACGATCAATCCGGGAACGATAGATCGAGGTTTCACTGTATTATCATGGCACTAAGGAAATACTTATCACAGTGTTGAAAAAGTCAAATTACCAAACGTAAGGATTAAGAAGTGAAAAGCAATGTAGAGACCTAACAAAGCAATAAATACAAATACTGTATTGGGATCTAGAATGAAATGAACAGATTATTATCTCTGACTGATTTATTTACCACTCATGCCCAATCGGAATAATATTTACTCTTATTGTCCCTAAAATAATTGTAA
This sequence comes from Brachyptera risi, assembly GCA_964007535.1. Lineage (NCBI taxonomy): Eukaryota > Metazoa > Arthropoda > Insecta > Plecoptera > Taeniopterygidae > Brachyptera > Brachyptera risi. Next base: position 32,822,134 of record OZ023326.1, on the reverse strand, counting down.
TTGAGTAATAAAGATGTGACCTCAAATATATCACATATCTGGAAAGTCATTTTTCTTCAACAGCAACACGAAACATAGTGAACTATCTTGACTTATGCGTTGGTAGGAAGTCCTTTGTTATTATGTCTCAAGTAAGAACAACTGACCCATCCCCCCTTGCCATTAATGCTGAAGTGTTTTGACCCACCAGACCCCCTGCCTCTGCCCTGCCCCTCATCCTGCTAGCATGCGCTGTTAAAGCACTGTCGTATGCTCGTCAGGATGCCCGACAGGTAATGTTTAATGATGGGGAATATGTATTTCAAAGAATTTTCATATAAGTAAGGACTTCTGGACCCAAATATTTGGAAAATATTACATTTATACTAAAAAATTGAACTCGAAATTTCTGAGTTCAGCTGAATTTGAACTCAAACTGGAAACTGGAACTTGAAAATTTGAGTGCTTGTACGCCCCTAGTTATTACTATTGGTGTTTTCAAAATTTCAGTCGCCAATTTCTTGAAATCCATTTGACTGATTGTTACCACAAACTTCATAGTTCCAAGTTGAAAGATGAGCAGAGGCAAGCATTTGGGGTTTTAACGATGAACGCGAATTGTTTGTAGAGTGATTTTTCTTCAATATGTTCACGTTCCAGGTCTTCTCGAGTTTAAAAAACCTCTTGTTATTTTCACGAAATCATGTTTTGCCTCGATTTCCCGCTATTATGTCTTTTTAGTCACGAATATTGCATAAATGCCAAAAAAAAAAATCGAGAGTAAGATAAGACTGAGAAGAGTTTCCTTGAGGACATGTAGGCCCTACAATTTTTCAAGTTTCATTTGTATTTTTCGCCTTTGTCTTTCAATAAATAATTCAAAATCCTATCCACATGAAAATTGAAAAATGCGTAAAAAAATCCCGGAAAATTCACCAAAAGGGTGAAAAAACACCGCAAATGCTATTTCACCACTAAAAATGATTTTTATAAGAAGTCAACACCAATACTCCCCTTTCAGCTACAGGTATTTTGAAACAAAAATTGGGCTTCAAGTTCTTCCCAAGTGCTTGCCTCTGAAGGTGAGTAATGCTTAGAATAAGTTTTGTGAGGATCGGTTCCGCCTTGACACAATCATTCACGAAAACAAAAAACAGACTAGATTTGGACCGAAAGGATGTCTTGTTCATTATTGATCCAATAATCTTATTTTGTTGATTTCCATCTAGGAGGTCCTACAAGCTCAATTCTAAGTGAAATAATTAACCACATTGAAGATAAGGAATTCAAGATTGTTGATCCAAAGGACACGTTCTTTTTTGTGACAGCCATGGACGTATGTAGGAATCACTTGCAAGATAAAGAATTGGCTCATCGTGTTAATCGTTTGTTACATCACAGTAATAACTATGATCTAATTGGGGATTCATATAAAGAATCTATTTACTAGTAAGTGATGTTTTGTATTTAAATAGTGGTGTATTTATGACCTAACTTGTTTCAGTTGTTGCTGAACTTCAATTAAACATAGCAACAATCCTGATGTGTCAGTATCATAGTAGGCCCAATCTTGAATATATTATCCAATCAATTAGGAATTTAAATGAAGTAGGCCTATGAACAAATCTCCGTAATTTTCAGTAATGGTTATTTCAGACATTGTTTTGAACTTTTTATTTAAATAAATTGTTACTAATATACAGTACTGTTATTTTATGTGTAAGGTATGTGTTACAAAGCACGTAGGTTTGAATGTAGTTCTATTGTAAGTCATTTGCATGCTGGAGGCGTGTCCCAATAGGAATACATTAAGATATTTGAACTATTTTTTACTTTTCTATAACTACTCTATAGGGGTTATAAATAAGGGGGTCTACCTCTACCTTCACTCCAAGGTCAGCCTTGCTGCCCTTGCATCATAAGGGTAGTGGTATTCAATGCGGTCCCTATAATTAGTGTGCAAGAATGATTTTAGCTGTAGCTTGTGTTATTGTTTCCAATTGCTAGTGCCATCTACAGGCAAGGTTGATTCAGAGATTGGATACCTTGTAATAATTTTTTTTTTCAGTCGCCACTACTTTGCTCTTCTTTGCACTACTGAGCCATTGGAAGTGTTTATGGAGTTCTATAATAAGCTGGTCCCTAATATTTACATCCCAGAGCCTGGCGTAATGGAGGTAAGAATGTTTTGCTAGCGCTTTGAAAATTCTAAGGAATTTTCAAAGCGCGATAGACATACATACATGGAACAGATAACTAAATGCTACAGTACCATCATTTTATTTTATATTTTGACCTATTGTGTAGTTTTAGTAGTATTATAAAGTAGAGCTGTGCGAGCAGAACTTTTTTAATTCCAGCGAATTTCAAGCAAGCTTGACTTATTTTCGAGCGAGAATTGAGCAAGTTTGAGCATAATTTTAGTTTGAGCGAGCAAACTTCATTCGAGCGAGCAAGTTCAATTTGATTCAAAATCAAATGGAAAAATAGAAGAACAATACTTTTTCACAAATTTCAAACATTGTATTCGTAGGCCTCATATCAATCTGTTGAAAGATGAAAAAATAACAAGTTTATCCTTCCACTCTTGCTTCCTCGCTCAAAATAGTCCGTGACCTGAAAGTATTTCGAGACATGAAATTTCAGTCTGGGAAAAAATATTTTCGATCGAGTTTGAGTCTTGATCTCGACTCGATCCCGATCCATAATTTCGAGACTCACACAGCCCTATTATATTTATACTCATGTATGGTGTTCCCTATTTTTGTCACTTACGCAGAATTTTAGAAGAGGAGGCTTGAATAATTTTATTCTCAGGTTCTGGAACTAATCAATACAAATTGAATATGATCAAATGCCATCTTGATATGAACTAAAGGAAGCAAAGAGAGGCAATTGTTTGTTGAAAAATAATGAACTCCTATTCGCATTTGAATACAGTATAGTACTCGACAACATTTTGCTTCATGGTTGTTGACGAAACTTGATATCGTATTCAATGTGTATAGTATTGTGAATAGAAATCCATCTATCTACAGTAAACCCTCGTTAATCCAAAATTTGACATATTTTGAACTTGAAGTCGATCCCCGGCTGAAGGTATAGGCATTTCAACGTTAATTAATATGGTTAATCCGAATTCCAGCTGATCCGTAATTTGAACTAATAGTTTTACCCTCCAATTGCTTTAGTAATGTTTTTGGATTGGATACCAGTAATTCAAAATAGTTTGAGTGAATTCCTTGATTTTGACCATCATTCTCCCAATTTCCATATTTTTTATTTGTCGCGCTAGAATTAGCCAAAGCCAGCTCAGCTGTTTGCTGCTTTGAGTGTGTCATTCGAATGCCCTCGCCACTCTGACCTATGACGAGTACAAGATTTATGGTAAGCTCGGAAAACTCGTTTGTCAGTAACACTAGGGACGGCCGAGCGTCAATGGAAGCGGGCTGCACAACGATCGTGCATTGTCGAAGCTAGCTGAGTACACACGATTAATGAAGCGGCTTCTCACATGAGTGGCATAGCTTTCTCTCGTGCATAATTCAAAATTGCTGTAATTCTAACCGGGAAGTGTGATGATTTTTGTGGAAAAGAAGTTTTGTAGTTAATCCGAATTATTATAGAACGAAATTTTGTTGTTGTTGTCCCTTGGATTTTGGATCAACGAGGGTTCACTGTACCTATCATGTATCTATACAAGACTACCGGTATTAGTAATGTATATTTCGGACCCAAGTATCAACTAATTTTCTAACTGAATTATGTATTATTTTTCCGAAGGAAGTAATAAATGCAATTGATATCAATGGAGCCAAAGAGCACTTCCCTCGTATATGGTCAGATATGGTGATCTTTGACCATACCGAGCGAGAAAATTTAGTTGTTGGGTTACTCGGTGGTATGGTGAGAAACCAACCCACAGAAGGCAGCGATCTAGCTGGACAGTTTGCAAATGTTTCATGGGAGATTTGGAATAAACTTGAAGAAGTTAAAGAAGGACGATATAGGCAACTGAGGTGAGTAAAATTGGTAAATTTAAATTTTTCTCAATTCCGAATCCTTTCCATTTAGTAACGCACATTTTGTGGAAGTATGGCCACAAAATAAAAAGTATGGCCTTTTCATCCTTAGCCTTAATTGGGGAACAAAGATTTTGTATCAAGTTTCGATGTTATTAAAAAAAAAGTATGGCCTGGTTACCGCTCTTTTTTTTCGGGAAGGCCAACAAAATAGCGACCAAAATTGTCTTTTGTTCATCCAGAATTTCACTGAAACAATATGGCTTATTTCAGGGAAAGTTGGTTCAACTTCAATAATTTCGGCAGAGAAAGGTGCCATGTTGCCTGCCTTCTAGCAACAACCTTCCTGTTTTTCAGAAGGCATTGCTTTGGATTTGATATCAAAATCACTGTAGTTCTCCTTGGACGTAACAACAAAATGAGAGCCACTAGGCCCTACTTTACTCTTCCTCGATAATCAATAAATCGTACACCAGGCACCATTTGCAAGAAATATTATGTAAAGATAGATGAATTGAATATTACAACCCATAAGCAGTTGGTAAAATAGAATTTACACAGTACGGTGAGAAAAACTTATAGGTGTCACTTTGTGAGTTCGTGTGACTAAATAAAACAAAAACTATTCTTGAATATTTTATTTTGACACACTTTCAACTACGGTACAGTACTTTAAAAGATAAATGTGAACCAAGGTATATGTATATTATTATTATTATTATATATATATATATATATATATATATATATATATATATATATATATATATATATATATATAAATATATATATATATATATATATATATATATATATATATATATATATATATTTATATATATATATATATATATATATATATATATATATATTTATATATATATATATATATATATATATATATATATATATATATATATATATATATATATATATATATATATATATATATATATATATATATATATATTTATATATATATATATATATTTATATATATATATATATATATATATAATATATATATATATATATTTTTATATATATATATATATATATATATATATATATATATATATATATATATATTATATATATATATATATATATATATATATATATATATATATATATATATATATATATGTATGTATGTATATATATATATATATTTATATATATATATATATATATATATATATATATATATATATATATATATATATATATATATATATATATATATATATATATATATATATATATATATATATATATATGTATATATATATATATATATATATATATATATATATATATATATATATATATATATGTATATATATATATATCCATATATATATATATATATATATATATATATATATATATATATATATATATATATATATATATATATATATATATATCCATATATATATATATATATATATATATTAGGGGTGTCAGCAGGTACGGGTACACCACTACCCGACTCCAAAATTCCTTACCCGGGTTTCCGTCACTTTTTACAAAGCGAGCTTTTGTTCTTCATTTTTTTTTCACATTGGCACAGAAGGAAAATTTCCTGAAAGAACTGGAAAATACCATCACAGCAGAAAGAGTGCTAATTATAGGGGACTTGCATGCGAAAGTGGGAAAGGAGTGGAAAGGCTACGAAGTGGTGGATACGGGAGAGAGATCGAGACGGAATTAATTTGATAGAAATGTGTGTAAGAAATGAATTGACCATATGTAACACACTGTTCAAAAAAGGAGCGGAGAAGAAGATAACACGAGTCAGCTGGAATGGAGAAAAGAAAACGGTGATCGACCACATCATTGTAAGCAGGGAATTAAGAAGATGGGTGAGTGACACAGCTGTGAATCCAACAGTGGCATTGGATGGAGACCACCGACTCATAGTGGCTACAATAAGAGGCGGACAGGAGTGGAAAAAAAAGCATGTCAGAATAAAAGCAGGAAGAAAGCAAGCCAAAATATGGAGACTGCAAGAAGTGAGTGTGAAAAGGAAATTTCAAAAATTGATCAAGGTGAGAGTACCAGAAGGTGAAATAAGGGACGCAGAAGAAGAATGGAGAGAATTCAAAGAAGTAATGGTACAAGTAACAAACAAAGTGTGTGGAAGGTCAAGTGGGAAGAGAAAGGCGAAGGAGACGGCATGGTAGAGCAAGGAGGTGAGGTGTGCAGTTAAACATAAACAGGAAGCTTGGACTAGGAAGGAGAAAGATAGATCGGCGAGAAATATATTGAAGTACTTAGAGAGAAAAAGAGAGGTTAGGAGCATAATTGAGAAGGAGAAGAAGAGGACAATGGTAGAGCTTGCCACGAAGCTGGAGAAAGATGGGCAGGGAAATAAGAAAATGTATGGAATTATGAAATAAAAGAGGAGAGACAAAGAGGAGCAGAAGATCATGTATGATAAGAATAATAAACTGATTCGAGAACCCAGAGAAACGAAGAGAATGTGGAAAGAACATTTCGAAGAGCTATTGAATGCAGAACATACATGGGCAGAAGAAGTGGAGGAAGCAGAGATGGAAGGAGAGGACTGTGTGGAGATGGTGTCAAGAGAGGAGGTAGCACAGGCAATACAAAAGATGAAGAATGGTAAAGCAGCAGGAGCAGATGAGATCGTGATAGAGATGATGAAGGCAGCAGGGTAGTGGGGGGTGAAGTGGGTGTTTCGTGTGATAGCGGCAGCATGGCAACAGAAAAGAGTGCCGGAAGATTGGGTGAAAGGGATAATAATAGTAATATTCAAGAAAGGAGACAGAAAAAGAAGTAAGAATTACAGAGGAGTGACGCTGATGAGCCAGGCAGCCAAGCTGTATGAACGAATTATTGAAAGAAGGATGCAAGTGCTAGTTGAACCCATGTTAAGGGAAGAGTACTATGGGTTCAGAACAGGCCGATCAACAGTAGATTTGATATTTGCGGCGAGGCAACTGTTGGAAACAAGGTGGGAGGAGGGAAGAAGAGTGTACATGGCTTACCTAGATTTAGAGAAAGCATACGACCATCTTCCCAGCTAAAGGGTGTGGGAGAGTCTGAGGGCAAAGAGCATACATGTAGGGATGATAAACCGTGTGAAGAGTTTGTATCGAGAATGCAAGGCTTCGGTGCATACAAATGGAGGCAGGACGGGGTGGTTTGAGGTAAAGAGTGGTGTCAGGCAGGGCAGTGTCATATCACCTATGTTGTTTGTAATGGTGATGGATGAGATGATCAGAAAAGTGGAACCGGAGAAGAAAGGCCCAGGGTCAAATACAATGATATATGCTGATGATATCTTGTTATGGGGAGACAGTAGAGAAGAGGTGCAAGAGAAAGTAGAAAGATGGGAAGAAATGACAGAGGAGTTTGGGATGAGAATTAGTGTGGAAAAGAGCAGAACAATGGTGATAAGCAGAGAGAAGAGAAGGATTGAAGAAGTACAGCTGCAAGGTCAAGAACTGGAAGAAGTAGAAGAGTTCTCATACTTGGAAAGTATTCCAAGTATTCAAGTATTGGAAGTATTCATACTTGGAAAGTATACTTGGAAGGAGAACAAGCTGTGAAAATAAATTTCGATTTGAGTTCGAAAAAAAAATTATAAATGTGGGATACCACAGGGAACGGTTTTAGGAACAACTCTTTTCAATATTTATATCAACGACTTATGTAATCTTGATATTGACGGTCTTATAGTGACGTACGCCGATGACACAGCATTAGTTTTCAAAGATGTCAACTGGAGTAACGTTTATAGTAGGGCTAACTATTGTCTTAGACTCATTTTTGACTGGCTCAACAATAGTTTACTAACGCTCAATAAAATCAAGACAGTATATCCAACTTTCACAATTACGTCTAAAACTCACCCTTCAGAAGAACATAAATTGAAATTGCATAATATGGATTGCGCTGTCGACAATGTATGCAATTGCTACGAAATTCAAAAGAGCAACTGTGTAAAATATCTCGGTATAATGATGGACAGTCACCTACGATGGAATGAGCACATCAATTCCTGTGTTAAAAGAACTCGTTATTTATTGTATATATTTTATGGACTTCGGAATGTGATGATTAGAACTTTGCTGCTACAGGTGTATAATGCCCTTGTCCATTCAATCTACCAATACGGCATAATTGGATGGGGTGGAGCATACGATACGTATCTTCAACCTCTTATTATTATCCAAAAGATACTACTTGAAGTTATTCTTAAAAAGCACTATCAGTTCCCCTCCACATTAATTTTCAGAGAATGTAAGATATTGGGCATAAAACAGATTTTTCTGAAGGAAATCTTGGTTAACACGTATAAACATTTCGACAAATATAAAGTAATTACTATACCACCTACCCACATAACCAGATTAAATAACATGACCACTTTCGTCGAAGCAATTTATTTGCTTCCAGCAGGGTCACCCATGGCGATAAGGTCTGGGGTGAGGGTCCAGACCAAGTTCGGACCGTCGGTCGAGTGGGTTCCATTTCGGTGACCGGAGTGTATAGAGGTAGTGCTGAGCGTTGCGTTGTCTTCTCAATTCTCTCCTTATCTGTCGATCTCTTTTCTTCTTCTCTTCTTTCCTTTCTTTTATTTTATCTTATCTTCTCTTACTCTCCTTCTTCTTGCCGGCTCCCTCCATATGCTCGAATCGCCCACATTTGTTGACGACAATTGCAATGTACACGGTCATGAACCTAAGCCTATGGTGGGAACAATCGTGCTAATGGCTGAATGACTACGGGTTAATGTAGTATTGAACGATGAACTCTGGATACCTGGTGACCTCCAGTTTCAATTTTACCTTACTTTCATATGCGGGGCTCTGTGCGAGTGAACCTTTATTTCCCTAGCTACTCGTGGGACCAACTATGAATAAAAACCCAAACCCAAAACTCTCCCCTCCCCTCATTCACAGAAACAAAAAACGGCCGGCCGCTCTAATGGATAGTTTGCTCTCCATTGAAGACCTGGTGCCACCTACTAAAGAACCGCGCTTTCTCACCATCAAAATTACAACATCCAACAAATCTTTCAAAGATGTCTCTCTCTTTGACCAACATAGAGGAATAAACCGCCTGGTAGGCGAGGTTAAATCCTCTAAGTCCCTGAGAGATGGCACTCTTCTGGTTGAAACCAAGAATGCTGAACAGTCTCACATCCTTCTGAAATCTAAGCTATTTCTCACTTACCTCATTGATGTTTCCGCTCATAAAGCCCTGAATACTTCTAAAGGGATAATCTTCTGTCACGATCTCATTAACCTTGAACTGGATGTACTTAAGGAGGAGTTCAAGTCACAAGATGTCTTAGATGTATACCGCATAAATAAGCGGCAAAACGGTAAACTTGTGCCAACACCATTGCTTATTCTGACTTTCAACTCTCCGATATTGCCCAAGAAGGTGTTCGCGGGATATATGTGCCTGACAGTGCGTCCGCACATACCCAACCCTCTGCGGTGCTTCAAGTGCCAGAGGTTTGGGCATCCCAGCGATACCTGCAGGGATAAAGAAACCTGTGGGAATTGCGGTGCTAGCCGTCACGAACCGCAAGAGTGCACGAATGCTAGCCATTGCGTGAACTGTGACGGTGACCACCCGGTGTGGTCCCGGGAATGTCCGATATACACGAAAGAGAAGAAAATCATGGAGATAAAAACATTAGAGAATATTTCGATTAATGAAGCAAGGAAACGCTACCTTACACAGAACCCGTTACCATCAATAAGTAAATCCTTCTCGCAAGCTGTAACAGCCCAGAGCACTTCTGCAACACCATCTGCAGAAGTTGCCAAGCTTAAGAGCATAATACAAGAACAAGCTCTGCAGTTGTCAATGCAAACTCCTAACAACTCCACAGTTGAATCATCTCTCAATGAGATGAAACAACTGATGAAAGTGCAGGCGGAGGAGATGTCTTTATTAAAAAAGCAACTTATTGAACAAACTGAGGAGATGAGGAAACAAGCGAAGCAGTACACAGACACCATAAAATCACAGGCAAAACAGATTGTTGACTTGAAACAGCTTATTGCGAAGCAGTTGAATACCCCTGCGACGCAATCAACACCTACAAAACTTCCAACTATCGCTAAATTACCTGATAAACATATTCGTCTTTCCAGGACGAAGACCACTGAGAAAACAGAAGATATAGATTTACCAATTCAACGTGCATTCTCTCCATCTCCATCCCGAGTAGATGAGAGCATGGAAGTAGATCGACAGAGAGTTCACGCTTCAAAGTCACGCGTAAACGAATTCCGTAAAGAACAAAAACATACGTGACAAGTTTAGCTACTTCAATTCGTTCTTGCGCACTTATACACATTGTATTAGAGTATCATCTTCACAATATGGCTCTAATACAATGGAACTGCAATGGTTTCAATAGGCACAAAGAAGAAATCAAGCTCTTAACATCGAACCTCAAACCGATATGTTTCTTTCTTCAAGAAACGCACTTCAAACCTTGTGACTCTCCATTGATGCGTAATTATAGTTTCTATCGTTTCGATGACTTGACAGGTAACAGAGCCCATGGGGGAGTAGCCACAGCTGTCCATGACAGCTGTCACGCAAGTCCACTGCCGCTTACAACACCACTACAAGCAGTGGCAGTTAGAGTTGCTCTCCCTCAGCCTGTTACCTTCTGCAACATTTACTTACCCGAATGGGCTCCAGTTACGAGAATAAATCTGGATAACCTTGTGTCACAGCTCCCACGTCCCTATGTTCTTCTAGGCGACCTAAATGCCCACAATAACTTGTGGGGTGACACAATGGTGGATAGTAACCGCAGAGGACGTCTTTTCGAACAATTCTTCAATGACAACGACTTAATTATTCTCAACAATGGAGAGAAAACAAGGTTTAATGCTTTCAACGGTGAGTTTTCAGCGATCGATCTTTGTGTCTGCACCCCATCTGTCGCACCTCTTTTCAATTTCTCCGTTCACTCAGATCTGTGTGGTAGCGATCACTACCCACTTATCTTGAGAGTAGATTCTCATCAACGGCCCTTGAGGTGTGCGCAGTGGAACTTGCGCCGCGCGAACTGGAGCCTTTTCACAAAGCGTGTTGATTTGAAGAACTCTAATAACATACATGAGACTGATCGTAGGACTGAGCATGTGACAGAGGTGATTATTGCCGCCGCGAAAGAGAGCATTCCTCTTACGTCGACCAACCAACGCCACATACCCGTTCCCTGGTGGAACGAGGAATGTAATGTAGCGATCCGTAAGAGAAAACGAGCCCTTCGAATTTTCCGGAAATACCCAACCAATATCAACCTTATGGCATTCCGGAAACTCCGAGCAAGGGCTCGTTTCATCATTAAGACTTCGAAAAAAGCCTCATGGAATTCTTACATCTCATCCATTAATGCTCACACACCCCTCACCAAGGTGTGGAACAGAGTGAGGAAGATAGACGGCAAATTTAAATCATCTTGTATATCTGGGTTGAACAAGGATGGTCGTCTGATTACCGAGCCCCAGGAAATAGCTAATGCAATTGGGTCCTATTTCTCGGACGTCTCTAGCTCTCACCACTACTCGGCATCGTTCCAGATACACAAGCGTGCTGCAGAATGTAGAAGATTAGATTTCTCTTCTGCGAACAACGAGGTGTATAACGTGCCGTTTAGTGTATGGGAGTTGGAGAACGCGATAACGTGCGCACGAGACACAGCACCAGGGATTGATGGAATACACAATCAGTTCTTGAAACACCTGCCAGCTGACGCTTTGACTGATCTTCTCTATCTGTTCAACCATATCTATTCGACTGATACTTTCCCTGATTCTTGGAGACAAGCTATCCAGGTACCGATCTTGAAACCATCTAAGGATAAGCATTCACCATCAAGCTATAGACCTATATCTCTGACCAGCTGTCTGTGTAAAGTGATGGAAAGGATGTTAAACAACCGCCTCGTTTGGTGGTTGGAACGGAGAAACCTCCTTTGCACAGTACAGTCTGGATTCAGAAAAAATAGAAATACCTTGGATCATCTTATTCGTATGGAAAGCTTCATACAAGAAGCTTTTCTTACGAAGCAAGAAGTGATAGCTGTATTTTTCGACCTTGAGAAGGCATTCGATACCACCTGGCGCTTCAACATATTGAAAACCTTATCACAATGGGGTTTCAGAGGCCATCTTCCTAATTTTGTCTGTAATTTCATGACCAACCGACGTTTTAAGGTACGAGTTGGTAATGTGTTGTCGGATGATTTCATCCAAGAGAACGGTGTACCACAGGGTTCTGTCCTCAGTGTTACTTTGTTCGCCATCGCAATAAATGGTATTGTTCGAAGCGTTCCACCTTCTATCACTTGTTCCTTATTTGTTGACGACTTGGCTATATTCAGTAAGTCAGCGAGAAGTGCAACGGCCTCTCGCCAAATCCAACTTGCAATTAAGAAACTGGAAGCATGGGAAGATGAAACTGGGTTCAGGTTTTCTACATCAAAATCAACGTGCATGCGTTTCTCTCGTCTGAGAGGTCTGCATCCTGACCCAGATATATATCTTCGTAGAGAACTTCTCCCATTCGCAGTATCGACAAAGTTCCTTGGGCTGACGTTTGACGTGAAGTTGAACTGGAAATCTCACATTTCGCAACTCAGACTCAAGTGCTTCAAATCACTCAACCTTCTCCGTTATCTTAGTGGTACCAAATGGGGAGCGGATCGCACCACGATGTTGCGGCTTTACCGAGCATTAATACGTTCCAAATTGGATTATGGTAGTGTTGTGTACGACTCGGCCCGAGAGAGCTACGTGAAGCCACTCAATACAGTGCACAACACGGGCATCCGACTGGCCATAGGAGCACTCCGTACCAGTCGGGTGGAAAGCCTGTATTGTGAGGCTGGTGAGCCCTCGTTGAAGAGTCGACGTGCATTTCTCCTTTGCTCATACGCTTCGAAGCTATTCAGCAGTAAGCATCATCCTACCTACCAATCAGTTATCAACCCTAGATTTCATGCTCTCTATGAATCGAAACCATTCGCCACCATACCAACTGGGATTCGTTTGAATCATATTTTGGTCGAAGAGTCATTTGTATACCCTCGAGTCTATCCAATTCAATTTAGTGATACCGCCCCTTGGTTGGCTCCACGTCCGGAGTGCTTGA
>OZ023326.1:32741465-32798965 GCA_964007535.1 Brachyptera risi | reverse complement strand
CCCAGCGATGAATGAAGCGAGACACGAAGATTCCGATCGACTCTCTCTACTGTTATGAATAGAATACCTGTCAATTTACAATTCGTGCCTCCATCTCTCGAGAGTACTGACTAGCAACATAATTAGTATAGATGAGCTTTGATCGTTCACTATCTTTTCTAGGTATTTTTAGCCTACTTTAAAAGTTCAAAATGACCTTGCTGTGTATATTGTGTATCCTTGTTAATTCGAAACTCATGGATATATAAAAAAGACATTCCAAATTGAAAAAATCAAATGAACGAAAAAAGTGTGAAAAATAATTATCTGGCAAATTTTATTACACCCTCAAGTGTCAAACAACACTGAGCATAGCTTCCCGCATGTTAGGTGAGTATTCAGCTGATAGCTAGTGCCAAACATAACCAAAGTGACACAACCCGCGAAACGCCAGATACCAAGTCAATAAACCGCGCAATATACTTGGGTGTACCAACAATTCTATTATGAACTTTTGACATTGGGAAATCACCAATAAAACACTTGTGGACTGTAGATGAGATGTTGGGTCAAGCAAAAACTGAAATTGAAGTTGAAAAAAAAGGTTCTAATCTTGGGGAGAAACCATTCTTGGTAAAACATTTTATTTTGTAAACTTTCAACATTGTAATGGCGAGTGCTGTGGGATCATGTACCAGCTGCTCGCAACTTGTAAGCGACTGTAATGTTTCTCTGTTTGGAATAGACATTATCGGGAAATGTTATTGTGGAGATGAAGAAATACTTTGTAATATTTGTAAGCACGGCATTTATTGTTTCGGAAGAAGAACTCCGAATTCAAGAATGATTCCACAGTAACGAATTAGAGATAGGACAAGAAGAGTTTGAATTACGAATTATCCGAGTTTCAAATTATTGAAATATTTAACATTATATTTCCTATATCTGGGATTAGTAACTGAATTTGCTTTGATTTAAGACGAATTTTAAATGAACCGAATTTGAATAAATTTACAAGGGTTTGATCTACCATTGTATGGCAATAGAGTAGTTACCAGTAATTCAAGGTTAAATTGTTTCTGGCAGGCATATCGTTCAATTCATTATTATAAAAAATGTAAGTGGTCACTGTCAAAAAATTGGTTACATAACCAGTAATAATTGTTATTGATATTATAGACTTATCATTAATCATTTTCAATGTTGTTTCCAGGTATGTATCCAATACTGTGCTGATGCTGGATTACCAGAAGCAGGAAAATTAGCCCAACAGTTGAATTCTTCTCTGGTGCTGGACGAAGTACAAAAAGCTAGACTTGTTAATATCGTTGGTAATGAAGCCGTTGGGTCTGAAGAAAAAATAGCTACAAGTTCTTAGCATACCATCATTAAATTCAGTGTTGCAATTAGGTAGGTTGAATTAGTTGACAATGTTCACTATTTATATGCTTAAATGGCAAGCAAATGTTCTCAGATATTCAATCACAAATTCTTCTTGTGTGCAGGCTAATTCAAGAGTATTCAAGCAGTAGGGCCTAGTTCAGTGTACGTTCATCTATGTCATTTACGTTTTGTATTATGCAATTTAATTTAATTTACATGGCAAATTTTATATCAAAACTTTCAACAATTAGGTACCTTTAAAGGTAGTAGAAACAGTTTTTTTTCTTGTTGAAGAGTATTTTGAACTGATGCAGAATAACAAATAGCTGTAAACTGCAAAATGCAAGGTTAAACAGACAGGCATTCTGATATTACTTTGATAAGTTATGCGTACTGTATTACATAGTGTAAGGGTCATTTGAAAAATGATCTAAAACAACCTTTTCTGTTTTCACCTTATTTCAATTGAAGTTTATTGTACATACATATGGTATGTTTGAAGTTTAAATAAACTCGGAGTCAGATGTTTTTAAAGCATCTAGGTTAGAGAAAACTGTCTGAAATAGGCATGGTTCAAATTGGTCTGTAATTTCATTTTACTGTTAAATTATTTAGAAAATGTACCAAATAAAACAGTTATGTAAATGTTGTCTATTCTAAGAGTATCTAATCATTGAAACCCATACAAGGAAATCCATATCAACATATCAGAATTTATCTAGGGCCCATATCATTTTTATTTCAGTAACATCTGGCAGTATCTACAGAATGTAAATTCAATTTATACAAATAAACATGTTTAAACTTCAATTATGGACTATGGTATTTAAATCAAGTTCACATCTTGAATTTAAGATTAAAAAAAAAAAGACATTTATATTGTATGCCTACAATATTCTTTAAAAATATCCAAGTTATTCTAGTTAGTAGTTGATCATACCTTTACATAGAGCCTCGGCTCGGCCAGTTCGGGCCGAGATCACATTTGTACGCCCAACTTCTCTTTTGAGATAATGTAACAATAACAATTGAAATGAGTGCAATTTCTGTTGTACCTGAAGACAGTTTGTCTTTGTCTCCCCTAATTAGTACTTCCCAGGGGTTTCTAATCTAGCATGCCCATTTAAAAAATAAATTAGGCCTACAACATCAAAATGTAAATGGTTTATATTTGGCTAATTCTTTATTACTTTCAAATTCACTCATCATTTTTATTGACCCAAGATATCATGATGAAATCACTGGTAGACTTCAAATAGATCACAATAGAATTGCCATCACAACGAACTGACTAAAAGTAACATCCACTAAGTAGTACTAAAGTAAATAATATATATTCTTGTTACTAGAGAGATGTTTGTATCTTCTCTTTTTCCACACTTGGTACTGCTGCATCTGGTTTTGTGTCCCGACCCTGATAGATGTTGCCGTCCAAATCAATAGCAAAGTTATGGTCAACTGGATTGGCCAGAGCTTCAGAAATTACTTGATCAATGTTCTCAGCAGTGATGAATGAACCAGATTTTAACTGAAACAAGTAACGATATAACATGTGAACATGGGCTGAGTGATTTGTGGAATTAAATATTTAATAATTTGATGTGCATAAGTAATGAACTCATTTTGCAATACCTTGGTAGATAGTATACTGTGAAATTCAAAATTATTTGTTTGCATAATTTTTTAAATGGAGAAATCAATGAAAGTGAATCCTAGTTTCAGTGTGTAGGCAAAATTGGTAGTGAGAAAATTTCCAAGATTGTTTTTAAAAATGAGACTACTGAAATTTGAAAAGGACAATGTTTCAATTTTACGTCAGCACAGACAGAAAAGAGATGTTGACAATTAATGAGTTGATTAATTATGTATACATAATTAAATTAATCAACTCAACAATGATGATAAAAAAAAATCTGTATATATACAGATTTATTTTCATTATCATTGTTTTCTTAATGACCCCACAAATAGCTAGGTTATATGGGGGTACGAATGAGCAGGTGATTATGAAACTATGAAGTGATGATTATTGATTAGTGATAGGACATTTACAAAAATCCATGCTTTATGCAGGACTCGAACCCACGCCCAACAGTGATTTCAGTTTCTGAAGTGGTGCCTCGGCTAACCTAGGTACCGAGAGTGGCAACTTTTTTTTCATAGCCTACGTATATCACACGGTCGGGAAACAGTTTAGGCAAACCAGTTCACGCTGAAACGATTTACAGATAGTGATATACATGACGGTTTTGGTCGAAAACACTTTGGTTCCAATCCAGTTTGAAAAGTGAATTGGACTACTCGATACGATTGATATACACGTCAAGCCGATTTGAGGTAACCTTGAATGTGGGCAGTATAGATTTACAAGGCGCTGCCAATATTCAAAATCGCTGGCGTTGAAACGTTTTGCTATAAAGTGGTTCTGAATTATTGTGATATAGGCCTACACTCATTTGTTGAACCGTTTCAGCGTGAACCGGTTTGCCTAAAGGTTTCCCGACCTTGTGATGAATGTGGTCATAGGCTATTATTGGATAAGCATGGTAGCAAAGAATTACATTCCACTCTTATAGAGCTGGGTCTGTTTTTTGTTGGGTTTTTTTAAGCACTGCACAGGTTGCACGGTTTGACTGATCGACATGAAACTTTTTCTGTAGGCCTGCTCGCAAACCTATCTAACTTAGAACTGTATAGTTTTTGGATCATATCGACTGGACAATTTCTGAGAAATATCATCTTGAAGTTTCTAAAAATCTCGTAAGATTTGGCTGGGTGGGAAAATTGAAATAAACAAATCTCTCCAAAAAAAAAAATCAACTTTTTTCTGAATGTGAGCACATTATTGATACACATTATCACAATTTTGTACGCAATTCAAACCAACCATTTAAAAGAAAATTTGTAAAATGTTTTTTTTATTGAACAAATAGATAGAAATAATAGCAGAACCAAGATGAAGTGACACCAACCTATTTTATCATAATATAAAGAAGGTGCTCTAACTCAGGTCTCAAAAATGAAATACTTCCGGGGTCAGTTCCCGAGTCCAGGGTCCTGATTGCCTGTAGCGCAACCATCGCTTTTATATCAAACTAAATAAAACAACAATACATTACTACAGTTGAAATACTGAGAGAATAGGATTCGTGCAGCCACCACAAGAAAACTGCATCGATATAGAAAAATGAGATATTTCACAAATTCACTCGTTAATGGTTGTTTTTAATAATCATAATGAATAAAAATGAATATATTTGCAATATCAAAATGTATCCTGTGCACTTGAGCGAAAGGAACTTCGAAAATACGGGTATGTTTTATTTGTGTTTCATCGTTTTTCTGTAAGATGGTTGGTGGTTCTGTTAACCATACAGGTTCGGGAACAAGCAATGTGTCTATGTGAATCCGCTAAAAACAATGTTAATTGTGTATTAACATATCTGGGCCTATATATTATCTATATACGGCTATATCTATATATTATCATATATTAACGGCTATATCTATATATAGCCATGTATATTAGATTCAAAAAATCAGAAGAGCCGCTATTGGTGTGTAGCATGCTCAGCTGATTTTAGTGTCGTCATGTTGAAAATTATTCAGTGCACCAAAGTGATACCAGGATGCGCCACGGTAGGAATCCTATTCTCTCAGTATTTCAACTGTATATAATGCTATACATGGCTCAGTAGAATTATAATGCTAGTAGTTGCATTTGTTTTTTTACAAAAATTATAGATTTTGTGAGTGGAACAATACCACCGGTACCGTAGCCAAGTTCTTATCTACATCTAGTTCACAAGGGATCTGCTAAATCGTGACAGGCAACCGGGACCTTTGGCTCTGAACTGACAACAAGAAACCACAAATACCGTCCATGTTATTAGTATGTGCGTTGGAGCACCTTCTTTATATTATGATAAAACAGGTTGGTGTCACTACATCGTGGACACGATGTAGTGATAACAACCTATTTTATCATAATATAAAGAAGGTGCTCTAACTCCCATACTGATAACATGGAAAGCATTTGTGGTTTATTGCGGTCATTTCAGAGCCAGTCATCCCAATTGCCTGTCGCGAATTAGCAGATCCATTTGTGAACTAGATGTAAATAAGAGTGGCTACAGTACCGGTGGCATTCTTGAAGTAACAAAATATATAATTATCGTAATTCAGTGGACCATGTTTAGCATTGTTGTTTTAAATAGTTCGATATAAAAGCGATAGTTGCGCTACAAGCAATCGAGACGCTAGACTCAGATTCTGACCCTGAAAACATTTCACTTTCAAGACCTGAGTTGGGTCACCTCCTTTATATTATGATAAAATAGGTTGGTATCACCACATTGTGTCGTGACAGAACCATTCTAAGATTCACGGCTTTCTAGATTTGATAGTTGACGAATTGAGTGTATTCAATAGGAGTCAAGCTGTGTAGTTTTTTATTATACTTCACATAAATATCTTGCTCATCTTACAACGCATATGCTGCGTTTGCCTGGTATTTTCATGAAATCATTAGATTGTGGGCTGTGGCTCATTTCACAGTTAGAGGTACCTAGTCCAAAACAACTGGAAGCTTACTTTTCTTAAATGTAGGTATATTTACATTCAACTCAAGTCTTGACTATTGTTTTTCAATCAGGATTTTTGCCCTGAACTGAGGATTATTAATTAGGATTTACATATTGGAAACTGAAAGGGTTTAATTTTTATGTCTCAGGCCCAGTTGAAGTTTATGTACGTACCTTCTCCCCTCGCACTATTTCTTCAATCTTTTCGAGTTGTTCTTTCTCTAGTTGTTCTCGTAATACAATTCGATTCAAAATTATTTCTCTTCGGGCTTCTGCTGTTTCAAGTAAACGTTTCTCTCTCACTTCAGCCACTTGTATATTCCAAGTCTGATTCTCATTCATGCAACGAAGGTGCTGTTCTTCTTCTAACTTTGCTTCAAGTTGAGCTCCTAGACTGGTGGAAGTTGTTTTAGACAGCTCTTCATATAAGTAGTGTCTGAAAGAACGAAGATTTAAAAATAAAGTCAAAGTAAACAAAGGAAGAATAATTAAAAATACATATGCATACTGCATATGCCTGAACTGCCACCATGCAGGTAGCACATATCACATTCTGAGTCAACTAATGTCTTGTAAAGCACACCCCAAGTTTCTACTCTGTAAGGTCTGTCTCTTCAAGCAGGTAATCCACGCCTATAGGCTAGTGAAATGCATTTGTATAGGCTAGAAAAATAGTAAATACTCAGACTGGAAGTAATCATTTTTTTTTATATTGGGTTTCAACGATGCACTGTAATGATGACTAAGATCTATTGACGTCGGATGAATGATTAATGAGATGATGGGATGATGAGATGCAGGTTATATAGGCAATGGAAAGGATAGTGGGAAGGAAGCGGTCGTAGCCTACATTGTAGAAACCATCCCAGCATTAGCCTAGACTACAGAGGGAAACCACGAAAAACCTCTGTAAAGATGGACAGTAGCGGGGATCGAACCGGGTCCGATATGCCCACTGCCTCCCGGGTCACATGAAACAAGTGCGTTAACCACTAGGCTGCATGTGCCGGTAATCATTTCGTTTTATTGTAGCGCATTATTGTATTGTTGTTTTATTATAAAGCGATGCCAATCAATATTGAATATTTTGATTGATTTTTGATATCAAGGTTTCGTATGATATCATAATCAATTCATTCAATTTTCCATTATTGCCAAATTGAAAGTGTTTTCGATATTGAATAAATAAACAGCGAATGTCAGTCGTGTGACAGATTGGCCATATCACCGATTTGAAAGAACAAGCAGCAAGCTAAACAAACCAGCCTGTCAACAATTTTTATCTATAATTAGATGAGCGTAGCGAAGCTTTCCATTTCACACCCTGAAAAAAAATGGGCTTCGTTTTTATGTATGTTTTTTTTTTTTTTTTGTAATTATGTACGCGGCATACAGGTCAGAGAAATGAATCAATCAACTTGAAACTTCTTCTGAACGTTGGTGTCATACCAGAATAAGTTGGGATTGTTATTCAGAGGAATCGGTCGGAAGGTTTTTCCGGAAAATAATCGGAAAGTTTGGAAAATCCTCGTAAGAATAACCCGGAGGAAAAATACTTGAAAAACAAGAATTTTTCAAAAGCTCTCAAATTCTTACAGAATATGAAAAATACTATTATACACCTTTTCAGAGATTTTTACAACAATTGAATGAGAAATAATGAAGAAAACGCAATAAACGTGTACATTTTATTGAATATTTGGATCAATTGGTTTTGCAAAGTGTTTATGCGACAGGTTGCAGGTTACTATAAATATCAACAAGTTGCAGGTGAGGTTTTTGAACGTTTGAAGTAAGTCAAGGTTTGTAGATGTAAATTGAGCTGACAAGTTATTTTTCATTCTAGATTGCCATACTTCTAAGCTCATCTCACAACGCGCATCCCGCGTTTTCCTAGTGTATAATGTCTGTCTCTGTCTATATCTCAATAATATCATTTGATACATGAACCCAAATGCACTTCAGAACTGCACTTGCAACTTGCACTTGCATTTTCAGCAATAAGAACAAACAATGAAGGGAAAATATTTAAACTACCACATACTGAGACAAGTGGTCAAGTGGCTAGCACACTAAGCTGTCATTCAGGAGACCGGGGTTTGACTCCCGCCATGGTCGATTTTCCTGACAGGGGTTTATCGTAGTTTCTCTGTCATCAAGTTTGAAAGGGAGAAAAAAAATTTAATAATGACCAGACCCCCTTATTGCGCGGGGTTGATGTCCAGCTGAGCAGACATTTTATTCATTGTAAGCTGCTCTAAAATTGGCACCATCGTCTTTGTTTGAACCACAAAATTTCGGGATCATTTCCTGCACAAAACTCGTACCGGTAACATGACGCACTTCCTTTCTGCACCAGCAACACTTTAGAGCAGGTTGGTGCAAGACTGACAAACAGACCTAATCAAACATTATCAATATTCACAATGTTTCTAATTGAGCCCATTTAAATATTTGTAGTTTTGCTCCAATTGGTTTCTTAGACTTCCTATATAATATTCTACTCAACATAGGGCATACTGAAAAGGAATGTTCAAGTCGCACGCCTTTTTGCACAAATGGTCTTTCAACCAGACGAATCGACCAGACATGTCGATCAAATGGTTATGCGAAGGATTGGTATTAGATCATACGGAGTGTCTAACCAGCCAGCCACCCGGCGTAATAGTAGTCTTATTCAACCGGCCACGCCATTAATTATTCCACCGCCAGGTTGGACTTCGATTCACGATTCTCAAGGACCCCTCCAGCTCAATGGTTATCACAGCTGACTCCCATGCCAGGGAGCCTCTGATCGCATCCCGCCTGTTACTCCTTTTTTTCAATTTTTTTTTTTTTTTTTATATTGGGTTTTAACGACGCACTGTAATGATTACTAAGATCTATTGGCGTTGGGTGAATGATTAATGAGATGATGGGATGATGGGATGAGTGGGAAGGTTAGTGGGAAGGAAGCGGTCGTGGCCTATATTGTGGGAACCATCCCGGCATTAGCCTAGACTACAGAGGAAAACCACGAAAAACCCCTGTAAAGATGGACGGTGGCAGGGATAGAACCGGGTCCGATATGTCCCTTCACCTTCCGGGTCACACGAAGCAAGTGCACTAACCACTCAGCTACTGTGCCGGTTTTTTCAAATTGGTTCCTCCAGTTCATATAAACGAACATGGTCAATCATGTGGACAAAGCCAGGTTGCGGACAGTAGGTTGGGTTTTTAAAGTACATTAAACCTCTGACAATTGCTTCTACAGAGGAATGGAGATAATTATTCAACGATTTTTGCTGAAAACTATGATTTATTACGTCTCTCCCTGATTTAATTACGAATTTTTACAGTTGACATTTCACGGAATTGCCCCGGGCATTTGAGATCTATGACGTAGATCTCACACATCTTCTGTCAGTTATTTCGTTGCCGTCATTTTTTAATGAACGGCCAAAAGCACTAAACTAGATCTGCTCTACACAGCTCACCTTTAAAGTTAATAAAAACTATCCAATACCACCACAATCTGTGAACCTTCCTCTACGCCCTACAAAATAGTATATTTAAAATTAAAACATTGTAGTATTTTAAATGATTCCGAGCAATATTATTCAAGGCTTACATTTTGACAGAAATGCAAAGAAATTTAGCAATCTTTCAACTTCTATAGTATCTCACACACATACAAATTAAAATAAATTTTTATTCAGTAATGATGGCTGTGGCATGCAAAAAATTAAAAAAAAATGTATTATAGGAGCTTAAGATAGTTGTCTTATAATGCTTAATATGAAGCAATGTATTTCAATAGTTTTCGTTACCTGCTGTAGCTTCTTGAGTGGTTGCTGTACGGTAGGGCCCTACTCAACCCGTTCTAGGAAGAAAAGATGAGAATCGACCAGCTAATGAAATTTACAGAGCTGTATGTAACTGAAAACTACGTAAAAAGTATTAAATATTTTGCTTTGAGCACTGTATTTCTTTTAATTTTCTGCATGCCACAGTTGTCATTACTGAATAAAAATTTCTCTCAATTTGTATGTGTGTGAAATGCTATAGAAGTTGAAAGATCGCTAAATTTCTTCGCATTTTTGTCAAAATGTAAGCCTTGAATAATATTGCTCGAAATCATTTAAAATACTTCAATGTTTTGATATTGAATATACAATTTTGTAGAGGAAGGTTTACAGATTGTGATGGTATTGGATAGTTTTTATTAACTTTAAAGGTGAGCTGTGTAGAGCAGATCTAGTTTAGTGCTTTTGGCCGTTCATTAAAAAATGACTGCAACGAAACAACTGACAGAAGATGTGTGAGATCTACGTCATAGATCTCAAATGCCCGGGGCAATTCCGTGAAATGTCAACTGTAAAAATTCGTAATTAAATCAGGGAGAGACGTAATAAATCGTAGTTTTCAGTAAAAATCGTTGAATAATTATCTCCATTCCTCTGTAGAAGCAATTGTCAGAGGTTTAATGTACTTTAAAAACCCAACCTACTGTCCGCAACCTGACTTTGTCCACATGATTGACCATGTTCGTTTATATGAACTGGAGGAACCAATTTGAAAAAACCGGCACAGTAGCTGAGTGGTTAGCGCACTTGCTTCGTGTGACCCGGAAGGTGAAGGGACATATCGGACATACCGCAATGGCAGTGGTAAGGTTGGTCGTCCAAGACGGCGGTGGCCGGCTGAATAATTTTGCATTATTATGCTGGGTGGCCAGCCGGCTAGACACAGTGAATATCATATGATGTGCATATGCTACGCCAGTGCATATATATAGACAGTTGAATTTGTAGTGGTTGTGTCTAGTCCTAGAACTAGGCCTATAACATTATTGAGTTTGTACCGTAGCCTACAAAATCAATGACGACATAATATAGCAATAATTATTATTATTGCACTATACCGGTATACCACTATATATAGCATAAACCACAATTCTATCTTTAGATAGATTCGGACAAGAAATGTCCGAAAACGGTCTTCTTGATTATAATACTTCATTGAAATTTACAATTAAGAATCTTAAAATTTGATGTGGCTCTGATATTTGACGTCACCAAGTGTGTAATTGTGGTTAATACTATTATTAATTATTATTATTACCGGTACTTGTACAACTTTTTTTGTTCTGGTTATATGGAAGATCAATAGGGTAGTGACCCAGTTCTGCCATAAAAAATATTGAATATCGCCTTTTTTGTAACTTATATTATTGGCCGACCTTATCACCACGTTACGTTTTCAAAGCCAAAACGTTACGAGGCAGTAACAATGATGATTGCTGCCACGTAACGTGGTAGCTATTTTCA
This sequence comes from Brachyptera risi, assembly GCA_964007535.1. NCBI lineage: Eukaryota > Metazoa > Arthropoda > Insecta > Plecoptera > Taeniopterygidae > Brachyptera > Brachyptera risi. The sequence goes on along the minus strand of OZ023326.1, from coordinate 32,787,711 downwards.
AAATTGCTGCCGTTTTGGTTTTTCAGGTTTTGAGTCGAAACGTTACGTGGCAGCAACAATGATAATTGCTGCCACGTAACGTTTTGGTTTTGAAAATGGTTACGTTTCAAGAGTCAAAATGTTACGTGGCAGCAACAATGATAATTGCTGCCACGTAACGTTCTGGTTTTGAAGATGGTGGATGTGTTTTACAGCTGCTGACCGAGCAAACAATGTTTCTTTTCCAGGCTTACGCAGCGTCTACTGATTGTGATTATTAATATAGATAGGTTGTAAATTAGTTCAGGTTTCTGTTTCTGATCATGGAACACTTTATTTACATGTGGTAAACTTGTTGAACCTACGGTAAAAACAATGGATTACCAAGTGTTGTGTGATATGCCTATAGGCCTAGCTAAAACTGACCTGTCAGAACGTACGTTTTGACAAAAGACTGTCAAAACGTAGGTTTTGATATGACTTTGTATCTTTGGATCCACGTAATTGTGGGAAGTTAAGTAGAAGATGAACGTTAATTGCAATGAACATTGTTTGCTCGGTCAGCAGCTGTAAAACAGACATCCACCATCTTCAAAATCAAAACGTTACGTGGCAGCAATTATCATTGTTGCTGCCACGCAATGTTTCGACTCTTAAAACGTAACCATCTTCAAAACCAAAACGTTACGTGGCAGCAATCATCATTGTTGCTGCCACGTAACGTTTCGACTCTCAAAACGTCACGTGGTAATAAGCACTCCGTATAGTATTTCATTTCCTGAGTATATGTATTCTACAAAATAAAGAAAATTGAATTGAATTATTCGTATTCCCAGTTATAGGCCCACTTTGGTTGAATATCTTGCTTAGGCGTAAGTGAACATACCGAATAGCTCGAACTTGCGTTCTGTAGTTATTATGAAGTCTCATGAGTTCGACTCGTTCTTCTTCAGGAACTTGAATTCTCTCTGGAACTCGGAAAACTTTACTTTTAGCAACTGGTAACCAGCGAGGTTTCCTTCGCCATCTCACACATTGGTAACGCACATTATTGGCAATGAAATTTATTTCCAGATAATTGTGGAAAATAACAGCTGTTTTCAACATTATGTTAGTTTCTTTTAAAGACCAAGTATGTGTTATCACTACAAACTCAATGGTATTGTCTAGCCCAGAGTGTTTCTTTTCACTGTGCAGACAAGGCCTATTACTAACATAACCTAACTTTTAATTCAGGATCCCAGGACTGCCAACGCAAATTAATTCAACCAAAAACATGCGAAGTTTGAAATTTCAGGCGGTTGCAGGTTGGGGTGGTTTTGTAAACTGTGTTTGTAACCCAAGGAAATTAGATGTTATGACAACGTTACGTTTACTGTGACGTAAAAATAACGACTGCAAAAACTCCACGGAGAACTTTTTACCACATAGCCCATTTCGAGGTTTGATGATTTTTCACTAATAATAATTGGATGTAAAATGAAACTTCAATTCTGGGAGTTGTTCAATCGTAGGTTAAATTATTATAATGAGATCTTTTTTGTTGGTGAAGATTATCATTTCGTAACTCGCGGTCTTTAGCCTCAAGTATGACGTCATTTTATGTCAACAATATCACAGCGCTGTCATAAAATCAATCCATAACATCAGTACCAAAGTCTTTGGCAGCTCAATGGCTCTTTGCCCAACACAAAACACAACTCTTTGACACAACTCAAAAGCCGTTTGGGTTTTTTTCACTGATTAGTGAATTATTTTGGATTGTATTGTTAATCATTTCTCTGAGTTTGAGTAATTCCAATCATTCCATTCACAGACGTAGGCTTATCACGTAAGTGTAATTCTACATCTAACATTATATCTTTTAATTGGGCATAGTGTTGGGCCTAAGCCAGGACCTACCCGCCTACAGGAGAGGCTAGGGCCTAGGCCCTAATTCAACGATAGTCTACTGTCATTGAATAAGGCCTAGACCTATATCATTAAGTATATAGTATTTAAACACTATATACTTAATGCCTATATGATACTGAGGAGTATCTAGGCCCGAGCCCCAATATCTAGCCTAGCTCTACCTAGGCCTAGGCTTATACTATTAGCAGGTCTAGGCTTACGTATATGCTTGACACATGAGAAGTTGCTTTTCTGCTTTTAGTCAGGTAAGTAACTGCTTTGAATCTGAAGCTCAGAAGTGGGTTCGAGTCTCGCTTATACAAGGCATGATCACTATCATCATAATGAAGCTCATGATATTATCATGTGCTTTGTTTGTCTGTCTTGCACTTTTTATTCTATTGTGTCAGAACAATGAAGTACGGTACCGGTAGCATTAAGTATAGAGGTTACTTAATGCCGGTAGTTTCATTGGCAGTTTGTCTGTCTTCGAGTAAAGTAAGCCTAGGCCCTATATAGGCTGGCGTACGCCTGGGCCTAGTGGAATTACACTATGGCTGTTCATTTGCATTGAGTAGAGTGATCTGGAGTAAAATGTGTACCGGTAGGCCTAAGTTATCTACTCTTGCTCGAGAGGTTGTGTAAAAAGTGAATGCATAATGCGAGGAAAAATGGCGCAATATATGAATGTGAGGTAGTCACCCAAATCATGAATCAAAGTAGTAACTGGATAGGCAATCACGTATGTCAGTGTCTATGATCACACCTCGCTGTCAATGCGCCTTAAAACCCTAATATTAATTTGCATTCACCAAGTTGACAGGCTCCTAACAGCTTTCATTGCTCTAGCAATGTGAATCTGAGCAGTTGACAGTGCTCTAGCAGACGACAATTCCCCATCCAATTGGTCACACTCCTAGCGGGATTACCAGTCGTAATACTACCACAATCACAAATAGACCATTTAAACTCAATGACCAAGTAAGTGTCTTGCTCTCTATCCCATAAGGATAACTAGGCGAACGCTCCGTGCTTCCCTCGCGTTCAAGGATGAGCTGAGAAATTAAGACCAGTACCTCACCTAATGTACCGTCTCAGTTAATCGAGCTATATACAGATGCCCAACGCAATGCTAAGATAGTCTGCGACCAATTTTGTGATAGACTGAGCCGCCGTGATCGAACGGAAGACACGCACGTCTTTGACCGCAGCGAGCGCTGCTCTTCCAGTTTTTGTAAAACTTCTCGAGGGAAGGTGTAATCAACTACCCATAGGCTAGCTTTGTATTCATGTCCAAGAGATAGATGTGTGCTCTGTTGGTAGAGCTCATTGTTATAAATAGACTAGTGAGGTTTGGCCGTCGAACACATCGGCTACCTGTGAACACGCGAGACTACTCTAATACATTCTTTTCTCGAGTCTCAGTGGTTCTTGAAAGAATGTTTTGAAATCAAAGTGTAATTACTGGTACAGAAATGAAACGAAACCGTATATGAAAAAATTAAATTACCGGTATGCGTCAGATTGAATTATATTCCGTGTTGACCTATGATGGTTCTATTTTTTATATTGGGTTGAACGACGCCTTATAATGATAACTAAGATCTATTGGCGTCGGATGAATGATTAATGAGATGGTGAGATGAAGGTTTCATAGGTGATGGGAAAGATAGTGGGAAAGAAGCTGTCGTGGTTGTGGTCCCAGCATTAGCATGAAGTATAGAGGAAAACCACGAAAAAAAACCTGTAGAGATGGACGGTGGCGGAAATCGAACCAGATCCATATGCCCCGCTCCCGGATCGCATGAGGCGAGCGCGCTACCACTGCGCTGTACGTGCTGGTAATATAGGCCTATATATATATATATATATATATATATATATATATATATATATATATATATATATATATATATAAATATATATATACATATATATATATATATATATATATATATATATATATATATATATATATATATATATATATATATATATATATATATATATATATATATATATATATATATATATATATATATATATATATATATATATATATATATATATATATATATATATATATATATATATATATATATATATATATATATATATATATATATATATATATATATATATATCCTTTCAACTTCAAACTTTCCTTTCAAACTTTTGTAACTTTAACTTTTAAAAGATTACTTTTAAAAAGTAACTTCCACAACACTGTACTTGATAATTCTCCCTGAAATTTCTTTCGTTATGCTACTGTCTCGATTTTTCATTGTAACGTTGCCCATGAACTGCTTCGTCAAATATATACAGTCTATGTTGAGTGAGTAATGAGTATCACCAAGATTTGCAACAATCCAATCGATGATTTCAGCATTGAGTTTTTATTGGAATCATTTATAGCTTACACGACCACAATTTTATGTTGGTTTTAAGGCTTTCATGGTTAGGGTTATCAAGGTCAGGTTAGTACCGATTCAGATCTATCGTGGCTTAACCTAACAGCTTGGGTTGGGCTTTCATTGTTAGGGTTATCAAGGTCAGGTTAGTACTGACTCAGACCTGACCTGGCCTCATCTAACGTGGTGTAACCTAACTGCCTGGATTGGGCTTTCATGGTTAGGGTTTTGGGTCAGGTAAGTACCAACTCAGACCTGACCTGGCCTGATCTATGTGGTCTAACCTAATTACCTGGGTTGGGGTTTCATGGTTAGGGTTATAAATGTCTGGTTAGTACCGACTTGGACCTGATCTGATCTTACGTTTCCTAACCTAACTGCCTGGGTTGGTTTATCAAGGTTAGGATTATTGAAGTCATGTGACTCCATAATATGGTATATAAGGTGAGGTATTGGTGTTAATTTCCCAGCTCATCCGTCAACGCCAGGGAAACACGTAGCGTTTGCTTAGTTTTATTTAATAACCACTTGAGGGTAGCAGTCACATCACCGCCTTCCCGATGGTGTATTTTCCCGTCAAGTTTACATGTATAATTCCAAGAGTCTGCTATTAAATAACAATGTGATATATTAAAATACTGTTTGTACTGTGTTTTTTTAAATATTGCGAATCAATTTGTGACTTTGAATTGAAATAAGATCATATTCTGGTAAATATCAAGTTGCAGATAACTACCACAGTATTTTCCCATATCTGCTGAGCAGCTTTGGCTGTTTTCTGAAAATATTTTATTAAATAACCTTAACCACCTGCAGCACTACTATTGCCCTGTTTTAAGGAACCAATATTTTAACATTGCGTTGCCACTCTTCCTGTCAATAAGCTTTTTGAATTTTTCTAGCTGGTCACTAAAAACCATTCCTGTTAGTATAGAAAAACTTGAGATATTTGCTTGTAAACTGGTAATTTTTTACTTCTTTTTGAGTGACACCATGCAGCAGTGGCCAGGCTCTACATTACATTATATTATAAACATTACATTTCAGATTAGGCCTACTGAAGATTTGTTTTTCAATTTTAATGTGTCAGTATTCGTGTTGAATTGTTTTTCGGAGAAAGTCTACTGATAACAGGAAGTTATTAACTCAATTAAAAATTAAAAATTGAAGTTGCTGTGTGAAGGTCCTATAAAATTTTTTGTTGTTAGGTTGATAATTACCGTAGGCTTATCGTCTCATATTGATCATTTTTCTCCTATTCGATAATCGTCTCATAAGTCCAAATATTGTATCATACCGGTACCGTATTGGAATTTTCAGTTCTTGTTATATAACACTTTGATTGCTTTCCAGTTTCCAATAGCTGTGACTTGAAAATAATAACAATAATAATTTATTATGATGATAATTTGTTGAAGTGATCATAGACACAAATTTTCGTATCACAAAAATCATGATTTGTATGCTTCGTGGGGCTATGTGTCCCTCCCCTCTATTGGATTTACCAAAATATTGAGTGCCCTGAGATTTCTTTTTTAGACTACACCTTGGGTGGGTCGCACCCTATCGTGTTAATATTGCGTCAATTAGTAAGTCATCATTATTCATTAATAATGTCGAGTATCGAGCTGAAATACGTAGACTTGCCACGTGCTTTTCACATTGCCCAAAGATTTTTTTGTATTCGGAACACTAGTCTTGGGCCTGCACTCATTTCGAAAATAAGTCTACTTTTATTACCGCGCCGTTTAGGGGCACTGAATTAGTTTGAGCCTATGGGTGCTGGATTCTTGAGTCCAGGCCTGTTTAGTACATATATATATTATGCTCTATGGTAGAATACACCTAGATTACGTATTTACTATGGTAAACCTATTCAACTGACCCCACCCTGTTATGAATCAACATTCTGGAAGGTAATCCATCAACTTGACAATTATTGTGTAGGCCTATTCATGTAGTGGGCATTTATAGAATGTTCGTGAAACAAACTTGAACTTTTTGGAATTTGAATTGAAAATTGCAAAAATGGCATCATAGAATACCAGCTTTGTACGTAATTAGTTTAAATTATTATATTTCTTCTCAAGAATTGTGATCTTATTTTAGAGCTACAATGAAGAAAAAACAACCCAAGAATAACAAAGATGTGGTGGTCATGCCAGACACTGCTGGTACAGAGATTATTGATATCTTGAAAAGAGAGGAGAATCCTACCCTGCATCAACACCTTGATAAATTAGTAAGTACCTACATTCTTGGCATTTTTATAAGTGGTACGTACCGGTACATAGTCTGAAGTCAAAAAGCCCACTTTACTTGAAGATATCGCTACGGTAGTAATAATTTACTATTACCAAAGACCTTAGTATCTAACTTCGTTAGAAGACGTAAAACAGATCTTATTTACCATGTAATGCTTGGCGACATTGCTCACTAGTGCTACCTGTCGCAGTGGAGTGAATTAGAAGAGAGATATCTGCTTTACCACCAATATGTTCAATGCGTATAACACCGAACTGACGTGATTATCGTGTTGTGAATCATTCATAAAAATATTCCCAATAAGTTATGAATAGTATGGATATGTACGAATAAACATATATTTCAATTGGTCAAGCCTGGGCTGTACTTGCATTCAGGTTTCTCCCTGAATCTGAAGAATTACTTCACTTTTGCCTTGATCACATAATTAAAACACTCGGCGATATAACAGATTGCGTTGTCTCGCCTACTCATAATGTAACTATAGGCCTAGGCATATTGATGAATCATGAAATATACTAGTTCTGAAAAAAAACATCAATCGGATAATTATGTGGATCCAAGGAGGTGTGAAAAAAAATCATTCTGGAAATCATTCCAACTGGCCCGCCTGAAGAATAATTCACTCCACTACGATACAAGCGCTAGCATCGCTCTGTCGCCGCTTAGAAGGCTTAGTTTTAGGTCTTCTAACGAAGTTAGATACTAAGGTCTTTGCTATTACTTATTAGCCTACCATCACATATTTTTGGGTCATTTCATTGAATATCACCTAGGGGTGGTTGCTGACCCATCTCAGATATTTTTTGAACTTTTATAGTTTGTTCCTACATGTGTTTGGACTGTGAAAAAAAATCCCGGATTTTTTTTCTCAATCACTCCCAAGTTACGGACCTTGGAAGACCGGCCGTCACGGCAAAAATCGTCCTTTTTGACTTCTGCGTTAAATCTTGTAACTCCGAAACTATTCATCCTATCACAAAAAAGTAGAGGACAAATTTTGCCTTGAAAAGTGCCAAATATGTTATTATAATCACCTAGATTACATATTTACTATGGTATACCTATTCAACTGACCCCACCCTGTTATGAATCAACTTGACAATTATTATTGTCATCCACAATAATTATTATATAATATATATATATATATATATATATATATATATATATATATATATATATATATATATATATATATATATATATATATATATATATATATAATTATATTATATTATATTTTATATATTATATTATATTTTATATATTATATTATATTTTATATATTATATTATATTTATATAATTATATAATATTAATATATATATATATTATATTATATTTATATTAATTATATTATATTATATAATGATAATAATTATTGTCATCCACAGCCTTAATTGGGGAACAATGATTTTGTATCAAGTTTCGATATTATTAAAAAAAATGAAAAAAAAATATGATCAAGTAGGCCTACATGTTGTTCATTTTCATTCTATTCAAGGCCAAACATTGATTCAAGAAATGAGTTTTTTCCAAAATTTGGAGATCTAGTACTTGGTAGGGGTTGCAAATAACAACACATTTTATTATTATTCTTGCCAAATAGTTGGGTGTGTACAAGAAAAAAAAAAATATCTTGTCATTCCATCCCCTTATTGGTGAAAAAATTCATAAAAAGGGTTCAAATTCAAATTTTGACTTATTCAAGGTCATATATCTCCAATGGAGCAGCAGATACAAAATTGTCAATGAGGAATGATTTTGGCATTGTAGGCCTACTCATCTAACAGGATCTGAAAAATTTAGGTTATTCAATACGGTTTAGAAACTACAGTGCTTAGAAGGTTGGTCATAATTACATTTATGCACGTCTCATATTATACCCTAGGTATGTTATTTACTTGCTCCTATGTGGTCCAAGTACAAAAAAATCTATTATTTGTTACCTGGATATTACTGATTGATGATATACCTATATAGATTAGCTACTCAAACTTTGTTTTCATTAAGCAGTCTATCTCTAAGCTCTCGCTGATGTTATTTGATCTTCCAGTCGCCGTTGATAGTTTTGATGCGGACAATACTTGCAAAATGTTTGAATAAGGCACCCAGGTTTTGTTGTCTTTTGTTAATTTGAATGACATCACTGGTCCAGGAGGACTAAAGAAATGAACGTTATAGTTGTCTTCTTCTTCGGAATGTTTAGGACCTTGCCGAAGTGCCAGCGGTTATTATAAACACACAAAACGTTATCGTAGCTTTGTATTTCCATCGAGAAAATCTTCAACACCGATTCTTCAACGTGATTTATTGAAACGAATGTTTTGCTAACCACCATGGAAAGGACATCTTTTGGGATGAAACAGTGATTTTCTTTAGTGGGAGGTATGGCCAGAGTATTTTCATATCGTGAACTGAGCGCAATTCTGTTCGTTTTCATGACATTGGAATCAACGTGGGAGAATTTTATCTCCTTGAATTTTTTCACAGAACTTGAACATGTCTTGAGGTGTCATGATGTAATTGGATCTCTGAAGACTTGCTTCCGTTACAAGCCTCCTCACTGTACCTCCTATCCCATCACATGGTATGCACTTCTAAGCCACACTTAATCCCCAAGTTGCTATTTATTGTCATCGAAACGAACATAATAAAATTTGACTGTGTGTGCGTTGTAAGCAATAACCTGACACACAGCACGACTGCAGTGCATTCGTTCCAGAAGTATGCCATTACTCGTGTTAGACTTATTGCTTTCAATGTTAATAAGGTTTGTTACTTCTCGGATGGGGCTGCAAGCCAGTACAAGAACCGTAAGAAAATATTTGTGATCATAACACTGATTTTGGAAAGGATGCCAAGTGGCATTTTTTCGCAATGTCACATGGCAAGGAACTGTGTGATGGGATAGGAGGTACAGTAAAAAGGCTTGTAACGAAAGCAAGTCTTCAGAGAGATACATCCAATTACATCATGACACCTCAAGACATGTTAGAGTTCTGTGAAAAAACTTCAAGGGACTAAAATTCTCCCATGTTGATTCCAATGACATGGAAACGAACAGAATTGCGCTCAGTTCACGATATGAAAATGCTCTGGCCATACCTTCCACTAAAGAAAATCACTGTTTCATCCCAAAAGATGGGCATACAATGGTGCTTAGCAAAACATTCGTTTCAATAAATCACGTTGAAGAATCGGTGTTAAAGATTTTCCTGATGGAAATACAGAGCTATGATAACGTTTTGTGTGTTTATAATAACTGCTGGCCCTTGGGCACGGTCCTAAAACATTCCGAAGAAGAAGACGACTACAACGTTAATTTCTTTAGTCCTCCTGGACCAGTGATGTCATTCAAATTAACAAAAGACGACAAAACCTGGGTGCCTTGTTCAAACATTTTGCAAGTATTGTCCGCATCAAAACTATCAACGGCGACTGGAAGATCAAATAACATCAGCGAGAGCTTAGAGATAGACTGCTTAATGAAAACAAAGTTTGAGTAGAATCAGTATACATAGGTATATCATCAATCAGTAATATCCAGGTAGCAAATAATAGATTTTTCTTGTACTTGGACCACATAGGAGCAAGTAAATAACATACCTAGGGTATAAAATGAGACGTGCATAAATGTAATTATGACCAACCTTCTAAGCACTGTAGTTTCTAGGCGTATTGAATAACAACCTAAATTTTTCAGATCCTGTTAGATGAGTAGGCCTACAATGCCAAAATCATTCCTCATTGACAATTTTGTATCTGCTCCCCCATTGGAGATATATGACCTTGAATAAGTCAAAATTTGAATTTGAACCCTTTTTATGAATTTTTTTCACTAATAAGGGGATGGAATGACAAGATCTTTTATTTTTTCTTCTTGTACACACCCAACTATTTGGCAAGAATAAAAATAAAATGTGTTGTTATTTGCAACCCCTACCAAGTAGCCTACTAGATCTCCAAACTTTGAAAAAAACTCATTTCTTGAATCAATGTTTGACCTTGAATAGAATGAAAATGAACAACATGTTCTTGATTAAAATAACATATTTGGCATGCTCTCACTTTTTAAGGCAAAATTTGTCCTACTTTTTTGTGATAGGATGAATAGTTTCCGAGTTACAAGATTTAATGCAGAAGTAAAATAGGGCGATTTTCGCGCTCAGAAAAGATCTGGGATTTTTTTTTCACAGTCCAAACTCATATAGGAACAGACTGTAAAAGTTTAAAAAATATCTGAGATGGGTCAGCAACCAATTAATTCAAGATTGGGCTATATTCAATGAAATGACCCTATTGTACATAATTAAAATAAATCCCTCGTTCAGCTTTGAAGGTACTACTCTCGAAAATGAAGTCAAGTCGGGCGTGAGTTTGTATCCCGCATGAGGCATAGACCTAGGTTTTTATAAACATCCTTCCATAGTTTTATAATCACCCGCTCATCCATTTCTCATATGTAACCTAGCTGTTGGTAAGGTCGAGTTGAACATCATTAAAAAAAGTTGTAAATAAAATGAATTCAAAGTTGCTTGAAACATCCAGTTTTTCATTAAGGTAAGCCTATATATTTTCTTTTTGTGCAGTTTACAAAGCTTCAAAGCATTGTTTGTATTGTCAAACAAATATGCATACTGGTACTATTCTGTGAAAAATGTGTATGTTAGAACTAACAAATAGGTCGATCCAAATTATTTAGGTCCAGTATGTAATTAAATGCTTGGAGCCTCGTCATGTAGGCCTAGTCATATCATGTTCTCATGTTCGGTACGTCTTTGAGAGACTAGTAGGCCTACCAAGTACTAACCAGTAGTACTAGCTAGCCATACTCGACAAAATGCAAAATATTGAATAACTTATAGGAAAAGACATCTTAGAGGTCAACTCTTTCAGTACAAGACTAAATAATGTCCTCAAGTACTGGTCGGTCGATTTAGACGAGTTTAACTGAAGTTTTCTCTCGTCGTTTAGTTTAGCAATGTTGAAGATATGTCCCGTGAAGAGACCAAAGAAATGTGGGTCATACTACATTTTGCCGTTATAAAGGAAGTAAAAAATATTTTGTCGGCCAACACAAACTACAACAGCGATCAGCCAGAAGAAACTGTATCACTATCTGTAATATCAGAACATGATGTAGAAACTGTGCCAAAAGATCCTGAAAATGTAAGTACAATATGGACTTGACTCAAGAGTGGTCACATATTCTTGTATGTCCAAGGACTATCAGATTTTAGAATCTAATATAATGATCTTTACTACAGGAAACTAATGCAACGTCAGTAATTCTAGTTTATATTAGGTAGGGTTGTGTGAACAGTTTATAAACAAACTCCGAACGTATGTGAATTGGGTAAAAGGGAAAGAAAGAACAGCAGCAGCCTACTCATAGTGGAGAGCCCATTGATAGAACACAAGAGATAAAATGAAATGCACACAAGATTCTGACGTTTTGGCCTTGGTCACAGTAGAGTAGAGAAACATAGTGTGCTATGTTCAAAAATATTTTTCATTTTGCAAAAAAAAATGAAACAAAAAATGAAAATTTTTCCACAGGCCCACAAATTGTAACATCTTCTCTCATTGAAGCATATGTTATTAAGCTTGTATCTGAAATGCATATTTGGAACTTTATACTAATGGTGTTTAATTTCTAATTTTTAATTTCTAATTTCACTTTCAGATTCAAAACACATCAACATCTTTAGAATTCATTCATGCTATTGGGCAATTGATCACCAAAACTATTGCACCATTGAAGGAGAACAATAACAATAAATCTTCCATTTCAAAACCTATGGCAGATATTATGTATATTTTACCGAAACTGTTGGTGCCAGCCTACATTTCCTCTGAAGTAAGTAGGCCTACCGTCATAATATACATCACAAGGTAGCGTCTGACTTGGAGTAAAAAGTGGCCCAGACGTAATATTAATATTATTTCAATATTGAAGATGTCCCAAAAATAAGATTTTTTTACTCCTATCACTCATCTGCTATGCATGAAACACGCCTACGTCGCTTTCTATTTCCATAACAATGACCAATTGCTCAACCACTGTAATTTTCTGATTGGTGTTATTGTTAGGTAGTGTCAGACCATGGAGTTGTATTTAGTACTGAAGTATTGGAGGTTTAACTCTGTGTTGAATATTCTTCCCACTTGATGACATTAAATAGTGGGTAACGGCAGCCATGTTCGTTGTTCATGCTGATTGTTGTCAGAACTGTGATTCCCTATCTTCATTGAAATTTGGTCGAGAGCGATCCCGCTCGAGACTACGAACGATCGGCAACTCACTCAAGGTCAACAGTATATTCTCTGCCCGCACACAATATCGATCGTTAGTGCATGTCAATAAGTTTGGAATCGGCAAATATGTCATATGATGTCCATTCTTGGCAAATAGGAGGCCTTTGTAATTCAACTCTTTCAAGAACCGCCACCGCGGCGTAGCAGGCCGTGTACTAAGCCAATGCAGAAACATTGAAAACACACCTTTACATTTTAGCTGTCAAATTCTCCAGAAAAAATCAAAATTCCCAAGAATTTAAGTTCGTGAATGATACACATTATTCCAAAGTTATACATGTATCGGATTGGTAATTTAAATGGCAGTACACTTTTGGAAGTATTTTTTGGAATAACTGCAGGACTTTTCTTTGCTTGCATTCTTACAACGTACTTTACCCTAGGTCTACTCTAACAAATACTGAGACAAAGAAAATTGGTGCTTTTCTGACAGATGAATGATCAATAATTATAATGTCTATAGCTATTTAACACTTCACACAGATCAGGGTACAATGTTCAGGTAAACAAATTCGTTTGCATGTGTGTGAGTAAGAATTACAATTACACCGGACCCTAAAACAACTGGAGCAGGCGGCCCAGCAGGCTAGTCTTAGCCTGTCACTAGAATATAATATCGGTATATTCAACTAAATATTGTCACCTGAAAAACTGATTGTCAGGTGGTCCTCGATTCTATAGTGAGAGCTACCGTTATCAATTTTTGACCAGAAGTCGAGGATCTACATTATTTTTACACAAATGAGAATGGTACTTTTTTGTCTGGACCTAATTGCTAGAGAGTCCTGACCACAGCCTTCTTTATTCAGATCATTCTTCTCTGATACTGCCCTTTCACTCGGGGTATGCTTCCCATGTTGACCGATGTCCAATTATTTTAGTTCACAAAATCGCCGATGGTGCCGTTGTTTCCAGACCATGACGTCACTTTCCAAAAATGTTCAAGTAAATCGGTTTGTTTGAAGTGTCATATCTGCGAAGATACCAATAACTTTGGGAATTTCCGTAGGATAATTTAAATTACGCACGCATTCTATTAGGCCGTGACTTCGCGAGTTCACCAACTAGTAACTTTGTTTATGATAATAAATGATATGAAAGATTTTATTCAATAATATAATGAATCCGGAATATCACCGGGACAAGTTCTTGAATGATGTTCATTGCTTGGGTCAACATAAATATCGTTCACGTCTAAATCTGGGTAAGCCTATAGGCCCTCGCCAAAATGTAGATATGACATAACCTCAATAACGTCGCAAGAGATTTACAGAATATTGTGACAAGAATGACAGTTGAAAAGAATGACAATTGTTCGAAGTTGGAACTTTAGATAGGCCTACCAGGGTGCAGTACATACCAGACCATGACGTCATTTTTGCCTGCGCGAGCAAATATGCGCGAACCCGTCCAAATAGCCCGAGTGAAAGGGCAGTATAAGAAATGAATGATTTGAATAAAGAAGGCTGTGGTCCTGACGAAGCATATAATATTTCACAAAGATTACATGAAACGAAACAAGGATTGGTATCATTGAGTTTGTAACACTACAAACTCAATGAGCACTGCCTCTCTGGTAACAATGAAATTATAAGCAGCTTTTTAAATCAAATACCCTTTTGCCATATTGAACCTGCTTCTATATTTATGGTTCTTTAAATTAATAACATTTTCGACTAAATCTGAAGGTATATGCGTATTAATTATGAATATGCCTATATTATTATAACTATTTTAAGATTGTAAAGTAAAATATTTCTTGTACATTATTGAACAGCCCTATAGAAAAACTCCATCCCTTTACATAAAATCTCAAGTCTTTATTTTTTAGAGAGATTGGAGATCTAGATCAGCTCGACATGAAAAATTCTATCTTAGACGTAGTGGCTTCTCATAGTTGACCTCTTTTCATTCGAGTAAAGCACAAGTTTAATACCAATAAGACTACAATACATAGTAGGCCTATTACTCGGTAGGCCTATAGAAGCAGGGTACATTATGCAAAGTGTAGGAGATGCTGCAATTTAATATTATGCTTCTGTTCTGCTGTTTTGCTGGTTCATAGCTAGATCAAAAAATAAAAATGAATATTCCAAATTTTGGAAAGTCAATTTATCAGAACCCAAAATTTGCTCACTGAGATGGGTGAGCCAGTGAGTATGATGAGCCGTCATCCAGGAGACTACCTGGTTTGATTTCCACCACAAAATTTTCTGTGACCTCAATTTTGATCCAAGAGGAATGAAATTGATGGAAATCTCGTCAAAATTGCAGAATGCATTGGAATGGCCGAAAATGAAATGGTCAACCATCGTGACAAAAGACAGTTTTTTTTAGGGTTTCACTTTTGACACTAATGCTGACCTTCCATGAACGCAATTTGCGTTTCGCTTTCATAAGGCGGTGGAATTGAGGCGAGTTCAACAATCAGAAATCGCGTAACTTCCGTCACTGATTGGTCGTTTTATCTTCATGGTGGCTTAAAAAATCGCTTAGCAAATTTGCAATCCGAATTACGCAGGTATGGAAGCCCAGCATAAGATGAATATTGGGATGGCTGTTTGACTATAGGACACGTCCATTTAATAGAACAGGAAGACGACAGGACCATTTCCTTACTACTATCCGAAAAATACCTCATAAAATAACATATCAATATTATCAACTCATCTTCCCGTTGTCTTTTTCATCATTCATCAATGCCAAGAGATCTTGGTCATCTTCAGCTCATTGGTAAACCGGATATAAAAAGAAAATGAACAAAATTCTCAAGATGTTAATTCAACTGAGATCGTAAGGCTGCCTTCAAGGTTCAGAATAATACTTATTAATTCTGTAATTGATTCAAACTTTCAGGATAAAAATAAAATCATACGTTTGATTGAATTGTGGGTTGCGAAGAAACTGACTTGTAAATTGTCGATGTGTATATTCTCATTGAAGTTCTTGCTCGAGCTCACAGGAGCTAACCAAAAAGATGTGCAGGTATGTTGTTTTCAATATATTTTTGTAAAACTGCATGATATTCAAGCTTTGTTCTAATAACTCATTTCTTTCAGCAGTATGCTATTGACTGTGTTTGATTATAGTAACCTTTCATTTCTCACCGTTCTCGAGTGAGAACTTATCAATGTTGATTTCATGTTAGTATTTTGTTGACTTGTATTGTTGTCTATTGATGAAAGGTTTTGTGAACTGTGCCCGAATAATATCCGAGTATTTTCTCCAATGCACAAATACAAAGACTACTGTGTTGCCTCAGGTGCATTCTCTCGCATTATAGGCCTACATAGTATATACTAGGTTGTCATGTTTCAGAAATCTGACATTCATCGAGTTTGGATGTTCCGCAGAACGCTTGTTGATAAGAACCTACAAAACAATGGAACCTTGGAATTCAGGCAATTGGTTGGTCTAGCATGTTCGTTAACTAAGAACGAGCACTATATGAAGTCTAAGGACGGGTGCAATTTTATTGCATTTCTGTTCACTCTTCACCGAGAACTCACTTTAAAATTACACAAATCAGTGAAACAAGTGCTACCTACTATCAGTCAACAGAGAGCATCTGATTTTGGCGAGATCTATGTCACTGCTTGGCTTCAAGCATCTGTGGAGATGAGAGTTGTAAGTAGATGGGTTCAAGATTTCAAGAAAGCAAGATTATCGATAATATTGATTCGATAATCGATAGGAAAATTCATTGCGTTAGCCCAATTGATATTACTTACGTTATCAATATCATTATGGGTGCGTGAGTTTGAGAATTGAAGCTCGAGTGGTGTTCGAGAGAAAATCGCTAGTTTCGAGTTCGAGTTGAAAAGAAAACAATTAGGCCTAGTAGCCCCTATTCAAATTGATTTTTCAACCCGTTTTAGGTGAAGTACTTACAATAAGCCTACGTTGTATCAAATTCCAAGGGATCTGAGAATTCAGAAGAAAAGAATGAAAATTTGAATTGAAAAAGAAATGATGTTTTTAGTAAATGTAGTTTTAGTTTTTTAGTCTGACCCACGTATTTTGCTCTCTTCTCCCTGCCTCAAATATTTTTGGGTCTCGATCTACCGGTATCTGCGTGTTTAACCATCTTGAATATTTCAGCAAGTACCGATAGTATTCAACTGGTATTATTTTCTCAACAAACACTAGTTTGAAACTGTAAAATTATTATTTAATTTCAAGTGTCTCTTTCAACACATACCTAATAGTAAATGCAGTGTTTACTATCTGAGTAATTTCTCACCTACGCGCAATGACATTACCGGTATATCACGGTCTGTTTCGAACAAAGAGCCATTCATACAGCCATGTAGCTAGTAGATGGCCCCACAGCACTAGACCACCAGTATAACATTGACAATAGAAGGCTGAAAAAATGTTCCGGTACTGCTGAACGAAGAATATTTTCTCACACAGTTAATCACTCTCTACTCTACTGTGACCAAGGCAATAGCCGAAACGTAAAAAGCTCGTGTAACTTTCATCTCTATGTGTTCTATCAATGGGCTCTCTACTATGAGTAGGCCTTTCTCTACTCATAGTCTCGGTAAGCTGCTGTTCTTTCTTTCCCTTTCACCCAATTCATATATTCAGCCTCAGGCTTTTTTCCTATACACACCAGATTACAAAGTGTTTGTTTTCAACTACAACTTCAGTTTGCCTCTTGTCTCAACGTTTTACCTACTGTCCATCTATGTTTTATCGGCAATTTCTCAACATCCAAAATGCGTAGGCCTAGTAAAATAGTTGATACGATCCCGTATATTGCGCGGTCTATCGACATAGTATCTGGCACCAGACACGTCTTGTGATGGCATATGGGCAACACGGGCGATGCTATGACCAGCGTTTCTTCAACATTTAAGCTTGTACTACGCACAATGATAACATTTGCCATTATTTGTTTATTCTTTTGTTTCTTGAATTCAACTTGACTGATTGAGCCAGTGATACTTTATTAGCTTATTACACATCAGTTTGTTGCAATCATCGTCACACAACATTATTGAGTCTGCAATGCAATAACTGTCAACAAATGAAGTATTTCACTGCTCAAGTATAGCATTTAAAATTACCATAGAGCGACCATTTTCAACACGCTGTACGTTGAGTAGAGACAGCCCAAATACAAAAATGAAAAAAACTGTTTTGACCAATGCTAGGTCAAGATTTGCATATCAGTAGCAACCTCTGGACCCTAAAAGCAGGAGAAAATTCACGTTTCATATTCGGGACAATACAGGTACCTACCTACACAAAAATTGTGAAGACATTTTTGAAAAAATTAACCTCAAAACTATCGAGTTCATCAAAATTTGAACACGGAACTCGAAAATTCGAGTGCTCGCGCACCCCTAGATATTATCGTTATTCAAATCATTCAATAGGAACTTCTATTAACGACCACTACAACAACTTCTAATATCGATCATAGCAACTTCTATTATCGACCGAAATAGCTTAACTATTACCGACGCAACAGTCTACGTCCCAATATTCAATTCCAGTGATGCCAGATGAACAATTCCATGGTGGGAATTCAAATATAATATGAAACGATAATTTTGGTATTTATAATCAATAATATAATGGGAATATGGGGAAGATTATCGATAATTGAACCATTATCTTCTCCCGGAACTCTAGTTGTAGGTACTGCAAAATTTGAGACATGAAGTCTCAAATTATTGGACTGGCATTGACTGCATACTACTAGCTCTTCTCCTAGCTAGATGGTTTCCCACACATGCCATTGAACCAAATCTTTCTAGATACAGAATTAATGATAATAATGGATGCTAGGCCAATACAAGTAATACAGACAGATACTAGGCCTAGTATCCACAAAAGAAAGGTCTTCTACCAACAAACACAAATATAATAGGGTTGGGCGAACCATGATTTTTGCCACGAACCGAACCTCAAACCAAACCTTTCAAAAAGGTTCGTTTTTTCGAACCTTGAACCGAACCTTTTTCTTTTGCTTTTCACACCCACTATAAATATAACAGACAGATTTGGTGTCAAACTCACATGGAACAGAAATGTAACTCCGTCATAATAGGGCCTAATACCTGCCAAGAATACAAGCCAAGTATATCCAACTAAAGTACTAGGCCTAGTTTCAGTAGTAGGCCTAAAGTAAAACTGTGTTGTAGATTTGTGAGACAGACTGGGTCAGTACAAAATTGTGCAATTTATGACATAATTTCAGTTTTTCAGTAAAGGAATTCAGGGTTTGTTTTAGTTCAGAAGCAAGTGTAGAAACCTAGAACAGGTGATATAAACAGGTGAAGGCCTAGTTTCAAGAGCAATATCATGTTGATTAATGCAAAATTATGAAAACGATTTCATATTTAATACATCACAGTTTGGTTTACTCCATTACAAATTTCCAAACTACGTCACACAAGACACACAGCGACTTAAACTAAAGTTCTGGTCTGTTCGATGATCGGCGATCGACCTATCGAATCGATAAAAGCAAACAGCTGATAGGTCCTGCGCACTGCACTGACAGCTTTTGAAACATTTGCAGGTTATTTTTATCATCTTATTGGATTATATCTCATCTGTTATCTCATTGGGGTATACATAACAATGTATAACATTTATGTATTTCAACTTGACTTGATGAAGTTACCATTAATAAAGAAAAGAAATTAGTATTGTGATGATTGGCATGAACAAAAAAAAAATGAAAATTTTTTCGGAAGTTTGAAAAAAGTTTGTTTTCGAACCTAGCCGGTTCGAAATTCAAACCTCATTTTAAGGTTCGGTTCGAATTCGAACCGGTTTGCCCAACCCTAAAATATAACCATTAGGCCTAAATTTGTATGGCTGTGTTTTTTCAGAGTGTGTATTATGATTAGACATGTAAACATAGCTTCTATTTTTTCTTCTCATAGCATTTTGAATTTCAAAAGTAGCACTTTGGTGCATCTTTTATTTTGAAACATCGTGTTTTGTAGTGCAACAACATTCTGTAGCGTTACAACACTACGGTACGCTTAAAACCATTACATAATGTACAATAGGCATACAAATGAAACACTCAAGTTGATAATTTTAGTAAAATGGTGTCCACCACCAGGTTAAACCTAAGCCTCATTTGCTGTCTGCATTTGCAGATGCACGTTAGTTTTCAAAATTTCTAAACTGACTCCACCTGTCTACTCCCCAATTCATATATTCTGCAGAAAATGACATCTATAAAACTTTTATTCCAAATATAGCGTCCATATCGCCAATACGTTGAAACATAGCGGATTCAGATGTTTGTAGCGCTTTGTTGCCTTTTCAAAGACATGATTAAACAACATCAAATGTACAGAAACATGAAGAAATGTTGGAAAAATATGCTTCAAAGCACTTTTAGATCTTGTCGTTTTTATAGCAATTGCTGTTTTTACATGTCTCGAATTATGATTCATCAAGACGAGTTCTACGATGAGAAACTCAACTACAGTACATCTTTCAAAAGCTTTGAATCCTTGAAGTTGCAGCAAGACGATGTAATTCCTGGAGTTCTGAAATTTAGATAGTAGATGACCTCTTCCATGGGTACAAAGTACAGTAGTGATAACATCGATTAATCGAGAATCAATTCAGAATCAATTCTAGTGTAAAACGATTCTCAAATTAAAAAAATTGATTCTTCTGCTTTTTGGGGGGTCAGTGCTGTTCTTCTTCACGTCGCAATACGTGCACATTTGTCTATATTATTTTCTATTGTTGAGATTTTACCATCTGTTGACAATCGGCATGATTGAAGATACAATGTACACGTGCTCATCCACCTGCAACTTGCAAACCGCATTGCATTTTACGAGAGCAGAACACTGACAGCTAGAGGTGTCTCGAACAATTGTCTCTATTTCGTATTCACTATTTAATCCCACTAACGCTCTGGAGTTTTCGTCTCGACATGTCGATATATTTGTGCGGTTCAGGGAGGAGGTGTGGAATGTGATGCGTGTGCGATAGAGTGGGGTAAGGGGAAAGAGAGGAAAACGACAAGCTATCCCTTCGGTTACGTCCGACAGCTGAACGTTGACGGAAATACCCGAATGGTACAGTACAGTTCAAAGAAGTCTCTAGCAGCTATTTTTCACGTAAAACGCCGCGGGAAAGTTGAAAAATGTTTAAAATTACACAACTTCATGTGAAATGAAATTTTTTTAAAATCCACTTCGATTCTGAAGCTTGGAGAATCAATTTCCAATTTTGAGAATCGATGTCATCACTAGTACAAAGTATAAACAAATGTAGGTCTAGTCAACTACAAATGATCAAGTCAAGAGTACTTAAAGTAGCCTCATAAAAATGTTTACCCAAACAGTTAATTAGTATAGTCATTCATAACAATCACTTTTTGAGTCGGCCTACTGTAAAAGTCATTCAATGTCACGTCCTCCTTGGACTCTTATTGATGTTATTAATGTTCCCTCCTTGTATTATATATAAAAACATAAGTGCAAAACAAAATGATGGATTTATGATGATCTAAATAAAAAATCCTGTTTACTGACTAGTGTCTGGCGATAGAGTGAACATTCAAATATCTGTACTCGACATCTAAATGCTGAGTAGGCCTGCTATTATATGGGCCTGCTACACTATTGCCGAGTATGAATAACATGCAGCGTTTTTCTTGATAGGTGATTGAAGAGTTGTGTATCCAGAACTATATGACCCACGCTTGCATCTTACAACGGCGAGGAACCGAGATGAGTAAAGTGGGTGCAAATGTGTTCAATATTTTACACCACTTCCATATTCAAAGAACTCATCCCATCCTACTCAAAATGCTGGCTGATAGATACGAACCTATTATTTGGCGATTTCTCGTGGTAAGTTAAATCTCTCAAAAAACGAAACTTGTAAATTTTAGTTGTGCAATTAAAATATTGAACCAAGTAAAGACATACATGTACAAAAATATGTTTCATGTAGCCTGTAAGCCTACATTTTACATTAGCTTGATGTTTGTAAATTTAGCACAATAGGACAACAACAAAATAATAATTTTCATTGTTGCAATTTGCTCTCATCTTTTCTACTACGTACTTTACATAAGTTCTTCAGTGTAACACCAAGAGCATACCTGTAACTTTTACTGAGAAATTTTTTCACATTAATTTTGCTCAGTTTCTGCTAGATATGTCTGAGGTTTTACTACAATTTGATCTAAATAATTACTAGTGTTGTCGTTTGATTTCGATATTGAATTGGAATATCAGATTTATTCGATATTTCAGGGCTTCGATTTGATATTTCAAGGCTTTGATTCAATATCAAATTGGAATATCTATTAACGCGAATATCGAAACGTAACGATGATTGATATCGAATTAGAAAATCAGAAGTCTCTCAAAAAAGTAATGAATGAAATAACCAAGTGACAAAAAAAAAAGTGAGAAAGTGAATACCCTACTAAAAGGGAATAAAATTAATAATAAGGCCTTTGTACATTAGTAGAGAAGCAGAAATGAGAAAGTCTTCTAGAACACAAACATCTCGCATTTTGGGTTACAAGCAGGACACATACCTCATTTTCTTCAGTAAAGTGCGCTGAAAACGAATATGCCGGTGTCCAAGCTGGCAAATGACCCAGGCTCTTGTGGCGGAAGGTCAAAGGTCAAGCGCGCAATTTTGCATTGAAACGTTAATAACTCGGTAGTGATTCGTCCTAATGCCTCACGGTTTTCTCTATTTTGTTGCCTATAATATTTTCTCATAGCGTGATTAAAAATTTTCACCATATTTTTGACACAATAATTCTTGACGCCATCTTGAAAATTAAATACTGATTTTGATGCGTCGTTTATCTCAGATATTTTGAAAAGTTAATTGATATGCGTAAAATAGTTCGAACGAATATTGTGCACAATTTAGTTGTTAATCGGTGACAGCTTATTCCATACGATTATCACAATATTTACGCATTTCAGAGCCATAAACGTGAGCGCGAGTGCGGGAGTTTTATACACATCAAAGCCTGCTAAATGCATAATTGTAAGCCTGGCTACGATGCGCTTCGAGTTTTTTATTTCAATTGATATTAGGTTCACCAAAATTGATGGCATTATTGTATTGATACAATTATAACAAATGCCAATATATATTTGTACTGTATTTGTTATCTATAACCGTCTGGTCGTATCGTCAAGGTATGCCTACATCAGATTGGTGTTTCATTAGTGTCAAAGTGCTGAATCCCATATTGATTGAGAATAATATGGACATGCCTGCAAAAAACCCAGTTTATTCATTTCACATGAATCATGTTCGTCATTTAATGAAATGCCTGGAAAATATTCAGAAGAAGATATATCATCACGATTTTTGACCAATTTGCATTGAAATTTGAAATTGATCGATGTGGACCCTACATGAGTGATTAAAATACAAGACTTCAAGTTGAATTTAGAGTTAGGAATTGTAACACGTTATCTATGTCATACTTTGATTACATACATTGATATTGATTCGTGATCTAGTCGAGTGCTAGCTCTATGTGAGCCAAGTCCCGCGAGCATCCAGCTCACCCTGTTAAGCTCTTACTCTGATTGTGTGTTGCTATTGTGATACCAGTCCCCACAGTTGCATGCTGGCATGCATCTGAAATCTTGTGATGTATCATCATTTGTTGCATTATTTGTTTGATATACTATGATTACTAATTCGCTGACAAATCATAAATGATGGCTTACTGCCATACTCAATTGTGATGCTATTTAAGCTATAAGTTATATTGTGAAATATGTAAATTTTGTACCGATTTCTTCGAGAGAGGGTTAAAGGAATGAACACCACTACTAATACCACTACTACATGTCATGGTAGGTTTGTTTTGAAGCATACGCACTGCCGAGTGCAATAATGGTTCTTCTTTTCTTTGCAGTCACATGATATCAGCTCCAACATTTTCCAGGATATGGTATCTTGAATCATGAGAACAGGTTCAAGGTGTCCATCTTGCAGAAACCACCCACTGTCTGTATACAGTGGAATTGTAGGAAAGGCTTCCGTTGATTTCCACCAAACATACTATTGATATGTAGCTCGTCTGATGTGCTGGATCAGTGCAACACTCTTGTAGGAGGGACTTTCACGAAGTCTTTCTCTGAAATTCTGAAGAGAGAACACCCGACTTCTTCTATAGACTGGGAACTCGTTCGTGGATCGTAAAGTTTGCAGACGGAGGCTTCTGCACTCGCGATGCCCTCTTGACTCAAGGAGTTGTCTTGGCAAAATTCGCGAAGGAGGGTTGCATTCTGCTGAAATACGTTTTTTTAGCTGTGCCTGATCTCATCCAACATTCTTGTGGCAAAGATTTCACTAGTGCTACTAGAAGCACTCAAACGTCAGTGTTCCGGTAGTGCACAATGAGCCTCTTGAACCCACAAGAAGTTGCGTCTTTTGCATCGTAGATGCATTCATCAACATCGTATATGAAAACCTAAATCTACCTTGCACGCGTGTGATGGCATCTCTGACCTATACGACGATGTTTCTGTGAAAAGTGGTACGAGATAGTATCAAAAGCGTGACAACCAAGGGATAGAAGAGAAATATATCTGATCGAGATAACAAACTGCCAGACAACTGGAGAAGATGGGTTGGTCTTGTTGACAATAGAAGAATACCTTCTGACCTTGTGGCTAAGGAGCTATCGGAAGCGAAGCCCGAAGGAAGGTTCACACACCCCAAGATGTCGACATCCTCTTTTCCTCTCTAGAAGAAGCCAACACTTGTATTATACTCTACGCAAAAGACGCAATGTCTTGTGGGTTCAAGGGGCTCATTGTGCACTGCTGGAACACTGACGTTTGAGTGCTTCTAGTAGCACTAGTGAAATCTTTGCCACAAAAATGTTGGATGAGATCAGGCACAGCTAAAAAAACGTATTTCAGCAGAATGCAACCCTTCTTCGCGAATTTTGCCAAGACAACTCCTTGAGTCAAGAGGGCATCGCGAGTGCAGAAGCCTCCGTCTGCAAACTTTACGATCCACGAACGAGTTCCCAGTCTATAGAAGAAGTCGGGTGTTCTCTCTTCAGAATTTCAGAGAAAGACTTCGTGAAAGTCCCTCCTACAAGAGTTGCACTGATCCAGCACATCAGACGAGCTACATATCAATAGTATGTTTGGTGGAAATCAACGGAAGCCTTTCCTACAATTCCACTGTATACAGACAGTGGGTGGTTTCTGCAAGATGGACACCTTGAACCTGTTCTCATGATTCAAGATACCATATCCTGGAAAATGTTGGAGCTGATATCATGTGACTGCAAAGAAAAGAAGAACCATTATTGCACTCGGCAGTGCGTATGCTTCAAAACAAACCTACCATGACATGTAGTAGTGGTATTAGTAGTGGTGTTCATTCCTTTAACCCTCTCTCGAAGAAATCGGTACAAAATTTACATATTTCACAATATAACTTATAGCTTAAATAGCATCACAATTGAGTATGGCAGTAAGCCATCATTTATGATTTGTCAGCGAATTAGTAATCATAGTATATCAAACAAATAATGCAACAAATGATGATACATCACAAGATTTCAGATGCATGCCAGCATGCAACTGTGGGGACTGGTATCACAATAGCAACACACAGTCAGAGTAAGAGCTTAACAGGGTGAGCTGGATGCTCGCGGGACTTGGCTCACATAGAGCTACCACTCGACTAGATCACGAATCAATATCAATGTATGTAATCAAAGTATGACATAGATAACGTGTTACAATTCCTAACTCTAAATTCAACTTGAAGTCTTGTATTTTAATCACTCATGTAGGGTCCACATCGATCAATTTCAAATTTCAATGCAAATTGGTCAAAAATCGTGATGATATATCTTCTTCTGAATATTTTCCAGGCATTTCATTAAATGACGAACATGATTCATGTGAAATGAATAAACTGGGTTTTTTGCAGGCATGTCCATATTATTCTCAATCAATATGGGATTCAGCACTTTGACACTAATGAAACACCAATCTGATGTAGGCATACCTTGACGATACGACCAGACGGTTATAGATAACAAATACAGTACAAATATATATTGGCATTTGTTATAATTGTATCAATACAATAATGCCATCAATTTTGGTGAACCTAATATCAATTGAAATAAAAAACTCGAAGCGCATCGTAGCCAGGCTTACAATTATGCATTTAGCAGGCTTTGATGTGTATAAAACTCCCGCACTCGCGCTCACGTTTATGGCTCTGAAATGCGTAAATATTGTGATAATCGTATGGAATAAGCTGTCACCGATTAACAACTAAATTGTGCACAATATTCGTTCGAACTATTTTACGCATATCAATTAACTTTTCAAAATATCTGAGATAAACGACGCATCAAAATCAGTATTTAATTTTCAAGATGGCGTCAAGAATTATTGTGTCAAAAATATGGTGAAAATTTTTAATCACGCTATGAGAAAATATTATAGGCAACAAAATAGAGAAAACCGTGAGGCATTAGGACGAATCACTACCGAGTTATTAACGTTTCAATGCAAAATTGCGCGCTTGACCTTTGACCTCCCACCACAAGAGCCTGGGTCATTTGCCAGCTTGGACACTGGCATATTCGTTTTCAGCGCACTTTACTGAAGAAAATGAGGTATGTGTCCTGCTTGTAACCCAAAATGCGAGATGCAAGGAATACGTATCAATTTTGTGCTTCTCTACTACATGGTTTCTCGCCTCTTGTCAATATTAGGGTATGCTGAGGATAATAATTGTACCGGTATGTACTATGTAAGGAAAAGAGCTCGACGTGCTCGTAATGTGTCATTATAAACATGTTATAACAATCAGTGTTGAGATTTTTTTAAAACTACTTAATTGTCAAAGAATTTCCCCTTTGGAAAAAGGATTGACCATCTTAGAGATACGTTTACTCTCTTGCTTTGTGCTACGAGCAACATGCTTTAAGCAACTGGCAACGAGCGCTAACCAATCAGAGAGTGAGTTTCTCCCGGTCACATGAACACTTGCAACGTGCGCCAAGAGATGAACTTTGTCTATCTTTTCTATAGGCAACATGCACTGAGACTCACAATGCAACGGGAAATTTTGTTTACTCGTCTGAACTGTCAGAACCAGAATCAACTTGTCGACTGCGATTCTTAAACCCGTTTGCACTAGATATTATATCAGGTTTTAGCACTCTTTATTTGGATAATTAATGGTCCAACAGTATTGAGAAGCTCATATGGTTTGAGTGGATACATTTGGTATAAGTTTAAAGAATTTTTCGCGGTAACATAACCACAATTCAAAATCGAACTATGATGTCGTCACAGCGCTCGACAATAAACGTATTCGTGCGCTGAGCGCATGTTGCCAGTTGCTCAAAGCATGTTGCACCTAGCACAAAGCAGAAGAGTAAACGCACCTTGAGAGTCTAATATAATTTTGCAGGGCCTATATCACTGTGAAATTGATAGAAAATTAACTGAAAAAGTATTCATTACATGATCAAGAATCGTGACTTTCAGTTTTGCATTTTTTTTCCATTTGATTTTTTTTTATAGATTTAATATTGATTGAAAATCAAAAATTTCGATCTACAGTGAAACCCCTATCAATCATTTTTCAAGAGACTAGGAAAATAAAACCATCCATGCAGGAAAACGATCTATTCAGGAAAATTTAACATTGATTGTATGGGAGTGGGGTGAGAAAAAATGAATGGTACAAGCATGAAAACGATGGATCCAGGAACGATGCATAGAGGTTTCACTGTGTCCCGATTCATATTCGATAATGAAATTTCAATATTGTTTGCAATTTTCATATCGAACAATCCTAATAATTATACATCAATCTGCTTATGTTTATTTATTATGCATTTTACAAAGATTTTATAAAATACATTCAACATTCATTCAACTAAAAAAGGCCTAATACATAGAACAAAAGATGCGGGAAAATAGTCTGGAGCATAGTTAGTAAGATGACACTCTAAGTTGAGACGGTATCTGTTTAGAGCTCGAACAACAAACACCGTTGTAATGCAGCGCAAGTCTTCTTCGATTCGTACCCACTCCAGCGCCCTGGTTCCGGCGCAATGCAACGCTCCATGTATGAAGAGAAACAACACCAAATGATACATGACCTACTCTTGGATAACTGCCCCATTGTTCGCATCATTGCTATCGGGGTAAGTGCCATTAATTATCCAGCTTGAATGCACATTTCTTAAAAAAAAATACTGTGCTTTTTTCCAGTGGCGTGAAAGAGTGGATTTCTCAACCGCTAGAGCTATTTGATGGTGCCACTAATTAGCCCCCCAACGTTATAGAAATGAGATCCCTATATATTAACTACAAATCCTCATTTACTTGAATTCATCTCGAAGGCTCAAATAAACCCGTGGATAAGTGGAACCTCGATCCATCGTTTTTCAAGGGACCAGGTAACCAAAACCATCCATGCAGGAAAATGATCCATCAAGGAAAATTTAACATTGATTATATCATTTACATGAGAGTGGGTTGAGAAAAAAATGAACGATACATGCAGGAAACGATGGATCCGGGAACGATGCATAGAGATTTCACTGCAGATTCAATTATATTAACGTTCGTACCAGTATTGCTGTGTGCAGTGTTGGGTAAGAACTTAACGAAAAGAATGCGTTCCTTTTTCAGGAACTTGGTGACTTTCAACAACGAAAATAATGTTCCTTTCAAATTCTTTCTGAACCGACTGGACGTCAAGAATGCATTTAGCATAAGGTGAAAAAGATCGCCTTCCTTTGCATCAAGATGGCAGTCTTTGTCTTCCCAATCCCTTCCATCCATCATGTAGCTTATTATTCCCAGACGTATTTCACAGAATTTTCTTGTCTATCATTCATTATTCAAACTTTATTAATATCAGATAATAATAAAATGGTTTCATGTTTCAGGGGATTTCAAAGTTGATGAAGCAATACTGGATGTCACTGGAACATACATGGATCGAAAAGTGGATGAATACATTGGTCGTCACTCTAGCTGTTGACAGCTCCTCATACATGGTACGACGTCAGGTGTTTCTTGGTCTGGCAATAATATTTGAAAATGTGAACGCACGGAAAGTGGTTCAGGATGCTGTTACACTGCTAAAGCTGCAGCTGCATGACACTAAGGAACCCGTACGAAAAGCTTTTGTCAATCTGCTGTGCAAGATGAAAGACGCAGGAGAAATGTTCTGGCATTTCGTGCCATTGCCACATCTTTTGGCTCGACTCACGGTAGGTTTATAAGTTAATTTTAAGATTGAGAAAATCTTATATGCTCTGAGCTATGTGAACTAACAAGTTAATTACGATGTATTAAACTTTGTTTAATCAACTTTGTTTGTACTTTGTTGTATATACAATTTATTGAGCAATTCTTTAAGCTGATTGGTTTACCGTTTTAATGGGTATCTTTAGAGGTACGTGAAATAAGCATTCTGTTTTATACTTTTAAGCTTTCAAAATTTGAAAATTCGTATTTTGCAGCATTTTTATCAAAATACTCAAAAATAATGTTGAATTTACGAAAAATTGAACGAATTACTGTAAATACTATCAGTGTGGGTTGTACACTCTTAATATTGTCGAAATAACACTGTTCATAGCTTCCTGCGTATTGTCCGTGTCTGGTCGGGTGATCGCTAGTGCCGAACTTAATCGAAGTAACCCGAGCACGCTGGGCGTTAGATACTACAGTAGAACCTCCTTAATACGTTTCGCTTTAAGACGTTTTTCGCGTTAACACGTTTTTTTCCACAGGTCCCAGAATTGTCTTATGGCATTTAATGTTAAATAAAATTCGTTAGTACGTTTCTCTATAACACGTTTATCTCGTTATTACGCTTGAAAATGTGATCCCTTGAGCATTATTTATTCCATAATACGTTTTTGAACAGTCCCTTTCCCAGTTTTGTTTCATTGAAAAATGTTGCAAATGTACGTAAAATTCTCCGAAATCTGTACCCATGCACCTGCATTGGCGTTGTGCAGGTGGCCTTTTTGCTTTTTTCCCGGTTGCTTAGCAACGGTTGCAGTGCATAGCAACGGTACGGTACAGAACACGTGTTACTGTTTACAAACGTATCATTCTACCTCGTGTTGTTCTTGAGTGCACTACGAACGCAGACAAAGCTCCTTTGTGCTAAGATGTCTGGCAAAAAGAAGGCGCTATCGCTAAGTGATAAACTACGCATTTTAAGTGAAGTTGATAGAAATGTAGGAATGACTCGAGTAGCGTTGGCAGGCAAATTGGGTTTAGCTGTATCAACATTAAATACGATTGTCTACAAGCGAAAAATTGTTGAAGAAAGTGCTGCAAAGAGTGGAACGTCGTGTGCGAAAAGATCTCGAATGCGTCCCGGTCGCTTCGAGGATCTAGAAGAAAATCTCCTACAGTGGTTTAATCAAAATCGTGCAGCGAATATACCCATTAGTGGACCGTTACTTATAATCAAAGCAAAAGAAATTGCACTGAAGTGTAATGTGACCGTAGACTTTCAAGCGTCGAACGGGTGGCTACAGAAATTTAAATACCGCCACGGTATCACTTGTAAACGCGTGTGCGGGGAGAGCGGTGCTGTAGATCCTGAAACCGTCAGGATATGGAAGGAGGACACTTTGCCATCGCTTTTACAAACCTACGAAGCGAAAAATGTTTTTAATGCAGACGAGACCGGACTTTATTTCAATATGTTGCCCGACAAAACGCTTGCCATGAAAGACGACACGTGCCACGGCGGGAAGAGAAGTAAGGAAAGATTGACCGTATTATTATGTACGAACGCCGACGGATCGGAAAAGTTGCCGGCACTAGTAATTGGAAAATTCGGGAAGCCTCGGTGTTTCAAGAACGTCAAGACATTGCCGACGAAGTACACCTACAATAAGAAAGCGTGGGTGACTACAAAAGTGTTTACGGACTGGCTCCACCAAATAGATTCCACCATGGGGTCGAAAAACAGAAAAGTGTTGCTGATTGTGGATCAGTGCTCCACTCATCCACCAGATATAGTTTTGAGAAACGTTACGGTGAAATTTTTTCCGGCGAACTGCACGTCTGAATTGCAGCCGCTAGACTTGGGAATCATCCAAGCCATGAAAATGAAATATCGGCGACGGTTGCTACAGAGAGCGATTCAACTCATATCCCTTGGCCGAAAAGAAGATATGAAAGTGAACGTCCTTCAAGTAAGTTAAACATCTGTTGTTATTACATTTTTGTACCATTTTGGTGTTGTACGGATATTACTTTATAGTTTGATTATTAATTTATCCTGCGATATTGACGCAATTGTTGCCATGCCTAGCCTTGTATAGCCCTATTGTTTCTGTGCCATTCACGCCCGAGAGTACGGGCGATGAGTACCCGGCAAGTGAGGCCTCGATTCCCGGTAGACGGGAAAAAACGCGCTCGGTCACTTCGATATTACTGTGTTGGCCTAGCTGTGTTGCAACCTGTGCTTCTTCAAAGCAAGACAAGTTGCCTACCTAACAGGGTAATACAGGGGACCGTAATCATGACTTTTTTTGTTTGTTTTAGGCAATGCAATTTATTGCACATGCTTGGAGTGAGATCACGGCGGAAACAATCACAAAATGTTTCAAGAAGGCAGGTTTTTTTACTGCCAATTCAGATGTGGACGACCCAGATGACGACCCACTGTTGGATGCAATTGACCCTGAGGATTGGCAGGTTCTGGGAGGAGGGGCGCTAACTTTTGAAGAGTTTGTAAATAGTGATAGTGCTGTCATAACTAGTGACTTAATGGATATTAATGAGATTATTAGGGATCAGCAGTGTGGGAATGAGGAGAGTGATGTGGAGAGTGACGATGGTAGTGAGGCAGGGCCAGCTAAGTTTGTTGAGGCTTTGAGAGGGTTTGAACAATTGCAGAGTTTCTTGCTGAGTCGTGATGTTGAAGACAGTACATGTATACAGAAAAATCTTTCAGAGCTATATACAGCCTTACTGAACGTCAATACAAAACGCAGCGTTCAAGCTAAGATAACAGATTTCATGGATCAGTAATTGTAAGATGTGTAAATGTAAGAATGTGTGAGAATGTGTGTATTTATGAATTATTTTGACTACTGCTCTTTGGGCATTGTTTTAGTTTAGGCCCTATCTGTAAATATATGTATATATATATGTAAATAAATATACATTATTATGTTGAATATCTACTTTTTTTCCTTTTTTTTTTTTTTTTTTTTTTTTTTGGCCCTTTTTTTTTAGGGTGATATTCATTAGTACGTTTTTCGCGTTAGTACGTTTTTTCCTCATTCCTCCCTGAAAAACGTACTAAAGAGGTTCTACTGTACGTCAATACACTTCTTATGTATGGGCGCGTACCAACAATTTTATTACGTACCTTGGGAGTTGAGAAATCGCCAATGAAACCTACGTGGACTTTAAATGACAAGTTGAGATGAGGAAATAACAAAATCCGAATTTGAAACAACACACTTTTCAATCTTGAGAAGAAAATATTTCTGGTACAGCATTTTATTTTTTAAGCTTTTGTTTTCAATGTGATAATGATGGTCTAGTGCCGTTGGGTCGTCGACCAGCTGCTCGCAACTCGCAAGCGACTAACAAATATTCTCTGTTAGGGCGCAATGTCGGGAGGGAGGTATTTCCAAGGGTTTGTTGCGTTCGGTGCGGCAACAGCACGTGGGATTGGGATCTATTTTCCTGGAGGTTTACCCGGATAAGACAGCTCTTAACAGCACGTCTCGAGTTTATAACAATACTAATGAGTTGTGTTCCGGGTATTACGATATTTTGTCAAGGTTTCGTGGAAAACAAATTATTTATACTGAAAAATGAATATTATCTTTCTTTTCGTGGCTATTTCGTTGAATAGAATAAATTCGCGTTATACTGTTCAAAATGATCTTTTTCGTGATGATTCGTGAAATAGAAAACCACTTTAAACGCATCCCAACACTATGAAACATGAAGAAATCATGAAATAAAATGTCTATGGAATTATTCATTTTTTTCGCATTTTTCGTCAATGCGAAAAACACGTACCTCTAGGTATCTTATCTCTGCTGTATGTTGAATTAAGCTAAACCATTACTGGTAAGGTAAACTTTAAAATTAAAATAATTGCATCATTGTTTTTTTCCCAAGTACACATGTATGTATGTAATATGTATGTACGGTGGAACGTTGTAAAAGTATTATAAAAGTGTTGTTAAAAGTGTTGTACAGTGTAAAAGTGGTACAGTAATACGTTTTTCAGGGGGCCAGACTAAAAAAATGAATCAACGTGAAAAACTCATTAATGAAACTATTTAACATGTGAAGCATATAGGTTGGATCAAAAAATAAAACTTATAAATGTTATAAATCTATGAACAAGAAACTTATAACAGAGGTTCTACTGTACTAAGTATGTTTACAATAATCATTGCAGATATGCGTGATGCATGGTGGCAAGATGCTCTAATTATCTTCTTATATCTATTAAATGGTAGAATTGAAGAAAAATGGTTTCCTCAAAAACATGAAACACAAGTTTAGCTCAACTTTTATGATATAGAGCATGTTCTATTTTCTTCATGACATGAAGGGACATGAAGGAAACAAACCAATCAGGAGCTGATAAATCAAGGCAGAGATTTTCGATGTCACCATTTTATCTCACTTCGAAATTTCCAATTAATAATTTGCACTGATTTTGTGGTTGAATTTGAGAGAGAGAGAGATATTTTGAACCATTAAAAAATATCAATTAAATTTTAAATTAGTGAAATAATTAATTCACAAGCTCTTATAAAAATCCACTTTCTTTTTTGTTGGATGATATATACTACAGTTGAGCCCGCATATAACAAATTTCAAGGGGAATAAAAATCTGTTCGTAAAAACAGAATTTCGTTTTAGAGATTTATTGCTCTTTTTCATAACAGCACTTGAATTTTAGAGATTTATAAAGATAGGCCTACATTTACGACTTGGGCCCTAGTATAGTACTGTATTAGGTGACATATTATCATTGCATCGTATCATCACGTAGTATGTTTGTAGAAAGTAATAGAAAACAACAATGTCCTTTCATAAAGAACTCATCATCTACCATCACATGACACCACAGACCACACCACTCCCCACTTCTCGTGTTTTATTTCCTAGGTTACAGGACACTATCACGAATGGAAATGAAGGAATGTAAACAAAAAATAGATAAACAAAGTCATTGAAGATGTCACCATCACGTTATTATTTAGCGCGCGTTGAGCGAATGTTTGGGTTTGTCCGTTCCACTTTTCTTGGGACGGGGAGGGAGGGGGGTGCAGCAAGAGTTATGACCACGTGCTGTACGCGTCACCAGCTGCTACGATGTAGCCTACAGTCCGTTCAAAATAAATGTAACCTGAAAATAAATTCACGCAAAATGCTCCGATTTTCGAATATTTTGTTGGAAATAGCTGAAAATAATTAGCAAAATATGCTGTAAAGTGACAAAAAATTCGTAATAACCGAATTTTGAAGTATAAATCACTTCGTTATAGGTCTTTATTTAACATTGTAAGGATAGGAGATTTGAAGGGGAATGGTAATTAATTCGTAAAAAACGAAATTTCGTTGAAACCGAGTTTGTTATATGTGGGCTCGACTGTAGTCAATTTCGGGCAATTTTCATCTGTCAGAGTGGTCTAAAGCATAGGAGTACCAAACTGATGGTCCAGAGGTCTGGAGTTCAAATCTTCTGGAGATACTTTTATTTTGTTCAAATCAAGTGCATACAAATGCAAATTAAAATTAAAATGATATACGAATTTGATTATTTGAATACCGTGTTCGTACGTAAATACTTCACTTTAACTGTAAGCATTGTTTGAGTTTGACATTTGACAGCCACAGCCTGTGTGAATACAGATAGGCATGTCCAAGTATAGTATGCACTGCATACTAAATGCAAGACACGCTTGTTCAGCTACATTCTAATCACATTTGACATCTTTCAACTAATTGAATAGTGTAAATGGTCGTTTCAAGATTCTTTTCATGAATCCGTGAATTCACGAGTTGAGCTAATACAATTGAAGAATAAGTTCTAGTGTGTAATTCAGGCTTTACAATCCTTAATTGATCTTAATCAGAATCTTGAAATTATAATATTGGAAAATAAATTCTATAACTGGTCAGAACAAAAGTTCAGATTCTTATAAAATGAGTAAAGATTCTGGTTTATAGTGAGAATAATTTGTTTTTGTTCTGGGTTCTGGTTCAGGTATCTAATTGTATCCATATTCTGGTGTGTATAGGAAAATTGCCTGAGGCTGAATATATGAATGGGTGAAAGGAAAAGAAAGAACAGCAGCTTACCAAGATTTATGAGTAAAGTAATGCCTACTCAATGTACTCATAGTGGAGAGCCCGTAACTAGAACACAGAGATGAAAAGTATGCACGATATTCTGACGTTTTGGCTATTGCCATGGTCACAGTAGAGTAGAGACTCTCTTTACTGTGACTAAGGCAATAGCCGAAACGTCAGAATCTCCGTGTTCTATCTACGGGCTCCCACTATGAGCAGGCCTTTCTCTACTCATAAATCTCGATAAGCTGCTGTTCTTTCTTTTCCTCTCACCCAATTCATGTATCCATATTCTCATACTTTCTGGTGAGGTGAGCACAAAATCAAATTGATCGATTACGCAAAAAAATCCGATTAGGCCTAACCAAGTTCAGTTTGAATATCGATTTTTTCGTGTTTTTTTTACATTTGAAAATACCGTCTTTTAAATGGCCTTGTGTTTGGCAAGTTAGTGCTGGCTGAGTGTAAGTTGAGTTTGAGGCGATCAGACAAGCATGGACTTATGCTGTATAAGTCCACGAAGCAGGTCAAAAGTCTATGACCAGCACATGACACTTCACAAAACGTTCTGTACTTCTCCACATTTGAGGTCTGATGTGTGGGTCAATTTTGGTTTCTTGGCTTAAAAACTAAATGACTCGACAACACCTCTGATATTAGCTAAAGATTCTGTTCACTGTTTATTGTTAGTTGAGTATTTTTCAATCAAATAATTGGGCCTAGACTAGGTCCAATCTAAATTCCTTCAAAGTGTTAACAGAAATCAAATGAAGTATAGATAAATCTACCCCAAAACTAATTAGATGAGCTTCAGCAAGGATTCAATTTGACATACTTGAAAAAATTAGTGTTCGTTTTTGTGTTGTTTTTTTTTTCATGTTTTTTTGTCGGTTCTCCACGGGTCAAACGGCTACAGTTATCAACTTCAAACTTTTTTTCATTATGGTTCCTCATCTAACTTAGATCTGTATAGTTTTGTCGCATTATCGAATGATAACTTTTATTTTTATCAATTTTATCAATTTTAAAAATACCCATTAGAATATCACAGTGGAAAAAAAAAGATGACATATCCATTTTCCCCAAAAAAATGATATTTCGCGTGAAGTTGAATTACATTCTAATACACATTTCTGGGAACTTTTAGCTCGATCGGGTCAGTCATTTTGAAGAAAAAACATAAAATGTGCTAAATAGGTACCACTCGAAGCAGTTTTTACCCATTTATAACTTGGATGTAACCCAATTGGCGAATGTAGGCAAAAGTTTGGCAAAAAAGTCGACATACTATTACTATCCGCTCGTCTAACAACGCATATGTGGCATTTTCCTAGTAATGCACAATGGCAACTTGGAAATCTTTCAGATATCAATTGATATCACAGAAATTGACACCAATAGGGACTAGACCTGAGTAGGCCTAGGTTACTCTACCTTATGTGATGACTGATGAGTGATGACAAAGTGAAAACAAGGGCCTGCAATCCATTTTTGAGGTCAAGTAGCCAGAGTCAATAATTTTCGTTATTAATCAATAACATTTCAACATTTATTTAATTCCACATTATTCTATTATTTGAAATTTGCTTAAAACTAATTGGGGAACAATTCAATCCAATGTCAGTCTTCAGACATCTTTATCTACCTTTATTATGGAATAATAATTGATGGCAGTCTCTCACTTTTCAGTGACATTTTGTAATGTTTGGCTCCCACAGCCTTGTAAACTTGACCTTGACAATAAGAAGCATTGAAAGAAGTAAGAACAGCAGCATCCCATGAGAAGCTAGAATTCAATTTTAAGGAGGGACTCAGGTGAAATTTTCATTTTTTTTTTTTTTCAAATAATTAATGGTTTGGATGTTTATTCAAGTCGTATGTTTCAAAATATTGGAAAATATCAATAATGATACCTGAAATAAATTATTTAGTGTCACTGTGCATCGAGCCATCTGCTTATTTTCAATATAGCAATTACATTGACAATCTTGATGGGGTATTTACTGCAATACATTTTTTTCACAAAACAAGAATTTCGTTTTTGTGCTACATCTATAAAAGTTGTTCAATTGTCTCGATTTTTTCTGTGAGTGTTCATTATCAGTTCATCCAGGGTTGCACTTATCGCTTTTTTGATATCTCATCTAACAATGGAGATAAAAAATGAATACTAGATGCATTTTATATAAAATTCAATTTGATGGGAAAAAAAACTTCGTAAATAAAATCATATCTTGAAGTAGGCCTACAACAGGAATATCAAAAAACCAATATGTCCAACCCTTGATCAATACTTCAGGAACATTTTCATGAAATACATTAATTTAAAAAATGCACGAGGAGATCGAAAAATAAATTTCATTGTTGAAAAATGTGTGAAAACCCAATAATCATGTCCATTGTTGATTTTTTTCTCATTATTATATATTTTTCGACAGTTTTAGCATAATAGTTATCTATTTTCAAAATTTAAGTGTATACAATCAATATTAACAAAGATAAGTTTTCAACTGAGTCCCCTCTTAGATTCAAAAAATGGGTGGCAGGCAGTTTTCTTATTGCAAAAGAGAAAAAAATTGAAAATATATATTTTTCAATTTTTCTTAATTTAATTGATTATTTGATCGATTTGATCCTCCCAAAATAAATCAATAATCAATGCCCACCTCTACTTTCTAGTCTCTACATACTCTGAGCTCGTTGTACTGTAGTACTGTAGTTGTCCAATGAAGAATGTTGACAGATTTTTTGTACAATCTAACCAATGTAAAGCTGTACTTGTGAGTACCAAACTTCTATGTACCAAACTTCTGTGTTCTTGTGTTTGCAGGTTGAAAAAATGCCTATTGGCAGCCGTCTTGTCAATCTACTATTCAAGAGTTTTTGCTCACCAACCAAGACTGACGATGTTGTAATTAAACGGCTAATGATCTTGATTCACATGAATCCAAATGCATCACGCAATTTCTTTCAGTATTCAAAGTCATCAATGCCGATGGCAGATGGTGTCAAACTTATGATTAGTATTCTACTGTTCCTGCATACTCACGTGAAGAATTGCATTGACCCAGACAAAGTGTTAGAAAGTCCTGAGGTTCGAAGAGTACCGGAGTTACGTTCAAAGAAACGTCAGAACGGAGAAGATAAAGAAAATGTCAATACACGTAAGTTCCTTATGGGAAAAATTGTTGTATACCGATAACTATTATTCCTTGATTTTACTGTAGAAATTTGGAATTTTATAGTATTAGGCCCAAGGGGTTAACAACTAGTGAATTTGGTGTACACCTGATATCAGATTTCAAGGCATTTCAGGGAGATTTCAAGGATATTTCAAAGGATTTCACGTAGATTTCATGACAAGTGTACACCAGATTTCAGGAGTTGTTGACCCCTCAATTCTCAATTAGGCCTAGGCCCAATTTAAATTCGAGTTGAAATTGGTTTTAACCGCTATGATTATTAATTAATCTTTCTATATTCAAATAATGTAATCTTGTATAAAACTAGGGTCGTCAGTTGATAATTGATATATCAATATAGCTCGATATTTTTCCAATTGATTTGTTAATCGAATATGATTATTTTAGTATCGATGTATCGAAATAATCAATACAGTCGATATATTTGATAGGTATTTTCAATTGACCACTAGTGATAGGCGTGGCTAATCGCCAGGGCCACCTTGATCTATATACTTCATGTGGGAATTTAGAGATACTCTGATAGGTAAATGTGAAATTTCCCACATAACAAAGCCCATTTGATTGGATGTTCTGTTTGGTGACGTTTATGGGCGGGTCAATCACTAGTCGTCAATTGCCACGTGTCATATGCACGCTACTAACAAGATTCAACTTGCTTCAGTAGCCTGTAGTCACTTGACCTTTGCACTCGTCAGTACTTGGTAGTGCTTTGAACAATAGTAGAAGCAGCCGCAGGATGGCTTGTGCGCTGCGTTGTGATTTGCGCCCGATTTTCTTCAACAAATTTGGTATCACATTTCACATACTGTCGTCCTCATTGTGGTATCTACAATTTTAATTATTTGGTTTAATATGTACTGTGAATACCGTATAGGCCTTCTGCTTTTATTGCGTAAGTTTGTTTCTCTTTGGTTACCACTAACTCTTAATCAAAAATGACGTGTTATTTACAGGGCCGTACCAAGACATTTTGCACCCCTAGGCCCGATTATTGTTTGCCCCCCCCCCCAACCCCTTTCCCCATAGCGCACCATCTCATAAATATAACTAGCTCTAGATTTTTATTCAGAAACACATTTATACCGTAATTATTGTGTTGGGCTATTACTATGACCTATCGATTGATTATTGTTTGCTCAACGACCCCTTCAACAGCTAGGTTATACCAGGGTACGAATGAGCATGTGGTTATGAAACTACGAAGTGATGATCAGTGATTTCCAGGACGTTCACAAAAATCCATGCCTTATGTGGGATTCGAGCCCAGGCCCAGCGGTGACTTCAGTTTCTGAAGCGGTGTCTCAGCTGACTGAGCTACCGCAGGCAGTCATGACCTTTCAATGAGAAGGATTATTTTATAAACTTTGATCAGTATTAAATAATATGTTGAAATAGTAATATTGAAATGTTTTGAAATGTTTTGAACGGCAAGACGAAAATATTACAAAGACTGTATATTTCACACTGGAAGAAAACTGTAGCAATACAGAACATAGTTTTTACTGCTCTTGATGCTCTTTATCTCAAAACGTGCATATAGGCCTATATTATATAAAAATATACAATTTCTTAAAATATATTTACTTATTATTCGATTTTAAGGGGCTCACGCCTCTTGAGAATTTGCCACCCTAGGCCCGGGCCTCGTGGGCCCAGTCTTTAATACAGCCCTGGGTATTAATCAGTACCGGCATTCAATAGGTAACTAGTCGAAACGGGTCTACACAATAATGGACTATGAAGTTGAACTCGTTTTCATTTCATATTTGTATGCATTTTTCTATTCATGCCTATATCACTTCTGACAAGTGCGTAGGACTTCGAGCATTCTCCTCCCTCTCCTATTGCCTAGCCAACAGCACAAGCAGTACTTGAGTTCAAGGTGAATGTCTTCCATTACATGATTGCGGCAGGCTCCAGTGTGGGAGGGCATAAAACAAACAGGGACATGCTATACAACACAAGTTGCTTCTTTGTTTGTAATCATCTAATGAATTTTACAACCTCACCATTACTCAATAAATCTTTTAAATATTGCTTAGTATATTATTAATTTTACTGACCATATATCATGATGAAAGAAATGACAAATCAGTTGAATATAGGTGGAAAAACATTGATATATTCGATCATCAATCATTTCTTTTTGATTATCGAATCTGCTCTGAAATATTGATGTTTTCCTATTTGATAAACGATATGAAGTCGATGATTATCGATCATGAAAATGACACCCTACTATATAAAACCTATACAGTCGAACGTCAGTTATACGATTTTCATTTATACGATTTTTACATTTGTACGACTTGTCAAGGTAGTCCCGACTACATGTTAAATTTCTTCTATTATACAACTCATTTATTCACGACTTTTCGTATAGGCCTATACACCTAAATTTCTTGTCTCCTTCCAACATTTTCAATAATTCCAGACAGGTGTTAATCATAAAGTCGTAAAACTAGAAACCCAAAAACGTAAACAACACGTGTGTAAGCACACCTTTTTTCCTAGTAAAAATGCCTCCCAATCATGACTTCTCCACTCCTGCCCCAGTTTTTCCCGACCCAAAAAAAAATATTTATATATATTGTCCAGTCCTAAATCACTTATATTCATGAAGAGATGCGTCATTTTCCTTAACCAATCATCACTCTTTAGAGCAACAGGACCTCCAACCTCAAGGTTTGGAAGCACACTGCTGAGAATGTTGCAATCACACTGGCACATTTGCCCAGCCAGTGACAGCTGATAATGTCCAGGGGGGGGGGGGGAGGTACGCAAGGCGTGTGCAGGAGCGCATTGCTTTCATGGCGACGAAAAGTGATTCCAAAATCGAAGTATTTTAAAAAAGCAATGATGATTGCTTTTCATTGTTTTAAGTCAAATGTAATTTCAATAATATTCCCTTTCTAACAGGGACATAAAAACAAAAAAAATGTAATTCTGTCAAGGTCATGTCAAACATTTGAAGTAAATGCCACACTAGGAGTCGTCTGGACAGTGTTAATTGGTTGCTATGAGCATTGGTCTCTCACAAAGCACATGGCATCTGAGAGCTGTCAACGACGTAGTGGCGCTTGGGTTGGTGAGGGGGGCGGAGGGGAGAGCTGTGGCGCGTCTTTACCTACAAACCAGACCAAAAACATCATACACAAAAAAATAAAGACAAAAAAAAACATTTATTACTCAGTGAATAATTGTATGAACCCTGGTTCATTCATTAATCATTTATACGATTATCCATTAATCATTTATACGATTATCCATTTATACGATTTTTTTCTCAGTCCCCTGAAAGTCGTGTAAACGACGTCCTACTGTGTAAAACATGTGTACTTCGACTATTCTTCAACTTGATAGCTTTCTGAACTTTAAACACAGTCAAATTTGCTCTAGTCTTGCTTGATAATGAATCATGCTCATTTGAATTCAAAAAGCTCAGTTCTCCTAGTCCATGTTTATTAGTTTGGATACTAACCATCACTATAGATATCTTGAAAACTTGTGACGGTCAGTGGTTTGGGTAGTTTTGAATTTAAAATACCTATTGAAAAATGTCATATTCTTGATATCGATGTGACAAGTCTTAATATAGTCCAAGATGCATAGAGGGTTTGTTTGCGGCCGGAAGATGGTGCCTTCACTTATCTTGAAAACACGTACCAATCTATGAAGACAATTATTTGTAATCACTGTTATGTGATCACTGCTCTATCTGGTGGTGTTTTGTAAATTTGTAGAAACTTGGTGTGATGCCTTCTCTATACCTCAAATATTGACATCTTTGATGCAGTGCATGTTGGCATCCAAGATGCGATGGAAAGAAACAAATACGCTAGGCTTATGAGAAAGAATATTTACCAATGATGCAATTAAATAAAATATGAATTCTCATTCGTTTGGGGCATGCGGACTTCTCACTCGATTCCGATCACATATATAAATCGTCCACATGTAAGTTACTAGTAATATAACTTGTGTTACTATATTAATTACTTCACAGTTTGAATGATAGACAATTATTTAACCTCACTATCTCCGTTTTACTTCTTACGAGACTGTTTCAGACAACTGAGCAGAAGTAAACGTCATTAAACGTGCATTTGTAAACAAAGTTCGTTCCTTTTATCACTACCTATGCACCTACTTATATGTACCTACGCACGGTCAACAGTTCTAAATGCGCGGACCGAGAATTGGTAGGCCTACATATTTTTAACATGGGAGGGATAGGAAGTGAAGACACCATCTCCAACGGGCAAATGCAACCCTCAATGCATCTTGATATAGTCATATATTCTTCAAGCTTAACTATCTACATGATCACAAACACCATAAAATGCATTTGTCAAGTCTATTTTTCTACGGTACCATGTGCCGCCACTTTTGTTCTAGAAAATGTACCAGAAGACAATGGAGAAAAGAGCGGTGACATTTTACATAAAATGAGTTTGGAAAATCCCCGCATCATGCAAGGCTTTGTTGATATTGTGGTGATATTATGGATCTTACATTCAAAGGAAATAGTGGCAGCACCAGACAAGGAAAGCCAACTGCACAAGCTGACTAAATTTTGCATTCCTCCATTCCTTCTCTATTATAAGGTAATGCATATATTATTTTGATACCTTCAATATTTTGGTAAGGTCATTGTAAACTGAGAGAATCAAAGATGACTAGAGATTAACTGATACCAGTCAAGTGACAAGGCAAATGTTGTGGTCAAAATAATTTCTTGTAAATTTCCCACCACAAATATCATTCTGCTGCTTCATTGATTAATATATTTTGTTTGTGCTAACTACAAACCTTGATATCGGTAATGTAACCTAGAATAAGCATTTGCTCAGGATTAGCGTGGATTGCTTGTACGAGTTATTCTTGGCATGATTAACTGGGATGTACACCTATACATTTCTTTGTAATATGTTTTTTGCGTTATTCTATTTTAAAGTGTAGGCCCTATCCCCAATAACAATTATATACCACGTACTCTGTTATTTTTAAATTGACATCATTTCAGCATATTATCATTGAGCCAAATATAAGCTGACCTCAAAACTTGTCGGGTGAAGAAAAAAAAATCTATGAAAATAAAATTGAGATTGTATAAGTAATATCATATTTTGGAACACAATATTTGATTTATTAGCCTAGGTCTTTGATATTTTATTGCTCATCAGTAATCATCATTCATCACCATAACTATTATTGAATGTATTGTGTACACATGTGTCATGTTTGTCTCCCAAAGGACCATGTAGGGCCTATAGTACAACTATTGGTACAACTAATTACAAAAGAGCAGTAATTTTCAATGCATTGAGTGGCGCAGGATGCCCAAATTAAAAAGACAAAGTGTTTGTCACCATGGCTGCATTTTGAAAAACCTCCAGAATCTACGGCAAACGTACGAGAATCATTCCAAAACCTTCAGTACATTCTGCGTACTGGAAATACTGGAGCTATTTGTTCCAGTAAACCCAGTAAAAGTAATGGCGACCTCCATGAATGGTGCAAGATTACATTAGTTTATTCACAGACAAATCGGAGTGTGAATGTTGTTCTAAATAAGGCAGAGAAACTGTATCTGGAAAAATGTTGGTTCATTTAAAAATGTATTTAAGGTTGATTTCTTACACATTGTTTCATAACCTAGGCCTAACATTTTATTGAAAAACAATAGTGCCATCCATCTTTTTACTTTCGAATTGTACTGAGTGTGTTCCGTTATTGTGCTCTTCTGGATACAAATAATTCTACTCCAAGTACTGTACTATACAAGAAAGACCAGTAGGTTTTGGAATGCACCTTATATATGCAGAGTTTCAAATAGGCCTATAAGTCGGTAGAGTTTTTTTGACCCCAAAATTGAGGAAATCTCAATACAATGTGTAGTCCGTCTTCTATGTAGTGTGCACATCAGCTGATTGATCATATTTTTGCCCAAGTAGAGTTAAGCATGTATTTGTGTATTAGTCTTACAAAATTGTAAGCAAATTTTAATTGAAATATGAAAACAATTGAATATGTTTTACTTGAAAGATCTGTAAACCTGGATCAAGGTAACCAGAGATCAAGTGATTCAAGTAAGTTAAATGTATTTAGTAGTTTGTTTAGCAGAACTGTTAATTGTCCTGTTAGACTTAAGGCCCATTTACAACCGATAGCATTCATAAATTAGGAGTAAACTTGACTTTGAAATGAAGAAGACGTTTTTGTGGCCATTTGCAACAAATTTAACAGTAAGAAACAGCCAGTGAGATAATTTGTTCATAACAGCAGCAGATCCAAGGGACCAGTAACTTTTTGCGTTCTTAATTGGTAATCCAATTGGTCGGCACTTTCAGCTTGGTACAAAATTAGGAGCAATGTTTAGGGTTTGCCAACTTTGCTCCTTATGCCAATTCTTCACTGCTGCTGCATGGTGTTGCTGCAAACGGGCACGTAAAATGTCATTAGCCAAACCTCGATTTCAAAGTCGAAGATTACTGCTAATTTTGGTTGTGAATGGGC
Organism: Brachyptera risi; assembly: GCA_964007535.1. NCBI lineage: Eukaryota > Metazoa > Arthropoda > Insecta > Plecoptera > Taeniopterygidae > Brachyptera > Brachyptera risi. The sequence continues at coordinate 32,742,747 of OZ023326.1, read as the reverse complement.
CTTTAACAAACACTTTTGCTCTCATAGGATAGCGAAATCTATCCGTCACTACTTCATCTTGCCTCGTTGGTGCCAGTCAGCATCATTAACCAATCGTGCCATGTAACGAGCATAGTGTTCTCTCAGCTGAAGAAGTTAACGACAGATGATGATGAGGACAAACTCGTCACTTACATACACCCGTTGTGCGCCTGGAATCGAGGTAGTGATGTCATCGAGTTGGCACAAGAATGGCTACATGATGCTTTCACTGCAGATGACGCTTGTGCTGCGGTAAGCTGGACCGATGAATTAGGTTGAAACATTTAATAATTAATGTAAAACAATTATTTTTTATATATATTGTTCTTATGTCAAAAAATGCATTATTTAGTTTATTACACTGCCTGTCTGGTATAGTCAGTCAAGACTTTGCCTTGATTTTGAGTCCAGTATCGGGCATAGGTTTTTGTTTCAAGTATCTTTATTTAGCTATTACTCACCCATTTGTACATTTGTGCACCTAAATAAACTAGCTATTGGTAGCGTTGTGAAGCAAACAATAATAATCATACAAGAGTCTTCGTGAAATTTAAACGCTTACGGCTTGCTGCAGGAGAGTTTGGTCTATTATCTGCCCTTAATTTTTCCTTCATCTGTAGAAGATACCAGAATTTGACAAATAGGAAACCTGTAACTGTTGACTTTTAGTAATACTAAATAGGCCCAAGCCATGTTACATAATTGAGCGTTCACCTTCTCATGTTATAACTATTTGCAATCACTCCATCACAAAAACAGGTGTAGAGTCAATGACTACATCATTTCGATTTACAGTAATGTTTGACAATTTCTCTTGAATTATCTCTGCGCCTAAAAAAAGACATGAATAGCCTATTTTTCTATGTTCTTCATTTCAGCGAAATCGCACAAAACGCAATCGAATCGCCTTCAACCTGCCTCAAGATCCAAAACCTGAAGTAGCATTGAATTTCCTTGATATTGTCCTGAAATGGCAACTAAAATTGAAGGCAGGTGTGTGTAAGAATCACGACAAGCTGTTGACGCTGTGGATGGAACTAGATTATATTAAAGTAAGCTTTGGTGTTGTGCTGTAGTCTGTAGTGCGTTTCATCAATTGGAGGTGTGCGAGTTTGAGAATTTAAGTTCGAGTTTTGAGTTCCAAAAAAAAAATCGAGCTAAAAAAAGTGGGCCCCATTAAATATTCAGTTTACAGATACTGTTGGTACAGATACTGCGTCCAGCTCTCGAAGAGCCAGTGTTAAACATGTCTATTGAACAA
>OZ023326.1:32698965-32736465 GCA_964007535.1 Brachyptera risi | reverse complement strand
CTAGTATAATTGTATCCGTGATTTTGTCTACATGCTATTATAAGTATTTTTGGAATAATACTTTTTTGAATTGAAATTTGAATTTGAGTTATACCAGTACATTTATTTCAAAAATATATATTGTTGTTTTTGAAGAATATTTGAAATGTTTTGCTAGAAAAAAATGTCACCTTGAAAATTATTCATCGAAATAGTGCCTTCCTATTGAATTCAACTATTAAAAGTATGCTAACTTTAAACACGTAATTGAGGCAATTTTCTCAGCTTCTTTATTTTCAAGTCCTAGGAACCATTTTCTCAGCAACTACTAGAGCAATATCTATGAATTTTTACTGTAGGCCTATGTTATGTTTCTAAGCTTGTTCTCAGTACTTCCTACACATTTTTTGATAGTTTCAATTGCTCAGTTTTCATTAATTGTTTATCAAGCTCATATATAGACATTTGAATGTTCATTTTAGACTTTTATACAGAAATTCTGAATAAATTGAAAGAATTATCATATGGGAATAGAGTTTATATGGAGTCTTTATCAGACTTGAATAACAATGTACAAAAAAATGTAAGAACTCGACTGTAATTACTTTAGAATATTTTGGTTTCTTAAAACTTCAAAATTGATATGTTGAATGGCCTCTACATTCCGCCCTTGAGGAAAGGTATTCTGAATCTTTTCCAAATCACTGCCTTAGTGTTGAGCTAAAGACTTATTGATTGTTGTAATAAATGTGTTTATATTCAAATATATATGCGTAGGTTGTTCGTTAATGTTCGTCAACGAAGCGATGTCTGTGGCCACTGCACTTTCTGAAACAGTGAAGGTAATGGCACCCATAGATAAGAGTTTCAAGAACTTCTTGTCAGTCGTCGTGCCATCTCTTCTGATCGCTACATTATCAACAGTCAGCTCAGCTTCAGAAATTATATTGAAGGACATAGAAGGGGTGAGTCTGTCTAGCTATTGACTAGGGATAAGTTTGTGAGTAAATTCTCACAAGGATATAAGTTATACTTTCGAACAATATCAAAGTTCCATGGATGTTCCAACGCGTGAAAGTCGTTGCAAAAGAACTTCAGTAAACTCTCGTTATTTCCAACTCGGTTAATTAGTTATTCGAAGCAAATTCGTTTCCCGACCAACCCCAGTTCTAGAGAATACAATTTTGGATATTTCAATAATTCGAAATTCAAACTCTTTGTCCCCTATCGCTAGTTAATACGTAACTGAATAATCATTGTTTAAAGAACTGTAGAATTTTCGTGCCCATGAATGTCAGGAAAAAGAAAGCTTTCGGATCTTTAGGAATAATTTATGCTATATTATCTATTGGTCTTTTGGTCGATGGCCTCTCCAAAATGGATTCACCAGTAGGCCTTTTACCACTGTATATCTAATGTTTAACTGTCCTCAAATATAGTTGCAGAAAATGACCAGATTGAAGAACATGATGTACCGTGTCATAAAGGCCATCGATGGTGCGTATGGTACCAAATGTACACTTCTAGAACGCATCTTGGAGGAGTTTTCTGACGTGTTCGTCAACCAACAAGTGAAGTTCATGGAACAGGTAACTATAGGACCTCTTTCCTTAGGATGAGTGAATTCTATTTTTCCTTGTAGTAATCGAATACTCAATAGAAAAAGTGATATAGGTAAATTTATAGGTAAATGAAGAACATGCTTGGTAGCTACAATTCCCGATCTTTTCTTTTGTCTAATCCTTTCCAAATGTATCGTTGTATCCAGCCAACTCCTGCTAATCTCTACAAACAGTTGGTGAACCTTTTCCATGAAATCCATTTAAATCACGAGTCGTCCGAGATGTGTCGCTTTGATTCTCGTTTGGGTGTGTCTACCAGAGTGAGTTATTCCTTCCTTTCCTTACTTGTATTCATTGTTTGCCATTAACAGGTAATAGGATTACATTTTCATATGTTAACTACCAATTTATTTATTTGTTCATTGACTGGAACAGTAAATTAACTTGATTTCAACTTTTGCTATAGCATTAATATGGAGACAGGAGAGTTGAAAATAAGCCTACTGCTTAACAGAAGTCTGCAATGCGTTGGGCATCTGTATTTAGCTCGATTATCTGTGGTATTGTGTGTTTTGTCAGTTTCTGTAGACCTAGCTCCAAGTAAATGAATTTGGTAACTAGCTACTAGTCAGTCCGTCATAAGTTCAATTTTTGCTTTATAGCATTAGGTCTTTAATATGGTTGTATTTGGCCAATGACGGTACTTTAATTATAATATATGTGGACATTTTTTGTTTCATATTTGCATCCCTCGTTAACTTGTGTAGAACAAATAAAATATTAACAGTGTATCATTCGAAACGCTAGGCCTACAAATGAACAATTTTCCTTGTAAAAAAAACTTGAAATCATACTTCATACGTATTTGCAAATTATGTTGGCTGCCTTTCATATTGTTGCTACTTGTTGGTCAGTTATGGTAATTAAATTTAAAGTTGAAACCATTTAAAAATTGAGTAATGAATATCATAAAACTTGACAAAACTTGAGAGGTTATAGCATGGGGGTAAAGAGTTAGAGTAGTTTTTATTGTTCCAATTTTTTCAATATTCAATGTAGGGACGAAATAATTGTTGACAAAATCAATATATTAGATATAGGCCGACTGATCTACGGTGAGTAAAGAATACAATACAACAACGCTTTTTTGCTTTGTGTTTCAGTCAGATGAGACGGTCTCGACCAATGTCGAATCCAAGTTACCTTATCTTACATTGCTGCTGATCAGTATCTTCACTAGCCAAACAGTTCTCGGCAGTGTATTTATCAAGGTCATTGGAAAGCGTATGACGACCAAGTATAGCAAGGTGAGTGAACATATATTTCATTTCTTGGTTCAATCGTTACAGCTGTACATTTTACATTGTTGAATGTTCAATTCAAGCTGCATCGACAGCAAAGTCATTTTCCCCTTTTACATTGTTTGAAAGTAGGCCCTAATGGACTCGAAAGTTGGCTGCTATGCTAAGCTTATATGCCTTGAACTCTCACATATTTGTTTTCAAGTATCAATTGAAATATTCAATTTTGTTTATTTTTGTTACTAAAGAAATAGTATGCCCAAGCCAGGTGTACGCTAATTTGGAACTTTGAGATGATCCTATTTTGAGCATTTTTTTAGCATTCGATTGATTTTGGCTCAAATGCCTGCCCTCTCTTAATCTTTCACAGTATACAGTATGCTTCTCCTTACACAATATATTATACTTTACCAGTACATATTATTGCAGTATTGTATAATTGGTTTGTATTGTTTAAGGATGAGTCGTTACGAGCAGCGTGTGAAAGCCTCTTAACAGCTTTGTTGTTGCACCCTGGCAAACTAGTCACGAAAGATATTCAACTGGCTCTACAAAGTCCGGATAAAGAAACCACATGCTCATTGCCTCCTACTGTTGGCCTAACACGGACTGCAAATAAAGAAAACGCTGATCATCCGCCGCCCGATCTGTATAGTTACAGGAGAGAAAATCTGTTATATCTTTCCTGCTAGGGGTCGAGGTTTGAGTCCTTGATAAGGCATGGTTGTTATTGCTGCCCGCTCAGCCTACGGTAGATAGTGAATGGCATTTTCTTCGACTCAGTACTATGGGTCTTGATTCAATTCCAAGAGAAGGCTAGAGATTGTGTTCCTATCACTCATTTCTGTCTCTGATCGTTTCCTTCTTGTCCTCATAAACTCATAAGCATAAACTCAGAGAACATAACCTGCAAATTGAATTCTGAGTTGGTTCATGTAGGCCTAGGCCTAGAGGGTGCTGTGGGAAAACAGTGCACTCTAGTGGCTGACCCGGGCAAGCAAGCACAGGAAGTAGTTTGCAGGTGTTTCCTCGAGAGGAAGAAATATTAAGAATACCTGATATACTCACCTGATGAGATCCAACAAGATCGAAACATGTCGTGAGTCTTAGGTTATTATTAATGTTTCTGTGATTTTCACCTGTTGGTTATTCCCTTCAGAGTCCGTAGAAAAGGTAGTGGGAAACCTGAGTTTGTTGATTCTTGTGGAACCTACCTCCCAGTACTCGCATTGTCCAGTCCACACATGTGTGTGTGTGGTTTTTGTGTTCTATCTAGGCCTATGTATTTCCTCCAACCTGTACCCACCTCATTATTCTCACATCACTAGTTTCTCTTAACCTTCATCATCGTCAATCATTCATCTCATATTGTCCATTACAAAAAATATTTTTTAAATCAAGTCCTACTTTCCAATAATGAAAACGCTGATCAATCATTCCAAACTTCCCGTGCTAGTTTGGTTCTTTAATTAACAGAAAAGCAGAATACAAATCTGCCGTTCCAAATCTCTCCTGCTGTCAATTAAAAGTCTGCGGAAAAACAAAATTCCAGACGGAAATCCTCTCTCTGTTCTAGTTTGGTACTATGACAGTAGCTGAATAAAGAAGTCATTGCTCGATTTTGAGGTCTTCCCTTTGAAAACAAAATATCTTGGATTTTGTCTAGAATATACTCGAGGTTCAACTAATCATTCCAAATCACAACAGAAATGAGTTCTGTTGTGATTGGTAAAAAGGCAATAGCTCTTTAATATGTTTTATTTGCATTCCACCTTTATGTATGAATGCGATAGGCCTAAATTAGTTTGACCAATGTTTTTAATTTTGATGAAGTGGCCTACCATGGAGGCCTACCTGTATTTTACTGTCACATCTTTCTGAAGAAACCTCTCTATTTTAGGCCAGTTATGAAGAACTTGGATGAATAGTTTTGTTCTATACTGTATGCCCGGCAGCTTTCTACTACTATGTGTATTCATTTTATATATTCCTTGGTAGGCCTATATTGCTGTACTGATGTTTCTAAATCTACCAATTTTTATATAGGTCTAGATATAGTATATACTAGATAGTAGCTAGTGAAATAGATGATGAATACCTAAACTCTTGACTTGAATTGAACATAAAATATTCAATCTTCAGTTTATAATTTCTAGTTTTATATTTATAGTTTTATAATCTTTACCTGATTTATACAATGTATTTGTGTCCTATGAAAATCGTGAACCAACAATAAACAATAAACAAAAACCCTTGTTAATTTGAACTATGATAATTAAAATTTTACATGAATTTAAACAATACAGTTTTGGCCTAACTATGAGCTCAATGTTGAATACACTAAATAGGCATATACTCTTTAGTATGTTTTTCAGGGAACCAGACCAAAAAAACTTACTAAAGTGAAAAACTTACTAAAGAAATCATTCAACATGTAGGAGCATATTGATGGGATCAGGAAGTAAAACTTACTAAAGAGAAACTTACTAGATGTTCTACTGTATTTCAAAAATTAAAATATTTTATTATTGATTAGGTCTACTATTGTATTTTGAGTTCATACTATTTTGAATTGAAGAGTGTTTACTCTATCAGAAAGTGTGAATATTTTTTCTAATAAGGTCCCTTAATATTATTAATACCATATGGTATTAATAATATTAATATCCTAATAGAATGTATTAAATATGTTATCTAATTTAATTCATTATATTATGTATGGCCATAGGCTTACTCTACACCAACTCTTTATATAATTAAATGTAAATTAAAATGTATAGTACTCAACAGGATTATTCTGTCATTTTTGTGCTCTACTTCCACATATAAACTACAGTATAAAGTAACATTGCTACTCAAATGGCCATTTGTATTAAGTGAAGGCAACTGTTCAAATGCCGCACTCCGTAGCTCAGTCAACTAAGGCACCACTTAAGAAATTGAAACACTGTTGGGCCAAATCATTATTTTATGGTCGCAACATTTAAAAGCCCAGAATAGATATTCAGCAGTGAAATGGAGATTTTTTTATTTCCCCCTCAACTGTCGCAGAACTATCTTATCTGGGCTTCATAATACTGAATTACTAGTACAAGATGTATGGTACTGTTGGTAATTTATCTGATGACATTAAGAATGAAAATAATTGAAAATAAACTTTAAACGTGCATATTTGAAGGTATATAATTGAAAAACACTAATGTGTGGGGGAGAGCCTGTCTTCTTCATTACTTATTAGCTCACTTTGTTCCTCTTTTATAGTTTTATATTTTATTCCATATCAGATTTTGAAATGTAGGCCTATGGGCCTATACTCTTCAATTTCAATATCTTGGCAATGTTATTGCATAACATCCTATATGTCACCATGATCTCTCATTGCCATATACATCATATGTGATGTCCCTTGGCAACTCTTTGTGTTCGATTTGGGATTTTTTTACCAATTCCTTCGGCCAGATATCCAGAGAAGGCAAAGTTTGAATGACTGTTGTTACTAACCAGGCTTACCCAATAAAAAACAAGCATTCTCACAATAATACATAAAAGTGCATCGTGCAGTAATTGCACAACAATAAATGGAACAATAAATGCCATGAGGTTGCATATTGGCTCTTTCCTCACCTGAACCCTTCTTATATCTATGTGTGCCTGGTATACAAACCTACATTTTTTATAAGCACCGTGGTTGTATGTACCGGTATCTATAGTTTTTGTATGTGATGTATACAACTAATTTTTAATTATCTTTTCTACATTTTAAATCTGGAATAATTAATTGATGGATTGTATTTGAATTATATCATTATTGGTACAATAAAAATTGTCCGACTAATATCTGTTGTGAGTTGTGTAAACCAATGTCCTCATCTTCCTACCTTTTCAATTGAAATATCTTCCTTCAGAGGATTAATTTGAAATTAAGCATTTAAAACAAACTTAAAATTTACATAAATTGCTTGTACCAGGCAAACAGGAGAGTGACAATATGCACTTATGCAATTCCCCTAAGTGAGAAATTACATGAGAAATGTATTACCGCAAACTTGAATTTCGTATAACCTCCTTAACTTCTCTGCCTCCCTGATGGAAATCGACTTGATGCATTGATAAAGTTGAGAGAAATCCAACAAAAGGTAAAAGGCAAACAGCATGCTATAAGAGGTCTTCATAAATTCTTACAGACCACTGGGCAGTAAGCTTGCCTCTACCTGTAGTACAAGGCAAACAGCTGACAAGAGGAGGTCATTAGAACCTTTCAGAAAACTCTAACCAACCCACACGTCAAACAGCCAGCTGTAAAATGTCTCCAGAACAATCTACATACCTCTCTCGAATGTATCTAATGGAATAATACAAGTGAACTGTTGTCTGATATATACTGACATTATTACAATCTATTTTTAGACCAATTCCTACTTTTTATTCATTATCTTTACTTGAAATTTAAAGTTCCATCCTTGAAATAAAATAAGTGATGTAGGAAATGGAATTAGGAGAATGAAGTAAACGCAACAAATAAAAAACTTATTTGGCAGATTTTATTTCCATTTCTTTCATGTCCTATTTTTATAACTCCTGCTTTTATGAATCATTAGTTTTTAATTCAATAATAGATAGTACATTGTTGAAAAAATTGTGTTTTTTACATTCAAGACATAAATGTACAATTTATAATAACTTCATATTATTAAATGAGCATTAGCAAAGACATCCATCCCACTCTTATGGTGCTTTGTCTGTGTTTTTTTTTCGGTTTGTAAGCACTGCACAGGTCGCATAGTTTGACGAATCGACACGAAACTTTTTCTACAAATATGAAGACTTATCCAACAATTAGAACTGCATAGTTTTGGGGTCAAATCAATTGGACCATTTCTGAGAAACACCGTCTCAAAGTTTCTAAAAACCAACAAGGATAGGCTGGGCAAGAAAATTTGAAAAATGAAATCTCTTCAAATAAATTAAAATTATCCTTCAATCTAAACACATATAAATGATACGTACGTTATTACGATGTTTTTATGTAATTCGGACCAGCCGTTTTGAATAAAATAATTTCATGAATGTTTTTTATTCATCAAATAGATAGAAATGATAGCACAATCATGTAGGCCTATATTCACTTATGAATTTTATGTACATGTAGATCCACGGCTTTCTATATTCGATAATTACCGACTGAAGTATATTTTACAAGAGTGGAAGTGTGTAGTTTTTGATTATACTTTATAGAGATATATCACTCACCTTTCAACACATATGCTGCGTTTGCCTACTATTAACCTAGTAGAATTTTCATACCAAGAGACAGTTTCACCAAAAATGTATCGCTCGAGTTTGACTGGAAGATATATTTTATCTTGCAGTAAAACTCAATGCATAAACTTTTGGAGCCACTGGCCTGTGTACAAATCACACAGTGAACACTTATGGATTTAAATTGGAATTTTTTTTTTTTTATAGCAATTTCAATAACAGCTGGCACTACTTTGTTTGTCATTTTTGTAATCATCAGACCCGGCCAATGGGCTGAACTACATGGCTGGGAGGTTTTAACTACTATGGCGCTGAGCATCCATATTTTTCTAAAACAATGCTCGTAGGAGCAGGACGATTTCCCGCCGTTTGGCGAACACTTCAAGACCTGCCAGACAATTGTCCACATTTTCCATCGGTGCCTGTAATTAACTGTCGAGTTATCACACAAAACTGTAGTCCTGACAAGTTCTCCTTCCCCCCAGGGTGTTTTGCCTGGAGTGTTGTCCCTGGAAAATTTGTCTGCCCTCTATCTACTTTGATCTCTTCATTTTGACCCGACTGATTTTTTTCGTGGTTTCTCTCAGTCGTTGAAGTGTATACTGGGATATAAAATTCACAAAGTAATCGGCTACGGCCAAATGATATTGAAGAAGAAAAAATATCAAAAATTAAATGAAATGAAAAGGCCCACAATAAAAATGAAAAGAAAAAAATTGACACAACAATTCCAATATCATAATGAATTCAGTAAGAAATGAACATTTAAAAATAAATAAAAGAAGAAATGAAGAAAAAGAACATCAACATATTAAGTGATAATGGAGCATGAAGATTTTTTGTCTCCACAATACAACTGTTTGAATTGTTGGTAATTGTGTAGATTAATGTTCCATGGCCAATTTTTTTTTCGATGTTCGCATTTTTTGGTGTTTTCCGATATATCTTGTTTATATCTATGGTGTGCAGTTTGGACATTTTGTATTTTGTTTGTTTTAATGTTTTTTACTCACTTCAAGTTGATGCTAAAGGTGGACAGTGGTTTAGGTTAGGTAGGTCAGGTTGATGTATAAACCTTTGTTGTATAAACCTATAAAATTGGCCAATTTGTAATTGAACATCTTGAAATCGATTATTGACAATCGGCAGCATCTCAAATGAATATGTAGGCCCAGGCCTCCTTTTTTTTTGATGAAGAGATTGAAAAACTAGGATTCAACTAGAAAAAACTTTTTTTCAGACACTTACTCATTACTATTTTACAATATAACATTTACCTCATTATTGACCCAAGTTAACAGACCCTTTTAAAAGTGAAAGTCATGTCACTGGCAACTTTTGAAGTAGAGCAGGATGTCGGTAAATTTGCACGTTTGAAAGTCAGATGCTATGAAAGCCATTTGGCACAAATGATTTTCATTCTTGACCGTACTTTACAGTGAACGTTTTTACTTGTAATATGTTCACACTTACAACATTATCAAGTTCACTATATTGTAAGAGATTTAGGTACCAAAATATCAGAGTAAAATTTAGAGGAAATGCAAGTTATATTCCCTGATGTTTTTTTTTACCTTTCACCCTGTGGATAAGCAGACGGACTTTTCAAACACTACTAAAATAGGGCCTAACGAGAACGCAATATCAGCAATCTCGGCTGCTAGAAGGCAGTAGGGCAGGCAGCAAGCACCTGGCATTGAATTTCTAAAAGGGTCTATTACACACTGGTTGAAATACCTATATCTTATACTTGATTGCACAGAAGTTTGGACCTACAGAGAGAACTAAAAAATGTAATGCATGAGTGGGGCCTATGGCAATAAAATCAAAACTACAGACAAGATTTTCATACGAACGGTTCAATTTTTATTGCAAACATGCAAGGTCTCAACACAAGAAATACTAGATAAGAAATGCGTGTAATGATTTTAGACAAATTCATATTCATCACTTGTAATAAAATAATAGTTCTTGCACTTTCTCTACTAGCGCCATTGGTCAAGACTAGGCACATTATAAATAACTGTCCAGTCAACATCAAGAGTGCAGACACAACCTTTTCAATTTATATACAAAATTAGCCTATGGAAGTATGAATGCAACAATAACTTAAAAACATCCCATAAAAAATTATGTACTCAAGCTTAAGCTAACAGTTTGGATTTTGCAGCAAAAGCCAGGTAGTAAACAAGGGCAGCCAGTGCTGCTGCCATGAATTCTGAATTGACCCAAGGGCCCTGATATGCGCCTGGATGGTTGACGACAATTGTTACGAGGGGTTTAACAGCGGTAGGATCCTCTCCACTTCGTGCAGCTTTTCTCAATGCTGCATAGCCTTCATCGTCATAAATGTTAACATTGTAATCACCGCTACGAGCCTTCTTTACTTCTTCCGTCCAACTGACTTGATATTTGTTGTCATCACTAACGCGAGCTGCAGGTACAGTTCTGCCATTTATTTCAGCATACAACGGCATATTCTTCAAACCATTGCTGCATTTGATGCTGAATTCAGTTACAAACGCAATGTTTACCAATACTGTAGCATCTTGAGTCGTGTAAGCTGAAGATGTAACTTCTGGTTTCAAGCACGTATCTGCAGTTGAGCAGGAAACCAGACCCAATATCGCTACACACAGAAGTGCAAAGTTAATAGCCATTGTGTGTAATAATGTCGTCTTACTATGGAAAATCTGCAACACACTAGATGTTCTAATAACCAGCTGTCTTCCAAATCAGATCAACCGGCCACGTACCAGATAAAATAGCCTATCGCTTGGCTCCCCCTCCGTTCGATGCCCTGTTGGCCAAATTCCACAGCCTTTTAATATTTATTAGTCATATGGCAACTCGTGGCTATTCATAAGCGCGGCGGTGGCTACGTTTGCATGTAGGCAACTTGCTCAACGTTCATGTACGTTGAAATGCCTGTAAATGAAGGGGTATTCTCATGTTTTCTTGATTAGTCGAGATTGATTGATTATTGTTTGCTTAACGACCCCACCAACAGCTAGGTTATACGGGGGTACGAATGAGCAGGTGATTATGAAACTATGATGTGATGATTAGTGACACCGAAGGTTCAAGTTTTCACCCGTTTTGTTGCTGTTTTTGACAGTATAAATCTATTTATGTTCCTAGGAAAACGCATCATCTGCGTTGTAAGATGAGCAGAATATTTATATGCAAATTAATGGGAAGCTATACAAACACCTTGATTTAAAAACTATCAAGTCACTACCTTCTTGCTCTAATTGATGCGAACATGTTGATTATTTTAATCGTTTTAAGCTCTGATTGGTTTTACCTGTTGCTATTCTCAATAGATCTAATGATCTTAAAAAAATACATCACATTTTTTTTATGTAGAACGGCTGATCCGAATCATGTAATCCTTTAGAATACATGAATATTGTATCATTCATGTACTTAAATTCCGTAAAAAAAACTATTATTCGAAGAAGATATTTTTCCAAATTTTATCCTTTGGATTATCCTCATGGGGGTTTTAAAAATTTAGAAATGGTTGTTATCAAAAGTGGTTCAACCGATTGCGCAGAAAAACTATATAGGATCGGTATGTGCATGCCAAGTAACATCAACATTTATCTTTCGTTTGACCTTTGGAGCGCGAACAGAAAAAATATTTTTCATGTACGGTATAATTGAGTATTCGCTTACACTCATCCAATTAATTATCCGGTTCTGTTTATGTATCATTTTGTACTTCTGTTAGATGAGCGTAGCGAAGATTTCCATCCAACTTACCGGAACAAAATTGGACTTGGTTTTTGTTTCATTTTGTACGCAGCATCCCCGGCATACAGGTCAGACTTCGAACATTGGTACCAAAATACCAAAATAGACTGGGATTGTTTTTTAGACAAATCGGTTCAGCTAATAACGATAATGATAATAATGATCGTATAATGATTATCAAAATTTGAAGATCCGCATAAGAATAGCATTGGGTGAAATTTTCAATTTGTAATTTTATCGAATTGAAATGAAATTTCTACTGAATGCTATTATTGTTCTAATACATGTTTTTACCAAATTTGAAGAAATCTGGCACAGTTGTTTTTAAGAATATATATGTATTATGATGTAAAAATGAGGAATAAAATTCCAAAATTGTTAGGAATGAATAACAATTTGGCTGTATCGCCTGTATAACATTATAAGGAAGAATAGTTTCAGAATCAATGTGTGTATATGACTATCGACTAAGTAGAGAGAGCCTTGATGCTAAGGGATTCGACTTTGGAAAGGAGGGTGGGATGATCAATCGTGCCAAATGCTTTACTGAGATTGACTAGATTGTAGAAGATCCCAATAGCATTGTGACGTTGATCAAGGGCAGAGGAGAGGTCAGTGAGGAAGGAGAATGTAGCAGTGGTGGTGGTTCGCTTGTTCTAATTAGGTATTCTAATATTTTGGAGAAATTGAGGAGATGAGCGATATGGGTCGTAGTTTGCAGGATTCGGTAGTAGGACAATTTGCCAGCGGACAATTTGCCAGGCACCTGTTTTAGGGGGGGAGGACAATTTGCCAGCCAAAGTTTGGGGGGGAGGACAATTTGCCAGGCTTGACCGTTGGGGGAGGAAAATTTGCCAGACAAAGTTTGGGGGGGAGGACAATTTGCCAGGCTTGACTGTGTGGGGAGGAAAATTTGCCAGACAAAGTTTGGGGGGGAGGACAATTTGCCAGGCACAGTTCGATATATTGCAAGGGGGAGGACAATTTGCCAGGCGCGTGTTTCCTGTGGAGAAAAAAAGGCTGATGACTTGGGATAAGGGATGGGCCTCGGGGTGGGCTAGGTAGTTCGTATATTCAGTAGTAATAGACCCTGGGACGCCGTCTGTATACTATTAGTGTTTGGACTTGGTTTTTGGGAGAAGTGGATGATTTCAGTAGGCCTATGGGTAGTCGAGTGGGAAATAGAAATAAGGTCAAGGAGATGCGGTTTGGTGTAGGCGGGCGTGTGGGTAATGCTGAGGGTACTGGGAGAAGAGAGGACATGACATAGGACTTAATGAAATAGCCGTGTAGGTATTCCAAATTGACTTTGATCATCTTGTTTGACACCATCGATAAGTAGGAAGAGGGCTGGGGGGGGGGGGGGGGGGGGTTGAATGAGGTGGTGTGGGATGGAATGATTCGCCATGATGCCTTATAGATTCGTTGGAAGATGCGAATTTCAAGAGGTTATATACAAAGGTCAAGAGGTTACTTTGTAACATGAGCGTAACCGAAGATTCCATTCAACCAACTGGTAATATCGGGGTTATTTTAATATTTTTTGTGTGTGCAGAATCTGTAGATGAATTAATCCAATAGACTTGAAACTTTTTCTTAACATTGGTGTCATAGATGTCAGAATTGATTAGTGGGTCCTACTACTGTTTCCGAGCAAAATTGATTTGCACTTTCTAGGGATTTCGGTGAATTTTCCAATCCCATCCGATTGAAACGAAATTATTATCACATATTATGTTTCTGCCTAGTATGAAGAAAATTGATTCGGTGGCTTTGAAGAAATTAAGTGTATTATATTGTGAAAATGAGAAATTAAGAATTCTAAGTTTGTTGGGGGTGATCACCAACCTGGCTGTATGAGTAACGAAAGCAGTATACTTTCAAAATCAAGGTGCGTAAACAGCTTCCGTCCTTTCGAGTGTCGCTACGTCATGCAATAAGATTCATCGTCCATACACAGCCTGCATGCTATACATTTTATAATATCTCAATAAATACCGTGAATGAGATTTAATTTAAACAAATTATTATTTTTACTAACATGTGAAACGACAAATTTCGGTAAATACCGTTCTTCTACCAAACCAGAAGATACAAGAATGCAATCAATGTAAGAAAATATAACATTCAAAACAATCAAATTAGTGAACAAATTAATAAGCAGGCTCAACTATTCTAAAAAAAATCTGCTGGTAAATAAAAGCCATTGCTTTTAGCAAGTCAACTAATATTTAATTTTTTTATATTGGGTTTTAACGACGCACTATACTGATGGCTACGATCTATTGACGTCGGTGAATGATGAATGAGATGATGGGATGATGAGATGAAAGGTTATTTTGTTAGGTGTTTTGGATGGTGGGAAGGAGTCAGTCGTCGCTTGTTAAGGAACCATCCCAGTATCAACCTGGACGACAGGAGGAAACCACGAAAAACCCCTGTCAGGATGGTCGACCATGGCAGGAATCGAACCCCGGTCTCCCGAATGACGGTTCAGTGTGTTACCACTCGGCCACGCGTCTCGGTCAAGTCAACTATAATGAAATTCGCATAAGGCTTGAAATTTGATGTAGAATAGATGTGTGAAGTCTTGCCGTGAAGACGTGAAGTAATAAGACAATATAAAATTGTGTGCAAAATGTGTAGTCGAGAGTCAAATATGATCAAGCCTTGTATTATTATAACAAGTCTTTAAAATTCTATTTTTAAACGTTTGTCTTGAGACTGTCAGATTTTAAATTTTACCTTCAGATCATTAAAAATTTCAAACCTCAGTTAAACTTTTGCTTCTAGTAAAAACATCCGCTAATTCTTATTCCCATATAATCTGAATATAAATGTGAATATGGATCTGAATATCTGAAATGATACAATCTAAAGACGAAGTGGAAACCCAGTCTATAATATATAACTTATATTATGTATTATGCTTTTTACTTGAAGTTGAATTACTTACCGGAGATGGACCTTTCAACGATAGCTGTTTAGATTGCAGAATGCTGACAGATGAAACCTGAATAATACAAATTAAGTTCATTTACGGACGATAACGTCAAGAGCAGATCACTTCCACTTACAGCTCGTAACTATACTAGAACTATACTCTACTATACTATACTATACTATACTAGCACTTATACTCACATTTCACATTAGAACTTGAATATGTTTAAAAACTGAAAATCTATATATAATCTCAAAAAATAAATGCTGAATGAGCTCGAGACTGTCAAAAAACCTACCACTCTTTTTTTCAATTTTTCTCACTATTGGTTCAAAGTAGTGTTTGGAAACGACAGATAACCAAAAGGGGATGAAAGTGTGATCAACTTTCAATACAACAATGAAAACCCAGCAATTCGTTAAAGAGTTCGTTAGGCTAATCGACTGATTAGTCAATAAAATAACATGGGTAACCAGAAGCAAGTTAACAGTTGGTTAAGTTTTAACGAACTGTTGACAAACCGGTACTTTATTTCTATTCACTATTCATTGCATTTATCCAACAATAACATTATTAATTTCCCTGACTCAGTCTATTTCTTGACAGTTACGTTATTAATAATCATGTAGCATTTTTATAAACACCGATGGGCTGTTGCTAATAGAGGTATTATATAGTTCAAGGCCCAAGGCCTCTCTTAAACTACTGTTTTATTTGCATTGCGTATATTATATCAGCGTTTTTTGAACGCTTGCGGCTAGTTTGACGATTAAACCGCGGTGCTCAGGAAAGGAGGTGAAGGCAAACCAGACATCATGGTCGCACCGGTGTCAGAGGCGAGACATGGTACATTTAGTAGTACGAATAATTCTATCGTTCTGGTAGGACACGTAATACCACCATCCGATGGTAAGAATGTTCATTAGTTGGTCATTAACAAACTTTATTAGTGATTTCTCTATAAATAAAATTACGAAAGTGATGGTGGTTAATTAAAAGTTATGTCACTGTAAACTATATGAGCTTTGTTGGAAAAAAGACTAAACACAAGGAGACTGAATAGAATATTAATGTGTGCTATCTCTGTGAAATCAATCTTGAAGATAGTGTTATTATGCTGATCGTCTTAGGAAAGTGAAACTAATTAGGCCTATATACGTGTGATTGACGTGAGAAGACACCGTAACATTAACAATGACTGAAACAGAATCCGATCAACATTACAACCCGAGTGTTCGAATATGTGAGGTGGTACGCTCGACATCGGGATCATGCGGTTTCCATTTGACAAGGAGCAAATGGGATCCGTACCCGTGGGTGAGCGCCGTCGACGCCGAGTCCGCCGCCGAAGTGGCGGGCCTCCAACCGGGAGACTGCGTCTTGGAAGTGAATGGGGAAGATGTTCTGGGAGAGAAGATTGGGGAGGTGGCAGCCAAAGTGAGAGCCATAGATGATAGAGTGATACTTCTGGTGTGGAACGCGGGCTCCGACCCGCAGTGCAATCCAGAGGTAAAATATGAAAGTGAATTTTATATAATTCTTATAGTAGACATTAAAAATGAAATAAATTTAATTCAATTATAATTATAAATTTGGTTGTTTTTGTTGATGAGAGAATGCCACTGAATAGAGCATCAAGGTAATTGTATTTTAATTGATGCTGTTGTCTAATTTAGTTATTTTGATGTGTATTTTGCGGATTATAATTTCTTACATTCTAAAACAATACTGTCAACAAATTAATCTGACAAGTGAAAACATCACGTTTACGACTATAGAGACCAAATAAGGACGAAAATTTGTCAAAATACACGATGGAGTCTTTTGCTAATATTCTGAATTGTCCAGGGAGCCTGTTCCTACTTAGGCCTACTATCATAAAGCTGCTAGGCCTATATATACATAATTTGAGTAAAATTGTAGTAGGCCCAATCATCAGATGAGCGTATACCTGATTATCAGATTAATAATTACTCTGTGTAGACCTACTTATATTCTTCATAAATTGGAGTTCTGATCACTATACACGATTTACCTGCAGTCTTTGCTCCAGGAAATCAGGCGGGTTTCGTATGACCCAATATTAGATCAAAGACTGTTAATAAAATTACAGTTCAATCAGTTGCGAAGTTTGTAAGCGAAAAATACATTGTTGTACTCAATAGGGCACTTTTCAAAGAACAAGACACCACTCTCAACAATATTCATCATGCAAGTTTGATAGTTCATTCACGCTTATTTGCAAAAAAAAAATGTAATTGTCATGTCATGTAAAACTATACATTCAAACAGGCAGCTGTCGGTGTATACATTTTTTAAATTAATTTTATATTTTGGAAGTTTCTAGCAATTAAACGTTTATTTTTAATGAACGTGAGTGATGATTACCTTCTGGTTCTGTCATAATGAAATAATACATAGCCTTAATTGGGGAACAAAGATTTTGTATCAAGTTTCGATGTTATTAAAACAAAACAAAAAATAATAAAAAAAAGTTTGCCGTTCCCGATAAATACTATGAATTAAATAAAATAGTAATGGTACACTCATGTTGATCAACAACGGTAATCATCGATTAAGTTCGAAGTTCAAGTGATCAATAGCTTGTGAACTTTGTGAAATCACCCCTTACTTGTATGATATAAATATTTTTTGAAGTATAGTTCATATATTATATTAATTGGTATAACACACACATAATTTTATTGTTGTACGTGTATCGTACGTCATGTGTACTTTCCAACTCAAAAACAAAGATCACTTCTCATCACGATCTTCTTCTTCTCTTCTTCCTCCTTTGCAAGGAGAGTGATCGAGAAAAAGATATGGCATAACCTCGTCTGTCCCCCTGTTTCAGTCTCTCTGTTGTGGTCCAATGCCAGGCAACCTCCAGCGTCTCTCCGCTGCCATGAACGCCATCCTCCTCGTCCTCGAGTGTCCTATATGCCTGGATATGATACCACCACCCGCTCACCAGTGTGGTAACGGACACTTGATCTGCGTCCAATGCAGGTGTAAGACAGAGCGTTGTCCGATATGTAGGATGCGTTTCACGCGGGGGCGTAGCCTTCTCGCCGACCAAGTATTCAATTCCCTAACAGACGCATTCGATCTAAAGGAAGAAGCCGAAGAGATGCGACCGGCAAAGTTAAGAGAGAAGATATTCGGAAGGAAAAAAGTACAAGGTGTGGTCATTCCGGAAGTCAAAATTAGTTTAGTTACTACGCCGACAAACAAATTTCTGAGTAGACTCATGGGCAAGTCTTCTTCAGTTGAGAATTTATCAACAAATCCTGTCACACCGAAATTCTTATCCATTATGAGTCACGAATTCTCATCGAATCTGAAAGCGAAATCATTGTCCTCTGGAGAGATATTTCAAGTTGGTAATCCTGTCTCGCGGTCTCCGTCGATGAATTCAACACATCGATGTGGTAGCGGTTTTTTGAGCGCTAATTTGTCTCTGGGCTCTAAACGTCCAGCATCTTACCACGGTTCTTCCGAGTCCCTTATCGGGCGTCTTACCTCGGACTTCGGGGACGTTCATCTCATTAACCATGACGACGGTTCATTATATCACTGCCCATGCGAGGCTGACTGTACGAATTTGTTGAAAGCTATGGCTGTAAGTCACCACATTCAAGACTGCCACGAAGGTCCTTTGATTCAGTATTTCAAACCGAGAATAAATCTTACGTTGTCCATACCCTTAGAGGATACAAGTATAGTTTCAATTGTGACGGAAGGAACTACATTCTTTTTTAAATGTGTACAGAAACAAGATACTATATTTCTCTGGATGTGGTTCTTAGGGAGTAAATATGAGGCAGATAATTATCAATTGTTGGTAACTCTTCACAATAAAGAAGAAGAGATGCAGTTTACAAGTAATATTTTATCTTTATCTTCTGTGTCGTGGGCAGAAGTTGTCAAGTCACGTCGGGGCATCGCTCTATCAGCTGACATTGTGAACAGATTTGCTTCGAAAGCAAATAATGGCTATACAATTGTGATGAGCGTTGAAATAACAGATACCTTACCAGCAGTAATGATCAAAACTGATATTATCAACTAAATTACCCTATCTATCTATAAAAGAATTCCCATGCATGCGCGTCCTTCATAACCCTTGTTAATAACTTAATATGCGGTCAGTTACTCAGACTAAGTTTGTTCACTTTCTTTTCGGTTCCCTTATTTTATTTCCGCCTTCTGGCTTCAAGACGAGTGTTGCGTTTGGCCCTCAGTTCTCTTCCGTCCGTCGTTGCAATCGGCACATTAACTCTCACTTCACCGGCATTTCCTCAATGCACAACACATGTACGGATCAATATACCGGGCGCGATGTATTGTAAAATAACATCAGTGTGCTTCTGGATTCCAGTGTTTCAACAATTTTTTAAAGGTTCTTGCTTAAAATTAAATAATGTTTCAACATAGTTCTTTCGTTAAGCCTCCACTTTCAACTGTACAAGATTAACATTAGCTATAATTCTCCATGGTGAGCACCAATGTCGAATATAATGTCCTCAACAATGTCAAATAAATTATCAAACAACGGTGGGTATAATCCATCGATACGGCTCTGTGATGTCGAACGTCCTCTACAAGGCACATGTGGTTTCCACCTGAGTCGCACTCAATGGGATCCGTACCCGTGGGTGAGCGGCGTCGAGGGTGGGTCACCGGCAGAGGTTGCTGGGTTAACCACCGGCGATTGCGTTCTAGAGGTCAACGGGCAAGATGTGTTGGGTCAAAGAATCTGTCAAGTTGCGGCTAAAGTGCGTGAAAAACAACACTCTGTCACGTTACTGTTGTGGAACGCAGGTTCAGATCTCCACACAGCCAGAAATGTGAGTATTATTATAAATAAATAATCAATAATTTTCGAGGTCACATATTAGAGTTGTAAACAGAAATTTAGTGATATTGATTGGATTTGCTGATACATTGTTTGTGAATGATACCTTATTAGTAGTTGTAAAAATAATCTAGTCGTTTCATTTACTGCAATATGCCAGCAACAGAACTGGAACCATCTTGGGAGAGGGTAGGCCTACAGTTCCATGCTGTTAAATTACAAACAAACATTTTTTTGTATAACATCGAAACTTGATACAAAATCATTGTTCCCCAAATAAGGCTATGGATAAAAGATAGGATCGTTTGGACGGGGCACCACAAGGGCGATCTTACCACCCCATTTTAATTATTTAAAACCAATGAACTTCAACACCAGGCCTGCGCTGCCTGTGACCATAATTTTAACAAATTATGAAATATGATATATCCTAAAGCGTTGATAAAATTGTATCATTTAAAAAAAAGTAAATTTTTCAACTGTTTTTTTTATACATCCAGTTTTGGATTTTGGGAACTTGGATTCATATCATCATTTTTTTATTCACACCATTCGGGAATCAAATCATAATAACCAGAATAACATAATTCAATACGTTTTAGGATTATGCTATACGTGAATACGATGGTCTATACTCTATAGTCTATACGACTCGACCGATATTTAAACAGAGTCTCACATAATAGAATGTAAATATTTGTTCAATTCAATGTTATTCAAACATTATTTGCAATAGAATATGCCCAATATTGTACCTGTAAGCTTATATTTCAAATTCTACGTTCAAATCCACCAAAATGTCACAATAGACGCCCATTTTTCATCATCTCTACTGTTATACTGAGTACCTTGGTACTTGAGTATGACGGTTCGTTAACGGTCAACGGTCAGTGGGCGTTTGTTTTTTCGATTGTTAGAGATCCACTCGGTTGATCATGAAACAATTGATGGTTGTGTTTGGTGTTTTTATATTGTCTTATGATAATGAGACTTGAGAGGCAAGGCGTTGGCTATGAAAGTAAAGGTAAAACATAATTAATTAAGGATATATATTATACAGGCATATTTACAAGTGGGCCACTTCTGCAAGAACTTGTTAACAATCGATGATGTCAGTTATAGATCTGTCGTACAGAAGAAAGTTGAAACATGCAAATTAAATGAAGAAAGTCATGGATACAGATCTCATGAGATACAATTGCGAAGTATAAGATTAAATGAATGAGACATTGAAACTTTAGTATGAAGACGAAGCAGTAAGGATCATTTCTGTATGTGTACTAAACTGAAGATTTAAAAAAATGATTATTGGTAGGCTTACAAATAAAATATACACTTGCGGTCGCATGAAATGGATTTTTCTGAAATCTACGGGTATTTTACCACTTTTTTTTCACACACTGTACTTCAAATGCATATGTACATTGTCCGCTAGTTAGAGTGCGTATCAGTACAGTTTTTTTAGGCTTATTATAATGTGTGTTGATCTTCTAAAGTCTAAGCTAAGTGACCGCGTGTACATTAATATACAACTAACAAGGTATTTCTCTCGTACGCTGAGCCAAATTTGGCTTATCTGTGTAAATAAATTAAATTCATCCGTGATATAGTCTATATTTCAAGTAATCACTTCAAAATGATTATGTATGAATCATTAAAATAAAAATGCTATATAATATAATAAGTTTTTTCATTTTATTTTCATTCGCACGTAGGCCTATTCATATAATACTCATTTTTACAATGATGATGACGACATTGCATTTGGTCGAATTAATTCTACAGGCCTATGAATGTAGCTACATTCATACAAGTTTCATAAAATTAATCAATTAAATTAAAACTCTTTTCCACAAATCCTGGGAAGTCTTATTTGTGGGTTAAAAATAACAGAGAACGAATGAATGAATATTGGAGTTTTAAGGCGCGTCGACAACGAGGTCATTTTGCGCCTAAAAAAAAGAAGAAAAAAGAGAATAGATATCATATCATTCATATGTTACTTTCAGTATGATATAAGAGAGGAATGCGTTTAGTGCCAAAAGTTCGGTGTTTAGATTAGATACAAATCATAATACGATATATTTTGTTCTCATACGCCGCTATCAAACAAGAAATGAATAGTAGGGCTACATTATACAAAATTGAGAATGAAATTGATAAATAACAAAATAATCGGTGAATCGATACCGCGAAGCCAACTATAAAATGGATGGAAAAATGTACATTACGAACATTATGTATCATGTTATCTAAAACAATATTTAAGAATACCTCGCGTCAAATTCGTCAATGCTTTGAAATGTCATAACCAGTGTATGGTTCCAAATATCCATGCTGAAAACTTCATGTGACCAATTACTTAATTAATTATCATAATGTAATGAAGCAACAAAAATACAATAGGCCAAAGCTACCACATAAAGCAAAAATCTCGAAAAAAAAATTGGACGAAGAGGAAGTCATCTCTTTCTTTACAAGAATGTCCATTTTCTATTATTGAGTTATGCATAACGTAGTACAATTTATAATATAGACGTGTCGACCGTCATTTTGTTTTAAAGTCAATTAACTCATGCTGCCATGCATATGTTTACACAAACTCGAGTCGAAAAATACTATACCGTTCAGAAATTATAAAAAAAGGTTATTAAGAAATGTATACTGAAAGATAAATAACTATGACGCTTCGTGGGTATAGGGCCTAACGAATAATGAGTACCGATAACAGTATTGTCATATATATATATATATATATATATATATATATATATATATATATATATATATATATATATATATATATATATATATATATATATATATATATATATATGAATGAATGAATATTAGGGTTTTAAGGCGCATCGACAGCGAGGTCATTTAGCGCCTGTATATATACATATATAATATGCGATTCGAATATTTAATTACATAAATTAACATACTTCATAATACGTTCAAATCAAGTTTTTTCAATTTAATGATGATTTAATGTGCCATCACAGCGGGGTACAAGCTCATGTTATAGACATTAAGAGAATGGTGAGATTTTTGGTAAAATTGCATAGTCTAGAGAGCCTATTGTTTAAGTTATATCGTTTAATGAAGAACAATCTAACAACATATTTTTTAGACATATAATTGTGTAACTAAAACACGGCATACACGATCAACATTACCAGTCAACATGTTGATATCAACATATTGATGAGGTGATAGAGCATGTTCAATTCTTGGCAATATGTTGACGGCAGCCATCAACATATTGCCGTCGTGTATAGGCAAGATCAGAAATACGGGTTATCTACTAGCTGTCAATATGTTGATATCAACATGTTGTCGGGTAAATGTTGATCGCGTGTGTATGGCGTGTTGAACAGATTTTGCAATTGCAATGTTGTTTTACTAAATTGACACGGAGCTGAAAATCTAGTTATCATGGTGAGTCATATCATGATCATCCATATTGATTTTCCATTGGATCACAAAATTGACTCGTCGATCCGTTATTTGATTAAAAACTTGAAAACTTGGCCTATATCTACACACACACAAAATTGAAACGATTTTTTTTAAATTTCAATTTCATCCGATTTCTTTGTGTTTACATAGTTTTAAATAAGAAATTGTGTGTCATCTGACAAAATATGTTTTTATTTTTCATTTTGTTTCAGTTACGACAGATGCTATACATACTGAGCCTTACATTTTTTTCGATCCAATTGACTTTAATTTTTTTTCAAATACACTGAGTTGTTAAACTTTTATGTCACATATAATAGAAGTCTGCCAGCCTCGGTGGCTCATTCAGCGGTGGAAAATGAAGTCAAGTCGGATCTGAGTTCGAATCCCGCATAAAGCATGAGTTTTTGTAAACTTCATCGTTTCATTATCCCCGGCTCATTCGTTCCCCAAATAATGTAATTGTTGCTGTTGAGAAAATTAATAATCAAATAACAAAACATTCTTTCTAATATGCGAAGTGAGGACTGAAAATTTTATAGAAATCTTGATTTTATTATATCAGGGAGAATAAAGTCTATTGAATAACAAAGATATATTTTTATTTGTCATTTTATTCAATATTCAGGTACCAGTAAGTCAATCCTCCTTCAGACCTTGTCTCGTCGGGTGGGTGGTTCTCAGACCTTCAAATATATCCACTCATCAGTCATCACTCGAAATCCATTTTAATATTCACTATTGTTTTACTTAAATTGTATGACATTGGATATATCAAGTTTAACCCAACCCAATAACAGTAATTACTATACCTGTACAACTTTTCAATTGAATAGAACTGGCAATAAATAGTTTTGCCAAGAGCATGAATAATAAATAATAAGGCCTAAGGTCAGGTCTAGTTTGCAAACATACCTATAAAACCGCAGTTTTGTACGTGAGATTTAGAAAAAGAACCTTGAAATGAATAATAATAATTATACATCTTCCAGATAAAAACAATCTCCTTTCTACATGTCGTTTATCGTGACTTCCTATCACATTAATATAAAAAAGTAAAATAATTGGTAACCTATTCCATTATCTTTAATCTAAAACTTGAAAGTTATTTCCGAGTTGGGCGAGTTTTTTCTGACTGAAAATTAATATTTTTGACTCATGGTCATGGATAACATAATTACTGTCTACAAGGGATATACGAGATAATTCAACGTATATTATTTCGATGAAGATGGTTCTAATTTCTTTCTGTTTAATCAACTAAATTACGGTACTATACTTTCATTTTCTTGTGATTGAACAATATTACTACAAATTATTTCAATTTGAAAACAACGCTGAACATATTCCCTTTCTCGTACGCCATGCCATGCAGTATAAGCAGTGAACACTCGATTACTTTCATATACATTGGTGAAAGATCTCACACAATTTCAATCGCCTCCATTTAAATTTAATTATCTAACAGGCTCGCTATTTGGCTATTTAAACCGGGCCCAAGGCCCGGTTTTACCAATCTTAGTTAGGAAGCGAATCCAATAAGTATTAATTAAAGGTACGAAAATAACATGTAACCAATGGTGATAACAAGTTAATCCACTAACTATTGCTAATCCAGTTTCGTAAAACTGGACCTTAATTGATAACGTTTACGGTTTATTAAAAGAAAATTCGTTGAAATAATCTAGGAATTGATTATCGAGGCAGAACACGTCCGTAATCTACACAACACTAAACGAAGGCCAATAAATAGAGAAACATTTTTTACTTCGTGTTTTGTATAGATATATCATAATTATATTATATCATGTATATTATCATTCATCAAGGTTAGTATTTTTACTCACCTTGATCATATTATATAATTCGAGCTAATTTATCTTGAATTTAATGAGGCTTAACGACCCCACCAACAGCTAGGTTATATGGGGGATGACTCAACACTTTTCTCCCAAGGTGATGCAAATCTAGGAGAGAAATGTGATGAATGCATGATAAAATTCAATAAAAGGGGGATATCAAGACAAATTATTTAGTATGCGTATTGTTTGCAATACAATCGAATCTTCATGTGGTAGTTGTTTTTTTATTCCGGCAGAGTCCTGTGTGTAACTGTTATTTCATGGATGGCACAAAAAGATATATTTTCGCACATAAGTATACTAGCGGTCACATAGAATGGTTTAATCCGAATTAAAAAATAATAATTTATGAAAATCTATACGCACATTCAACCGCCAATGTTTTCATAGAGAATGCGTGAAGTGGGTTGATGTCGTTTGTACAATTGAGGTACCGGTACCGGTCCACGAATTTCTGTCGGATACGATCGTTTTGATCAAATAGAACAATCTAATGGATATGCTCAATGTGTTCGCCTCTCTGTGTTCCAGATTCCCGGCGGTGGACCAACGCCTCTTAGTATACAGCGGCTCTCTAGCTGTCTCCAGAGCGTGTTCCAACTCCTCGAGTGTCCCGTATGTCTGGAACCAGTGCCTCCCCCCGCCTCCCAATGCTACAACGGCCACGTATTGTGCGCCCGATGCCGTTTGAGGGCTGACAAGTGTCCAGTTTGCCGCGTGACCCTCGGTCCACGAGGACGATGCCTTCTCGCTGACAAGATACACATCCTCTTGACGACCACATTCTCTGGACAACAGAATCAAGCCGACCTTGGAAAACCTCGACGACAACTCGAAACAAAATTTGAACTACAATCCAAAGCTTCATCGGTGGAAAATATTGCAAATCTAGTCTCAAATCCAATTAGATCAAGATCCTTGTCCACAGGGCAAATACCGCAAACTAAACCAGAGAAAACTTGTGCCGAATTATTATTGAATTGTCCTTATGGTTTCGAATGTAACGTAGTCACACGATCGTCAAAACTACTCGCTCATCTCCAAGAAGATCACGAAGGACCCATAGTTCAATATTTCCTAAAATCACCTTCAATAACACTTCGTCTTCCATGGAGCAAAACTTCGACTATTTTACTCTCACTAACTACTCAAGACCGATTAGTGTATTACGTGAAAGTGATGGACCGATCTCTTATCTGGCTTTGGACAGTGGGTGACAACACTCAGGCGAGCAGTCGACGCTTCAAGGTAACTGCAGGAAATCAAGGTCAGGCGTACTTGGGGGATGTGTTTTCATTAGCGACACCGTGGCACGAGATAGTGCGAAGTAAACGATGTTTACATTTGCCATGTCAACAACCCGAAGAGGTCACACTTGAGATCGTAAATGTGGATATTTGTAAAACGATTCAACTAAAAGATAATTGATCGCTGGTGGTCGCGTGTGTGTGGCGGTGTCAAGGAGACCGAAGAGGAACAAGGAAGAGCACCCATCGAAATGTTGCAGTGAAAGTCTTTGATTGTTACTTATTACGTCTGACTGACAAGAGAGAAAGTTGCGGTGATTTGTTTCACGCTGTTGTACAGTTTAATCAAAAATTGTTACTGAGGTGAACCTAAGTGCTTGCAAACGAGGAGTGAATTTAGAGGGGGGGGGGGGGGGTCATGATGTCAACAACAATTCAACAAACGTGAGAATAACACCTGGAATCGAATTCCACTCAAATATTATATTAATTTCGTATTTTGATAATAGTTTTACTGTTCACTGTACAGAATTTTAGGCATCCACAGATTCAATTTAATCAACGGAATTGACAACAGGTAACAATCTGTAGTTTTACAACATTTCTTATACACATTGATCATTTGATTTTTTGGGAAGTAAAATATAAGTATATATAAGTGGTTGATATAAATACAATTACAATGATTTCACCTTCATAGTTGGGCCTATGTTCACTCAAACAAAATTCACAAGACAAATTTACAAAATATTTTTGGGTTCATCAATGACTGAAGTAAAAGTTCCAAAAGGGAAACATTAAAAATATCTGTGTGCTCAAAACATAAGTAGAACAAAATTCAACAAGCATGTAATGGATTAATAATTTTCTTCAATTAATTTATGACCATAATATATAGAGCTGTAGGATAAGCCATGGTGCAAGTCACTATGGTGAACAAAATATTCTGCACATTTCTAATGTTACCTATTATGTAACAGCATTTATTTAAAACCTCATTATTTAACTGAAGCAGAACAAACAACAGCTTATGGCAGATTATATTACTATGATTAATCAATTATTAGTTAATTAATTAATTACACGAGGAAGGGACATTCCATGCTGTTGCCAAGGTGTATAATTATCTCAATTAATAACAAACCGTCTGGAATTTCGTAATTGGAAAGAATGCAAGATTAGCGTTGGCTGTTATTTGTTCAATGATCAAATATAAAATCTCACTTTCCTATATGATGTAAAACATCTGAAGTAACACTTCATGTACAGTGCAGTAGTCATTACTGGGGAAACGCAGCATATGCGCAGTAAGATGAGCAATATAGGTCTACTTATAAAACGTAATGGAAAGCTAAACACGCACCTTGATTTTGAAACTATTAAGTCACTGTTTTCCTGTTTTACTTATTGGCTGTTGCTCTCCTAAATAGCTTCAATTGATGTACAAAAAATACATCATTTGTTTTTTGAAATGGCTGATCTGATTTATGTAAAACTTTGGAATAATGTGTGAATCATTCTTGTGCTTGAATATTGTAAAAATTTGAATCTATTGGAAGATGATAATTTTCTATGGATTATTCTCATGGAGGTTTTCAAAATTTCTAAATAGTTTTTCTCAAAAGTTGTTCAACTAATTGCGCTTCGAAACAATACACTACCGGTTTCAAGTTTGATGATGACAAATGTTCATCAAAAGTTCATCTAAGTTTCATCAAAATTTGTGCAGTCATTTGACATGTAGAGCACAATGACAAAAATGATGAAAAGAAGTTTTTTCAAGTATGGTAAAATTGAGTCTTTACTCATGCTCATCCTATTATTTTATTTTGATGTGTTCACTTCATTTTGGTTTATCTGTCAGGGGTGCCTGCTATGAGCACATATAATGGTAGGTTACTGCTCTCACAAGTACAAGAGTGCTTATAAGGGTCACCTAGATAGGGGCTAACCACATAGTCAGTTGTGAATTAAGTGTAGACTGTAAATGATTAAAATGTGTAGGCCATGAAAATACATCAGGCCTATTAATCAAATGGTGATAGTTTGGATTCAATTGAATTGTGATATCAATCTCAAGCTTTAAGACTCATGATGTGAAATGTATACTGTTTTCATGTTTAATTGATTGTAGCAATAAACTCTATTAATAAATATTAGAGTTGCTGTTCAATATGAAAATTGCAAACGATATTGAAACTTCAATATTGAATATTTATCAAAATATATGGAATTTTCAATCGATATCGAATCAAATAAAAAAAATATCGAATGGGAAGAAATGTGAGATTAGAAGTCATGATTCTCGTTCACATAATACGGTTTCAGTTTCTTTCTATTTCCCCCCACTTCACGATAGTATACCAAATTAATGATTATATTCGACTCTTAAAATGGTAAATTCTTTTTTCAAAGCAGAAAGTCACTGTCAATCTGGTAGTTAACTTGTAACAATCTAATACTGGTAGTTATAAGAACACCTTACGAGCATGTTGAACTCTTTACCTTACATATGTGTATAATATGTGTATAATATGAGTATATTATACAGTTTTACTCGATATACACCATTACTTACAATGAGAAACCGTGCGCAAAGGCCCAATTATTTATTTTATTCATATTTGGTTGGGTATTTACTTTTTTACTTTTCTTTGTCACTTGGTTATTTGACTTATTGGACCTACTTATTACTGTGGTTATTTGAGCTATTTCCGATTTTTCAATTCAATGTACATCATCGTTTTGACATCGAAGTAACTGAATATAGAATATTCCAATTCAATATCAAATCGAAGTCCTAAAATATTGAATCAATTGGAAATATCAAAATTGAACGGCAACTCTAATGACAGGTCCCGTACTGCATGTTGAGAGGAACATTTAAAAAATATAGGAATATAATATATAAATATATATATAGATCTACACAAACACATATGGGCTCATCATACACGAACAAGAAAGTTTCTAGGGCTATACTGTATTGTACAATAAAATGTATTTACTATTGTAGATTGGCCCTAGAACTAATGAGGTATGATTACAAATTACATTTAGTAGGTTTTTAGTTTTTAATGCACTGAATAAACAATGATTTAATTACAATTGTACATATTTTGAAAAATCATCCAGAACCTATAACTTTCAAGACCCTATTAAATTATTAGGCCTACTATTTAACTCGTATCACATATAGTAATTATCAGACATATAGAACTACAGCTAAAAAGAAAAATTTCAGCTGTACCCCTGTTCATGACAATTACACAATATAAGTTTAATAGTTTTCACTTATACCGTTTTGAAGGTATTAAAAATATCTGTGTTACCCCAAATTAGAATTTTGATACTGTATCTCATAAAGTCACATCTTTCAAAAGACGTCACCAAAAACTGATATTTCGCTAAATCGACTCCCATGTGAAGAAGGACGCAAGTAGATAGGTAGTTGAATACCGGTATATACGGTAGTTTGATACCAGTCAATGTAGCCTATGACTGTTACAATGCATGACTGTTTGGTGATTCAACAATTAAAGAGACTGGTAATCAAACCAATTGTTTCCGATTTATACTGAATAAATAAATAATAATTCATCTATGTTGTGTACATGCAAACATGAATTGCACTGTCATTTGATCATTTTTAGATATGGTAGGCCTAATCAATCACAAAATAAGAATGACCAAATAGAAAAAATACATTATTTTATAGGCCTACCATCTATGAAATATTCAGTATGCCATAAATGATGAGACGATTTTGAAAATTTATTTAAATTTAGGCCTAGAACTTAAATTAAATTAAAAAACATGTAATCGATGCTTTTTCTACTGAACTTCTTATATATATAATCAAAGACGAAGGAGCATTTTGAGTTAGGTTGAAGAAAACAAAATGTATCATTTTTCCAAGAATACAATTTAATATCCCGTTGCTAAAGAATAAAGCTAACATAACTATTTTATAATCACTATACACTTGGCATAAGTAGTCAGCAGACAAAAGTTAATTTTACCTATTCTTAAAAAAAACATGTACGGACATAAATAGACAAAACTTGACCGGTTCTCTTCGTTAAAAGAGAAAATTATCCCATTTCAATGAAATGAAAAAAATACAGTTGTTTGAGTCTAAGCAAATTTGAGTACCAGTCTCCAAAAGAATCGCTTTAGTTTGAAATAGTTTGGACTTTGGACTCGTATTTTTGAACCATTCAAGCCACCTAATCTTCCGCAATTTTGGCGCTTTGAATACTACTTTCTCATTGAAGGTCATTAGGTTTTAAAACCAGTGAGATTATTAGAATAAGTTTTCTAAAAACACATTACAATTGGAAGGCTGTAGGTTTCCCAGTCATCACTCATCCACCTCCTTCAAAATTTGTCAGACGGTTTTAATTGCAGAATTGTGGATCTACAGTGAAACCTCTATGTATCGTTCCCGGATCCATCGTTTTCCTGGATGTCTCATTCATTTTCTCTAGCCCCACTCCCATATAATCAATGTTAAATTTTCCTGGATGGATAGTTTTCCTGGATGGATGGTTTCATTTTCCTGATCTCTTGAAAAACGATAGGTAGAGGTTTCACTGTACACCAAAAAAATACTCGAGTATGACCCAAGTCCATCCATTTCTTTGCCAATTGGATTTATTATTATTTAATTTGATACAGATTCAGATTTGATACATTAAAAAATAAACCACTCTCCTATAGTAGGTATCATTTTGGGATTTGGACCCAAAATTAAAAGCATGGAGTCACACACCCCTAGAACAATTTGGTTAAGACTCCGGATGAAGAATGACCTAGATGTCGTCGTGCCGTAAAACGCCAAAAGTCGTTCATTTCGATCGAGGCTCGCGAACCTTATCGAAACTCGGCTCGGAACTAAAAGCATGGACTCACACATCCCAACAAAATGATAACAGCAGAGGGTCGTTCTGATCAATGCGAGAGTCTGTTCAGTACGACAGAAATGATACTGCAATTGATGTACATACACAATGGAGGTCCCGACTACATATCGTCGGTGGCTTCCAAGACGGCGCCACTGTATGCTAGATCCCAATACTGTTCGACAGTGTGCTTCTTGAAATGTTCGCGCGCCAGCTTCTCCGTAGGACACACTTTGAATTTCATTTCTCCAAAGTTACGTTGCTTGGTAGTACCTTCCCACACGAGCACACATTTATTAGGATATTCCTTACCATCACTTTCTTTCACCATGTCTTCTTCCCATTTGATCCTATTCAACATTAACCTAAAATCAAAAACAAAATAATACTGTACTTTCAACTTTGTAGTTAGGCCTAATATAAAACTATGACATCAAATCCATGCTCTAAATTACTGCAACATTAAAAAATAAACCACTCTCCTATAGTAGGTATTCATCCTAGTGCAGGCAGGGCATTTTAAAGCTCAAGAGTAAGAGCTTTCCATTCTACCGAAATGCACTCTATCCATCCACGGTAGATGAAGGTCATCTACCCACGTAATACAAAAAAAAATGTACTTATATACTTTCAAGCCTTTAGCTGTGGTATTTTGAAGGTATTATGATTCTTTAGGTTGAGGTCTACTTAAAGAAATGCAACTCCATCATTTAATAGCGTTAGACTTAAATCCTTTAATTTGCAACGAGATTATGTAATTAACAATGTGTTTACAACTTCTACTCGACAATGACCGAGGCAATAGTTGAAAATTCAAAAACCCCAAGTGTGTGTGTAGGCCTACTTATTTGTTTTCTATCAACCAAGGCAATAGCTGAAATGTAAAAAAAAAACGTGTGTTTGTGTACTTATTTGTTTTCTATCAACAGGCTCTCCACAATGTGTCTCTACTTATTAACTTCAGTAAGCTGCTGTTCTTTCTTTCCCTTCTACCTAATTCATAATACAATTATTTAGTTGGCACATGACTTTTTTTGGTGCATACAGGTAGGCCTATACCATAAAGAAAAGTTAAACAATACCCATGACTTGCCACTATTTGTATTAGACCCCATATTACCAATAATATATAGTGTTAATTAAGCTAATTCATTAATTGGGGTACAGAAATACCATTGGTAACCAAGGGTAATAACAAGTTAATCCACTAATCATCGCTTAATGAACACATTTATTATTCGTAAAACGGGACCTTAGCATCTTTAAAATGGGTATATCCTTTGACAAATACGGATACAACAATCTAATTAGTATTCAAACAAAAATGTTCAAGTTTTAATTAAAAATACAATTGTAAAACATGAACATACCGTTTATATTTCTTCTGCTGTTTGACGCCGCCTTCTACAACGATGACGTTACAGTCCCTGAATAGAATCACTAATCCTGTCATAAACAGTTGTTTGGCATTCGTTTCAACTTTGTATTTCTTGGAAGCATTGGTTAACTCTTTCACCCTGTAAAAGATACATAAAAGAACAATAACAACTCTCGTCAATAAAATCCCAAAGTTTGGTTTATGCCAACATAGAATTTTTGATGAACTACACGTACTGTCGGCACGTGAACCAACTGATTTCGTCTCGAACGTCTGCCTGTTCAACACATACATAAGTCCACACTACGATACCAACAACTGTTATATTAGCGTAAAGATTAAATAAAGAAGAGAGAAATTCAGGTAAACTGCCAGCCTTAATCTGTGTTCCTTAAATTTGGGGGATTAGTAGTGGTAATCTAAAAGACATTCTGAACAACATTTATATGCAGTGTACAGAAATTCAAACAAGTAATTTTATTCCATTCACGAGCCTTTCTGATATTACGCTTATAACTATTACACTACTTTTATATTAGGCCTATATCATCTTGAATTATTATATTTTCGAACAAGAAGACCTTCATAAGAAAAGGAACCATTCATACACCTTGTAGGTCATATGTCTCTCTATTCTATGTAAATCCCCTTCAGATAACTAACATCTTTAGGAGGGGGGGAGGGGGGGCTTGAGTGATTTTTTTTTCAACGTTCAAATTTTTTTTCAAATAATTTTAGCTTTAGATGTTAAAAGAGTGAAAAATATCAATAATTATACATGAAATAAATTACTTAGTATCACTGTACATCAAGCCACAGCTCATTTTCAATATAGAAATTTATGTTGTCAATCTTTAGACTTTAGAGGCATTTACTGCAATACATTTTTTTTCACAAAACTAGATTTCTTTTTTGTGCTATTTCTTAAAGGGTTAGGTAAATCATTTTTTTGATATCTCATCTAGCCTAACAATTTTGAGATAAAAAAAAATCATCGATAAATTCAATTCAAAATGATATTAGAAGCAACATCGTAAAGTTGAAATAATATGTTGAAATGTGACTGTCCAAAAAATCAAAAAAATAATAATGTATGCCTATGAGTAAAACGAAAAATAAATTTCATTGTTGACAAATTTGTTAATACCAAATATTTGTGTCCATTGTTGATTTTTTTAATCCAGTTTCAGCATGATTGTTGTTCATGTGCCAAATCTGAAGTGCATACAAACAATTTTAACAAAGTTAGAATTACCACCTGAGTTCTCCCTTAAATAAACTTATCAACGTATATTAGGTATATAGAATGCAAAATCATACAATTGATTTATGTAATTATTGTCACAATTTATTAGTCAGGTCCTTTCAAGGTGAACAGTCGGCCAACCTCAACCTTGAGTAAGGTATTATAAATATAAATACAGCATATATAGCCCCGAGGTACACAGTGCTGGTCCCACACAGCCATTACCCATTGGCCATAACTAGGCAAACGCGTTATGTGTTTCCGCGTTGATGGATGAGCTGGAACATATCAACTTATCTTTGGATTGGTTATTATATATATATATATATATATATATATACACCTTGAGATCCAAACCATTACATCACTGCCATCTTATTTTCCATTAATAATTTATTTGATAATAAAGAAGGCATTGTTTTAATCGTTTACAATCAAGTGGTGACACTTGTTGCTTTGATTTAATAGGTATCTTAATAGCTTTGAATAATTAACACAAATAACATTATATATTTTTTTACATCGAAACGGCTGATCCTATTTGAATGAAAGTTAGGAATAATGTGTATCATTATCAGATTGAAATTCCCTGAGAATTTGAATCCTCTCAGATGAAATATTTTTCACGAATGTTTTCCTCAGGGTTATTCTAATGGGATTTTTGAAAACTTTGGAATGAGTTTTCTCAGAAGTGGTTCAACCGATCGCGCCTCAAAACTATACAGCATCAAGTCAGATAGGGGTTCATGTGTGTGCCAAGTTTCAACTGATTTTGAATTTTCGTCTGACCTGTGGAGCGCGAACAAAAAAAAAAAAAAAAAAAGAAAAACAGGCACTTTTTTTTCGGTATAGTGAAATTGAGTCTTCGCTTCGCTCATCCAATTAAATTTCCAATGCCCAGAGCAGAGCTACTGCAGCAAGTAATGTACACCAATTGCCGAGCAATTACAATACCGGTACATACATGAAATGAATGAATATTAGAGTTTTAAGGCGCATCGACAGCGAGGTCATTTAGCGCCATTTACTTTACTTGAAAGTGTAATAAAAGTTCTATAGGCCTATTTTACCATAATTATTAGGGCTGTGCGAGACTCGAAATTGTCGAGCGAGTTCGAGTCGAGATCAAGACTCAAACTCGCTCGAAAAGATTTTTTCCCAGATCGAAATTTCGAGTCTCGAAATACTTTTGGGTCTCGAACGTTTTTGAGCGAGCGAGCGAGAGTGGAAGAATAACCTGCCATCTTTTTATCATTCAACAGATTGGTATTAAATAATAAATATATAGTGTCTGAAACTTATGAAAAAGTTTTGTTTCTGCATTTCTCCCTTCGATTTTGCATATAGAACTTGCTGAATGATTACAACGCGCATCATTTCATAATGTCAGTTGCACCGAATTGTCGGGATTGACTGACTCCGAGTGAGTTCTGTTGAGTCGTAGGCTACCAGACACGCACACGCGTCTCTCTCCCTTCCTCAGTTCCTCCCCCTCCACAAACTCTTCAAGGACAGATTGAAACGTCATCACGCGTGTTGCCAAGACACTCGGGACGGCCGAGCGCCAATGACAAAAAGTTTGTGCGTTGTCGGAAACAGTCGGAACTAGCGAGTATACACGATCTCAACAGTTTCTATCGGCGAAGTTAGCCGATCAAGTAGCTGATCAGTAGCGCACTTATCAAGTAGTTTCGCCCGGTTTCTCTCGTACGCAATACAAATTTGTCGTAATCTTAACCGGGAAGTGATGATTTTTGTGGCTATCTTTTTTAATATTGATTGTATCCACTTCAAATTTTGAACTTGGATAACTACCGTGCTAAAACTGCAAAAAAATGAAAATAAAATGAAAACCAACAATGGACATGATTATTTGGTTTTTACAAAATTTTCAACAATTAAATTTATTTTTCGTTTTTCTCAAACAATATTTTTTTTTAATTCAATTTTTTCACGAAAATGTTGATGAAGTATTGTTCAAGGGTGGTCATATCGTTTTTTTTTTCCTGCTTTATTTCAAGATATGATTTTATTTACAATGTTATTTTTTAAATTAAATTTTCTATAAAATTTTCTATAAAATTTGTGCTTGAACTCGCTCGAACTAAAATTTGTGCTCGAACTCGCTCGAACTAAAATAGCTCGAAAATCACTCGAAAAAAGTCAATCTCGCTCGAAACTCGCTCGAACTCAAAAAGCTCTGCTCGCACAGCCCTAATAATTAAAGAGACATTTTAGTTTGTATTTTAAAATATAACAGCCAACATCTTGATAATTGTAAAAGCACTGGCTACATTTTTCCGAGGTGTACCCTCATTTTTTTTGTAAATTTTCAATATCGTAATAATTGGATGAGCGAAGCAAAGACTCAATTTCACCATGCCCGAAAGAAAAGCACTTTTTTTTTTGAGCTCCACAGGTCAGACAAAAGTTCAAAATTAGTTGAAACTTGGCACACACAAGTGTCATCATCTAATTCGATACTGTATAGTTTTGAGGCGCGATTGGTTGAACCACTTCTGAGAAAACTCATTTCAAAGTTCTCAAAAATCCCATAAGAATAACCCAGAGAAAAAAATTTAGGAAAAATATTTCATCCGAGAGAATTCAAATTCTCAGGGAATTTTAATCTGATAATGATACACATTATTCCGAACTTACACTAAAATCGGATCAGCCGTTTTGATGTAAACAAATATATAATGTAATTTTGATGAATCATTCAAAGCTATTAAGATACCTATTAAATCCAAGCTACAGGTGACACCACTTAATTGTAAACGATTAAAACAAAACCTTCTTTATTATCATAAAAATTAATAATGACAAATAAGATGGCATTGATGTAATGGTTTGGATCTCAAGGTGTATATATATATATATATATATATATATATATATATATATATATATATATATATATATATATATATATATATATATATATATATATATATATATATATATATATATATATATATATATATATATATATATATATATATATATATATATATATATATATATATATATATATATATATATATATATATATATATATATATATATATATATATATATATATATATATATATATATATATATATATATATATATATATATATATATATATATATATATATATATATATATATATATATATATATATATATATATATATATATATATATATATATATATATATATATATATATATATATATATATATATATATATATATATATATATATATATATATATATATATATATATATATATATATATATATATATATATATATATATATATATATATATATATATATATTATATATATATATATATATATATATATATATATATATATATATATATATATATATATATATATATATATATATATATATATATATATATATATATATATATATATATATATATATATATATATATATATATATATATATATATATATATATATATATATATATATATATATATATATATATATATATATATATATATATATATATATATATATATATATATATATATATATATATATATATATATATATATATATATATATATATATATATATATATATATATATATATATATATATATATATATATATATATATATATATATATATATATATATATATATATATATATATATATATATATATATATATATATATTATATATATATATATATATATATATATATAT
>OZ023326.1:32601018-32693518 GCA_964007535.1 Brachyptera risi | reverse complement strand
TGTGACCGGGAAACCACGAATTCAGAACTGGTCCTTAATTATACTAGTTCACATATGACGGCCAACTTTCATCACATTTCTATGAATGATTTCAATTCAAAAATATTTTGAGAGATTCATCCAAACGCTACATCCGAACGCTATTTGAACATTGGCGTTACTACCGGGTGGGCCAAGTGGGCAAGTGCCATAGTGGGCACGTATGGGGGCACCAATATGAATTTCTGTAATTCTAGATAGTCCAGTCTAATCAAAGAAATGATAATTTTCAATGTTGAACCTGTATTCACAATTCTTTCAAATTCACGCTCTCTCATATATTATCATAATATATAATATTTCGAAGAGATAGAAGATACCCCAATAATTTGAGAAGAAGAGAGTCAAGAAAGTGAAGCATCATTTTGACGAATTAGGCCAACGTCTATAAGTTGATCCCGAAAAGTGCTTCAGAGTTCAAGTGTTCAGGAGGCCTCTTTACATGTTGCCTTCCAGCTTGATTGCAGACGTTCGGGATACAAGTTGGCAACGGAAAACTAATCATCGTATCAACAGACAGTTTTTATTCAATAATCAGCAGTATTCAATACGTGCTTGCTTGAAGAGCTCTAGTTCGTGGTATATTTGAAACCCTTTCAAAATAATCTGAAAATCAACATGCTTATACCTGTTTCCCATTCTTTCTACGATTTTTCAGTGATATAATATGAAAATTAAAATTTTTAATGAACGTAGAGACACAGATATACTCATTGTGGTTTCATTGCATAGAGAATTATACTGATCGAACTCAACGTTTACCCACCATGTATTGTAAGCCAAAGGTCTGCATTGGCGCTTTTTGTCTAGTTTTGACCGTCCCCTGCAGGGTTTACTCATGAATTGTGAGATGTAGATTAAGGTTCGAGAGTTCGCGTGAAGTAACAGAAACCTCCAAAGTCTCACATTCAAGTCATCTGACTAAAATCTCAGATGTATAAGTTCTGGGCGATGCAAATACGTTTCGAATCAAATTTAAAACTGATGTATCGCTCGCATTTCACTCCAACTTCTCGACATGAGATCTGCTTTGCGTAAAGATATCTTGAAAATATCAAGTGTACTATAGCCAACTCTGCAAGTTTCCAGGTGTGCTCCGCTCGTGTCCGGTTTTCAACAATACCTGTCACAGTTGCAAGTGCAGGGAGAGGCTGTTTGAAACTGAAGCAGATAATTACGTTCCTTCTTAGCTCAAAGTCCCAAGAAAGACTCAAAGGCTCGACGTCTATTCCATAAATTGAACGGCGACGAGCGAAAATGAATGATTTTGATCAATTAAGTTCAATAGATATTTTCGCGGATCATGAAGCTCGAAGAAAGAATTTCAAGTAGACCACAGGGTGGACTGCTGCATTTTTTTCCACCGACGCAAACTTTATTTGTATTTACTAATTTACATCAGGTTACTTTGAATCGAAGTTATGATCCACTTGAATATATGTAGGCCTATAACATAGTTTTTAATCGCGCCAAGTAGTTTCACACCGACGCCATAAGATTCTTCAACAAGTTAACATGAAGTGCTTCGTTCAACCCTACAAGCGAGGTATTTCATGAGTACAAACTATCATAGCAATTTTCACAGAGCAGTGTGCTTGACTAAGTATAGGCCTATCACCCAAATTGATTTAATTCATTTAAACGGATTGATTAGGAAATGTGAGAGGGGCACTCTAGGTGATACATGTACAAGGGTACTCCGTATTGAAGTTACGCCACTGTATTTGAATAATCGAATATTCTGAATGTATCGAATCATTGAAACAGAATGAAGAGTCAAAATCAATGCAGAATCAAGATTAGTTGGACTCAATTTTGAATGAATTTAGAGATAAGAAATATCCGGTGTTGACGATGTTGATGTTGCTAAATCTTATATCATCATCAAATGAAGAGTGACCGTATTTTGAAGACAATCATTTTCATCTGTAAATGTCCTGAAAGTTATTGATAAAATCGATCCATTAGGTGGGTAGCCTACTCCAATATATCTCTTTTTAATTCTTCACTGTCTGTTTCATCAAAGAGGCAAAAAAATTGCCCCTATAAGAATGATGAAGGTCTGAATATGTATGTTGTGAAATTATTCCATCTTTACACATCTTTTATTTACATTCTTATCTAAATCCCAATATCACGTTCTCAAACACTGTGGTACTATTATTTCTGAATAATATAGTTGAAAGGCATTTCTCCACAACTGTGATGGTAACGTAACTTCGATTTTTCCATAGTGATTTGAATACGAATTCCGCGCGTATTTTCTTCCGTTCTGGTTGGATAAAATTGAAACAAGCCTCGTAGTCGACCAACCACAGGTTGCCGTCGATTAGGCGCGAAAATCTCGGCAAGGATGCATGATATTAAATGAACCATGAACTTCTATGATGTTATAATCATCTAGTGAATGAGAGTGTAATAATATGATATAATATTACTGATTTTGTTCAATTTGAATGTGTCAAGTGTAAATGATTGAATATGAGTTTGAATGAAATAAATTCTTCTTTCTCATCATAAATTGTTTTCATAATGACTTTGTATTCATCTCTTGAATTTCTCTTGAAATTTTTTTACCAAGATTTTTTTGCAAACACATGTTAAGGGATGTGTCGTTGAGGCTGTGACCAATATATAGCCTAATCGGGTGATTGGTGTAGAAATGAGGAGCGTTTCACATTTCGATGTGTCGGACGGCCGGGTTTTAGCATAGGCCTACCGCTCGGGTGAGCCGGCCAGTGCACGACCGCGCGGACGGGCGCCCAGATCTCAGATAATTTTTTTACCAAGATTTTTTTGCAAACACATGTTAAGGGATGTGTCGTTGAGGCTGTGACCAATATATAGCCTAATCGGGTGATTGGTGTAGAAATGAGGAGCGTTTCACATTTCGATGTGTCGGACGGCCGGGTTTTAGCATAGGCCTACCGCTCGGGTGAGCCGGCCAGTGCACGACCGCGCGGACGGGCGCCCAGATCTCAGATAATTTTTTTCACCAAGATTTTTTTGCAAACACATGTTAAAGGATGTGTCGTTGAGGCTGTGACCAATATATAGCCTAATCGGGTGATTGGTGTAGAAATGAGGAGCGTTTCACATTTCGATGTGTCGGACGGCCGGGTTTTAGCATAGGCCTACCGCTCGGGTGAGCCGGCCAGTGCACGACCGCGCGGACGGGCGCCCAGATCTCAGATAATTTTTTTCACCAAGATTTTTTTGCGAACACATGTTAAGGGATGTGTCGTTGAGGCTGTGACCAATCTATAGCCCAATCGGGTGATTGGTGCAGAAATGAGGAGCGTTTCACATTTCGATGTGTCAGACGGCCGGGTAATAGCATAGGCCTATACCGCTCGGGCGAGCCGGACAGTGCACGACTGCGCGGACGGGCGCCCAGATCTCAGATAATTTTTTTTCCCAAGATTTCTTTGCGACACATGTTAAAGGATGTATCGTTGAAGCTGTGACCTAGTAACAGCCTGATCGGGTGATTGGTACAGAAATGAGGAGCGTTTCACATTTCGATGTGTCGGACGTCCGGGCTTTAGCATAGGCCTATACCGCTCGGGTGAGCCGGCCATGCAGTGCACGACCGCGCGGACGGGCGCCCAGATCTCAGATAATTTTTTTCACCAAGATTTTTTTGCAAACACATGTTAAGGGATGTGTCGTTGAGGCTGTGACCAAGTTCAAGTTCATCGCATCAAAATCACATCATCCTATGGCCCGTGGTCAGTATTTTAGCTGAGGGCATTTTCCACAATATTTTGACAATGATTTAGTCAGTATGTGCCCGGTTCGAAGCCAGGACAGACCGGTTCCATTCGATTTTCCCACCTCAGCCCACGGACCAGGGTATAGTTTGATTTTCACGCGGTTTTAAATGACGGCATCGTAGAAGACCAATCTACAAATGTTTGGGTTCAAAGGCTCGGACATCACGGGCTCTGCATCCGCAACTACGCGTTTTTTGTTGTTTTTTTTTTAAAGGGAGTGGGGTATAACAAAGTGAATGATACAAGCAGGGAAACGATGGGCAGAGGTTCCACTGGATGGGCCAGCTCGCCCGAGCGGTAGGCCTATGCTAAAACCCGGCCGTCCGACACATCGAAATGTGAAACGCTCCTCATTTCTGTACTAATCACCCGATCAGGCTGTTACTAGGTCACAGCTTCAACGATACATCCTTTAACATGTGTCGCAAATAAATCTTGGGAAAACAAATTATCTGAGATCTGGGCGCCCGTCCGCGCGGTCGTGCACTGCATGGCCGGCTCACCCGAGCGGTATAGGCCTATGCTAAAGCCCGGACGTCCGACACATCGAAATGTGAAACGCTCCTCATTTCTGTACCAATCACCCGATCAGGCTGTTACTAGGTCACAGCTTCAACGATACATCCTTTAACATGTGTCGCAAAGAAATCTTGGGAAAAAAAATTATCTGAGATCTGGGCGCCCGTCCGCGCAGTCGTGCACTGTCCGGCTCGCCCGAGCGGTATAGGCCTATGCTATTACCCGGCCGTCTGACACATCGAAATGTGAAACGCTCCTCATTTCTGCACCAATCACCCGATTGGGCTATAGATTGGTCACAGCCTCAACGACACATCCCTTAACATGTGTTCGCAAAAAAATCATGAAGCATATGTAAATAATAACATGAAACATACATGGCTAAAAGGGTATGGTCCATATTGATTGTAACGTATACATAAAGCATATGTGAATTATATTCATATATTCATGTGTAAGTTTTCTCTCCAATCGTCACCAGAAAAAATTCATGTTTTATAATATTGAAACTCTTCCTCTAATTGAATTACAACTGCATGGTAGAAGATCACTTATACTCATCGTATGAATCGATCTTATGGCATTCTGGTCATTGCGGGGCGCAACACTTGATCAAAATGACTGTGAATCATAGAGTATGATCTTATGTCGATCATTATCTCGATGTCAGTTGGGAAACAACCAACAGCCAACTTTCAGTATGGAATGAAATGAGCTTCTCGAGAAGATCGGTGTACGCGTATTCCAGCGCAACAGGCTCCCGATAAGATGTGGATAGCCTATATCGCCTTGTCGGAAAATGAATAATGTGGTAAAATACTGTGGACTGAGCATTCCTGTTTGTGTGAGAGGCTCACCCATACTAATTGCAGAGACGATACACTTCCACAGAAAAAAACACACAAAATGTTGGAGAATACATTATTTCGAGAAAAAAATGAGTGTTTCTCTCTTCATCAAGAAGTGTGTTACAAAAATCACGTTTTGCGGACATGGTATTTTTTTTCAATTTTCCATATGCTTGATCTGTGTCATGGGATATGAGAAAAAGTATGGAAATTCACAATGGCTTGAATATAACTGAATTTATGTCACTCACCCTTGTGAATTGGGGTTTTTCTCAATCTTCAGAGCAGTTTTCAGGTGATTTGAATGTCAGAATTCAAATATCATCAACTTATCATGTTAGTTTCATTCGATACCTATCATGAGGAATGAAAAATATCATTATAGCCAGTCA
The DNA here is from genome assembly GCA_964007535.1 of Brachyptera risi. Classification (NCBI taxonomy): domain Eukaryota; kingdom Metazoa; phylum Arthropoda; class Insecta; order Plecoptera; family Taeniopterygidae; genus Brachyptera; species Brachyptera risi. The sequence continues at coordinate 32,687,944 of OZ023326.1, read as the reverse complement.
TCAAAAACTAATATCGTGTTTTGAACGTTGCACGATATTTTTAATTTTTCCTCCCGAATATTCCAATCAAGCTACTGTTTTCTACCAGTATAGTCCTCTGATTGAAAAATGGAGTGCATATTCAGAAAGTGCGCAAGATTACCTTTCAAATGATACCACGCGCGAATAGATAGCTCAACAATGGGAATTTAATGCTTAAATGGAGTACTCTACTTAAGTACTGATGGACCAGTTGCCGGATGGATCACTTTCCGAGACGTATAAATACGATTATTATTAATATTATCAAAATGCGAGATGGACTAGTTTCCAGATGGACCAGTTGCTTTCATGAAATATATAATAATTAATAAAATAATATAGAGATGGACTAGTTGACGAGATGGACCAGTTTCTGGATGGATCACTTGACGCATCCCCATATATATATATATATATATATATATATTTATATATATATATAGATATATAGATATATATATATATATATATATATATATATATATATGTATATATATATATATATATATATATATATATATATATATCCATATATATATATATATATATATATATATATATATATATATGAACATTGTATTATTCATTCAATATGTAGGTTTGAATAAATCAAATAATAACTGTTTATCAAAATTTTAATATACTCCTTATAATCTTCAGAGTATTTATTCAGTTTCATATTCAGTTTCTTTTCACATATTTGCATATTTATTTATCGACTATGATGTGATTTTCTGAGAATAAGTACCGTCAAGTCTTTGGCATAATCATTAGCCTCCTGGATTGTCACTGCATATGCATTCAGTCGCTTTTTGACGCTCTAATTGTTTCGAAACAGTCTTGCTGGCTGTGACTGTGAACGTTTATTATCGTGTAATCCAAATAGTTCACGTATTTTTAAAGATATTTCTATTAATAATTATTATTTCAACTACGAAATTTCAATAATTTCTCAATTCTGACATATTTTGTTAACAAAAGCGTACTGTTCAATGAAAAAACTTTCACTGTCAGTACAATTGACTATTAGATATTAGCTTTCGTCATAAATCTATTAAATGAATTATATCACAGGTCTGTTGAATGTAGTAGGTTCTTTCAATTCGAGTCAAAGAAGCTTAGCTGAAATAATCTTATGAATCTCAATTGAATTCAAATGATATGAGTATGACATAATTGACATTACTTCCTATGAAACCAAGTACGGTAATTACAATTCTAACATACCCACTCTTTTAAAACAATTGATCAATTCAATTGATGAAAATTTCAACCGAATCGGTTGTTAAGTGTATTTTAAAATAAATAAAATCATTAAAATTAGCCCTAAAATGTCATCATTTCTGGTTTCATATAGCATTTCCTGTTGAAACATACAAAAGGCACATCTCCTTATGGATGCACACATTTCCTGAAAATTTCAAAACGATCGGTTGTTTTGTTTGGGCTGTAGCAAATATCCTAGACAGACGCCGTAAGAAGACGAAGACGGAGAAGAAACTGAAAAACAGCACTTTTCACAGCCTTATAACTTCTATTCATTTTGTCAGAACAAACTGAAAATTGGTACGCCATGTTGTGAGCGCTGCCCCATTGCATTGCAAGGAACCAGAGTATTCCAAGATTCGTAGTTTCGGAGATACAGTATGCTCAAAACACCATTCAAGTACTTCGTGTAAACAGTGTAGCAGGCTGTGCGATGAGGTACTTGGCTCCTGTCGAGCTACCGCTCGACTAGATACTCAAAACAAATTGAAAACTCAATATTTAATGGGGCTCACTCTTCTTTTGAGCTCGATTTTTTTTTTCAACTTGAGCTTGCAATTTTTTCTCAAACTCGACTAGAACTTAAATTCTCAAACTCGTACACTTCTATTTAGAATTTAGATTGTTTAAATAGTCACCTGTATACAGCAACATGTACGCCGAGGGAGGTATCTTCCTTAATTTTCCTGATTTTCTTCTCTTTCCGCTGTTCGGTGGTGAGTCTTCTTGCCGCGTTCGCCTCTTCGTGAGCTTTCTGACGTTTGGCCATCTGCTCTCTGACGTGGGCTTCAATCTTCGTCGGGTCCTGTACCGCTTCTGTGCCCAGCACTCGCATAAGATTCGAGATTCTGAGCTTGGGCTCGGGAGCTGGCTCTAAACCGAGGCGTATCTTCTCCTGCTCCTCTTTCCACGCTTCACGTCTGTTCTGACGACGCAGTTTCTTTCGCTCTTTGCTCGTTAGGAAGACGGGCATGTAGATGGGCTTCAACGGGTCAGCTGGAAATCAAATGTTACGTCATCGTTATGGAAACTACTTATCATCACAACTGTGCGCTAAAACTAACATAAATATTAGGCCTACTCAATGTAAGTTGTTGGTCATTTAAAAATGCACTATGGTATTGAAAGGAGCATATAAAAGAAAATAACATTGGCCTATGGTTCATTAGTTATGACTTATGTACTAGTAACATTGTCTCATTGAAAGATTTTTCAATCAATTGGGTGTAGGTCGAAATGTTTTAATTTCTAGTTCAACAAACATTAGTTTAATCATAGCTTAGACTTAGACCAAAGGCATTATTATCTCATTTATCATTATCAACAAACAACTTGTTCGATTAACGCACAGATCAGAACACAATCTGAGGTACCTTTTCAGTTTTCACAAAATGCAGCAAACCCGACCGGGAATTTTATACATTCAGCTAGTCGGTATTAGTTCGGGGTTTGGAACAAATAGTGCGATTACGTAAACCTGTGTTACATATGGTCAATACAGTAAAATTACACCTTTCAAAGGAACATAAGGAGTCATTGAATCAAAGGTAAGTTGAATGTTTAGAATGTTCACATTCCTGGTTTAAAAATATATAAAGGATTCATCAAAAGAGTTCCAAGAAACGAGCATGTTTTGTGAACAAGTTTCTTTTTAAAGTTCATTGCCAAACACTGAAGTAAGGCCGCATACGACGGAAATTGTCTGTCTACTTGAATTTTCCAGTAGCTTGTTTTTGTTTTTTACCCAAATAATTTTGGGGGATAGGCCCAGCAGTTCCAAAATTTGATACCTGAAGTAAAATGATAAAATTAAGAAATTCAGTAGTAAAGTTTCATTTTCAATTCTAAATTCTCTTTATAATCTTAAATTTGATTTGAAAAAAACAAAACACATGACAAAATAGAGTTACGATGCAAGAGGGCAGGCTTACTGGGTGGTCTCATCTGGGTTGGGTGTTCAACGAGATTAGTCAACGAAGAGGCTTTGAGCGGGACGCTTCCTTCTTCAACATGAGCCCTGGAATCACAACAAGACAAGTTTTAATAAGTTATACTTTGCACATGATAAACTTCATTTGCAGATTGCATGGCTTAATAGAAAACAAAGACATCACAACTAAAATATCAGGCCTACTGTCTGTTGAATATCTAGTAATGAATAGAGAACAGCCTCCAAGACAATATAAACATTAGACCTATTATAACAAATGAGTTCATTTGGAATGTTCATCGTACAGGAGAACAAAATGCAGGATGATTGTGAAATTAAAAGGGAAATAAATATAGAAAAATATATATTAGGGTTGCAATTTGATGGAAAAATCATCAACATAAAAATTCTCTATAAAAACTTAGGGGTGGCACAAAATTGATTTAATCAATTCAACTAATAGACCACGCAAAAAAATGTGATCAATCGATTTTAGTTTGAAAAGTCGATTTTCTCATTTTTTTCACATTTTGAAAATATCGGTTTTTAAATTGACGACTCGGAATGGGCGTAGCTTTACCAGTCGGCCAGTTAGATCTACTGTATCATTTGTGGTGATTTGGAGATACCCCAATTGGATATTTGAGTTTCACCTCAGTAGGCCTACATGCGACTTATATGAGAGTAAATACGGTAGCTATAATTATTGACTGTTGGCTTTGGTTCTGTATTTGTTGACACTAAAATCAAAGGTTGTTTTCCCTTCCCCTTAACACAGACGGACGGTTGTCTCTGATACACTATTCAGCCAGATGTCTTGACCCCATTGACATGTGTTATGCTAGTTCATAAGCCTCAAGGTTACACCACTTGACAATGAATAGATGCAATGAATAATTGAATAGCATGTTTTCCTAGTAAGTGCCAGGGAGGCAGAGAGTCACTCGAGTCTCGACAACAGTGGTGCCTTTGATTCAATTTCAATTTCAATACTTTATTTGCCCACTTGATTTTTACATTCTAAAATAGTTCATGATAAAATATAAGGCACGTCAAAAATATAATAAAAACCAACATAATATAAACTAAAACTGAACTATATGTATAGGATTTACATATGAAAAGAAAAGAACATTCATACACAACATATACGGTACATACTGCACATTCATACATTCATTCCCCACATTCATTCATAAATTTAATCTTGTTTATTCTTCAGTCGTTCCTCATGCTACCAGAGGTGGCGTGTTCAAGGCGATTCAAGTATGACTCATAATGAGTTTGGACAAGTGCGGAAGTGATCGGGAATGTAATCTAGCAGACACTTCTCAGCTAATTTATTTTTTGTTACTTTTTCAATTTCGTCGTAGTATTTGCATTTTTGATACTGTGGGGACTATTTTAATCGTCGTATTATTGCGATCATTGTTAATATAATAAGCGTCGTAGGCCTACTATCAAAATAAAATAACATCGGGTCTTATGGGGATTGGCCGGGACTACCTCAAAACGATGTACTATTACGATCGTCGTTGTATTGAGCGATGTAGGCCTACCATTGAGGTTGTACTGTTAGAAAAAAATGAGAATATATATTTTTTCAACTTTTATGAATATAATAGATTATTCAATCAATCTGACTCTCCAAAAACAATCAATTATCAATTTCAATTGAAAATTAGAAACAATGTTAGGAATCAGAAAGGGGGTCAAGAATAGGAATGAAGCTAGCTGCACAGAAGCAGCTATGCACAGGCCTTTCCTGCTGTAGGCAGGAAGGCACCAACCAATTGTTTCCCATTTGTAGGAGAGGATCTGGGTGCACGTTTCTCTGGGAGGCAATACGAAATTCTTGGCAGCAGCATATTTTTGTATTTTTCTCGGTACTTGATCTTTTTTTCTTAAAATCAATATCGAAAATTGTTTTGAATTCTATTAATTTTATTTAGTTCATTTAATTCATTTAGTTTATTCTATTTCTATTTCTATTCAGTTTTTTCAACCCTAAAACTGAAACGAGTAGACCAGCTGCTAGCACGCTGGACCGTCACCCCGGAAACCGGGGTTTGATACCTGACATAGTAGACCTCGACCATACTGACTTAGGTTTTACGTGGTTTCCCTCCGTCATTAAGGTGATTACTGAGATAGCACCTCAACAAGAAGCCATGACTGTTTCCTTCACACTCTCTCAAAAAAAAAACAATTAAATACATCTTTATTTCATCTTCCCAGATCATCTCAACACCTCATTTCCACCCTCACTCATGCCTCTGTCTTGACTAAATACTCCATGATTGAACAGTATAAAATACCGTGCTGTAATACCATTATCATTTAATCGAATATTGCTGTGTCCATCTGAATTTATTTGAAGAAATGATGCCGAGATTTGCACTGTGATGTTCTGTAGTGTGCACAATTAAAATCAAGGACAGATATGAATAATTTAAGAGTTTCTTTCACTTTCAAATTTAAGCTGTTTTGGAAACCTGTCTTCAAGTAACCGACTCTTTCAAAAGCATTAGTTTTATATTCTCTTACTTTTCATTTCAATTGTATTGGATCGAAGAAACCATCCCGGTATTCACATGATCGACCATGGCAAAAATCAAACCCTGGTCTCCAGAATGACGTCACAAAAATCTAGAAGAATCAACACTAGGGTGTAACCTCTTACATATCGTCTGCTAGAATCACCGAATCCCACCACTCGATGTCCGGTATCTCGTCGTCAGCTTGTTCAGCCTTGGGCGCAATCAGAGCGAGCTTTGTGGCCGAAGAAATGCCCGTCTTTCGGGCAATCTGCGAGATCTCGTTCTGCAGTTTCTCCAGTTGGGCCTAAAACACACGAATAATGCGCCTTATGCAGTTTCTTTGTCTACTCGTCTGAGGGTGATTGACTAATGTTATTAGTTACTGCCTTTGTGATACTGTTGAAATGATCTAATAATACCTATGACTATGACATGGGATTTTTCAAATTGAGCTTCTATGTGAAATCCTTGCACAATCAATGACACAACACACATAAAAGAGTCTGATGTATCAAGTATACAACAGTAGAAAATTTATATTTCTCTCAAATAGAATATATACTATGCATCAAGATTATTAGGCCTGTGCAACAGATAGGGTATGCATGTATACCAGTGGGCCTACTTATATATCAAATGAGTAAAAGGAAAAGGTTATAAGTAGAGATAATACACTACTCTACAGTTACAACTGGCAGTAACGTAAATGTGAAAATTCTCGTGAGATCGTGTACTGATTTGTTTTTTATCAATGGTCTCCACAGTGAGTATCTCTACTTATTAACTTTGGTAAGCTGCTGTTCTTTCTTTCCCTTCCACACGAATGATTTATCTAGCCTTGAACTACCGGTATTTTCCTATATACACCATGTAGACCTAGGTCTACTATTTGGACTATCTTGAATAAAAAGAGGTTAGTGTTTTATAATTTTCTGTACCTGTAGCCTACTTCCGAGTTACGTTACATTTTTTAATCAATTTGAATAACCTACATAGGCCTAGGGTCTGATTTAAGCGGTGGATACACTCGCAAGTCTTTGCAAGTGAAAAGCGCGAGTGAGAAGTGCATCTCCATCGAGGTCCATCGCATCTCGTTTGGCGTCACCTATTGGTACAAATGGCTCACTGCAAACTAACTAACAAACTAACTAACTAACCTATGAACAGCAAGAAAGGGAACACAATAATAGCAGTCAAATGTTGAAAGTATTATAATCAACGTCAAATAATTGTACCAATCACGTTCGACTCTTTGGTTTTGCTTGCACTTTTCGCTCTCACTTGTAGAGCAATGCTCGACTTATGAAAGACTTTTGAAGAGTCTTTCGAGTCGGTCATTTTGTCGCCGTGCACCAATCAGCGACGGTATTGGAGCCGACTTTCACTTCTCACTTCCAAAGACTTGCAAATTTAATTAGAGTGAAACCTCGATGCATCGTTCTCGGACCCATCGTTTTTCTACGTCTCATCATCTTTTCCCACCCAACTCCCAAACAACCAAAGTTGAATTTTCTAATGCAGATAATTTTCTTGCAAGAATAGTTACCTGGTCCTTTGAAAAATGACAGATAGAGGTTCACTGTTACGTAAAGAAGAGTTCAGATATAAATGCTTTCCACTTGTTGACCACTGTTTGACCAGTTGTGATATGTCATGTTCCTCTCAGTTGGAGCAGAGCAAGAAAAGTAGGTTGTGAATCAATTACATTCTGACATAAAAAGACACTGAAACATATTGTCAAATCCCGCATTTTGTATGAACCCACATCAATACGGTACCTTGATCCCCGACAGAGACATGGTTCTAGGTAAGATCGTAACATACCTTCATTCTCATTCTGTCCGCCAACTGCTGAAACTTGCCTGGTTCATGGAACCGAAGAGTTCGCTTGTTCCGCACAGAAGACTTGGCACCAATCCGGGAGTCGAAAAAGTGCGTGTCGGCCAGATCTTCAACAACTTTTTCCTGGAGCTGCTGGCGGAACTCTTCGCGTTTTTTCGCTCGGATGTTAGCCTGAAACAAACAAACAAACAATAAAATCTAAATACAATGGAGTAAGTAAGTAAGTAGGTGGAATAAGTAGATGGAAGGTCTATATTTTACTTTTGCTTCAATTATATTAACTTCTTATATACACTTTACACGTGGTGGGTTATGAAGCTAGATAGATTGGGTACAAATACGGTCACTATTGATGAGAAAAGTTCATGTCTATAAACAGTGAATTCTCGTTAATCTGAAATGGAAGGGACCCAAAAAAATGATTTTGATTTATAAAAATTTGGATCAACCAAAAAGTTCCTCCTCCACAAAAATCATCACACTTACCGCTTAGAATAGAATCTAGTTAATTTTGTAAGCGTGCGAGCGCAAGAGAAAGCAACGATCAGTGAGGCCCTAGCAACAGTTTCTATTACGTAACGTAATAGGAACCGTTGCTATCATCTCATTAATCTTTTATCCAAAGTCAATACACCTTGGTTATCATAGCAGTGTGTCGTTAAACCCTAATGAAATAAAATAACATAACTAGTGTAGGCCCAGAGTTTTTTTTTATTGTAGCATACGACCATCTTCCCAGAGAAAGGGTGTGGGAGAGTCTCAGGGCAAAGGGCATACATGTGGGAATGATAGACCGTGTGAAAAGTTTATATCGAGAATGCAAGGCTTCAGTGCAAACAAATGGAGGCAGGACGGAGTGGAAAACATTCCACAGGATGATCAGAAAAGTGGAACCAGAGAAGGAAGGTCCAGGGTCAAAGACAATGATATATGCTGATGATATCTTGTTATGGGGTGGTAAGATCGCCCTTGTGGTGCCCCGTTTAAACGATCCTATCTTTCATCCATAGCCTTAATTGGGGAACAATGATTTTGTATCAAGTTTCGATGTTATTAAAAAAAAAAAAAATGTTATGGGGAGACAGTAGAGACGAGGTGCAACAGAAAGTTGAAAGATGGGAAGAAATGACAGAGGAGTTTGGGATGAGAATTAGCGTGGAAAAGAGCAAAACAATGGTGATGAGCAGAGAGAAGAGAAAGATTGAAGAAAAAGTACAGCTGCAAGGTCAAGAACTGGAAGAAGTAGAAAAGTTCTCATACTTGGGAAGTATTGTCAGTAATACGGCAAAAGTAGAGCTAGAAGTGAATAAGAGAATAGCTAAGGCGGACGGGCTATTTCAAAAAGTAAGGAAGCTAATTTGGAACCAAGATTTTCCAAGGAGTGGGAAGATACTCATTTATAATGGGTACTACTTGCCTATCTTGACATATGGAGCAGTTACATGGTCAATCAACTGGAGAGAAGAAAAGAAAATGGAGGCAGCAGAAATGAAGTTTGTAAGGAGCATAGCAGGAGTGTCAAAGTTGGAGAAGAAGAGAAGCAGTAATATAAGGAAGGAAGTGGGAGTGGAAAGGTTATCATTTAAATTGGAAAGGGAGAAACTTCGGTGGTACGGGCATATGCAGAGCATGGAAAAGGAGAGAATACCGAGAGCAATGTTTGAGATAGCAGAAAACAATGGAGCTAAGAGAAGAGTTGGAAGACCAAGAGAAAGGTGGCAGGAGGGAGTCAAGTTTGGGGTAGTCAACCGAGGAGAAAAATGGGAAGAAGTGGAAAACGAGAGATGGTGGGAGAATAGAGAACGATGGAGGGAACTCGTAAACATCCCCTGGCCCAATTTGATTGGTTATCTGGGTTTGAGATATATATGTATATATTGTGGGGTCAAATAACCCACGATGAATAATACTAAGCCATAGTATCACAATGATGAATGACTGAAGATATGTTGATATCAGCTCAAGATATTTGCTGTTTGGCAAGGTAATGTTTTGGTTTAGTTAGACCCAAGTTACCTTCAGCGTGGGCACAAGTTGAGTAAGCTGAACTTCTTTCCCCGAAATGTCTACTGTACGACCTTCGTCATCAAGAATCAGAGGAGTGGGTTTATCTTGGGCCGAAACAGCCTTTGCCGGTGGAAATGCCAGCATACCTGTTGAGAGCTTCGATTGAATCTGAGCCTGAAATCCAAAAATAATTATAATATTACAACAATTTCTTATAAACAGCAGTTACGTGATATGATGGTATATTCTCCTCGATCCTCACGTAGGTTCGCTAAATTATTTTATCGACAGATGCTGCATTACAATGCAATGAATACCAATCTAAATACAAAATATTTCAATTTTCAACTATGATGATAAAAATTAATAATTTTATTCATGAGTATTGGGTTAAGGATTTATTTTAAGGTAGCTTGCCACTTATATTAAAAACTGATATAATAATTTTGATAGCGCTGGTTGAAATCAACAATTATTAATAAACTCCAAATCTAGAAATAAAAAAGGTTTCAACAAGTGTTTGTGAGAAGATTCAATAAAATTTGATGAAAGTAAAACAATGAGAAATATTCAATAAAAATATAAAAAAGTGAGGACAAAAACATTGAGAACATATTCAACAGAAAATCCTAATATGCCTAGGCACTTCATTTTTTGGTACCGGTAACATGCAAAAACATTACAATAGAAAAACAAAATTCTTGTCAAGGCTAGTCTGACCTTGGATCACAGTAGAATAATATGCCTACCCTGGGAGTTCTATTTAACAAAACCGTAACAAGATCTAAATGACATTTAATAGTTACAACTTGAGGCTGGACCTGTTTGTGAAATAGGATTAAACGTGGGCCTATAGGTAGCCCAATTTTTAGGTGTGTGCGAGTTTGAGAATTTAAGTTTGAGCAGAGTTCATGTTCAAGTTTGAGAAAAAAATTACAAGTTTCAAGTTTGTTTTCGAGATCCAAAAAAATACATCCAAAAAAATTTCTGGCTAAAATTTGCATTTCAGTTAGCAACCTCTGACCCTAAAATTCGAAGAAAAAAATCACGTTTCATGTATGGGAAAATACAAGTACAGAAAACTTGTTGAAAAATAAAAAAATGAAGAGGAAAAAAAATCGAAAAAGAATCAAACTCGAAATTTTGGAGGTTCATCTAAATTTGAACTCAAACTCAAAAATTCAAGTGCTCGCACACCCCTAGTAATTTTACTCAAAGACTCATCACAGACATTACGTTTCATTCAACGTGAGCCTACTTATAAATATTTCAACTTGCGAAGTTAGAATGCTTACCTGTAATTGTGAAATTTTCCTAGCTTTGTCAGCATCACTTCTCTGTAGCAAACCTGGTATTGCCTGAGGTATGCCAAACATTCCTAATGACACAGGCTTTGGCTTAGGTGGTTCTTCTACTCGTGGTACAATGTTACGAACTGGAGGTGTATCATCCACTCGCAGAGCATTCAACGCTCGCTTACGTTCTTCAATCATTTTCTGTGCATTGGCCATCATATCTTTGATCTGTATAGCAGTCAATTGACCTGGACTAGGAGTGTTGATAGTTGGCTCAGGAATTAAACCATTATCCAAGTCCAAGATAGGATTTGGTTTCATCTTTGCTTTCTTCACAGATTCTTTCTCCTCGGCCTTGATTTCATCATGATGACGCTTTCTTGACGCTTTCTGAGAAGATTTCAATTCGTCGGCTAACTCAAATATCCGTTCAGCTAGTCGAGAGGCCTTCTTTTCATCCAGAAGAGCTGCAAGTTTATCTAGGGGAAAAAAGCACATTAGCACTAGACATAACTCTTAGGCCCTACTAGACTACTAGGTATTACAATTCCTAGAAAAGTATTGAAAATATTTCGAAATTGAATACATAAGTTTCACACAATTTCATTCGAGAGCATAACCACAAGGTAAGCCTGGCCTATTGATTAATTCAATTATTACTAGTCGAACGCGAAATATGCGTTGTAAGATGAGTGAGATATCCGAATAAGGTATAAAAGTCGTTAAGTAGTTCTACTCTTGCTACTTTATCGACTCTGGTATTCTACACACCTTGATATCCGAATAAGGTATAAAAGTCGTTAAAGTAGTTCTACCCTTGTCACTTTATTGACTCTGGTATTCTACACACCTTGACGCATATAAAAAGTACTTAATTGCTGATCAACTCATGAATCTAGAAAGCAGTGAATCTCGGCAACTTAATTCTGCTTCCACGTCTATAATACATTTGATGAATAAAAACAGTTAATTTAATTTTTTTCTTAAAAACGGCTGGTTCGAATTGCTGACAAAACGGTGATAATGTGTGTCATTCGTGTATACACATTTACAGAAAATTTTATTCTATTTGAAGAGATTTTATATTTCACATTTTCTTGCCTAGCCTAATCTTGTGGGTTTTTTTTTTAATTTTGACATGATATTTCTCAAAATCGGTCGAACCGATTCATTCCAAAAACTATACAGTTCTAAGTTGTAAAAGTGTGCCTGTACAAAAAAAGTTTCATGTTGATCAGTCAAACCATGCGACCTGTGAGGTGCTTACAAAAAAAAAAAAAAAAACAGACAAAGCTCCATAAGAGTGGGATGGAGACTTTGCTAAGGTCATCTTAAAACACAAAAGACATTTCAAAATTGGTAGGTCTCTAGTCAAACGCGAAATATGCGTTGTAAGATGAGCGAGATATACGGTATAAAATAAGGTCGAAATAAGGTATAAAAGTCGTTGAAGTAGTTCTACCCTTGCTACTTTATCGACTCTGGTATTCTACACACCTTGATATCTGAATAAGCTATAAAAGTCGTTAAAGTAGTTCTAATCTTGCCACTTCATTGACTCTGGTATTCTACACACCTTGATTGATGAGCGTAGCAAAGTCTCCATCCCACTCTTATAGGGCTTTCCCTGTGTTTTTTTTTTTTTTTTTTTGTTTGTTTGTAAGCACTCCACAGGTCGCAAGGGTTGACTGATCAACATGAAACTTTTTTTGTACATGCAAACTCATCCAACTTAGAACTATATAGTTTTTGGAATGAATCGGCCATACCGATTTTGAGAAAAATCATTTCAAAGTTTCTAAAAACCCCATAAGATTTGGCTGGGCAAAAAATGTTGAAAAATAAAATCTTTCCAAATGGAATGAAATTTTCTCTAAATGTGTATACACAGATTTTACACATTATTACGATTTTGTAAGCAATTCTGATCAGTCGTTTTGAAGAAAAAAAATAAAATGACTGATAATATTCATAAAATATATCATACAAATAGTGACAGAATCAAGTTGTAGAGATTCACTGCTTCCTAGACTCAAGTGTTGACCAACAATTAAGTATTTTGTATATACATCAAGGTGTGAAGAATACCAGAGTCAATGACTACGTATACCACAAGGTCGGGAAACGGTTTAGGTTAACCGTTTCAGACTGAAACGGTTTACAGATGGTGATATACCTGTCGGTTTTGGTGTAAAACACTTTAGTTCCAACCCAGTTTGGAAAGTGAATTGGATAACTCGATACGATTGATATACATGTCAAACCGATTCAAGGCAAGATCTTCTATATTATTGCAATAATAGAGAAGGCCGTGCTCAAGATAACCTTGAACGTTTGCAAGGCGCTGCCAATATTCAAAATGGCTGGCGCTGAAATGTTTTGCTGAAGTGTTTCTGAATTGTTGTGATGTACACTCATTTGTTGAACCGTTTCAGCGTGAATCGGTTTGCCTAAACCGTTTCCCGACCTTGTGGTATACGTAGTCAATGAAGTGGCAAGAGTATAACTACTTTAACGACTTTTATAGCTTATTCAGATATCAAGGTGTGTAGAATACCAGAGTCGATAAAGTAGCAAGGGTAGAACTACTTCAAGGACTTTTATACCTTATTGAGATATCTAGCTCATCTTACAACGCATATTTCGCGTTTGACTAGTGTATATAAAAAATACTTCATTGTTGGCCAACTCTTGAATCTAGGAAGCAGTGAATCTCGACAACTTCATTCTGTCACAATTTTCATGATATATTTGATCAATATAATCAGTCATTTTTTTTTTCTTCAAAACGGCTGATTGGAATTGCATACAAAATCGTGAAAATGTATCAAATCTATGTATACACATTTAGAGGAAATTTCATCCCATTTGGAGGGATTTTATTTTTCAACATTTTCTGCCCAGCCAAATCTTATGGGGTTTTTAGAAACTTTGAGATGATTTTTCTTCAAAATCGGTCCGACCAATTAATTCCAAAAACTATACAGTTATAAGTTGGATGAGTTTGCGTGTACAAAAAAAGTTTCATGTTGATCAGTCAACCCTTGCGACCTGTGGAGTGCTTACAAAAAAAAAAAAAAAAAACACAGACAAAGCCCTATAAGAGTGAGATGGAGACTTCGCTACGCTCATCAATAATTTTTATATTGTGGGTAGTTTTTTAGTTGTAGGGGGCCTATCATAATCTAGTCCAAATACAATTTGCGATGTAGAAATACCAGTATTTTAATATTTAATAAATACATTTACTACTAATTTCAAATTGAAATCAGTATAATATAATATCCATTATCTAAATACATTTTTAATTACCAGTGCCAAATAAATGGCCTAATATTGGGCACGAATGAAGCAAGTGTAGGACTACTCAAGTGGTGAATTTGCTGAAATATTCGGAATAGGCAATGAGCATTATAGGCCCTAAATAGTGCAAATACTGTAGTGCAAAAAAGTGTCAACAAAAATAAAGAACCCTTTTTAGATAAGTACCCCTAAGGTCAAGGGTCGAAAAAGATTTTTTATATGAATGGTGATTAAATATCATCCAGTTAAATAGGAGGATATTGAAAAATTACCGATACTTTTTCTTCCATATTTGACCTAGTAATTCTTCTCTTGCAGATGTTCTGTATTGTTGTCAGTAATCGTATGATTGCAACCAACCCACTGCTGAATCAATTATCTTTTAGACAAATTATTATATTGGTTACTTAATCAGAATTGAGAATGGTTCAAGTCTGTCTCCATCATGCTACTTGGTTCTTTTTCTACAGGAATTGATCGGCCCTTTTGCCAATGTCTCGTGTCCCACATCCAGGCCCAATCATGTAGGTTTATATTCTTTGGTAACATACCGCGACTTTTTAAAATTCCGAAATTTGTTAGAACAGCGACTTAGACAAAATTCTTAACCTTCCCCTATGCTCCGCAGGGCTATTGCCTCGTAGGGAATTTTTGAAAAATTGAGATTTTTGGGGAATCTTTTACTTTTAGTAAACGTCCACACTTATGGTTATTGATGTCATTGCAATAGTCCTGGATACAAGTTGAAGTTTGGGTCATTTCTTGTACAAAAGTTTTACGTTCCAACTACTACAAGCTCATTATAATTAAATGCATACATTTATATTTCAACATTCAATTTCATCAAACAAAATCATAAAAATCCCAATTTCAATAGTGTGACCATTTAAAATTTTGTATCTTGATTCGTTTCAGTGGTACCGTACCTAATTCAACAAGGTTATATTCACCAACTATAAAATGAATTTTGATAACTTTTGTAGATGTAGGCCCAAAAATATCCCAGTAAAATGACTACGATAATTATATTGAAATAATTATAAAAATCATTGAGTAAAGAAGTATTTTATGGGATAGAGTGGCAGCACCCTGGTCAAACAGTCTACAGACCCTAGGAGCGCTGTGATCAGCAAGAAAATGCCATCTGCTAGATTAGAGCACTGTTGCGAGTGAATGCTGCTAGAGCGCTGAGATCAGCCAACTTTTTCATTGTTGGTGAGCAATTGGTGAGCATAGTCTCTGTCATACGGCGTTGCATATCTTGAGATTACTATATTAATGTAAAAATGCTCGGCTATAGGGTCAGTTTTATTTCTACCCGTGTTGTTCCACTGAATATTACTATTTACTGTACCGGTATGTGAAACCTCAGATGGGAGTGAAATGTTGGAAGTGGAACAGTTCAGTATGAACGCAGTAAAACATATTTGCGGGTGACTGGGACATTTTGGTACAGTAAACCCTCGTTATTACGAAATTCAAGGGACCCCAAAAAACTGATTTCGATTTATAAAAATTCGGATCAACCGGAAAAAAAATCCCATTTTTCTCATTCAAAATTTTGTTGCTTCCGTATTGCGCACAAGAAAAGCCATGCCACGGGTCCATACGTGCATAGTGAGAAACCGTTTTGAGGTGCCTCAATGGTCATGCGTACTGAGCATGCTGTTGATGCGAGATGGCCTTCTGGTACACTGCTGTCACACTTGGCACTTTGTGTAGCCAAACTGCATAGTTTTATAACATGACTTAATATTGATGCTCACTAGGCCTGTCAAATGTTCTCCCGAATACAGATTCATGCAGCTTTACGAAGCCTCTTCTTTTTTTGTCAGACGTGCTGCCCTGAATGAAACCGCGCTCAAACTTTTCCTTGTTTGTCAAAATTGTCGACAATGTAGAATTCGGTATTCCATATCCATACGTGATAAAAATTGACAAAAATACTGCGCGGTAAGGCGAACGATGTCATTGAACTTGAAGCAAACACGCTACAAGGTCAAATCCGTAGCAAAAACAGCCGAACCGTACCGGCTATACACGAACAGCGGCCGTTTTTTCCCAGTTGTTGGGTAGCTAGCGTGAAAAAAATATCTTGGCCTATTTTTGAGCGCAAATGGAAGAGCATCTAAATTGGAGAAAATATTGATCATTTCAAAGAATATCTTCGAACTATTTCGGATTATCAAATCTGAAACTAGAGTAATAGCAATTGATGGGTCAAAATATTAGTTCGAATTACGGTTTACCTGGATTTCAGATTAACCATGTTAATTAAAATCGAAATGCCCATGCCTTCAGCCAGGGACCGACTCGAAGTTCGAAATATGTCAAATTTTGGATTAACTAATTTTGGATTAACGAGGGTTTACTGTATTCGTTTCACCAAGCAGCCCACCGGAATTGCCCAGTGACTCATCCCGAGTTACTTCCATCTCAATTACCTACACACACACTAACGTTCTAGATCTAGGCATTTTCAGGGCTGTAGGCTAGTTAGCTGGTGATAGAGTATGGTTATGGTTAGGTAGGGTAAGGTTTTTACTGTGAAATTAGTCTCATTATCCACTCAACGTCAAAAATTTGATTATCCTACTGAACATCACTTCAAAAACCATAAAAACATGAAAAAACATCTATCTCAAAAAGGGGGGTTACATTTACGGCATATTTACCATGTTCTATCATTCAATTTATATTATAATTCAATTGTTATTGGTTGTATTTCACTCTATGTAAACCTATAATTGTAGGCCTACAATGTAAAGGTCCAAAAAGGTGCAATCAACCAAACTTGATGTTAACTTTCGGCTTACTTGTTGTTTTTCTCTTGTCATATCCTGACGTAAGGCAATTCAATGCTGCTGTTACCAGAGATGGCTCACTGAAACCTAGAAACTTGTGAACTGTTTTGTCCACAATGGGTTTAATTTCTTCAACATCCTTCTTTGAAAATGTAGACGACATTTTTTATTTTGTGTCAGGTCTGGTCGTCGTAACAGTCGGTAGGACGTGATAGTCGGCTTCACGTTTGGCAGTCTCAATCTAGGCACATAGGCCTTCACCCTTCTGCAAAATATAAGTAACATTCAGACATGAAATCAATAGCCTACTTCAGAAGAACACGGTAACAGAATGTATGGTGGTCATACGCTCAGAGAGGTCAAACTTAAACTGTTACGTTAGGCCGAGCACGGCCTAACCACGATGTAGTGATACTAACCTATTTTATCATAATATAAAGGAGGTGACCCAACTCGGGTCTTGAAAGTGAAATATTTCTGGGGTCAGATTGCCTGTAGCGCAACTATCGCTTTTAGATAGAACTACATAAGACAACGATGCTCAACAATGCTATACACAGCCCAGTAGATTACGAGAATTATAGATTTTGTTAGTTCAACAATGCCACCGGTACCATAGCCACTGTTATTCACATCTAGTTCACAAGGGGCTCTGCTAAATCGCGACAGGCAATCGGGACGATTGGCTCTGAAATGACTGCAAGAAACCACACATGCCTTCCCTGTTATCAGCATGTGAGTGTGTTATTTATATTATGATGAAATAAGTTGGTATCACGACATCGTGGCCTAACCATTGAGTAAATAAATAGGCCTAGGCCATTGATGCCTAGGCCTATTCAATGACCTAACCTGCTTTCTAAAAACCTAACCTACAAATTGAAAACTTGTCAAAATCAGTGTTTAGACGTTGACAATAATTATGCTTGAAAATGTGACATTGCAATCGGATACCAAGATATATATGAACTCGACATGAACGTTACCTTATGATATTATATAGTAATTGAAATAAATTATTAACAAATGTCCTTAACCGAAACTTAATCTACGACAAAACGTTGAAATGCCGATCGTCGTGTTTGAGAACGCCTTCTAAAGTCGACAAAGACTTTCAATACTACAAAGAAAGATACGAAGGTCTTTGGTCTAAAGAAATTTATTTGATCAGCCGGGATCAGCTATTCATCACAATTATAATGTTCACATTAATTATGTAATTGACAACCTCAGCGGAATATTATTATTATTAAAATATAATAATATATTATATTGAAATATATATTATATTATAATATATAAATATTATAAATATAATATATATATATTATATCTATTATATTAATCTCTAATCTATAAATAATATATATATATATATATATATATATATATATATATATATATATATATATATATATATATATATTAAGACTTCAGACCCATAAATATGCTTCCGATTTATGAGAAGGTAGGCTACTTGAAAAAATTGTATATATCCAATTAAAACAATACATAGATAAAACTGAGGTATTACATGTTAATCAGTCTGGTTTTCGTAGTGACTACTCTTGTAAGACAGCTATACAGCTTGTAATGTGAAGCTGGCTCAAAGAGCTAGATGAAAATAATATCTTAATAGCTGTCTTCTTAGACTTTGAGCGTGCTTTCGAGACTGTTGACAGACAGTTACACTGCAAGAAACTAAAAAAATATGGCATTAAGGGTAGCGCACTGAAATGGTTTAGAAGCTATCTAAGCAAATGGAAACAAATTACCTATTTTCAGAATGAGGTGTCACATGAATTAGTAAATGATTATGGAGTACCACAAGTATCTGTCCTTGGTCCTCTTTTGTTTATATTGTATTTAAATATATATTTAGTATAAACAAAGAAGTATTTGTTGATCTGTTTGCGGATGACACTTTATCATCGTATGCAGGGACCTGTATTGAGAATATATTTTATGTTATTAATAATGCTTTAGCACAAATGTCAGACTGGCTGAGTGCCAGCAAACTTAAATTTAACACTAGTAAAACCAAATGTATGGTATTGTAAAGGTATTGTAAACGTATTGTAAAGCGTAATATGCAAAATAAGTTAGACAACCTGTCATTAACCATTGATGATTGTAAACTTGAATTCGATAATGAATTTAAGTACTTATAGGAATCATCATATATCATCATTTAGGACTGCAAAAAAATGCGGAGTATATTATTAAAAAAAATAGCCAAGAAGATAGGGTTTTTGGCTAGGATGAGTGTATCTTTATCGTATGCTACTAATCTTTTAATATATAAATCTATTGTTTTACCACATATAGATTATTGTTGTACAATGCTATGGGGAGCTAATATTGAGCAATTGGCAGCTATACAAAAGCTTCAAAGAAAAGCATTATCTGGTATATTAAGATGTGACAAGTATACACCCACTAAAGAAATCTTAAGTAGGGTATATATGTTATCAATTGAGCAAAGAATTACGCTTGTATTAATACGTAAAATTGTTAAAGGTGATTTACAAAGCTACTTGCAAGAAAAAATTACAAATGTTACGGGTGCCAATTCATTCAGGTATAATATGGAAAACAATGACAAGATCCAGCTTACTAGACGTAACAAAACCAGATCACAGCTGTTATCAGCTTTTTTATAGCGGTATAAGTCTGTACAACCGACTGAGCGTAAGAGCTAGGACTGAATTTAATGTTGATAATTTTAAGGTATACTCTGTGCAACTTTTGTAAAAGAAGAATGTCCAATTTAGTCAAACACCATACTACTATACTTATTCCACACCTTATTAATAATGTAAATTATCATGTATAATTAATGTATGTACAATAGCTGAATTTCAGCTAAATAAATATATCTATCTATCTACTATTATTCATTTTAATTGTATATACCTAATTAATATTGAATTCATTCGATGGTGTATAATCTTTTCTTTCTTTTATTTTTCTTTTCTCAGATGCTTGAATAGGATTTTGTTGTATGATGTTTGTATATGTTGTTTTTATTGTCTCATTTATTGCCATTCAGAGGAAGCAGCTCCAAAACAAGACTCATGAGTAATAATAAAGTGCAATGTTTATTATTTTGTTTAGCATAATCTCTGCTGACAAGTTGCGAAAGCAGCTTAGCGGAGTTTTATACAGAATTTGTAAACTGTTTCTGATTATCAATAAAAAAAATTTAAAAAATAGCTTGGAAGCCAGTTTTTTCTGTAAACATTAACAATAAGAAGATTATTGTAATATGTCGTACACACAACAACACAAATCACACCATTAAAAATAACAGGTAATAAATACATCGAAATACATTGAAAATATGGTTCAAAACTCTCCTACTAAATTATTGTTAACTATCTCTTCCTTCTAATCCATTCAATACACTTTATTTTGAAACAACCCACACTTCTTGAATTCCTGATGTTTACTAGGTAGCTCATTGTAAAAATTGAGCTTGACCATTTTTTCCCACTGCACTGTCTACAAAAACATTTCCCTCCTGTTGTCTCGTGCACACATTGTGTTTATTTTTGACATATTCGATACGATTCTGTAGATATGTTGGCATCATGCCTATTTCAATCTTGAATATAAAAACTAGTACTAGTAACAAAAAGGATTCTTTCACATTTAACCATTCTATATATCCAACATTTTTAAAATAGGCGTCTCCCTTCTAAATCTTAAAATACATCTCATTGATTTGTTTTGGAGAACTTGAAGTCTTTGAAAATCAGTCGTTCAAGCTTGGTAAATCACAGTTACTCCATAGGCCTATTGGCTGAATAATTATGACACTATGATTATTATTCTAATATTGGAAATACTTTGTTTTTCAAATAACAACGAACAATCTTTGTTCCCCAATTAAGGCTATGAATGAGAGATAGGATCGTTTGGACGGAGCACCACAAGGACGATCATACCATACCAAAGAATGATTATAATGAGATAACTCATTCAACATCATTTAACAAACAATAAGTATTTTCAGGGTTAGAAAACAATTCAAACATTCACAGTGAGGGGAAGAAATCTTGATCTTGAAGTTTATTATTATCTTAATCTTCTTCTTCTTTAAATCATCTTTTCACTCTTTATCTCTGTTCCATTATTTATTGCAAAATTGATCGTTTTGTTCCTGTTCTATATATTTTTTATTGTTATTCTATTTATTTAGTTTTGTCGTTTTTTCTATACTATGCGGTCGTGGCTGATTGAATGTGCGAGTTATATAAAACGTCTGACTCTGTCGGGAAGGGTGGGAGGGGTGGAGGGGAGTGGGGGGTTGGACTACTTGTCAGGGCTCTCCATATACAAAACTTTGAAATGCAAAAATAATTACTCACCCTTAATCCACTACCAACGTCAATCTTGTTCAAAAATAAATATAATATTTAAACAGAAAAAATACAAAAATGTCAGTCAACCGTATTCAGGGAATCTATAGGGTTACAAAATCAATGGGTCTACTAATTAACTCAATTCAGTATACGATTGTACAGTATTTCTATCAATGAAAATAAGTAAATTAATCAAACTCACATGCTCACTAGAAATATTTTTACTTTTTTTATTGTCATTAGAGTAATCATTACCGGTACCACCTTTTTGAAAAAAACACATTCAAATAAATTAATAGAGCATCCAAACTATATAAATTAGGAAAGCACTAACCAAATTTATAATCAGATTATTTTCTATACTATATAACTGTAATATACACAATTTTCTAAACTAAGGTTCGAGAAAATTCATATGTGAGGTTTTCAATTTTCGTGAACAGCATACATATTTTATGTATTCATATTGAATTTATTTACACTATACATTAATTTGCCTATACATTAATTGATTTTAAAAAGGACTTTTCCATAGTGTAATATCTTAATTACCAAAATGTGTAATTTGATAAACGAAAAAGAAAAATGGATGGTATCATAGTCCAGAATTTAAAATTAGGTTTTGATGTGAAGAAGTTAAGGAAATTGAAGAAAATAAAAAAAGGAAAGAAATAGAACTAGAAGTAAACAAGTTTACCACTCTATGTTGATACCATGTAGGCCTTTTACGTTTGATTAAGGTAATTTCTTTCATTTTTCTCGGATAATATTATCGTATTTTATATTTATGCTATAACTGTAACTGATTGTTTGCGTATTACTTCTAATTTTTTCTATAATATTCAAGCTATATTTTTTCCATAAGCTATTAGTTATAATTATTATATCATGATGTGTATTGTTTTCCCGACATCCTCATATAGATTCTCGCATGAAGAGTATTTTTGTATTGCATTTATAAAATTGGAAATAAAAATAGAAAATATATACACCCAAGATTAGAGAGTGAGAGTTATCGAGACTTTTGACACTTTGTATTATTAAATAGATGAAAAATACTAAAATGCTCGAATATATTGATGTACCGTATATGAAGTGAATCAATGTACAAAATATGATCATTTTCATATAATGAGGATAATTCGTTCACATATTTAATAACACATCACGATCATGTACAGATTTCTATTTTAAAAGAGTTAATCCTACGCGCATTTTTCTTTCGGGAAAACTGGGCTCTAGGAGTCACTAACCGGATAAGTGATAACAACAAGAATATCATTAGGCCTACTCCGATGCGTGGGCTGAATTTACAGTAAATAATCCTATTGATCTTTAGCAGGCATTCTCATGTGGTACGATGTGCGACTGCGTTTACGATTTCTCCTGAATGTAGGCTACACGGAGTGAGGCGAGTGGCCCTGTATTGATTGAGACGACGGAGTGGAGGTGCCATTTCTGGTATCGCTCTTCGTGTGTGGCGTATAAATCATGGTAGGAATGGACGGTATGGTCAACGAGGAAGAGAATTATGGAGGTCAACAACAGTACAATATCCCATATGGGCAACAGCAGGGGGTACGACCGATGGTTAATCCCGACGAACAGGGAGAAGTAGATCCAACGAAATATCCTCAACCTAAGGAATCTACTCATAAGATTCGAGGCAGATCAGATTTTCTCGAGTTACTGTGCGGATCTGTAGATCAAGAATTATTAACTGTGAAAACGTTTTATTTCTTCTTCTATTCGGCATTTGGATCGCTTTTCCCTTTGATGGGTGTTTATTTCAAGCAAATGGGTATGAACCCGGGTCAATGCGGTCTCTTGATTGGATCAAGGCCTTTTGTGGAATTCTTATCGGCTCCTTTCTGGGGAAGTCTCGCAGACAGGTTAGTCATAAGTGACAATGAGTCAATAAAATACCGTGACTGCGAGTTATTTATTATTCATTTGTTTTTCAGAGTAGAAATTGTCTTGTATGGATAGAACGTGCAAGATAGAACATTTATCATTCAATATGTTCATTATCATAAAACACATCGCTTCTCGCGATTTCCTAGTTTATTACAACAAAAATAAAGATAATAAAGAATTATTGTTATGTTACTATAGGCCTATATGATAGCGAAATGGTTGAGGTCACAAAAATTCGTTGTGGACTATAGACAAATGATATTTATAAAACACATAGACTTCTCGCGATTTCCGAGTTTAGTACAACAAAAAGAGATACAAAAAAAAAAATGTTATGTGACCCTAGATAGGATATAATGAAATAGGATAATAGAATAATGGTTGAGCTCACAAAAATTCGCTGTGTACTCAACTAGGCAAATGATATTTGTCCCAAGATCGTATATCGTATTTAAGATGAAAGAAAATCTTATTGGCCAATAAAGTTTGTACATCATCTTCTGTATCAACAATCTCAATATCTCATAATAACTAATCATAGAAAAAAAAAAATCAAATAATTGAATGATAAAATGTTTCAATCAAGTTCTTTTAAAGAAAGTTCTTTTAATTTTGAGACAAACCTTGTTTTAGGGAGTATTGCTGAACTTTCGATTTTAACATACTTGAAATAATGCTGAGAGTCCCCTCAATATTTTTTATTGTCTCAAATTAACATTTCATTCAGATATGCAACTTCACAATTTTACTTTCGTATCACATCAAAATCTTTGACCGTTAAACAAATAATTATTAACAAAATTGAGCAATTTTATCTTTGAACTAAATTATAATTTTGCCTGGTATTCTAGATGGCAGAAAGGTAAGATACTGCTTCTGGTGTCTCTATCTGCATGGATAATCTTCACCCTGCCATTGGGATTCATTCAGCCACCTGCAGCTTCGTGTATCGAACGTAAAAACGCTACCGATTATGTTCTTCGTACACCAGAAGTGCCACGTATTCTCAAGCGCGAGATCCCAAACAATCTCTTCTTATTGAATGAAGCTGACATTGAGGAAGCTGGTCACCGGTTAATCCGTGTGACACGAGGGGCGCGCCCACATGTGTCTGCCGGCCAATCACCGCTTGATGTCAGATTTGCTTCTAACTATGATGCGACCAAACACAGCAGTTGGGTATCTCCGCTGTTCAGCTCCATTGTTTACCGAACCCAGGTAATAACAATTGTTGGAAGCGTCATTTTTTTTCATGTAATTTGATACATTTTAGTGTAGATGTTATGACATACATAAAATAATATATTGTACTTACCAATAAAAAATATAATTAAAGAAACAAAGAAAGAAGAAACAAGAAGTGATATAATACTACAAACTACTCACTACAGTATAAATAATTTTTAAACTTTAATCGAAATCGAAGAAATCATATATATTATATTATTCTTTGGATTATAGCCATCATACCCATATACCGCACAGCCGCAATGTAAGGATACACATTGCTTATTTCTAACCCATTCGATTTACACTAGTATTTATTTTCTAAACTCTGTCAAAAAGTTGGACACCGTCTTTCCAACTGAAAATTCTGTATATTTTGAATAACACTCCTACACATCCCATGTATTTTCATTATTACAGACACAATCTGTAGTAATGCTATGTCACTTCTATTTGATTCATCTTAGGATATTTCCAAGGCATTCTTCCTTCTTCTCTTGTTGGTGATAATCGGAGAATTCTTCAGCGCCCCAGCTATAACGCTTGCTGATTCAGCCGTCATCACGTTATTAGGTGAAGATGCAGACCGCTATGGCCATCAACGCATGTTTGGATCTCTTGGTTGGGGACTCGCCATGTTCTTTGTTGGAATTGCCCTCGATCATTCTACGGCATTCCCTGATCATCCATGTGGTCCGGATGCTCGCGAGAAAAACTATACTATTTGCTTTGCAACATTCTCAGTACTTATGGGTGCTGCCTTGATAACAGCAACGCAGATTAACTTCCGTTACGATTTTCCAAATGAGACGGAGCAACAGATAAGCGAGAAACAGCAGCCTGTGCAGATGACTCACGAAGACGCAATGCAACAGCAATTAGCTCAACAGTTGGATTTGCCGTCACTGGCTCAAACCAACAGCTTACCTACGCAGGCACAGACCAATCCCACACTTGTGGGTAAGGTACGTTTCTAGACTTCAGTAGAGCTATTCACTTGGGAAATGTGTGATTTATTTTGTTTAAAATGAAATAGTGTAATTATAATTAATTGTATAGTGTAATTGTGTTCCACAATTCATAATAAAAAGTACAAAAATATTGCCTACCTCTAAAGCCTCATCATTTTTATGGATATTTCTATTCTCTAATATTCTATATTTTATTTGTGTTTTCAGACCAAGATGTTTGCAATAACAACTCGAGAGATTCCTGAATGGGTAACTGTTTTGAAACAATTTGCCAATCTGAAATGTGGATCATTTCTTTTTGTGTCTTGGTTCATGGGTTTTGGAATCGGGCTGATATTTACGTTCCTCTTCTGGCATCTTCAGGTAAATGTCACAAAAATCTCTTGTTTGAATAGTGGTAGAAGATTGGAAAAAAATAGATCAAACGTAAAAGGACACAAATATAAAAAAAATCATAATACCACGGACATATCGTTTGAAAAAAAAAATTTAAAGAATATAGGCCTACCGTAATTTCGTGATTTCTGGTGACTAAATTTAGGGTTGCATTTCGTTCAAGAATTTGTCAACAATACCGAATATGCTATATCAAAAATCGATAGAAAATATTAAAAAACTAGTAGGTAGGCCTACTCCCGTTCACAATGAGATTTTTTTAAGGCTCTTTATTAGATAACACAATATAATTTACGATGACCATAAATCCACAAAACCCTAAAAGGGTTTACCTGTGGGATAGATACACATAAAAGTAAATTAGATGACGAACAGACATGTTTTTAAAATTATTTGCTTCTAAGAAATTAACCTGAATAATGAACCTTATCAAAACTGAAATTACAAAGAACATAATGATTGATAATACAAGACATAAAATTGAAAAACTGAGAAGTACATATTGAATTGAAATCAGGGATTTGTTTTTCCAGCCATGTACCTATACACAAATTAAATGTCATTAATAGTAGAGATGAGCCACTCTTTAACACATCTTTTAACAGAACTTTAGTTGTCAAGATTCTGAAGATTACGAGGTAACTTATTGAAATTCAAGGGGATAACATTCATTAGGCGCCGTTTCCCATTTTTATTATTCCATAAAGGGATCTGAAAATGATCACATTGAGCAAGTATAGTGTGTTAAAAGGAAATGAAGTGTAGAAATGATGATATCAATTATCAATTAGAATTATCAACTTTTTTTTAGGTCTTAATGATGTTTTTTAGCTTTCTGTAAATATTGTGACGCACAATGAGGATTTGTCTTCATCTTGAGTCTCTGGACTCACACACACACCACAAGCATGAACAAATTAGAGACCTGATCTTGGACGAGAACCCGCTCAAAATGGTCACTATGATGATTTGTTAGGGAATTCGACAGTCCAGTTGGCTGTTTATTTATTCGATTTCAAATTCATTTTCAATCCTGAAATAATCGAAATCTGAAGGATTTGTTTCGATGTTGAATATCAATCGAAAATATGGAAATCGATCGGGAACGCTAAATAAAATACTAAATAACTTGAAATCAATTTTTTCACATATACCTACTTTAAGACGATCATTATTTGAATGTTGCTGAATTTCACTCTCACAAATCACATTTTTTTTCATGACAATGAATTCAGTGTTTAATTCTACTCTTAGGATTATGGTGGATCACCAACACTTTTCGGGGTGGCATCCGTCATCAATCATATCTCCGAGATATTTGCCTACTTCTTCAGTTTTCGTCTGATAAGACAAATCGGCCACGTCAAGGTAAGTACTTGAAACATCTCTAATGGAGAGAGTGATATATACACATACAAAATGTAATAATACAATGTACACTTTTCTCTTGATTTTAGGTACTTTGCTTGGGGTTGGTTGGTAATATCGTACGATTCCTGTACATATCATGGTTGAAGAACCCATGGTGGGTCCTACCTTTCGAGTTTATGCAGGGTAAATCTTTAAAATGACTACAATAAATATTAGCAAGAAAGAAGGTCGTCTACCAACTAAATAGCTGTAAGAACATCGCTGATCACAAAATCTTGCTGCAACTTTTAAGGATTTATCGACTTTTAAGAATATAATTGGATTTTCCGACGCACTCTACTGATACTATGATCTATTGGCGTTGGTGAATGATGGATGAGATTATGGGATGATATGAAAGGTTATTTTATTAGGTGTTTTTTGGATAGTGGGGAGGAGTCGGAAATGACAAGAGGGAAACCACGAAAAACCTCTGTCAGGATGGTCAACCATAGCGGGAATCAAGCCCCAGTCTCCTGAATGATGGTTCAGTGTATCAACCACTCGGCTACACGTCTCAGTTAATATAATTCTATATAAATAATGTTTTGAATTAATTAAAGTGGTCATATTGGTAGACAACATTCTTCTTCCGTGGATACTTGTAAATGTATATTTTCATAAATTATTACATAGGCCTACAGCTTTCAAACCCCCCCAAATTGAAATTAAATTATTATTTTTGTGCTTTACACTTCTGGCAGCTTCAGCTAAATCATCAAACAATCACTTTCATTGCACTTTCCTAGTCGTTGTGTACGAAATCATCAGAATCGGTGAAAATAAACACCGGTATCATTCTTGTGACGATTAGTAATAAGTAATAAGTTATATGTCCAATGTTACCCAGGGATCACCCATGCCGCTGTGTGGGCCGCTTGTTGCTCGTACATTGCACACAACACACCGCAGCAGCTGCGTAGCTCAGCGCAAGGCGTACTACAGGGCATCCATCACGGTCTCGGTCGGGGTTGTGGTGCTGTCATCGGAGGGATTTTCGTCAGTTACTTTGGTAAATACTGAATAATCACAGCACTCCAGCTTACCTTGATGAGAAAACACATCATTCAGATGTATTTACGAATCTTTCCTCAACTTGATGGGATCCTAGTTCTGGTGGTTGTTTGCTTAGCGACCTCTCCATTAGCTAGGTTGTTTGGGGGTACGAATGAGCAGGTGATAATGAAACTATGAATTCTTTGCATGAAGTCATTGATGCATGTGAAAGGGCAACTATAAACACCCATGCCTTATGTAGGAATCGAACCCACACCCGACGGTGACTTCAGTTTCTAAAGTGGTGCCGTAGCTGAAGGCAATTCCATTTCTTGACTGCCTGGTTGTAACATTACTGATGATTTGTCTCAATTATATTGGATATATTTCAGGTACTACGGCAACGTTTAGAGGCTACGGTTTCATCTGCATCCTCGTCCTAGCAGCATTTGTCTTCATCAACTTCTATCGGAAAGACGAAGGTTTCATTTCTAATATACCTGTGACGGAAGATCCTCACCAGGTAAATAATTTATGACCACATAGTGAGGCATTCAACACACACACACACACACACACACACACATACAGAATTACCATTAAGGGGAAAAGTGGTCTGTGTCTGGACGTTTACAAAAACCTATGCCTTTTACGGGACTCGAACCCACGCCCAACGGTGACTTCAGTTTTTAAAGCGGCCTCAGCTGATCAAGCTACCGAGGGCGGCCATTAAAAAAAAAAAACATACAAATTATTGGATTGTACCACAGACCATAGAGAATCACATATATTTTTTTCCAAAATATGTATGAAATAGTAGTAGATAGGCCTATACTGATGGTTGCAGAATTGCTTACTGTACCAGTACAATTGCGTTTGCATAATTATATGGTCGATCATTGATCAAGCCACATTCAAATGCATCAAAAAGAAAATCTATTGACATTATATACCCTAAAACTAGCAAACAACGTTCATATGCACTTCATGTACACAGACTTTGAAACAATTAGTGGTGAAATACGCATAGATTTTATTAAATTCAATAAAGGAAAAACTATTTTATATGATCGTGGTGAATGTACTAACCTTTTTAATCAATGTTTAAATGTACGATTTTCATTCGATACTACATCAATATTCGGTCTGCTTGGACTTGTTTGTTGAAACAGGTGGCAGAAGAGACTGCTCACTTGGCTCCTCATGGTGTGCCGAGTAACCCTATTCCTCGAGCTCTGTCGAGCAATCGTTTACACGACTTAGCTGGAGCTGACCAAAGCTACGGGGCTACATACCAAACCTCGGGTGGTAACCTTGACATTCCTGGAGGACAGCAACAAGGAGGTATGCCAATGCTAGAGAGAAAACACATACTGCACTAAAAATAAAATACTAATTGAAGATAGATATTTAGGCCTATATGGTGTATACAAATGCATCAAAGATACAGAAAATAATACAGTATATTCTAGAAAGCTCTCAGAGGCTAGAAAATGGAAACATTAATAATTGATTTGATATTCAAAGTATAATTTTGAAGTGTTGAACTGCTTGTGACAAGAGGTGGGCAAGCAGACTTTAGAATTCAAATATAGAATGAAAAGAACTTATAGGACAATATATAACTTATATATCTATATAACTATAACTTATAGGACAACTGCTGCACAAATTATTTGACCGGCATTTCCGGATACACTGTAGTGCAAAATCTAATATGCACGTAGAGCTACTTTAGAAAAATCTGATTTCTATCGCATTCTCTTTCACACTTGTCTGTCAACTGGTCACTATGAGAAATGTACTTATTTGAATTGTTCGTGCTAAAGCCTTTGGCGAAAGGAGTCGGTGGTTGGCGACTCCAGCGATAGAGAAATTAGATGTCGACCTATATCATTAACTATCAAGAACAAGCTGAGAGAATTTAATATTGGCTATAATATTCTTCTCTAACATTTTGATATAGCCTATGGTTCAAGGTTAAATTCAGTTGATTAGACGAGCTTTAGCGAGGATTCAATTTGACATACTGAAAAAAATTGGTGTTCGTTTTTATGTTTTTTTTTTTTTTTTTTTTTTTTTTTGTTTTTATGTTTTTTTGTCGGTTCTCCACAGGTCAAACGGCTACAGCTATCAACTTCAAACTTTTTTTCGTCATGGTTCCTCATCTAACTTAGATCTGTATAGTTTTGTGGCATTATCGGGTGGTAACTTTTTTTTTTATGAATTTTAGAAATTTCAAAAATCCCCATTAGAATAACCCGGAGGAAAATACTTGAAAAATCAAAATTTTTCAAGACCTCTCAAATTTTCGCAGAATATAAAGGAAACTATAAAGCACATTTTGAGAGATTTTTCGCATCAATCGGATGAGAAATAACGAAGAAAACGCATTTATAAAGCATTTTCCCATCAATTTAGGCTATTACGGGAACCAATTAAATCTATAGCAACAAGTGTCACCAATTAATTCAAAACGATTGAAATGAATGAAGAGGAAGGCCGTGACATAACTGATTCTCGTAAGGTTTTTGAACGTTTGGAGTGATCCAAGGTCTGTAGATGTAGATTGGGTTAACAAATTATTTTTCATTCTAGATTTCTATACCCCTAAGCTCGTCTAACAACGCGCATCCCGCGTTTTCCTAGTAAACCTAACCTATTTAACCTAGCCGAAACTAAATTATCGAACATCCTCAACTGATTCAATCTAAACTGAAACCAATACTGCCGGTTGCGTGACTTCTACTGTGAGCGAAGAGATTGTCGACATCTTTCTTCATATATAGTTTGACCCCCTGTTTTGACATTGAATGAAGTTCGATCATGCTACCAGTATACATGACCCGTAATGAGGATCAGGGTACTTTGAGGAAAGGAATTCTATACCCACAGCGTAACATTTTCAGTGCCAACATAACATATACCATTTAAATGATTTTAGTGACTTTCTGCCTGAACACATTGTAGTGAAACTGCGCTTCATATTCCATTCAGAGAAGACTGTATCTTATAAAATACTGTCGACAAATAAAAAACATTTACATTATAGGTTACAAGTTATTAGACGAGCTTTAGCGAGGATTCAATTTGACATACTGAAAAAAATTGGTGTTCGTTTTTATGTTTTTTTTTTTTTTTTTTTTGTTTTTATGTTTTTTTGTCGGTTCTCCACAGGTCAAACGGCTACAGCTATCAACTCCAAACTTTTTTTCGTCATGGTTCCTCATCTAACTTAGATCTGTATAGTTTTGTGGCATTATCGGGTGGTAACTTTTTTTTTATGAATTTTAGAAATTTCAAAAATCCCCATTAGAATAACCCGGAGGAAAATACTTGAAAAATCAAAATTCTTCAAGACCTCTCAAATTTTCGCCGAATATAAAGGAAACTATTTAGCACATTTTGAGAGATTTTTCGCATCAATCGGATGAGAAATAACGAAGAAAACGCATTTATAAAGCATTTTCCCATCAATTTAGGCTATTACGGGAACCAATTAAATCTATGGCAACAAGTGTCACAAATTAATTCAAAACGATTGAAATGAATGAAGAGGAAGGCCGTGACATAACTGATTCTCGTGAGGTTTTTGAACGTTTGGAGTGATCCAAGGTCTGTAGATGTAGATTGGGTTGACAAATTATTTTTCATTCTAGATTTCTATACCCCTAAGCTCGTCTAACAACGCGCATCCCGCGTTTTCCTAGTTTAAAAAATTTCAAGTTTGCACATATTATATTAATTAGACTTGTTTAATCTTTTTAGAATCTTGAGGAACACAGAAAATGTTACAACACTTATAAAGCAAAATTGTTCTCTTAATACCAATGCTGGTAATGTCCGCATATACATCACAGAAACGGTTTTCACTTATAATGTGTTCCGGACTTTCGGAAACTGAAACTTAAATCTGCGGCGGAAAATTATGATCACCAACAGCACAGTTTCGGTGTTGAAGCTATTTGATTATAAATAATTAAAATGAGGTGGTAAAATTGCCCTTATGATGCCCCGTCCAAACGATCCTACCGCTTATCCATAGCCTTAATTGGGGAACAATGATTTTGTATCAAGTTTCGATGATATTAAAAATAAAAATGAATTTGAGTTGTTTTTTCAACTTTCAAATAGGATTTAAGGGAAACCTTCCCACAGCGAAACATTTTCAGTGTCAAAACCGTAATATATCAATGATCGTGGTGGCTTTCTGTTTGAGCATATTGTATTGACCCTGCTTCACACCATTCACAGACGCATCTTCTAAAATACCACTACTGCAGATCGTTAATAAATGCTGACGATAGATTACATGTTATTTTATATAATGGTACGCGGCGAGGTGAAAACAATATAAAAAATATGGAGTGTTACAACTGTGTTGTATATAACGACTAACGAGTGTTACATGAAAGTGCTCTTTCGATGATTATTATTTGAATTTTAAACTAACTAGCATTTTCAACAAATATTGTCTGAGCCGTACAATGTACTTGTTAATTTTGTATCTTGTACGGTTCAAGTTGTATGATCATTTATACCAGTGAAATCCACCTGGCAGGAACTTTTTCCCCAAGACAATTGGGCATGTCCCAAGCTGAAATGAAAATAACGCTATAGTCAATACAACACTAAAAAATCACTAATAAACTCGAGAAATACGAGGTTGAATGTAAATAAATATTTAAATGCTTTAAATGGGAATGTCTTATTTGCACCTTTTATTGTAGCCTACTTATATGAAGGTATTATTTATTCATATCCATCATTATTCACTTTAATTACAAAAATAACTACTTCACAGGTGGAAGCACAAACCCATTCCTGCAGAATAGCAGTGGAGGCTACAGTAGACATATCGGTGTGGTGGAATCGGATAGCGCTGGAACCGAGGAAGATTTCATACGTCGCAACTTCCAAGTAAGTACAGTTCACATAACTTTTGTATTCTAGGCCTGTAGTTCTCAAGAGTCCACACCTTAGCTGAGAATGTTTCTCTTCGAAATGCTCAACCCAAGTTTGATGTGCGTTGAAAAGTTTGGTTGTGGCTTGAAAAGTGGAAAGGGGATAATATTGAGAGAGTTCCAGTAACCACCGCTAGATGGAGGAGTTTTCCATTCTATAATTAGGACAAAATCTAGTTACATTACACATTTTGGCCAAGGAAAATGGGAAAAATGTAAAGTTACAGGCAAATCAGGATTTCAAATATTGATAAGCAAAGTTTAACTTGAAGATGTGCGTTTGTAATTTATTTCTACTATTATTCGGTAACCAGGAATTGAGCAATGAAAACCATCAAATTGGGCACACTTTGATTCAATTATTGCACCATAATAAAGTTATTTTTCAATTTTCGACTAAGCACATCTAATTGTGAGGGTATTATTTATTCATTGCATTTTACCGCAAGTTCGTAATGTTTGTGGTTCTTGAGATGTGGAGAAAGTGCACCCTGTGAATCTACCCAAGATGCGGGCTCTTAAAATAAAGGTAGCCTTTACAGACAGAAATCTTTGATATTCTACAGCTCTAGCCTAACGCAGATCACTATTCCTTGAATCGCTACCACTCACCACTCGCACTCCGTGTGGTCATGATCCAATGAGAATTGTACTACAATACATCAATACCTTACAATACAGAAAATTCCAAAAATGAATATTTGTCATGCCTGTTTTTAAAAACAGATCAACAAAATGAATATTGAATGATTATGGATTATGGTGAATCAATACTCGTATAGAAATACGAATGCGAGTCACGGGTACATTATCGCTGAAATTAAGAGGCTGTAGGACGATTGATTGGTCTGCGAGTCAAGTTTTTGCATGCAAGGGATGTGTGGCGGGGGAGGCTAGTGGGCGTGTTGCTAATGTATAGGCCTCGCTATTATTTCTTTGACGGCGGGCGAGGAGAAATGACTAGACAAAATACACGGAATTTCACAGGTTGGATTTATTTATTCGAGTTTGAAAAAATAAATAAATTGATGGGAATCATTGTATGCACATGGATGAGATTGTTTCATCACAATGAATTTCTTACTTACTTATTGACTTATTGGGCTTCTATGGGAAACCACAAAAGTAGCATATCATCAGAAAATACTAATAAATAATAATACAGACAATACATTCAAATATATAAATAATAATATAGTAATAGTCCTACAATTAAATTAATACTAGTATTGTATTGTATTGTTATTATTCACTGCAATTGCGCATGTTTGCGCGGTGGCAGCTGTTTTTTATTGTCGAGCCTCTTTTTAAACTCGTTCAGGCTCTTTGCTCCTCTTGCCTCCGTACTCAGATCGTTCCACTCCCTTAATGTTCTTTGGGTGAAACCACTCCTTCCCGATTCTGTGTTGAGCCCTCTCCACATCAAGCTGTTCCCCTCCTCTCCCACTCCTCTGAACTCTCATCCCTATCCTGTCTCTCACTTCTTCCCACCCCATGAAGCCATTACTTGCCCTATAGAAGTTCTGGAGTCTATCCTTTTTCCTCCTTTCCTCCAAATTTTCCCACCCCAATTCTTCCACCATCTCACTGGGTCTTTATCTCAATTTTTCAACTCTCAACTGTTCATTTCTTTCTATTCTGAATCCTCTCACCCTTCCTAGAACTCTTCTTGCGGCCACCCTTTGCACACCCTCTACTTCTTTAATCAGGTTGATGCTGTAGGGATCCCAGACCAAGCCAGCGTACTCCATCATTGGACGTATCAAGCTCTTGTATGCTTTCTCCTTGATATCAATCCCTGTCCCCTTTAATTGTCTCATTACAAAATTTAGTGATTTTATTCCCCTTTTTGACAATTTTTTAATATGTTCCCCCACCCCAAATTTTCAAAACTTGATACAGTACTTTTAATAGAGTATACAAATGAAGTACTGTATGGAACATTAAAGTACTCAGTCTGAACAATTTCAAATTAAATTATTGGATGCGATGCTGTGGGCTTATGCATTATGAGGCAGCAATTGCAAATTATACTGTATGCTGCCAAACTTTCACAACAATCGGTTTAGACACTTGGATGGAATGATTATGAAAAATACGTTTTTCGTGAGTAGATCACACATCTTACAACAAATGCATGGTTTATGGGCTCCTGGTTATTAGTGGAAATATGTTGCACATGTGTCATGACAAAATGAAATAACACATTTAGCAATACTGATTGACAGCTTATTCTTGTTGATTTTTCATTCCATGTGGAGCTAAGACTTCCATTTCACTTGACGAACAAAATCAGGCTTCGTTTTTATGTTTTCTTTTGTACGTGGGAATCTGGCATATAGATCAGAGAGTGTAACCGATCAAAACGTCTTCCAAATGTTGGTGTCATAACAGAATCAGAATTCAAAGTTCAGAATCAAAGTTGATTGTTTTTGAATTATTAAAATGGGATGGTAATTAAGATCGCCCTTGGGGTGCCCCATCGAAACGATCCTACTTTCATCCATAGATTTTTGGGGGGAATTCTGTATCAAGTTTTGATGCAATAACAGAATAGGTTGGGAATGTTTTTGAGCAAAATCGGATCGACGGTTTTCTCGGGAATAATTGGGAAAATCCCTTTGAGAATAGCATTAGGTAGAATGTATTGAAATGAGAATTCTGCAGAAATGTTGATACGGTATTAATCTAATACACATTCGATTTATACTTCTACCATGTTTGAAGAAATTTGAATCGGTCGTTGAAGAGAAAAT
The DNA here is from genome assembly GCA_964007535.1 of Brachyptera risi. Lineage (NCBI taxonomy): Eukaryota > Metazoa > Arthropoda > Insecta > Plecoptera > Taeniopterygidae > Brachyptera > Brachyptera risi. Next base: position 32,651,932 of record OZ023326.1, on the reverse strand, counting down.
GAAGCATTCTCTTGGAAAGCTGTCAAATATTGAATTCAAATTTTATAATGTTTTAACTACAACACTGCCGACAATACGGTTGTCACATGGAAACAGTAGTACAACATTTGCAACAAATTATGAGAAAAAACATTGCCATAATGATAGTATCGGTAATAGACTTTTGTAAAGTAAAATAATTGATATTTGTAATAATAATTACAAATAACTACAAAGTGAATATTTCATACACTATGGAGAAATTTACTAGAACAAAATGGGAATATATTCAACAGATCTAGTACCGTAACTTAATAAATCAATTGAAAAACTTTTGAAAGTAAAAGATTGTTGAAATTCTTGTCGATTTCAATTGTTCTGACCAGTCATTTTTTTGTGCTCACTTTTATGCCACTTGATTCTCTTGAATATTGTGATTTTTCTGATCACAGAAGATTTTAAATTTTACTTTTTCATTTTTATTCATTCGAAGTCATCTGTTTTCAATTTCAATCATTTTTGTGATTCTGATGACTTCATTTTATTCGATTTTTTATTTTACTTGATTTCACTTGATTCATTCGAGTTTTCATTCCAGTGATTTTGTTTTGAATTCAGGGAATGTTTCAAACTTCTACTTAATTAATTTCCTTCAATTCTGCTTGATTAAGGTGTTTTTCATTTTGTGTTCATGTTAGTCATCACTTTTCTGATTCAATTTTATCTATTTTGATTCAGTTGATTTTTATGATTCCAAGTGATTCTGTTTTTTTTTGTATTTTCAATGACATCTTTTGATTCTGTTGATTTTTAAAATTCCGTTGACATTTTTTTGATTTCGTCGTTTTTTTCCAATTCAACTTATTCTCTTCGATTCCATGTGATTTTTTTTCTATTCCATGTGATTCCGTTGATTTTTTTCATTCCCGTGAATGTTTTCATTGTAGGCTACTTGATTTTTTGTCCATCCCAAGTGATTTTTTTTTTCATTCCATGGATCTGATTTCATCATTTTTTTTTCATCCTGATGTGTTTCTTTTCATTTTGTTATTTTTTCATCTCAAATGTTTTTTCTTCATTCTCTGTGATTTTCCTGATTTTAATTGCTTAAAAAAAACTGATTTCAAGTTATACTTTTTTTTATCAAGTGAACACCTGATTACATGACTTTGTAACCTTTTGGGTGAGTCCCCTAAATATAGTGGCTAGGTATACAGTTTCAAGTTCAGTTACTCGATCAAAAAAGAAAAAGATTAGTCATCATGAAAATGGAAATTACCTACAAGTTGCCAAAAAAATCCTCAATAGTTACTGATGCAGAGTTTTTTCAATTGAAACTCTTTTACAACAATTTTGTAGTTTACAAAATTTTGTACAATTTTGTAATTGTGCTTTGTACAATTTCTTTTTTTACTTGGAAATGTAATAATTATTGATAAAACACTACCACATCACATGCAATTCCTTGGAATGAAAGTTGGATGTTCTTGTTAGGAGTTCTAGCAGGATTGAGATGAAACAATAGAAAAAATAATCCTTTTCAAGTTTTTTTTTACGAGGTGCGGGTGACATATTTGCAGACATCTTCACAATACTGGTATGCCGAAAATGAGTGTACACAGTATTCAAAGTATTTCTACTTTACAAATATCAGAACATGAAAAGATGAAAATAGGCTAGTCGATGTTAAAAAGATTCAAACTTTAAAACATCAACGTAGCGGTAACTATGTATCGTTTCTTTTCATGTTGGGTTTAACGACACACTGTACTGATGACTGAGATCTATTGGCATCAGTGAATGATATATGAGATGACGAGATGAGAGGTCATTTTATTAGATGTTTTTTTTGGATAGTGGGAAGGAGTTGGTCGTGGCCTATTGTTAAGGAACCATCCCAGTATTGACCTGATCGACAGAGGGAAACCATGATAAACCCGCATCAGGATGGTCGCCTGTGGCGAGAATCGAATCCCGCGGTCTTCTGAATGACAGTTCAGTATTATAACCACTCGTCTTAGTACGTAACTATGCGTATAAGCTTTACAGTAGGGCCTACCTTACAGTAGTAATTCATCAGCTAATTAATAGATGATCAGTAAGAGAAATAGCGTGTCCTATATACGCGAACATGTGCACTACCGGAAATTTACATGTGGTCTGTTCCTCCACCACTTCTCTGACGTCACTTCCCCTACGGCAGTGGAGTTATCATTAGATGACGAGGTTGACGCGTACTGCTAGGGGCTGCAGGTATACTAGCCCGCCGTACGCATTATAACTTGAAAGTTGACCATTCCCTAGCTCGCACTTTGTAGAAATTTATTCTTTTCGGGATTCTAAAATATTTATCTAGGATTACGAAAAAATGAAATTTTGTATTTTCCATCCTAAAATTGTATACGTTTTTTGGATTTTTAAATTTAATATTCAGTTTATGGCGATTATTCATTTCTCAATTACCAGCACATTGCCAAAATATCATATTGATATCTAAAAAATTACAGCCATGAGAGTGTTAAACGTGAAAACTCGAGCGCACTATCTTCCTGTGGCCTCTAAAGACAGTACCCACAGTTCAGTGGCATGAACAAATTTTCCAAAACTGTCATGTTTATTGAACTGATATTCATTTATTTTTCAGCGATACAGTGAACTATTTGCCCAGTATGAAGGAGACAAGAATGGCTCTGGTTTGACAAGCCTCCATACGCAGCAGCCTGTACCAGCAACAGGTCATCATGCCTATGACTGGTGAACGTAAACAACTATTTCTCATCATCTGGTGTTACTTAAAGATTGAAGACATTTGTTGGAGAATCACTTCTAGATGTCTATGTTAAATAATAACATTATTACCAATTATGACAAATATGTATCTGTACAATAATAGTTTCAGTATTAAGCATTTAGTTATACATAATTAAAAACAATAACTTCAACGGTACTATAAGAAGACTTGAAAATTACCGTAGCGTTGTAATTGGAGAGCCAAAAACGTAAACCCTATAGCAATAGAAACACACTTTGTTGGCAATTGCAATAAAAAGTTGACTCCAGTAGCTTCATATCCATGTCTTATTTTATGCAAAATATGAAGAATATGAGCAACTGCTCTTGGTGATTCAGATTAGCAATTACTTGAATATTGATGAATTATTAACATCTGAAATATTGTAACAGTTCATTGAAATGTCCGACAGTCTGACTTGAATCAATTTCCACCAGGTTATCAAGATAGGATATATATTCTATGAGAAATACATCAACCTTTTATTTGTCACAGCATTCATGGCCACATAAATAGCATATGGAAATCCAGCTACTAATTAATGTTAAAAGTATTTACCATACTATATTTTGATGATTGTATTATATGTAAAAAAAACCCTGCAAATATCACCATCATAAAAAATCATCAAGATAGGATATAATATATTCTATCACTCAGAAATACATCAACCTTTTATTTGTCACGGCCACATAAACAGGATATGGAAATCCAGCTATAAATTAATGCTAAAAGTATTTACCGTACTAGCCTATATTTTGATGATTGTATCATAATGTGAAAAAAAAAAATCTGCAGCGCTTTCAGAAAGGTCACGACCTAGCTAGAATACCTATGTTATTCGTGTGATGAGATCTGTTATAAGGAGCCAGATAAATAATCTAGAATAGTTAGCTTTACCTGTGCTCTGCGCATGATTGTGAAAATAATAATAAATATTTATTTGATAGGTTGATTCAATTCTGTGAGTGTTAAATGTGATCTAGACGTTTAATTATCAAATAACGAACTATTAATATTACGTGTGTGATGTGTGTAAAGTGATTGTTCCCTTGCACAGTGTATGTTTGCATTACGAAGCATCATATCACGATATAAATATATGAATCAATTTTATCATTAAAATAGTTGATACTCAAGATGTATACATATAAAAGCAATGTAAAATAATATAATTTTTAATCTGAAGGGAAATTATTAGTTAGCACACTTAATGGTCAATGGACTATTGCAGATTGAGATTGTAGGTAGGTTAATACTTAATACTACACTCAAAGAAATATATTATTAATTCTAAGTTGAAGTATAACATTATTTCTCAAAACAAATTTATTTGTTGGTTGCACAAGTTTGTCAACATACCCTTCCAAAAATTCATTTATATGTTTAAGTTTAGAACTAAGATTTATTAATTTTTTAGTTACAGATAGTTAAGACTTCAAAGAGGAAGAGGTAAGAGCCTCACATATACTTTTAATAGCAGGCATTTATGCAGGTCATTTGAGTGATCTATTACTACTGTATTAATTATAAATTAGGGCTTATGCCTTAATCAAATACATATCAATATCTCTAATGTTACTAGTTCTCATTATGAATGAAAATGTGATTGAAAAATTGCCTTTTCCATATAAAACGGTATAATAACTCGCGATAAGTCATTTGAAATTATTTGCACCTGTATATTATTACAATCTACTCATCAGAAAAGGTGGCCAAATATACTTTGCAGTGACAAAAGTTTACTTACAAATCAACATTTTTGTCAATTTAAGCCTAACTAGAAAACTACAGTCAACTACGTTACTATAATGATTCATCATTCATGAGGCATCATCATTTACTATACAGTATATGGGTCATGAGTTTTCCATTCATTTATTTATGAAAGGTTTGTAAGAAGTGTTATACTTATACAGTAGGCCTACTCCCAAAAACTTCCGAGTAGTAACAGTAACATTCATCCAATTTTGTTGTTATCCTTGATAACCTTATATATGAGTTATTTTAATGAATCAGGAATACAATCTGAGTTTTTCTTTTGACCATATAGCAGCATCAGCTTTGGATCAGTCTAGGCATTGAATTTGTAGTGGTAACCTTACAAAATCAATGGTCTAGGCTATTAATTAGGCCTACATTGAATGACATTTTAGGCTTACCATAAGCATACTTCATACTGTATTTGAAACAACTTTCAAGCCCTTCCAACACTATAGGCTACTGCACTGGGGATACTGTAACTGAAAAAGAAAAAAGCTACAGTAGGGACATGAGATACATTTAAAAAGACTGAAAAGAGGAAAGGATTTTGAAGTGGTGTAGATACAGCAAACGAGTATGGTTTTTTAATACATAAGACTTGTATTTCGATAAATTATTTTCTTCAATATTTGAGCTTCAACTGTTACAACTGATGGTGTAAAATAATACTTGCATGTGGCTCATGTCATAGCTACTGGTTATCTTATTGCAAACCACCTCATTAATCAACAATGGTTTATGATAGTATCCAGTCAGCAAACATTCACAAGCTATGGGCTCGAAATGGCAAATTAACTAAATTATAATAGCAAATTACATCCTATTCAAAACTTGAGTAACACTGCATACAGAGTCCTCAAGTACTGGGCTAGGTCAGAAACAAACCAAAATATTTGAGGACATAATATTATGGAGAAGAAGGCTTGCCATACTGTAAGTATCACGTATGACAAATTACAACAATTAGACACACTCAAAGAAAAACACATTATCAATTGATCATGTACCATCAGAACCCCCCAAAATGTGTGTAAAAAATTCCTACAGCAATTGTTTCACTCAGATGATTTCTCGTATGTCTGCGTTCTTCTCTACGTTACGTCTGCAAGAGTTTCTCAAGGCAGAACAAATGCCATTCCCATATTATGGTAAATATTACAATATAGCTGTTATTTATAATAGAATGAAAACAATAAATAAAAAGGTAAAACACAAGAGAATTGCCACCCATGGCAAATGATAGATCATGCAAAATTGGGGGATACATGTTAATAATGACGATAAAATTGAAACAAAATACGATGTAAATTATTCCAGAATGTCACACTGATAAAATGTAGTAGTTCATCTATCACCATTGACTCACAAAATCGAAGCAATACTATGGCAAGATCTGATTTTCTCTCATAAAAGATAATGAACTTCAACTATTTTAAGGTAGGCCTACACACAATACTCTTAACATTTTATTTTTAGTAAATTCAAGCCTATAGTAGGCATTAGTTTAGTGTTTGAAAACACTATGATGAAGTTTAATTTGATATTCTGAATACTGATGATCATATTATCCTGGTGTATATGACAAAATGCCTAATTATAAAGTGACAGAAGAAGCCATAGATCCATATGCGTTAAATGCAAGACTAGAAGAACCGTAAATGATTACTGGTGCAGAAGAACTGTACCACTGCTCCCATTTTAAAAATTACTTTACCCTTGTTCATTCTCAGTCACACTACAGCATAACTCTAGAAGTATGGTACTCAATTCTGAAATACAAGTATGTGATGAATGATGTTATCTAATATAACTTGTACTATTTAGTGTTCAACTATCAACAAAATTATTGATTTAGTTTATAGTATATACTATATAATATTATTCAGTAGGCTATCGTACTACTTAGTACTTACTGTCTCACTTGTGAGTATGCACAATGTGCATTGTCTAAAGAATCCTTAATGCAGAACTTTTATAACTTATTGCACTTAGTTATGCAAGATGACAATTACTTGATTGTTCAAGATTTACGATATGCTACTGTTTTTTTGTTACGAGCAGAATGGTATATGCTGAACCCTGTTTTAACTTTGCTTAACAAAGGTTCAAAAGTTGCAAAAGTGCTAAACTAATAATTACACATCTACATCTATAATCACAACATAATTACAAATGAATAAATATAAACATGAATAAAATAATGCATATTAGACCATTTTCCCAAAGACAGGTAGTTAAGGAGGTAGCCACAGCATAAACATTATTTTTGGCAATTTTTTTATATCATTTTTTTTTTGGAAGTTCTGTTAACGATTATTTGAAGAATTCGTGACCGCAACTCATGTGTTTTCTCTTTATATATTTCAAGATTTGAATGCAACACAGACGGTAATGCGTAATTGAAACTTCAGGTACGTTTTCCCAACAACTACGTTATCTCTGACTTGACACATCATAACCCAAAAGCTACTGGTCCAATTTTATTTATTTATTTTTTTAATGTGTATTTTGACTGTCATTATCTTGTGAACCAAAACTGTGGAAATAATCAGAACATATGAATATACAGGTGTGAATGTGTGGCCTCAAAATCATATATAATCTATATTAGATATGAAATGATTGATTATATAACTAAAAAAGTGCAATAGATTTTTTCTGGAGGTTCACAAGATAATAGTGTGCATGACAAACAATATCATCTAAAACTCAAGGAGATGGATGTATTTTTGAATTTTAAACCATGTGAATTGTGGCTCCATGTTTTGTGTTCTGGAAAAAACATGGCATTTCTCAAATTAAATTAAAATTATTAATCAATTTTTTTTTAAAATTTTTTTCTGGATAATATGTGAGCAATAGAATGATGGATATAGTGTAGGCCTACAAGTTTCAATGATTTGTGGTGATTGGTTGAGCGTGAAATAATTCTTTCATTTAGTCATGATTAGAATATCCTATTCCATGCTGTGGCTACCCCATTAACAAACTAACGTTTTGGCATGCGGGAATATTCAGCAAATGAAGCTAATAAGTAATAACATACTAGACATTTTAGGCCTGATGGAGGGATATAACAATCAGATGAAAACAATTTGAGGCTTATTGGTATCATCTTCATTGAAGAAGTATTGGTAATTCAAAAATAGAATTATAATGTTGAATATTTCATATTTTCAATCTAGTTGAACCTATTCTGCTCTTTATTATATAAGTAGCTACCTCATTCAAGTTTTAAGATACATTCTTAAGTAGATAGGTAGAGAGATAGTAAAATATCTTAGAAATAGTCTAGCAAGCTTTTGTTATTTTTTACTTGCCTACACTAAAATAACAAAATTCTAAGCCCATACACTTTCAAACACTTCTAACATAGCCAGCGATTTGGTCTGGAAGCTAAATTGCAAACAAGTCCAACCAAATCACATCCAGAAACCAATGTGAGCATTGAATAGATGATTGCCATGGTTTCATTGAGCATTCAGCCCATACAGAGTGTACAATTTCATCAACTTTTCCACTACTATAATAAAGCTGGAAGCATTAAGAAAAAGATTCATCTAATATCATTTTAATGCCGAACATTAACGTATGCTAGATACAGAAGCTCTCTTGTTACCTGTAGCGGTTCAACGAAACTGTTCCCGAAGAAGTTAAGCAGAACAGATTAGAGCAAACTTCCAGTCACGTGTTCCGCCGGTTTGAAAGTACTTAACACAGTGAGGAGCACAGACTGGAAAACTTTAGACCATATCTATATTGACTAGTTATCAATGTGCGACGTCACAGCCAACCGTTAACACCTTTTAACATAGTTACATACTATGTTACGTTTCAACATTTAACTCCTGATTATTAGAGGTACCTTGAGAGTTGACATTTTCTATTCAAAATCGGTCATTTTACCTATCACAAAATAGTTTAATAATATCTATTACTAAATATTAATTAACAATACTGCATTCATTTTCTAACCTGATTCAAGTTTTAAGCAAAAATGGTGATGATAAGTGTTGGAAGTGTTGAAAGATCCTTATGCACAAGTTTTTAAAAGTTTCAAGTCCTCTTTGGTAAACTGAATAAATAAATATATGAATGAAAATGTCGTCCAGATTATTTTAGAATATGAGCATGGAATGTGATATGTAGGATATGGAAACTGTAGAAACTTCTCAAGTAAAAATACTCAACAACAGAGAATACTAAGTAATAGAAGACAAATATTAAACATAAATATTTGTAATAAAATGTTGAATGTCACTGAAAAGTCGCCGTAATTCTTTAGTTCCAACTTGAAAAATCTTAGCGATATTATATTGTTAAAATAAAGTCCTGAAAGACTCGTCTCCTTTAAAACAGCGTTCATTGATAGACTTGTAAAAATTTAAAAGATGGGCCTAGAGCCCAGTAAAGATTGAGAAACTTGACTACTCGATGCTCTACGATTGCCTAAAACTATCAAGAGGTAGAATTACTTGTATCGAAAGAGTTGTGTAAATTTTGGGATAAAGAATGAGTTCTGTTTGAAGCAGCGCGAGAAGTTCTAGTTTCCTACAGTTTGCTCTTTACTAGTGCCAAGTGAATGACGAGTATTCAGGTGGTAACCAGAACAGGCGACTGAGAGATTGCTCTATTCTGCAAAGAAAACTCCGACGGAACCTGCTTCGGGGATATTATTGAGTGCAAGTCATTGTTGCAAATCTAGCTCAAACTGATCTTGCTCGATCGGCTTCTTAAGCCAAGTTCCCAACTCGGCTTTGTGGAACGCAAGAAACAGCTGGTCTTTCGCCATCTGAGAAAAGCGAGAAAAACATCAGCACGATAAATTCCAAATGGGAATTTTTATACAGTAAGTCTGCTAGAATTCCAACACATGTGTACAGTGAAAACTCAATCAATTGGTGCTCAAGGGACTAGGAAAGATGAACCATCCATGCAGGAAAATGATCCCTTCAGGAGAATTTAACATTGATTATATGGGAGAAGGGTACGACAAAGTAGTTGATAGAAGCAGGAAAACGATGGATCCTGGAACAATGCATAGAAGTTTCATTGCATTTCATCAGGTCAACACAGATAATTGTTTCTTGAACTACCTGATAATTTTGCACCGCTTCTTTCGCCTCGGTGTACTGACGTGGACAGGAACTGAATGAGACACCCGTGATGGAGCTGACCCGCCCTACAATATGTGCGAACCTACCAAACAGGCCCTGTTTGGACAGGCGAGACGCTGAGCCGCGCTCGTCTTTACCAGTTACCGAGTTGATTATCTCAGCCGATTCCTGACCTGTAACATGTTCAATTCAATATTGACTCAATGAAACTTTCACAACATTGAACTATTTTACATTTGCCAGAGCTATATATAAGCTGCTAATCTTTCTAGATTCAACAACTTGGTAGTTGGTCGAAAGAATCGAGTTGTTTAAATTCTGAGCCAAGAAAACCTACATTCTTGCATGGAACGAGTGCCATTATTACAGTTGATAACCAAGTCTTCTCCTACCGGTGTAATCATTGTCGCATCAATGGAAGTTTCTCTACGTCTTCCAGGAGCAAGGCCAATGTCTTTACATTATGTCTAATATTTGTATAAAAATGTCTCAAACTTCATTAATCACTTGGGCATCTTAATTTCATCTGTCATTTACGGTAATTGTTAATCAACAGCTAGTGATACACATGGTATCTGTTAAGAGATGCCTGGGAGTCGATGTGTAACTTTTTCGACAACGATATCATTTGTTATCCCTACGGAAGCGACAATCAAGTTCTCACTTGCTCCGATTACGTAACACTTTCGTTAGACTTCTTATAGACACAACTCTTGTCGACAAAAGATCCCATTTGGCGGGATGTTTTTTCTCAAGATAGTTCTTATTTTAATGCTGCTCAACGACCACACCAACAGCTAGGTTATGCAGGCGTACGAGTGAGCGGGTGATAGTGAAACGATGACATGATGTTAGGTGAAAGGACATTTACAAAAACCCATGTTTCATGCGGGACTCAGACCCATGCCTGACCTGACTTCAGTTCCTAACGCAGTGCGATAGTTGACTGAGCCATGGGGGCAGCATTGTTGAGATAGTACTTTATTTACCATGGCATGGCAATATAGAGTACAACCTCAATAGTACGTCGCTCGATACAACGGCGGTCGCAATAGTTCATCGTTTTGAGATAGTCCCGGCCAATCCCCATAAGACCCAGTGTTATTTTATTTTGATAGTACGACGCTTATTATAAGGACGATTATGATAATACGACGGTTAAATAGTCCCCACAGTATCAAAAACGCAAATACGACAAATAAATTGCAAAAAGTAACAAACAATAAATTAGCTGTGAAGTGTCTGTTGGTTCAAAAATACATCGCAATTGAAATGTGTAGCGCTCTATTCGGGACAAGTATGAGAGAAACCCTTGGTATTGGCTTGCATTAGTTGCTAGCCGAGACGTGAGAAACCGTTGTGAGGGAACTCCACAAGACTAAACACTGTATTGCGATTTTATTGGCGCTCAGCCGTCCCGAGTCGGACGTGTTGATCTGTCCTTGACAAAGTGTGTATGTGTACTGGAGAGGGGGAAGAACTGAAGAAGTGAGAGAGAGGCGTGTGTGTGTCTGGTGGTTACTACGACTCAGCAGAATACAACTCACTCGGACCTCGGAGTCTGTCTTGTGCTATAGCCACTGACTGTGAGATGATGCGCATTGTAATCACTCAGCAATGATGAGCAACATACACAATAACATTTTGCATTTACACTGAAAATATCATGTTCACTGTGATGAGGATTGATGCATTTGACTTTCATTTTTTGAGATTTTGTGGGCGCGTATAAGTCGCACCCCTGTTTTGAGCTCTCGAATTTCCAAATATATATATGTGTGACTTGTATGCGAGTAAATAGGGTACGTACATACGTAACTGTATTGACTACAACATAAATGTTAATTGTTGATGACAATACCTCATTGTAATTTATTTACCTGACTCCTTTATCTTTCTATATTTTAAAAATAAAAAAAGTAAGAAATTTCAATTTATAAAGACGATTACAATAATAGGACGATTTAGCTGTCGCCCCTCAACGCCGTTCCATCAAGGTTGTACTGTATAATTGACCAATAAGATCTTGACGGTTAAAAGTAAACATAGAACTTGGAAGACTGTGATAGAGATTTATATAGTCATCTGCCTTCTGGTTACAAATGGTAATAAAGTTCAAGAACTATACAAGGCTGTGCATGCGAAATTATTTTCGTGTATAAGGGAAGAATTCCGAGAGTTATGTTCGAGTTAGCGGAAAAAGATGGAGCTAAGAGAAGAGTTGGAAGGCCGAGAGAAAGGTGGCAGGAGGGAGTAAAATGCGGTGTAGTCAACCGAGGAGAAAAATGGGAGGTAGTGACAGATGAGAGATGGTGGGAGGATAGGGAACGGTGGAAGGAACTCGTAGGAAGAGAAGAAGAAGCAGAGGAAAGTAGTGGTGAAGAAGAAGAGGAAGAAGTCGGAACTGGCAGGAACGGATGGAGATGAATCCTGCCCTAGATGAAATGGTGGAAACACCCCCTGGCCCAATTCAATTGGTTATCTGGGAAAGATATATATATATATATATATATATATATATATATATATATATATATATATATATATATATATATATATATATATATATATATTTACTCTGACAGCTGTGCCTAGATTTAAGTCATAGTTTTGATGTCCATATCGATGGTGGAAAGGCAAAATGTCGTGAGCGCCATTTTTTTTTGCTTATATATACTATAGGTCTACAGAAAGTCATCTCCATCGATGTGCAAAGTGTCGTAAGCGACATTTCAATACTGAAAGCGTGGTCGCCAATTTAATCTTGTCGCAAGCGACAAGACTCAGTTTACTTCTGCCCATTTTGTTGTAAGCGACATCTGTTAACATGCAAATATCAATTAATCAATTCTCTAATCATTGAGCTAAGTTATGGAAGGTATTAGATTGTGTGCGTGAGGTATATCATTGTTCTGTTTTGGTCTCATTTATTGTCTTGTTCAACTGTATCATCATTTTTTATTCAGAAAACAAGAAATAGACATTATACAGAAAACCAAAATTAAATTGCTTATTCACAGAGCTTTATCAGAGCTAAACTGTGATGATACCGGTAACATAAATAATTAATCTATATTACACAAAAAAACTCATAAGCAAGGCATGGAAAGCTTCAACAGAAGTTCACAAGTTTGCCATTCATGGTGTGAGTATGGGAATCAATCAGAACATGAATGAAGATAACGATGAATTGCTATTTTGTAGTAAATGAAAAAATACTGTGCATTAGAATGTGATGACATAGAAATGAAAATCGGGATTATAACACAACATAGCACTGAGAGATCACAACAATGCTCAAAACTTACCTAACTCAAAAACAAGTATCTAAGGATAGGCCTACATAATTTGTTTTTAAATTTTTGTAACTAAATCAATGCTCAAATTCACTGGAATTTCATTGGAAGTAATTGGTATTGGATATTCGAGACCTCTTTACTCGCACTTATTATTGAATGAGAGAATTTTGAGGTTGTTCAATATTCTAGATCTAGTATTTGCACACTGATCCACAATATTTCCAAAATAGTCATGAGAATAATTCTCAAGAATTTATTTGTGGTCAAATAGGTTATTGATTGGTGAAACATTGCAATGGGCCAATGGCAAAATATTTCTTTTCATGTAATTCCTATATTTTTCCGAACTTGGGAAGGAGTGATACTTTGGATCATTTCCGTTTGTGTAGAAAATCTAATGCAGGCTTGATAATAACAAACTCAGTTATTTTAACGCAATATCGTTCAATCTATTGACAGAAATGGCCTGGTTAACTTGAACCATTTGAAGATAACGCACAATTTTAACGTGTACTATCCCATGACACAATATGTCGTAAGCGCCAAATATGCTATGCAATTTCCCAATGAATATACAATATTTTGTTGTAAGCGCCAAAAGTTCGTGAAAATTTGATATTTTTCCATGAAAATTTGTGACGATCTGTGAATGTATCCAACTATCCACAAATATCACACATGAATTCTGAAAATCATATATCCAAAATTGAATTTATTAAACGTTTCCAACTCCCTGTGAACAATTTTCAAAATGGCGCTTACGACATTTTGCCTTTCCACCATCGATATAATGGACATATTTTAGGTTTTCTCATATACAAAAAAGTTGTATTGATTCTATGTGAATTGCAGATAAGATAATTGCTTAGCAAATATCAGTCTCAATTAATTAATCAATTAAGTAACAACTTATTCATTTAGGATATATCTCAGAACTTTTATACCGTACTACTATTACCTTTGTCTTTGGTCTTTTCGAAGTGAGAACTATATTTGACATATTTAAAAAATCTCACTTAATCAACAGCCCACTTGATTCAAGTTGTTTTGTGAAAAAAGTAGGCAGGTCAATCACTAGTTGTCAACTGACTGACTTACTAATTAGAATAAAATTGATGCCTTTTTACACGATCAAGATTTTCTCTTTAGGTGAGAGGAATATATAACTTTTGGCACGTTAGTGCAATCATGCCATCTATATCATGATCATCAGTGATCATCATGCCATCTATAGTCAAAGAAACAATGGCCGCGTCGAAATTATGTTCTGATGTTTAATCATAAACCATAAGTTGACAAAGTAATCTTATTAAAATATAAATCTGTTATCGAATGATTCTATATAGAAGTGATGTTCAATTAGAATCTATTTGTAATGCTCCGAGTACATCATGAGGACGACAATAGAATCGCTGGAAATAAACAACGGAAGAGTTGAAGACAGGAAATATATAAAATCCAGCCTGTCAAATTAAAAACAGATTTTTTTATTTATAGGCCTAGCCTATCTAGCTAGGTATACTATATGCCCGTCAAACAATACCAGCTCTAGTCCACGATTCTAGTATAGGTCAAAAGGAATAGCACTCTTTGTATCACCTCATCGTCGGACTTCATTCGTATTGCCATACTAAATTTGAGTGAATCTACTTGAAAGAAAACAGGTTAATTCCCAAAGGGTATGAAAAATGTAATACAAATTATTGGGACTTCTTGAACCTCTATCCATCGTTTTTCGAGGGACCAGGAAAATGAAACTATCCATGCAGGAAAACGATCCACCCAGGAAAATATTTAGCATTGATTATAAGGGATTGGGATGAGAAAAAATGAATGATGGAAGCAGGAAAACGATGGATCTGCAGAGGTCACTGTATCTCATTCATAAGTCATAGCTTGGTTTTTGTAACAATAATGACAGACTACAAATATTTTACTGAAACCCCCTTCACACGATCAACTAAAATACATTTCTAAATTACATTACATTTCGGCAATGCATTTTCTGTCGTGTGTAGGATACTTGAATTTTTATTTTCTGCCGTAGCGATACCAGTAGCTTGAACCTGGAACTAGCGAATGCCAGTAGCGCAACCTAGAGCTCATATCACTAAAACATAGATCGACAGCTGCGATAAAAGTACTAATCGATATCACCTCGAGTACTATACTGTATCGATAGTGAGAGATTTGTTTACATTCCTCTAACCCAACTTTTTCACACGCTCACCATCAACATGCCCAAGTCCGAATAAATCTTTCCACCCTGGAGTCATGAGAAAAAAAAAATTCATAGCTCTATCCATTACATTCTGTTTGAATTACTGGAACTTGGTGATCAATATAAACATAACCTAAAAGAACGAAGACAGCTGTCTTCTGTATCACTGAAAGAGGTCAGTCGATCGAAAATGGTCAGTCACCAATCTTCGATTGTCCCACTCAATGATATGGCGTCAACAGAAGCTAAGCAGTCAACGGAATGTGACGTTACACTTTACTGCTCACTGATTGGTCGGCTTCTAGCAATATTGCCTCGAAAGTAGAGCGCAATCCTACTTGAGGCAATGCGTTGACAACAATAGCAACTTTTATTGTAGTGTAAACGCGAGATAGGAAAGGCATGTATTCTACTTGGTAGAGATACATTTTAAAAATGCATTGCCAGGGATAACTTGATCGTGTAAAGGGGGTATTATACAATTGAGAAATATCATACCTCAAGCATACATGAAAAATCCATTTTCATAGGAATTTAAGTTGATTGAGGCGAATACGGTATGTGTAGTAAAATACATTTCTGTGATGTTGACATTTCAGGCAAATACAGATGTACATTTGTAACAGTGTGGTTATTTCTTTTCTAGAGGAAATGTAACAATAAATTGCAATAACATTGTGTTCCAGTAACTGGGCTTTACTTTATTTGTATTATTGTTTCTACTTTCTATGCATGCTTAAAATTATTTTAATTACATCATTTCACGTAGTAAGTTTGCTATTTGCTTGTAATGAATTTGTGAGAATGTACTCACTCATTGATAATTTATTACATTGGTAAAATACATGGTACCGCCAATAAATAGCGAATAGGTTTACACGACCATTCTGACTGTTGAATTGTGCATAGTCTAATGGCAACAGAGTTTTAGGGCGCCCATTTTCTCTTTAAATACTACAGCCCGTAGAATGTAGGTTAGGCCTAAACTATCCCAGGTTAAGGTTAGGCTTTGTGAAACTCCTTCCTACATATGAACTTGGATTAAATGTTTGAAGCTAGTTAATAGTTGATGAAACTAGACCTGAGTTTATATAACAGCTTATAAATTGAATGTGTTATAGTCGAGTATATGAACCTAACCCAATTCAATAGGCCCAAGCTATATTGACCGTCCATAGGTTATCTTGTGCAATAAAAGCAACGATTATCGAAGTAGTGCAGTTAGCCGTCTTCAAGATTAGCATTCAATGAAATGATACATGCACAGCAGCAGAGAGATACTGCTGATGACCTACTTTGCAATAATAGAGTCTCATATACGTTTTGCTATTGATGCATGGGGGAATAGCTCAAATGCCAATGTCAACAGGATTTTGATACTCCAGAAGAGGGCAGTGAGAGTCATTGTAGGATTAAGGAAATATGAAAGTGTCCGGGCTTATTTTGTAGAGCTGGGAATTATGACAGTTACTTGTATATATATCTATTCAATATTGACAAATGCCATGAATAATGGGGCTCTTGAGAAAACAAATTCTGTCATCCATATGTATAATACCAGAAGAAAAAACGATGTACATGTTGTGAGTGGGAGACATAAATATTGTGAGGAGGCACCCAGCATTGCCAGTATAAGATTGTTTAACAAGCTGCCAAATTACATAAAGGAGCAGGACAGTATTCCACTATTTAAATCACGGTTGAAGGGCTACCTGATAGAAAATGCATTTTATAATGTTGAAGAATTCTTAAAAATGTAGTGATCTTTTTAATAAATAATATGTGATAATCCCTACTACTGTGATGAGCCAAAAGTACGGTATATGAATATGTAATGTTAATTTTTTTTCTTGTTCATGTACTTAAAATACTACTATCTATAAGTAACCAAAATGATATTACATTAGGTAAGAATTATTATAAGACTGGTTTGTATAACTATAGCTAAAACTGCGACTGATATTCAAACAATGTATTTTGTAAAGAATAAATAAATAAATAAATAAATAAATAGAGCAAGTGGACATCAGAAGAAATCTAGGTGGTCAATGACAAATGATCATGCGACGATACAAGTGTCAGCCATTTGACTGCGGGCAATATTGCTCAAAAGTAGAGTCTACAACTTCAGAAAAGATTTTCCTGCTGGAAGCAAGATCAAGGTAAGATCTTGCGCTCAGATCTTGATTGGGTAATTTTACTGATTAACGTACCATGGCCAATATTTGTCCTATGTTCGCGGTTTTTGTGTTTTCTGATAGATCTTGTTCATAACTATAGTGTGCAGTTCGGACATTTTTTATTTTGTTTGTTTTAATATGTTTTTTACTCACTTGAAGTTGATGCTTTGTGATCTGACTAAGATGACAAAGGTGGACAGTAGGTTAGGTTAGGGTCAGGTTAGTGTATACATCTCGCGTATACCGCCGGCAGGCGGAACGGAGCTTATATACTTTAAAACAAATGAAGAAAAAATTGAAAAAAAAAATTGGCGTGGTACGTTAATCAGTAAATTTACCCTTGATTGTCCCAAGGAGCTATAAATAAGTGACATCAGAGAATAATCTTGAAAACTCATCTACCATGACTGACCTTACTCCAACTAGGATCTAGGTATAACAGTTTTATTCTAATACTGTAATCCTCTTTTGTTTCTGAAATGCTTACTCAGGGTAGCACTAACCTGTGGTCCAGTTGACACTGTAGTTGGGTGCCTTGCTGGGCTGGCGTACTTCTGGCGATGTTATCAGACTCATCAACGGTTTGTTCAGACGATATGGTGGCGGCAAGCCCTGGATGGTCGTCTCGATGCGACCACACACAGCCCTAGATAGATGCAACATTCATTTTCTCCCCTGACAGGCCGACACTCAATGATATGAGGAAAATAACACACTCTACAATTATGAAATGACTAGAGGATGAAGCCAATGTTTTGTTCTACGCATTAAACAACGCTAAAAATTACCCAACTGTCGTAATATTACTGAAATCAGTCTCATCTTTTGTCACATAAAATTTCCAAGCCATTACTCAACGGGTTACTACAAGAAGATTGTGAGTGCACGAGGTATGAGAAAAACTGAACCTAATCACGGCACTGGTTTTCTTTCTGCTCCCAACACATTTCATCACAATGCAATACATTTTTCAAACAGAATGATTCGAAATTGAGCCAAAAACTCATCAGAGAACAACAACATAGGCATACAGTTGGGTATGTATTTTGACATCCAACTATGATATTAAAAATGTCATACGGTACTTATGGTCATTTCATTTTCACGCTGTTGAAAGGTAGCATATGTGCCTACTACGTACTAGCTTGAATGAAATAATAATAAGTACCAAGATCTGAGAAAGATGGGCTTACCTGTACATGTGACTTGGATGGAACAAACTGCCAAGAACAACGCTCTCCAAGTAGATAGGTTCGACAAAGTGGGAGAGCAAGGCGCCTTGTACGCCAACAACATTCCACTTGGCAATCTTGTCAGAGCACGACATTGTCAGCAACCTTTGACCCTGAAATAACAACATAAATAATTGCCGGTAAGTAGTCAGTGAATTAGCTCGACAAGTTTTGGTTTCTCAATACTATTGAAACTTTCTCATATTACAGTCATAGAAGAGTAGAAAAATGTCAGAAGTCGAATCCCAAAATTTTGCTTGTCAGCTTTATTTAGCATAGCTCAAAAAAATATCTACTAGAAACGTCAAACTGACACTTCCTACCCCAATCTGCCTTATGAAACCGGTTTCAATATCCCAAATATTTCTAGTCTATCATGTTATGTGATGAAAAACCTACGAGCATCTAGTTTGTATACTGGTATCCACCGAAAGAAAAAGGCCATCCATCATTACACAAACCAAATTATGTAATACATAGTTAGTTAGCACATAATTATAAAATCTTTGGTAATTCCTAATTACCGGTAGCCTACATAATCTCGCTGCAACTTGAAGGATTCAACACTTTCAAAGGATGCAGTTGTGCTTCTCATCGTAAACCTCGCTTTGAACTATCATAGCACTTCAAGTATCCCACAGCTGTACAAATATAATGGTTATATTGTGATTGTTATGTTGGTTGATGACTGTCTTATTTATTATAAATACAAGATTCACACAAAGGATAGTAATTGCGAGCCTAGGCTAGATTTGAGCATAGATCTAAATATGCAAATTCATAGTGAAATATAATACCCTTTTGAGCATGGTACATACTAGAATACCTTGTGGTGGGCTTACCGGTATTCCTTTGTAAGTAAACTGAAGTTGGTCTGTAATTGCTTGATTCAAACAAGGATAATTCATAATTCAAATTATTTTTATTTAGATTACGGTAATTATATTGGTAAAGCACACAAGTATCATTTACTATAGGCCTTTTGTATTTGCTTCATTAAAATTGCATAATTGAAAATTAAAATTTGCTGGTCCCGTACCTGAAGAACGCCATCCCAAGTCTGGATACCGTCGCTTGATTTAACCGGAATCGTTCCTTCTCCAGATTCAATCTTGGTCCTCAACTGACCTCGAGCTTTTCTATTCGGATGTTTGTCCACCGAATCATCGGAAGTGACAGCTTCGTGAGGAGAGAAAATTCTGGAATACAATGACAATAGAATAATCATTTGTAAGTCACTCATGAACTAATCTTGAATAGGTATGCAAGTGTAACATTTAGAAATTGAAAAGGTAGAACACAAAGACAGGAAGAAAGTGAAGATAGAGGAAATGGTAAGCCAGTGAATCAAAGATGTTCTAGATAGGTTGAAACTCCCTTGAGCGATCAAGCTGAAAAAAGAAGAACTATATACGATAAATTCAGTCTCCAAGACTTACCGAGCATCACCACATGGAGCTGTATTTATGTAAAGATGGAACTTGATATTTTCTTTTAGCAGATAGCCTTTCTTATCAGGACGTGGGATAAAGATCGACTGGCAGGCCGTTGCTGAAAAATACATCATAAAGTTGAAAATTCAAAATAAGTTATATATTTCAAGTACCAGTTCAAGTTCAAAGTACCCTAGTTAATACTGTAGAACTATATCCCTATTGCTATTTAAAAGTTAAAACTTGCATCACACTGAGCTAGAACCATAGTTAGCAAATAACCAAATGTTCAAACCATGGCATAATTCCTAGGGTGGATTGCAGAGATGGAGTTTGAACCACGGTTTACCTTGGACGCCATCTAAGTAAGAAATTGCATTGCAGCCACAATGTAATTTCTTACTTGGGCGGCGTCTAAGGTAGGCCGTGGTTTAAACTCCGTCTTTGCAATCCACCCTTAGCATATAAAAAAGTTGGAATTTTAGTTTGTTTGGGCACAGCTTTGTTGATATTTCAGAACTTGAAGTCCTCTTTAAATTAAATTTGAATGTAAAAATCTATTGCATTATTCATTCGCGCTGCCTGCCAGGTAAACTTGTATCCACAAAACTAAAAAAGATAGACGTTTCGAACGACCATCTCCTCTTTCCCTCACCACTCTTGTATCAGTTGGTGGTTTTCACCTGAAGTCATCTCCAATGACTACAAGTAATGAGTATTGCATTATAGAACATAAACAGTATCAGAATACAGAACAATAACACGACTGTATAACTCGACTGATTATAGTATTTTCAACTGTATTTGTGATCTTATTTATTTATTAATTTATTCACAGTTTGTGAACCATATCATTGTATTAACCGTGTCAAGTACAGTAAACCCTCGATAATTCGAACTCGGTTAATTCGAATTCCGCGCTAATTCGAACCAGAGAAATGACCCCGGCCGCTGGTATAGGGATATCAATGTTAATTCATTTCGATAATTCGAATTTTTATTATTTCGAATTTCGAACTAATGATTAGTCCAAACTACTGTTTTATTATTGTTTCGTGTTTGTTTAATTCGAATTTCAGCAAAAATTACGAATAAAAGTTTTCACAATTGGATATTTTATCACGTGAAATCCTTTGTCATCAACATTCCTGGCGACCCGGCAAGCTAGAGATACGTCATAGCCACATGTGCAGCGCGTGCTATCATGATGAGGGGTGAGGCAGGGGGTCTTTTCAGGGTCACAGACACATCTGGCTGGTCGAGACACCCGAGCGGTAATGTTTAGGATTATGGATGTGATTGTGTCAACTTTTATTCGTAATTTTTGCTGAAATTCAAATTGAACAAACACGAAACAATAATAAATGGACCAGCCGGCTAGTGCATGTAGAGAGAATAATTCATTCATTTCATTCCGGGTCCCAATATTTATATTAACTGCCTTGCTTCCTACTTTTAATCCTAACATCCAGTTTGGTAATTTGACTCTTTCAACACTGTGAACTGTGATAAGTGTTACCTAATGAATGACATGATAATATATAGTATTAATGGGACTCCTTGTTGTGTTGTTAAAATTGCTGAGAAAACACTTGACTTGAAGATAACCACATGGCTGTCAAAGTTGGCTTCCTTAGAGCAAGGGGGAAGTAGGAGGGAACAAACAACGTGCAAGGCGCACATGGTCAACCAAACTGCACGCACACAGTATACTACTGTACTATACAAGGAAAAAACATTTTTTTCATAATTCGAATTTTTTTAATTCGAATTTTGATTTTTGGGGTCCCTTGGAATTCGAATTAACGAGGGTTTACTGTACTAAAATTGATATGAGAATGTGAATGAGTGAATGATGATAAATGGAGGTGAAAGTAAAACAATATTTAATTTCAAACACTGAGATTGCAGGTGTTCGTGAATGCTGTAGAAGTTGAGTTCAAGTAAGAATGTTTTTATTGCAGACTTGAATTCTTGACGCATTTTAAATATCTTCATGGAGTTTGATAGAACGTTGTATAGTGTATAACCAAAACCGTGTAATGACTTTTCATAATAATGTCATGGATTAATAAAGTATTATGAAATCATGGAGTGAATTGTCTACGAAAATGAAACAAAATGAAAATAAATAATGATCAAGTTTGTACCTGAGCTGGCATGCAGTTCAAGTTGTGCATATATGAAATCACACAGACACCGCCGTGCGATGATTTCCGCATGCGTGTCGTTAAGCGATGCCCCTCTTACGCTCATGTGCTCCCCGTTGATACACTTTGTTCCCGTCGCAACCGAAATGACTTTGGCATCCTCCATTTGTGGCCCAGTTGTCATCACCATGCCAGCAAGCACTTTGCGCCGCTGGTGAGTCGGCTGTCCTTCCACAAGATTGGTAAACTGACTGATAACCAGCCTGGAATGTTCAAGACAAAATGGATAATGATTCTAGTTCAATGATTTGTCCTGAAGACCTGTCACCACAGGCACATTGCATTACGGTCTGTGCTACTGTCACTCTTTCAACTTTTGAATGAGTGTGGCAAAATCTGTCATGACTCATAGACAACATGTTTCAACACCCTTTTTAAACAAATAAACTCTTGAGAAAGCATTGAAAAGTCATTGTCAAGGATATATTGAATTGAAACATGAATATATCGACAAATAATCAGCAAAATGGACAATATGCATGTATTTTAGTCTCAGGCCTAGCTTTGATTTTAGTTATCAGTAGAGCTTTACCTGATCCTAATTTGATTTGATCCATCATGAAAAATAGAACTATACTAGTTGGAACTAGCAAAATATGACAAAATGATGGAATGGACAAGGTTTATCTATTGTTATCACATAGGAATGAAAAGTTATGAATTCTTGTCAGTAAATTCGTTTTGATGTGCTGGATAATTTAGATGACGGTAGCGATGACTTCCATTCCATATATCGAAAACATTGAGCTTCGTTTTCATGTTTTTTGTTGTTACGGCATACAGGTCAGGAAAAAAAACCAATCGACATGAAACTTTTTCTGCATATTGGTGATTGATGAACCAGAATAGGTTGGGATTGTTTTAATACAAAAATTGGTCGAATAGGTTTGGAAAATTTGGAAAATCCCTATAAGAATAACCTGGAGGGAAATAGGTCTACTTGAAATATGAAAATTATTTAAAAGCTCTAAAATTTGTAGGCCATACTGAATATGAAAGAACTCACCATACACCTTTTCAGTGATTTTTACATTCGGATGGGAAATATCGGTACCGGTAACCAAGAAAACACATTTATTATGTAATTTTTTTAAATCAAGTTTCAAATCTATTAAGAAACCAATTAAATCTAAGCAACAAATGTCACCAATTAATTCAGAACGATTAAAATGAGTGATGAATAGTATTGATCACAAATCTATTTTTGGACACATTTTTTGGGGGTTTGTTTTGGACACAAAATGGTCTTCTTGATTTTCATGTGTCAATAAAATTTACATTATAGATTGAAAAAAAAATTATGTGGCTCTGATATGTGACGTCACCAAGTATCAAATCGTGGTTAACGCTTTAAAACAGGAAGGCAGTGACACAATTGTTATACTGTATTTGTGTAGGCATATAAAAATAGCAATTGCTATAAAAGCGACGAAATTTAAGTGATTTTTAAATGTTTTTCTGATATTTCTTCACGTTTCAATACGTTTGATGTTGTTCTATCATGTTTTTGAAAAGGCGACAAAGCGCTACAAACGTCTGAATCTACTACGTTTCAACGCATTGGCGATATAAACGCTATATTTGGAATAGAAGCACTATAGATGCTATTTTCCCCACAATTATTTCAACTGAGGTGTGAACGGGTGAAGTTAGTTGGGGAATTTTGAAAAAGTACAGTTGGAAATGCAGGAGGCAGATGAGGCGTAGGTTTAACCCGCTTGTGGAGACTATTTTCCTAAAAATACCAATTGGGGTGTTTCTCTTGTATGCCTATTGTACGTTATCTAGTGGTTTTACTGGTACCATACTGTTGTTATGCTACATATAACGTTGTTGCACTACTAAACACGATGTTTCAGAACATCAAAGTGCTACTTCTCGAATAAAAAATGCTATGGAAAGGAAAAATAGAAGCTATATTTACATATATATCCAATAATATATATCACCCTACAGTCAGTAGGGGTGTCACTTTTTAAACATTTGAAGTAATCCAAGGTCTGTAGATACAGATTGAGCAACAGAATATTTTTTACTCCTGATTTCCATACTTCCAAGCGCAACTCAAAATGCATATACTGGTACTGCGTTTTCCTAGTACCGTATATAATAAAAAAAATGATAGGCTAGAGTGGCTAAGCTTTGAGAAATATCAATTTCAAATTTTGACATTTACTATGCAACCTTCAAATCTCATGCTTTTTTATTATTCAACAGACTAATATAGCCTAATACGGTGTATAGTACTAAAAATAATGACATTCAAACGAATAATGGGTTTTATTGAAGACCAAAGATATTATGAATAGAATCATGCAAAAAATATAGGTAGGCCTACTTAATTCCATTTTTATACCAACAAATGGTGAATTTTTCACAAAAATGTAGGCCTACTAAAAATAGTAGGACCCGCAATCTAAATTCTTTTCTAGTGCTGTAGCTTCAGAAAAAAGAAGTGTGTCTGTTGCCATTCCTACTCAAGAATATACTTTTTCAATAAAGTTCAGCTTAATTTTCCCAATGTAGGCCTAGAATTATTTACAAAATTACTCTTCGACTCTGCTGACCAAACAATGAAACAACGTAAAAAAATGAAAATGACTTTTACCTGGCAATATGGTCAGCCAAAACTTGAGGCAGTGCCATCTGTTCAAACGCAACAGCAGTGGATCCAGGAGCTGTAGGGTTACGATTAGGCTGCTGGGGTGATGGAAATGGTGAAAATGAATAATTGTACAGTTTAGCCAGAGCAGCACGAGCTGCAGCTGCTTTACCAAGCTTTTTACTGGGTCCAGTTCCTTCAAAAGATTCGCCGTTTATTGTTACGGACATTGTAAACTTTGCATATGATTCGCCTGTCTCTGAAACGCACTCGTATTTAATTCCAGGCTGCAGTTCATTAAGCAACATAACGGGACTCTTTTCCCCAGAGAAAACCGGAACTCTTGGGCTGTTTCTCCTGATAGGTGCTGGAGGAGGCAACAGCATGTTATTGGTAGCTCCATTTTCTTGTTTCACAGGAACTTCGCCCAGGAAGTTTATATCCGAGTCGTCCAAACTACTATTTGTGTAAAAGGTGCTAAAGAGAGAAGCTTCAGACTCGGTGACATCGCTTGTAAAATCAAGATCGTCGATATGCATCTTCATAGCTTGTTGAGCTTCTGGTGCATTTTTGAATTGAACAAAAGAGCGTAAGGCAGTTTCTGCGGCAGCATGTTTGGCCAATTTTTTCGAACGACCTTGACCTTCAAATACTTGACCATTGACCTCAACAGACACAGTGAATGTCGGTGCATGCACTGGACCACTTTGATCAATCGTTGTGTACACAAGGCCAGGACGTAGCTCGTTTAATGCACATACAGCATTCTTTGGTTGCGATTGAGTTTGGTTCTTCTTCCTTTTCTTTTTGGATGAGACACCACCTAAGCAAGAGATTAGACTCAGATATTTGAAACAAAAAGTGCAAATAATATAAAACAGTATATAAAATAATGCCTACCATCAGAATCCACAGACAAAGCTCTTTTGTGATTTGGCATAGCATCCGTCGACTTCAAATTGTCCATTTCGTTTCCAACATTACTCTCACCTTCCATCTAAAATGTGTGAAAGTAGAGTAAAATAATTGACCATTGTAGATGGGCGTGACTTATACGAAGCAGGGGACATTTTAGATGGATACCTTGCTTGATTGATTATTTCCCTCTTTCCCAGCTTCAACTGTCCACTTGATTGTTTTTTAGATTTTGTGACGTCACGAGGGCGGACGATCTACAATGGTCAATTAAGACCTGTCTATGATGAATGTATGATTGATTTTGATAAGCCAACTGACCAAGTACAGGTACTAATTTTTATACTATAAGCCTATCAAACATGTCATGTTTGTGTTACTTAGAAGTCACATGAATTTAGGCCTATATTAATTGTAGGGTACCAGCAACATGTAGCAATTCAAGTTGTTGGGCTAGAATATATGAAGGGTCTGCTGGGAGTATTGAAGTAGGCCTACATATTTGGAAATATATTTATATAAATGTAAAAATATAACGAAGCTATACCGGTAGCATATAATATAGCGTATTAACATTTAAAGAGGCCTACATATACAAAAAAAAAATCCAAGTTATAGCCCAATAACTAATATTAGGCCTATATTGTGTTATGATCATGCCACAGCCTTCTTTAATCAGATAATTCTTTTCTGAAAAGAAGATACGTCTTCTCTAATAAAGGAGGCTGTGAGTATGATAAAGCCACGTACGATAAAAATAAAACTTTCAATGAATACCGAAAATGTATATTCTTCGAAACTAGAAGGCTGAAAAGTTTGATAAAAATATAACAAACATTTACTCTGAGCCAGTTGGAAATGTTTGTCTGTTTTGGTTGTGTGCACAAGTTTCAAGATGTCATATTATGTACGACAGAGCTCTCTAAGGCAGGTAAGGTCTTCAGATGAAGCGCTCAAATACTTCGTTTAGGCACCTACACTACAACGCAAGTACCATCCTACGATAGTAAAGCTACTAATACAAAATGATGGTAACTAATATATATTATGTTCACAATATTATAGTAATTTCTAATTGGTAGAGTATAACATTAACCACGATTAGCTACTTGGTGACGTCAAATATCAGAGCCACATCAATTTTAAAATTCATAATGTAAATGTTGATGACATTATAATCAAGAAGACCATTTTCGGACATTTCTTGTCCGAATGTGTCTAAAAATAGAATTGTGGTTAATGCTATTAGGCCTAGCCCCTAGTTGTATTTTTTCCCTCATGAGCATTATATTTGAAATAGACCTAGGCCTAGTCAGATTCTAATCAGTGACGAAGCACACTTTGTGAGAGTTTGAGAAGGCAGTGGGAACTATAATCTTAGATGGCACCAACTTATTTTCTGTCACACTATAATTTTTCTTTCTCATCAACACGAATTTGCGTACCAACAACTTGTAAGCCTACATAATGTCCGCCTACAATTTGAGTTTGGCGCCTGCTATCTTGAACTGAACTAATCACACTAGGCCTAGCTGGTGTAAACTAGGCCTAGGGCCTACTGGTAGGCCTAGGACTAATTTTAGTGAACTCAAGACAAACAAACACAATAATGTAACTTTGGTGCAAAACGACGGTTACAAATAAACACGAAAGTGCAAGAACTGAAGAACTAGTTTAGGTAGGCCTAGTGCAGGAAAATCAAATAGAACTCATCAAACTGGCCAACCGACGCAACCCTCAATGCACTTTGGCCTAGACTAGGCCTAGCCTAAGCCCATTCAAAATTGACATGATAATAAACCTAATCAGCTCACCTTTCCTATAGTGGTTGGCCTAATGTCATCTTCTTGCATTAACTGAGGCATTTCATTTTCTGAAAAGACAGAAATATCCTAAATTTGGCTACTAGGCTAATTTTGATCAATAATATCATTAGCCTACCATCACTTGATGAAAATGTGGGGTACTTTTCCACGGCCTTAGGGCCTACCTACCCTTTCCGACCAGGGAAAGTGAGGATGGTTCACCCTGTGATCGTTTGTTAAACGATGTTGTCATATTGCAGTTCACACGAAAATGTATTACATAATACCAATAGTACACGGTTAGTAAATTGTGCTGAGGGGAAGGAAGAATGTAAACACTGATATATTGGCGCAATAATTATTAAAAATGTACAGGCAGCATCACTACTATAAACGTTTTTTTGTGGCGTGGATGTGGATCCCTAATGCGGCAAGCGGCATCGTACCAGGGAAGTAGTCATACTAGCCCGCATGCGCCAATCGGCATAGCGCAAAACAGTAAATAAGCTTAGTTACATTATTTGGTACCAGATTACTCTGCAATCATATGAACTAGAACCACAACGCTATTATCGACCACGCTATAAAAATCCATCTTTTTTAATAAAGTTGAAATTCTTTTTATTTTGCAGTATAATTATTAGTATACATCAGGTGTGTTCACAAAATACCCAAGAAGCCTGATTCTGGCTCATCTGTGGAATAAATACGGAAAAATACAATGTACATAAAGTACGAATTATGGTGAAACGAAAAAAAAAAATCAAGTTATAAGTAATAAACAAACTGGTTTATTCATTTTTCATTATCATTTAAAACTCATTTTATTTTCATCTTACACACTTGACAATTTTCTTTTTTTTAAACAATTTTTTAATAAAGATAAGAAACCCACATAGAGAAAATTCTCTGTGTGTGAGCTGGCATACTTTTACCTTCCAGGTATAGTAAAGGGCTACTGGTTGAAGTAAGTTGGCGGTTTACACTGAATTCTAATGATACAGTTTTTTTCTTATTGATGATTAATTTATTAATCTCACACTAGTATGATAGATGTTGAATCTCTTGTCCACCAGAGTTAATGACCATTTCATTTCCAGTTATAAAATGGGTAGTGTCATCGGCATATAAAGTCAATGAACTATTTCTCACAGCATATGGTAAATCATTGATAAACAATAAAAATAGGATGGGTGCTAGTGTAGAGCCTTGAGGAACTCCTACATTGATAGTCAATTCACTGGAGTATGATAATCCACATGAACTTGTTTTCTATCAGTGAGAAATGACTGAATCCATTTATTTGAAATTCCATCAACTCCAAGATTCTCAAGTATGTTAAAAAGAATAGAGTGGTTTACCAAGTCAAAAGCCTTGGAAAAATCATAAAATATTCCTAATGCCCTTTTTTACCATCCAACGCATTTATAACATTATTAATAAAGTCAGCTATAGCCGTTTCTGTTGATCTATCTTTTCGAAAGCCGTGCTGACAATCGGTGATAAGTGAATGTTTTTTCAAAAAGTGTACAAGTCTAGTGCTAAATGCATTTTCAAAAAAACTGAAAGAATAGTTATCGGCCTGTAATTTTCAACCTTGGTATTATCTCCATTTTTATACAGAGGCGTGACAACTCCCATTTTCAAGCACTGTGGGAAAGTCCTTGTTTGAGTGACTCATTTACTATAAATAATAAAGGTTTAGCAATAAAGTATGCCACACATTTCAATGTAAAACACGGTATCTCATCATACCCAGCAGAGCGTTTAACTGATACTTAGTCCAAAATATTATAAAATTCATTCAAATCTAAAGGTGACAAAATTAAAACATTTTTACAAGTACCTGTCTGTTTTGAACAATCATTATTATAGAGAGTAGGTTTGTTCGTTGTATTTCGTTCATTCACAATATTATTACCAATATTACCGAACTAAGAGTTGAATATATTTGCTATCTCATTTTTTTGTAATGCAAATGTATCATTGTACAAGAAGTGGTAAACTTCCTTCAAGGCTATAGTGTTTCTTTCATACAATATTCATATATATAGGTTGTTTATTATTATCATCATTCATTTACATAAAACATAAGGTTCACTTGTCCACAAAGCCTAGCACAAGGCTTATCTGTGGATTATACAGAGAATACTAAAACGAAGAAAGAAAACACTACATTTGTATATGAAAAATAACATTGCGCTTAATTAAATTAGAAAGATAGAATAATGGGGAAAAAATAGGATAATGGTGGATACGAATAATACACATTAAGTGACAAAAAAATCAATTTGCAAATAATTACAGAGTACCACTCAAGGAGTCTAAAAGCCAGTACTTAATTTCTTTTTTGACAGAACATAAGTTTTGAAGTTTCAATAGATGTTGAGGAACAGAATTAAAAATGAATGGAATGGCGTACATCAACCGCCTTTTACCATGCTTATTATTATAGCGGGGAATTACATAGCTAATTAAGTTATTTGATCTGGTGTTTGAGGTGTTTGTATAGAGAATTTTGAAATCATCTGAAAAATAGAACTTTGTTATAAATTTAGACAAGAATAGACTTTGTATAGGCAGTAGCATAGAATGTTGATACAGAGATTCAATTCTATTATTCAATCTCAATTTTAAACCAAATGGTGCAATAGAAATGATCATATTATTTTGAAGTGAAGCTATTTTATTTAAATAGTTGGATGAAGCAAATTGCCCCATGCAAGTAAGCCGTACGAAATCAGAGACTCAGCCATAGCAGTATATATTAAACGATTTACATGAGATGGTAAAACAAATTTTAGATTAAATAATTGAAGAGCACAAGCCCTTAATCTTTTACACAAGCTGTCTATATGATCCTTCCAAGTGAAATATTTATCAATTGTGATACCCAAATATACGTGACTGTCCACAACATTTATTTTATCAGTACAAGAATTACACCTCAGCTCACTTAGTCCTATTGAATTGTGAAGACAGCTATAATTATGATAAATGATATCAACAGATTCAAGTCTGAAGTCATTGAATGGGGAACAAATGCGGATAATTTTAGTTTTGCTAGAATTTATCACCAAGTTATGGTCGTGAGTCCATTTTAAAATATTATTGAAATCTGCTTGCATATTGCACTCTGCAATCTTCAAATTTTCATGAACTGACAATAAGACAGTGTCATCGGCATACAAAAAAACCTTACAATTCACAAGACAATTTACCATATCATTAACATAAATTAAATAAAGAATTGGTCCCAAAATTGAACCTTGTGGCACGCCACTTTCACAAGATTTAATATCACTGAATTCATTGTTAACTTTTACTAAAAAAGTTCTATTCGTTAAATAACTCTTAAACCAATCCAACATAGGGCCTCTAACACCAACATTATCAAGTGCTTTTAATAATTTACTGTGGGAAAGAGTATCAAAAGCTTTTGAGAAATCAAGAAACATAGAAATAATGTGCATATTATCATTCAGTTTACAGTTGACGTAATCCGAAAATTCGACAAGGAGGTCAGAAGTACTCTTTCCTCTTTGGAAGCCAAATTGGAATTTGCTAATGATATTATATTCTCTTAGATAATTAGTTAAGGTGATTGCAACACACCGCTCCATTATTTTATCAATTATTGGCAACAATGCTATTGGTCTATAATTTGAGTATAATAAATGATCACCTTTTTTATAAACAGGACGATTTACCGCAATTTTCAATTTATCTGGCACAACACCATGTTCAAAGGATAAATTTATAAATTTAGATAAAATAGGGCTAATAACATCACTTAAAAACCTTAAATCACGAACTCTTATCAGATCGAAACCGGCTTTTTTATTCACGTCTAATTGTTCAATTATAGATTTTATGAGGCTAGTAGAAACCGAAGGCATAAACATAGACTGCACTTGATTATTATGTGTGACTACACGAGACGTCATAATGTCACAGTTATGCATTATAGATTTAGCATCATTAACAAAAGAGGTAGCAAAGTTTGCAACAATCGTATCACTTGGAACTGTTTTTCCAATGTATTTGGATATAACGTCATCGACAGAATCTTTTTTCTTTCTACCTAAAACGTAATTAATATTTTACCATGTTTGTTTAATATTACTTTTCGATTTATTGAACAAATCTTTGTAATACTTTGCCTTAGCACCCACTATCAATTTATTGATTTTATTTCGAAATTTTTTATAATCATTCCTCAGTGTTATTTTGCATTCATTGGTACAGTCTTTCCATTTTCTAAACAATTGATCCCTCTCTTTTAAAGCTTTTCGGATATCATCAGTAATCCAATTTTTTTGCGTTCGAGTTTTTGGTGAATTAAAGGAGGATAGATAATACGATTTGTTATAACATTCATTGAATGTTGCTAATATAGCATTGTACATCACCTCACAATCCGTAAACGTTAATAAATGATTCCAATCACAATTTCGAAAATGTTGTCTCAAAGTTATTTCGTATATCAATAGGCTATAGACAATAATAATTGATGCGTAACATTGATACATCATGATTCATGAAGGGCTAAAAATACCCACTTGATAATCCATTTAATGACCCATTGCATGACCAACAATATAGAATATAAATTAACGAAAAGTAAACAACCACATTCCTAAGGCCAATAATTACTAATTAAATATTAAACTTATATTTATAAACAGGGAATTTAGCTATCAGCATACAATTATATAATAATTTAACGAAATATATCTAAAGCATTAGTTAACGTTTCCAGAAGTCAACACTTAATTTTTTTTTAATTATGTTGAAAGTATTCAAGTTTAATTAGGTGATTTGGTATATTGTTGACAATTACAGGAACAGCGTACTGGAGGTCCCTCGTACCATGTTTATTATTGTAAAGTGGAACCACATAAGGTACATTCCTAGAAGACCTTGTGTTACTAGGGTTTGTATAATATACATTTTCAAATTGGCCTGAATAATAGAACTTTAGTATAAATTTGTATTATAAGAGTCTGTAAACTGGCAGTAAATTAGAGTGTTGATAAAGAGCCATAATATTGTTATTTAGTTTTAATTTTATATCGATTGGCGTAATAGAAGTGATCATATTGTTTTGTAGAGATACAATTTTGTTTACATGAACAGCTGATGCATTTCCCCAGGCAAGTAGACCATATGAAATTAAAGACTCGGCCAGATATGTCTGTATTAACCGGATAACATGTGAAGGTAATAGAAATTTCAAATCATATAGCTGTAATGCACAAGATCTTAATCACATACATAGCAGGTCAATATGAGGCCTCCAAGTAAAATGCTGATCAATTGTTACACCCAAATATATGTGTGTTTACTAGACTTATTTTCTCTGTGCATTTATCACATACTTGGTCATTTAGATTATGCAAACAGTTATAATTATGATAAATAATATTAACAGGGTCGAACTTTTAATCACTGAAAGCGGAGCAAATATGTATCAATTTTATTTTATTTGAATTTATTACTAAATTGTGATCATGGGTTTATTTCAAAATTTGATTAAAATCTAATTGCATATAATTTTCTGCACTTTTAAGTTTTTTATGCACTATAATGATAGTGCATTTTATGCACTTTTTTAATGATAATAATCATAATAATAATTATAATAATAATAATTTTTTATTTATTTTTTGTTATTAGATTTAAATAATACATACATATAAGATGAATCAATACGCTCTTCCACAAAGCCAAAAAGGCTTATCTGTGGGGTGAGAAATGAAATTAATAGCTTGGACAAGGAAAAAAATAAATGAAAACTTTTCAATAGTTAAGGAATACAAAATCGAATATATGTATATATATATAGGCCTATGTGGACATGAAATTGAAAAATTAATATATCATTATACATCAAGAATACAAATTAAATCCACACAGCTAAAGACATAAAAAGTTGATGCACAAGAATAATTCAATGAATATTCAATAAGTGTATCCCACTGCACAATTGGATCAATCATTTTCAAAATTAGTATAATTAATTGACCATTTCCTAATTCCTGTTTTAACATGTTGATATTTTTCAAACTTTCTCAGACCGAGAGGTATTTCGTTGGTTAATATAAGTATCGCATACTCTAAACGCCGTTTCCCATGTTTATTATTTTAGGCAGGAATTTTGTATAACTCTAACGTTCCGAGTCTTGTGTTACGAATTACGATTACATTCGTTGGGTATTTTACATGAGTTATTGTAGTAATAATTGAGTATGAACCGGTAATTAAATAATTTTTTAATTGGCAGAATATTCAAAATTTGATATAAACTCTCGCTATCCGGATGAGGAATTGCTATTGAATGATGAGGTATTATATTTGCAATAATCAATAATAATAATAATAATCATAATAATAATAATGTTCGTTTATTTAGTATCAGTGCGCTATTCAATAGAATAGGCCTACATTACATAAAAATTAATCGTAGGCCTACATACACTATTATATGAATGAATAATGAAGAGTTTTAACGTATTACAAGATTGAATGTAATAGAATGAATATAATATAAAAATAATAAAGATTCAAATAACAACATAACAAGAAACCAACTAACTGCCTATAACATTATACCTTTTATAAATGAGTTTTTGAACTCTTTCTGAGATTCTAATTGTTATACAAAATCCCTTGAACTATTATATTCACGAATACTTCTATTTAGCAATGACTTGGCAATTGACATTTATCTGTTTAGGCCCTATATAGCAGTTATTTGGATAGAGATTTTTATGATTCCTTGTAATGTGATCAGTTGTTCACTTTGATAGCCTAGTACTAGTAACATTTTGTTCATAGACATATTTCTTCTACATTTTAATCTCATGCTCATATTTTGTAATAGCTGCAAGTTATTCATGTCCATCAATCCATCATGGATGCTTGATAACTAGGCAAACGCAGCATATGGGGATATATGGGTATAACAATCGTTGAAGTAGTTCTTCGACCCTTGCTTCTTTATCGACTTTGGTATTCTACACACCTTTACCGTTGACGCATATAGAAAAAACTTCATTGGGCAAACATCGAATCTAGAAAGCAGTGAATTTTGGCAACATAATTCTGCCACGATGTGGTTAT
Source organism: Brachyptera risi (assembly GCA_964007535.1). Classification (NCBI taxonomy): domain Eukaryota; kingdom Metazoa; phylum Arthropoda; class Insecta; order Plecoptera; family Taeniopterygidae; genus Brachyptera; species Brachyptera risi. Next base: position 32,617,259 of record OZ023326.1, on the reverse strand, counting down.
ACAATGGTTATACCAACCTTATTCATCGTTATATTATGATAAAATAGGTTGGTATCACTACATCGTGATTCTGCTATTATTTCTATACATCTGATGAATACAAACAGTTGATTGAATTTTTTTCTTCAAAACGGCGAATTAAATATAAAATAGTGATATAATGCGTATCATTCATGTGTACACATTCAAAACCGCCTGGAAGTACTTCGTGTAGCTGAGACTTCGCACGGACTTGGCTCTCGTCGAGCTATCGCTCGACTAGATTATGGAGTACTACGCTCTGGTAATAATTAGAAGAGATTTTGGGTTAGTTTAAAATTCAGATTAAGGCCCAGTATTACCAAGTCCAGTTAGCAGTTATCTGAGAGTTGGTGAAAACAAATACCACAGGTAACCATGGTGATAACAAGTTTGAACTGTCAGATAAAGACTAACTAGACTTGGTAATACCGGGCCTAAGAGATGTAATATTTTTTACTGTTCCTGGTAGTTTATTGAATAGTTTTACGTTTTAAAATAGAGTTATTTTGTGTTAGTGTGGTGTGGTATTACACTGACTAACATGAATGTCTTTGTTGTTATGTGTATTGTATTTGTCCAATTCACAATTTTTTCGTGAAGAATGAAGATTATTTTTAATATATATAGAATCATTATATAAAGGCTACGAAGAGTTAAAGTCTGTAATTTCTTGAAGAGTATTTTGCAGTGTAAGGACGTTCACGAAAACTCATGCCTTCTGCGGGACACGGACCCACTCCACGTTATTGGTTTTAGTAAGTAAACTGAAATCAATAGAATATATTAGACAATGATGTAATTATTAGTTACTACTATGTAGTAGGCCTAACTAGGAAAACGCGGGATTTGCGTTGTGAGATGAGCTTAGAAGTATGGGAATCAAGAATGAAAAATATTTCGTAAGATCAATCCACATCTACGGACCTTGGATGACTTCAAAAGTTCAAAAACCATACCCGCAACTTGTTGATATTAATAGTGTTGCAACTTGTCGCATATACACTTTAAAAAACCAATTGATCCCAACCAAGATGCATTGAGGGTTGCGTTTGCCCGTCTCCCGGCGGCAAACCAACGCAACCCTCAATGCATCTTGATCCCAATCTTCAATAAAATGGATACTTTTATTGCGTTTTTTATTTTGTCATTTCCCATCTGAATGTTGTGAAAGTCACTGAAAATATCCGTAATTATGTTTTACATATTCATTGAAAATTTTGAAGTTTTTGAAAATTTTTCACATTCAAGTATTTTTCATCCGTGTATTCCTATGAGGATTTCTCAAACTTTCCGATTTTTTTTTCGGAAAAACCTTCCGACTGATTTTTCTAAAAATACAATCGCAGCCTATTATGGTATGACAGAAATATGTAGAAAAAGTTTCAAGTCGATAGATATTTTTTTCTGACCTGCGGGCGCACAAAATTACAAAACAGAAAAAAAAACAGAAAAAGGAAGCCCATTTTTTTCGGTATGTGGAATGGAATCTTCGCTTATCGCTCATCTAACTAGGAAAACGTGGAATTTGCGTTGTGAGATGAGCTTAGAAGTATGGGAATCAAGAGTGAAAAATATTTCGGAGGATAAATCCACATCTACAGACCTTGGATTACTTCAAAAGTTCGCAACCCCATACCCGCAACTTGTTGATATTTATAGTGCTGCAACCTGTCGCATATACACTTTGCAAAACCAATAATTGATCCCAACCAAGATGCATTGAGGGTTGCGTTTGCCCGTCTCCCGGTGGCAAACCAACGAGACCCTCAATGCATCTTGATTCCAACCTTCAATAAAATGGACACTTTTATTGCGTTTTCTCTGTTATTCCCATCCGAATGTTATGAAAGTCACTGAAAATATCCGTAATTATGTTTTCCATATTCAGTGGAAATTTTCAAGTTTTTGGAAATTTTCCACATTTCAAGTATTTTCCATCCGTGTTATTCTTACGAGGATTTCTCAAATTTTCCGATTTTTTCCAGAAAAACCTTCCGACCAATTTTTCTGAAAAATTATCCCAGCTCATTCTGGTATGACAGAAATATGTAGAAAAAGTTAAGTCGATACCGGTAAGTATTTTTTCCGATAGGTATGCCGCGCGCAAAATTCCCCCCCAAAAAAACGAAGCCCATTTTTTTCGGTATGTGAAATGGAATCTTCGCTACGCTCATCTAATTATGGGGAAGTCTTTGATTATGTTATTAATTTATAATTGTATTCACATTTATTAGTCGATTAATCAATTTGGCTAATTAGGTATATAACCATTGTATTTGCTGTGTCAAAGACACCTTATTTACTTGGTTCAAAGACTTTGGTATTATGAACTACATTATAAGATGATTGAAGTATTTGAGATTGAAGTATTTTAATCAACAGACATTAAGGCTAACGAGAATCTTATTCTCAGCTATTATTAGGTATTCGTAACATGGAGAGCAGAGTCATATTTCGAGAATATCTTTAATAATGAATACAGACTTTCTTATGTTCCTCAACATGTATAAAGCAACTATTATTTATGCTAAAGAGTGAAGAACACACCTCCGTTTTAAAGGCTTCCTCAAAGCCTTCCTCATGAACAGATTGAGATTAATTTAGTTTTCAATATCTCGCTATGATGATGAGTCAGCCGACAACTCAATAAACATATAGTTGGAAAGTTTGGGTGATCATATAAGCTCGGTGACCATAGAGACCATCAGAAAACGACCAATAGCCAATGTTCAATATTATAATTATTATATAAGCTTTTTAATTGATAATTAGATTCCAGAATAATACTGAATTAGTATTCAAGTCAATTAAAAAATTCCAAGATCATAAAGGGTGGAAAAGTTATCGTTACTTATCTAGCATCAATAACCAATATGGAACATTAAATAAATTAGTCATATTACATTGGATGTATTTGTATTTTCTGGTGCATGTCCTATTTCTTAATAAGTTACACGTATATTTAATGCTATAGTTAATAATTGTTTATCATGAAACTTGGAAAAAGAGCACAACTTCTATCAGCCAATACGTCGTCACTTTATAACTCCTTTCCTTCGTATATATACACAAAGTCATATATGCAATATTATAATGTCAGCACATTTTTTTTTTTGTAAGATGGAATGTTTCTCACGTAAATCATCCCTTTTTTGCAATGTGTGAGACTTCAAACTCCATAATTACCGTCATTAGGTCTTAAAGGGATGATTGGAAGATTAATTGTTGTCGAGGGATGGTATTGCGCAAACGCCAGGGTAGTCGAACTTGGGCGATTGTACCCGAGTTCACTGGCGATGATGTTAGAAAAGTCGAGACTCGATATACGAATCTTGGATTTGGTAGTTGACACGCGTGCGAGAGGCTGTCTCATATTAATATGAGATAATATTCACGTGATTAAGTTGGTAATATTATTATGTAATATAGTTTTATTCAAATATTGGTGAGTTCACAATTCCATAGCTCAATTTTAATGTAGTTAAAATTTAATTTTAATGTTGTTATTGTAGTTTAATGTAGTTTCAAAGCATTTCTGATTCCCAGATTTCAAAGAATTGGAAAAGTCGCATATAAAATTTGTTATAAGAGAAGAGAATAACTTATTTAAAAAAAATCTATTGGATGATCAGATATCAACATATCTTTAACAAAACTTTGAACAGATCTTTAAAATGTACTCTTTTCGTAATGCAGTTTTAATTGGTTGAAATTACACATTAACAGTTTTTATTTAAAATATTTGAATTATGTTGACCAACTTATATATATATATATATATATATATATATATATATATATATATATATATATATATATATATATATATATATATATATAAATATATATGTATATTTATATATATATATATATATATATATATATATATATATATATATATATATATATATATATATATATTATATATATATATATATATATGTATATATATATATATATATATATATACATATATATATATATATATATATATATATATATATATATATATATATATATATGTATATTATATATATATATATATATGCATATATATATATATATATATATATATATATATATATATATATATATATATATATATGTGTATATATATATATATATATAGGCCTATATATAGAGTATATAGATATTATAGTGAAGATGTTTTAATTCAATTTAAGCTGGTATAATGGATAAATGCATTCCATGGAATATAGAACGGGAATTTCGCTCTCCGAAAACTGAATTCTGTAGTGTATGAATTTAGATTGTATATAGAAATTCGAACTATTCTTCAAGCTGTATGCGTTGGAAAAGTGAGATATATTCTCAAAAATGTATTTGATTCAAATTCATTCAGCATACATTTCGAAGGTCATTTTATTTATCCAACTGAGTTATTTTTAATATTTTCATTCGAAATTCCAAAACCTATATTTGCCACGGTTTACTGATTTTGCCTAAAAGTCGTATGAGGAATGTATTATACAGGAATAGTTCAGGTGTGAACAAATCTACAGTTGATTGCACACTGTCTTTTCAATCTACTTGCGGAGATTATAAAAACATCACATTCCATATCCTATAGACGTTTTCGGATTTGTATTTAATTCTTAGCTAGATGTCATGTAATAAGTTGTTTTGAAAAATATAATGTTATAAATTGATATTGTGGTAATGTCGCGCTCAGTCGTAAGCGATGTCCACATATGTATAGATATACATGCGATTCACTAAAAGACTGCGTTTCACGAACAATATGAATATGTAATAATATGAATGATTAATAGTCCTATCAATTGATGCATTAATAGTAATCAATGCTGAAAATAAGTTATTGCTTATAGCCAATGATTATTAACCATGAACGTACATAAATATGATATGTAGTCAAGTGTAATAACAAGTAAATTCGCTAATCATAGCGATCAACTGATTTGCTATTAGTAAAACCATGCATGTAAAAGATGCATGTTTATGCATGTAAAAGAAGATGAGTTCTTTGAAGAGAGTATTATTACTTTATTCCACACGTAAACTCTCTATGGGTTTTGTGGACACTCAAGAGTGAAACATGTCTTGTAATAATGTACATTTATCGGATGAAAAAAAAAATATATAGAAAAAAACTGATAAGAAACATGTTAATGAAGAAATGATGAATTAACCCTTGAATTCAAGTAATTGGAAGAAACATTGAATCGTGTAAATATTCATTGCACATTCACGACTTGATGACTTATTTCAGCGCGCTCCACGTGTCATATTGGCTGATTGCCATAAAACACATAGATTCCGAGAATATAACCTTCCAATTTTTGACTTTGAATTTGAAAACATTTTAGAGAATGAAAGGTCAGTATTTTTGAAAATTACTTGCAGAGGGTAAAAACACAATTTATATTTAATCAATTTCATTTATATTCATCTTCGATAATATTTGCTATTTCCTCAAGAAATGAAAGTCACTGCTGAATATTTCATTCTTCGATCATCCATCAGTCAATATTAATATCGATTTACATATGTGTTCAGAACTTGGTGCCCCGGGCCGGGCCACGACTCAAAATGAGCCCGTAAAAGCCGATGTGAAGTGGCTGAAATGGTGGTTCGGGGAGTGAAATCTCCCACCCACGCCCAGCAAGGAAATTTCTCGATGTTTGTTTTGTTTCAATACGATTCTAAGCGTTTTTTTGATCCACGCGTAATTCCTGGAATATAGATTCTTTAGTACGGTAAGGAGGCTAATTTGTCAAGCTTGCTGTTACAATTGTGAATGAAATATGGAAATAAACTATAGGAAAACGCAGCATGTGCGTTGTAAGATAAGCGAGTTATTTATATGAATTAATAGGAAGCTACACACAAAACTTCGTTTTGAAACTGTTGAGTCACTACCTTCACATATATCACTAATTGATGGACCTCTTGATTTTTTCAATCGTTTTACGCTCAATTGGTCAATTGGTCAATTCGCTCAATTTACTCTTCTCGATAGATTTATATTCTGATATATAAACATTACATTATAATTTTTTTCTGTAATAGCTGCTGGTTCGATTCATGTAAAACTTTGTGATATGTGTATAATTCGCTTACTTGAATTCTTTGAAAATTTGAGTTCATACGCAGAGATTGTTTAGTCTGCATTTTCCCCATTGGATTATTCTTATAATTATGAGGTTTTATAAAATTTTGAAATGTTTTTATCTCAGAAGTGGTTTAACCGATTGCGCTCATACACTGGACTCAGGCACTCGACACTATACACAGTGACGGTTAGATAATGGATGACACATGACATGCCAAGTTTCATTAACATGTGTCTTTTCGTTTTCTTGAGGAGCGCGAATAAAACAGATTTTTTCAAGTACGGTACAATTGAGTCTTCGCTTACTCTCATCCCAAAAAGTTTAATTAGCTTAGTAAGCTATCATTCAAGAAAAAAAATCCAAATGAGAATATAACTCCATGCATTTACTTTAATGATCAGAAAAATAGAGAAAGCGCCTCCTAAATCGGCGCCTCTATAGAAGCTGTCCTCTCCACCCGCCCCCAAAACCACCATGATAGTATTTTATTTGCTTATTTTTTAGGAATCCATTAACGCATTCATGTACACTTTGCTATTGACGGCTCAGGCTGTGCAGTTTGCACGTTATTCAACGTTATTCAGGTTACATAAAGTTATTCAACTCCTCACTGACACTTTGATTGTAAGCGAATCTAGAGATAAAACATCCAGTAAACTTGAACCTATAGAAACGGTTTCTTTCAGAGTAATGTAAAATAGAAACTTGTTGCCAAGAGTTTTTGATAGAAGTGATTGAATTCAACTCATGCTTCAAAACTTTTATTTAGGAAAAACAACGTCTTGTGGGTGTCTAAAGACGTTGTTTTTCAATGGAATTACAAATTCACCCTCTATACTCTATAGCTTATTCATGAAAAGGTTGGAATTAAATTGCTCTAGTTCGAAAAACGACGTTTGAGTCTTCACTTATACCTTATAGTTTTGAGCTTTGGTACAGTTTTATTACCTATTGTGTTTTGTGTGATGTATTGATAACGATTATCATTGCTAATATTTGATGAAGCTTAACAGCAATTGAATGGCTAGACGTGATTGACTTGATAACTACAATACAAAATTAAATCATGTTCAGGTTGAAGGTTTAAAGCGTTGAAATTAATGTGTAACTTCAACACTTTTTTAATTTCACACTCTGAATGTAGGCCTACACATTTTTGAAAAATCATTGCCTTTTTTCACAAAACCCCCCAAAAAGGTTACAAAATGTGAAAAAAATGATACAGAATAATCATGCTTTATTTCATAAACTATCGGTAGTCATATGGATACGAGATTATCTACAAGAATAGTTACATCAATCGATATAAATACTAATAGGAAAACTCAGCATGCGTTGTAAGATAAGTGTGATACGATATATATATATATATATATATATATATATATATATATGATTTCAATAGCTTCCTGGTTGACCACCAGTAGGTTATTATAATTAATGATTTTTAAAACTGTTTAAAAATTGCGACCTCCCCCGGGACTTGAACCCGGATCTCCAGATTGCCGGTCTGACGCGCTACCCATTACGCCAGAGAGGAAGATCTTCTTGAACAGTTTTATTTGTTGATATCTTTCGTACAGTCACACATTTCAAGACTTGTGGATCACACCCCAAATTGACAGGAAATTGTACTGCCTGATCGACATCTCCCAGCTATCCCAGCTGTTGGGTCATGTGATTTCAATAGCTTCCTGGTTGACCACCAGTAGGTTATTATAATTATTGATTTTTAAAACTGTTTAAAAATTGCGACCTCCCCCGGGACTTGAACCCGGATCTCCAGATTGCCGCTCTGACGCGCTACCCATTACGCCAGAGAGGAAGATCTTCTTGAACAGTTTTATTTGTTGATATCTTTCGTACAGTCACACTGTAGACTGTACAGTCAGACTGTACGAAAGATATCAACAAATAAAACTGTTCAAGAAGATCTTCCTCTCTGGCGTAATGGGTAGCGCGTCAGACCGGCAATCTGGAGATCCGGGTTCAAGTCCCGGGGGAGGTCACAATTTTTAAACAGTTTTAAAAATCATTAATTATAATAACCTACTGGTGGTCAACCAGGAAGCTATTGAAATCACATGACCCAACAGCTGGGATAGCTGGGAGATGTCGATCAGGCAGTACAATTTCCTGTCAATTTGGGGTGTGATCCACAAGTCTTGAAATGTGTGACTGTACGAAAGATATCAACAAATAAAACTGTTCAAGAAGATCTTCCTCTCTGGCGTAATGGGTAGCGCGTCAGACCGGCAATTTGGAGATCCGGGTTCAAGTCCCGGGGGAGGTCGCAATTTTTAAACAGTTTTAAAAATCATATATATATATATATATATATATATATGAAGTATATAAATGAGAATAAATTATATTAATGGGTTTTTAGTCTTTTTTTTCAAAATGATCTATAATGATTAAAAACAAGACGCCTTCAACACCCATGAATATAATTTATTAGTACGAGTCGTTTAAGCCTATGTGAAACCATATATGTATATATATATATATATATATATATATATATATATATATATATATATATATATATATATATATATATATATATATATATATATATATATATATATATGTAAATATATATATATTTATATATATAATAATAATAATAAGTATCTGGTCTCCGGTTCCAAACTGAATTGGGTCGGGGGGTGGGTTGTCCCACCATATCACTAGGGCAGCTGCGTGTCTCAGAGTCGACTTGCCAGGTCTGGCACTTCCCCCTCTTCATCTCCTTCTTCTCCTTCTTCCTGTCTTCTGACCAACTCTCTCCACCTTTCTCTATCTTCCCACCTCTTTTCTTCTACAATCGTCTTCCAACAATACCCTCTCTGTTCCACGGCCTCTACCACTCCATTTATCCACTTCGTCCTCGGTCTTCCCGCCTTCTTTATCCCTTGTACCTTGGCTCCTTCATACTCTCTCCTTGGTATTCTCTCCATTTCCATTCGCATCATGTGTCCGAACCAGCGGAGCCTTTCCCTGGCCAATACAAAACTCAGGGTCTCAGCTCCCAACTCTCTCCTGATCTTATCGCTCCTTATTTTATCCATTTTTGTCACTCCTGCCACACTTCTCAGAAATTTCATCTCAGTGGCTTGCAACTTTCCTTCCTCTTTTCCCCCCATTGGCCAGGTTACTGCTGCATACTTCAATATTGGCAAGTAATATGTTCTGTATAGCAATAACTTACATTTCCTCGGTATTTCCTCGTTCCACAACAATTTTCTAACGCTTTGGTAGAAACCCTCTGCGTTCCGTACCCTATTCTCTATCTCTTTCTCCACTTCACCATCCCTTGTCAAAATACTTCCCAGATATTTGAATTCTTCTTTCTCCCGAAATTCCCCGTCTTGGATCTTAATCTGACATTTCTTTGACTGTTCTCTTTCCATCACCATCGATTCACTCTTCTCTATGCTGATATTCAAGCCATACTGGACTGTTACTCTCCCTTATTTGGATACTTTCTGTTGTAGCTCATCACTTGTTTCTCCCCACACTAAAATATCGTCAGCATACACAAAAGTTCTCGTATCTATCCGGTCATCAGGCTCCACCTCTCTCATCATCTCGTCCATGACTATTGTGAATAGTGTCGGGGAAAGAACACTGCCCTGCTTTAGCCCTTCAGGTACTTCAAACCATTCAGATCTGCCTCCACTGGTCTGCACACAGCTTCTACTATCCTTATACGTGCTTTTAATTATCCGGATGAGTTTTCTGCCCATTCCCTTCTTCTCCAGGCACTTCCACACTTCCATCCTGGGTAGTTTGTCGTAGGCCTTTACCAGATCTATAAAAACCATTATCGTTTCAACTCCCCTTTCCCACCTACCCTCCATCAGCTGCCTCACTGCAAAAATCAAGTCTGCAAGTATCAAGTGTATATATATATATATATATATATATATATATATATATATATATATATATATATATATATATATACATATATATATATATATGTATAAATATATATATATATATGAAGTCTAATCGAAAAATCTATATACTGTATGACTTATATGAAATATACTCAAGAACTCTACTACACACCTTGGTGAAGATGTCAAGTCTACAAAGCCGTGTGAATATTAATTTTCTGATAAACGGCTTGCACGACCCCAATGGAAATCTTTCATAATATATATTTGAATTCATGATAAGTAAAAAATTAAATTTATTCGAAGAGATTTGTTTATCAAGACTTTCTCACTCGGTCCAATCTTATGGAGGTTTTCAACATTCTGATGATTCGTCTCAGAAGTGATAACTATTTTTGTACAAAAATTATACGTTTTGAAGTTGGATAAATCCGCGTATTCAATATCCAGATTCTTTCATGTTAATCAGTCAAATCGTGCGGCCTGTGAGCATCTACACAAACAAGAGAAAAAACACACACTGACAAAGCTCTGTAAGAGTAGGGTGGAAATATTTGCTATCGCTCATCCAATAATAAAAGTATATTAATATCAGTCACAGTAAAATTCTAATTATTAACCAATAAGTTGGTTGAATTAATAAATGAAAATCGTAATCATTCTTGTATTAATTGGATGAGCGAAGCGAAGACTCAATTTCGCCATACCCGAAAAAAGTGCCTGTTTTTTTTTTTGTTCGCGCTCCACAGGTCAGAAAGAAATTCAAAATCAGTTGAAACTTGGCACACACAAGTATCCTTATCCAATTCGATACTGTATAGTTTTGAGGCGCGATCGGTTAAACCACTTCTGAGAAAACTAATTCCAAAGATTTCAAAATTTTGTTTGAATAACCCGAAGGAAAAATTTTGTGTAAAATATTTCATGTGAGAGGATTAAAATTCTCAGGAGATTTCAAGCTAATGATGATACACATTATTCCGAACTTTCACTTGAATCGGATCAGCCGTTTTGATGTAAAAAAATATATAATGTAATTTGTGTTAATTATTCAAAGCTATTAAATCAAATTTCAAGCTATCAAATTTTACCTATTAAATCAAAGCAACAAGTGTCACCACTTGATTGCAAACGATTAAAACAAAGCCTTCTTCATTATCATATTAATTAATAATGGAAAATGAGATGGCAGTGATGTAATGGTTTGGATCTCAAGGTGTATATATATATATATATATATATATATATATATATATATATATATATATATATATATATATATATATATATAAAATACCGGATAAGTGGATATGTTCCAGCTAATCCATCAATGCGGAAAGCCGGAAACACATAACGAGTTGGCCTAGTTATTTTAAAGATAGTATATATATAGTTATAATTTTGTATGAGATTGACCCCAAAAATAAAACAGATATGAACTGGCATGTGTCGTTCAGAATTGAATTATTGTTGAACAAGAATACAAATGATCAAATTAGATGCATGAAAAGTGAGTTTGAGAAATAAAGAATGGAAATATAAAATTGATCAACAAATCGAAATTGAAATGAATTAATGATTTAAAATATGACCAAAAATAGCAATGATAATTTACATATATATATATATATATATATATATATATATATATATATATATATATATATATATATATATATATATATATATAAATATATATATATGTATGTATATATATATATATATATATATATATATATATATATATATATATATATATATATATATATATATATATATATATAAGTCTTTGTTTTAATCGTTCACAGTTAAGAGGTTGACACCTGTGGCTTGGATTTAATTGGTATCTTAATAGCTTTGAGTGATTTAAAAAAATTACATTATATATTTTCTTACATCAAAACGGCTGATCCGATTTGAGTGAAAGCTCAGAATGATGTGTATCATTATCATATCAAAATTTCCTGAGAATTTGAAATGTCTCGGATGAAAATTATTTCACGAATATTTTCCTCCGGGTTATTTTAATGGGATTTTTGAAAACTTTCAAATGAGTTTTCTCAGAAGTGGTAAAACCGATTGCGCCTCAAAACTATACAGTATCGAATCAGATAATGACACTTGTGTATGCCAAGCTTCAACTGATTTTGAATTTTCGTTTGACCTGTGGAGTGCGAAAAAAAAAAACAGTCACTTTTTTTTCGGGTATGGCGAAATTGAGTCTTCGCTTCGCTCATCCGATAATGAAAAAAAAATATGGCAGTGATGTAATGGTTTGGATCTCAAGGTTTATATATATATATATATATATATATATATATATATATATATATATATATATATATATATATATATATATATGTACTAGGCAAACGCGTTATGTGTTGCCGCGTTGATGGATGAGCTGGAACATATCGACTTATCTTTGGATTGGTTATTATGTATATATAGATCCAAACCATTACTTCACTGCCATCTTATTTTTCATTATTCATTTCTATGATAAGAAGGCTTTGTTTTAATCGTTTACAGTTAAGAGGTGACACCTGTGGCTTGGATCTAATTGGTATCTTGATAGCTTTGAGTGATTTAAAAAAATTCCATTATATACTTTTTTACATCAAAACGACTGATCCGATTTGAGTGAAAGTTCGGAATAATGTGTATCATCATTACATAAAAATTCTCCGAGAATTATAAATGTCTCGGATGAAAATTATTTCACGAATATTTTCCTCCGGGTTATTCTAATGGGATTTTTGAAAACTTTCAAATGAGTTTTCTCAGAAGTGGTAAGACCGATTGCGCCTCAAAACTTTACAGTATCGACTTAGATAATGAAACTTGTGCATGCCAAGTTTCAACTGATTTTGAATTCTTGTTTGACCTGTGGAGCGCGAACAAAAAAAAAAAAAAAAAAAAAAGACAGTCACTTTTTTTCGGTTATGGCGAAATTGAGTCTTCGCTTCGCTCATCCAATTATATTGATAATCAAAAATACTACTAAAGACTTCAGAAATAAGACTAATGATTGACTATTGATATTGACATTGATGAGCTATACGAGACAACAATCTGTTATGTATGATGTTGTGGGGTCGTTAATAATCAAATGAAAATGTTCACCCAACATTCACTTTTTCTCGCCTTCTTCATAAATGTAGGCTACTTGAAAAACAGACTTACGAATTACTTTATTTTCGCTTGTTAATTAGTAGGCCTAAGCATTTTATATGCGAGATTCGACTATGGTAATTTTTATTATACATTCTTTATAGGTGGAAGGAAAAAGTTATGCTATCATTTTCATTTTTTAATTAAAAACGCAGTTACAATTATTGAAAAAGAACAACATCTGTAACCTATTCTATTTGTATTCAGCACCTATTTTTACAATTCTTGAAGTAAAAAAAAAAACGCTTTTCAACAGATATGGAATATAATTGAATATATTGATAAACGAGGTCCAAATTAAGAAACTGATATTACTACATCAACAAATACAAATTATTTATATATCTGACTAGATAAGAATTTGATGCACACAAAGAACGCAATTAATATATAACAGGTATATCTCAACGCACCATTGAATCATTGCATTATAATATTAATAAGTTTAATCATGATCATAATCATATTCATAATCATGATAATAATAATCATGATTATAATAGAGTGTCTTCATATTCACCAGATAAACATTTACTTCTAGTACGCCGACTGAAGTAATGATAATAAAAAGCATTTTTCAATTTTATTACAGACTCTCATGTACTCTGGACGATAAACGGTGGAATGAAATTTAAAAAAAGGATGGAACTTTGTTAGGCCTATATTTATACTTCCTATACCAAGTATCAAAATAATCGACGTAATAGTTGCTCCAAGCTGGCAGTTACGACTACTCATTCACGACTACTCATTCTATTTGTTTTCATCAACTCTCATAATTAGACTTGTTGCAGGAATACCAACATGAGAGTAGCTCTAAGAGGCACTTCAAAGTTATTATCACCGTGATTACCCATAGTATTTGCTCTCACTAATTTTCAGATAAATACCAACTGGACTTGGTAATACCGGGCCTAAATGAATACAATTGTCAGACAGAGATACACTAGGCAAACGCGTTATGTGTTGCCGCGTTGATGGATGAGCTGGAACATATCAACTTATCTTTGGATTGGTTATTAATTATATGTATATACACCTTGAGATCCAAACCATTACATCACTGCCATCTTATTTTTCATTAATAATTTCTATGATGATAAAGAAGGCTTTGTTTCAATCGTTTACAATTAAGTGGTGTCACCTTTAGCTTGAATTTAATAGGTATCTTAATAGCTTTGAATGATTCATAAAAATTACACTATATATTTCTTTACATCAAAACGGCTGAAGTGAAAGTTCGGAATAATGTGTATCATTATTAGATTAAAATTCCCTGAGAATTTTAATTCTCTGGGATGAAATATTTTTCCTGATTTTTTTTTCTCTGGGTTACTCTTATGGGATTTTTGAAAACTTTGAAATGAGTTTTCTCATAAGTGGTACAACCAATCGCGCCTCAAAACTATACAGTATCGAATTAGATAATGGTACTGTGTGTGCATAGTTTCAACTAATTTTGAATTTTCGTCTGACCTGTGGAGCGCGAACAACAACAAAAAAAAGTACTTTTTTTCGGCTATGTAGAAATTGAGTTTTCGCTTCGCTCATCCAATTACAAATACATGCTTGAATATTATTCTCTCTCAGCAATACGGTGCAATTGAAAATATAACCTGTATGAATGATTCCTTTGTTAAGACTTGTTTGTTAACTTCCTATACTGAATGAGCAATATCTACAGATGCGTACACGCACTTTAGCAATCACCACCACCTGCATCCCTTCTCATTTGGACGAGTAATAAATATTAATGAGAATAGGCCTACATAGAATTCATATCTATATTTACCGTAAGCTCAAAGGGTGGTTTCTATTCCAATCATGAACTGAAAATAATTAATTTAATATATTTAAGAAGATCTATCAAGATATATATATATATATATATATATATATATATATATATATATATATATATATATATATATATATATATATATTTGAATTCAATTGAAATTTGATATCATGTTCTTTATATTCACTGGTTCATTTTTGTATCTTTTTCTCAGAGAAAACTAGAAATCACCATCTCAATTTCAGGAATTAAAATTCATTTTTTGTCCTCGAGCCAGACACCTGTGCCCAGACGTGGACATTACAAATTCTGAATAGAAACATAAACAAAAATGAGTAATATTCACGTCACAATTCAGAAAAAGGGGAAGACAAAAGGGAAGAAAAGGGGATTCCGGAATTCCGGATTTCTCAAACTGAGATGATGATTTAGGCTATAGTGTCTCCAAAATCAGGGAAATAAATATCTTCATTATTCGTTAAAATCTAGTTCGTTAAAATCTAGATGTTAAATAACGTCTGCGGAAACCCATGCCTTATGCGGGACTCAAACTCAGGCCCGACTAATTCATTTTCTAAAGTGGTGAATTGTTTTTGTATTTTGTTCTATGGCAGATTATTAGGCTACTTTATATTTTGTCAGTTTACTTTGTATATATATTTCTTTATGAAGAAATGTTCATAACATGAATTGTTTTTCAGAAATTGTTGTAATCAAGTTTATTCAAATTACTAGAACGCATTTACAATCCAAGAATCATAGATATAGATACCGGACCTATATTTGAGAAAGTAGAATTATTAATAATAAGAAATAATAACTGGCTTTGTTATTTTATGTTGGTGATGGCCGCAGAGTAAAAACCTTTTAATTCTTGTTGTGATAGCTTTTCAACTCGTGTATAATCATACTCTTAAAAGAACGGAAGCTACATCTATTGTATCTAAAATAAGAAACATGGATAACAAGCTGTATGTAGTGCTTTTTTCATACATAATGAAAATTAATTCAAGAATTCAGATTTTCACGATTTCTAAAGACGACTTGGAAAACAAAATCTATATTTGGTATTTCTCATTATACTCCCATACATTGTTTCGTCAATGTCGTGGTGGGTGAGGTCATTGTTTAAATATTCTATCAAATACAGTAGGGAGCAACATCATGTCATTAACGGATCACAGTCATATTTATAAGTAACAAAAAAGAGTGAGAGTTCCTGTCTGCTGAATATTAATAAGAAGC
>OZ023326.1:32561018-32596018 GCA_964007535.1 Brachyptera risi | reverse complement strand
ATATACTTCATTCAGTAGCTATCGAATCTAGAATGCCGGTAATCTCGGCAAAATGGTACCATATAATATTATAGAGCAGCGTAGCGTAGCTACGGGTAGCAAAGCATTGCGTAGATATGCTAAATTTACTGTGATGGCACTGCCACAATGTAGTGTAACCAACAGAATTTATTATAAAATAAAAAGGTCTCCCCACTCCCATACTATAATAACATGGGCGGTATTTGTGCTTTCTTGTGGACAAATCAGAGCCAAATGTCCTGATTGCTGGTGGCGATTTAGCAGCTCCCTTATGAGCTAGATTTTGTAATAGAATCGATTGCTCTATGTTCGTCCCGACAATACACCTGAAGATGAGGGATGAAATTCCTTCGAAACGTCGATCTCCGTAATCTACAAAACGTGGCGTGACCGAAAAACCTGTATCACCATATATATATATATATATATATATATATATATATATATATATATATATATATATATATATATATATATATATACATATATATATATATATATATATATATATATATATATATATATATATATATATATATAGATGTATATGGATGTATATATATATATATATATATATATATATATATATATATATATATATATATATATATATATATAATATAATTTTTTTCAGTGTTTGTCACGCGTTAAATTTATGTATGGAAGTGCCAGGTTTGGTAAGTAATCCACTTTATTTTCCATTATTTAGCATCATTAAACCTGTTTCACAATAGGCCATGCACGTTGAAATTCATCACTTCTGCTGTAAACATTTAGATCATAAATAACAAAAAGTGTGTAAAAAAATATATTGCCCATTTGTTGTCTTTCGTATGGAAATCAAACTTGTCTCAAAATATAATATATGAGCATTCATAAATAATAATAACACGTATTGATCTGTGTATTGATCATTCAAATCGGTCTACTCTATATCATTAAACAAATTCGTTCTTTTTTAATGTAATGTAAAGTACAGATTATATTTTACTTCATCATGTATAGTAGGCAAAACATTTCCTCGTACCGTATAAAGCATAAATCTTGAGCTATATATACATAATATTGTACTTGTACGTATCATTAATAATGTTTGAGCTTATAATGCTTGTCATTGCGCTGAGCCCAGCAATCAATTGACACACCGTGTTTCAAGAGATGGGATTTGAAACATTTTAAAGGTGCTGGTAGAGAAGGTTTATATATTCTTGTACCGATGTGGTTTCATCAAACTCATCGCGACTCAAGAATTCAAATAATTGCTGGATCAAATGCGTTTGCAACTTCTAAATGTCACAGGTTATGAATAATGGTCGATGATATACTGGGGAGAGATATAAGTATAATACTACTTCCAATGTTGTTATACCCTAATATACATTGAGGCTGTTGGGCATTGTTTCGATGATGAGAGAAACTTCCTTCAAGGTGTATATATATATATATATATATATATATATATATATATATATATATATATATATATATATATATATTCATATATATGAATATAAATATAGTTATATATTATAACATATATTATAGTATATATAGTCCATATATATATATATATATATATATATATATATATATATATATATATATATATTTATATATATATATAATATCACGGATATTCCTGTAGGCCTATAACAAACAATACTTGTGTTTCAAGTTCATTTGATATTCGTATTTTGTGTGAATTATTAAGCTAAAGATAATATCATCAAAACATTTTTCAAATTGATTTTTAGTGGGTGTTGTTCATCCTATTGAATTAAAATCCAATGTTCAATAATTAAATTAAATTATTGAATTTTCATTTCTTTCTCCCAATACTTAGAATGAACCCTAATTCCATGAGGAACTGCACACAGTTGTAGAGCAAAATGGTTAAACCATCCTTCTAATTATAATGAATTTCAATAGCTTGAATTTCAATAAACCTAGTGAAGAAAACTCTCTTGAAATATATTTTATGAATCTCCCAGCCTAATCACAGTTTAACTCTCTTTAAGACTTTATGTAGCTTTTTAACGTTGTCAATCTTCATCCCTCAACGAAAAATATAGGAGTACAGTTGGAAGGTATTAGAATGACCACACGTGAGCACAGGCTACTTTTATGGAAATGAAATGAAAAATGGCTCGGGAAGATAAAGTGATGAGAGTAGTGTGACATATAATCGATACATATGTTATCATGTCCGTTTATTGAGTTGGTGATTGAAATAAACTTACTCAGTTTCGGTTAATTTCACTTTGAAATGAATTACCATGAATATATATATATACATATATATATATATATATATATATATATATATATATATATATATATATATATATATATATATATATATATATATGTATATATATAATATATATATATATTATACGTGTATATACAATACATTCCAATAGTTTAATATGAGGTGAGGAATTACCTACAATACATTCATATTTTACTCAAAATGTCATCTTCTTTAGGTACATTTTGTATTATTTCATCCATATATGTATTAATTTTCATATATATTGCGGGTCACGTGCATGCCAATGACGAGAACAAGTTGAAAAATGTGTGAGACATTTTGTTTTTGTGTTCATTGAATCCATTGATTATGTTGGTCTTCCATTGTGATCTACCCCAGATATTCTACAGGGATATTAAAATGGAAAATACTGATATCCTTAATTGTCATGATAACAACTTCATTCAAATAGGTAAACAAATGAACATATATATATATATATATATATATATATATATATATATATATATATATATATATATATATATATATATATATGTATATATATAAATATTTATATATATATATATATATATATATATATATATATATATATATATATATATATATATATATATATATATATATATATATATAATGGTTTTGAAACATATAATGGTTTGAGATCGAAGAAAAATGTAGCCTCCATGATGAGCCTTACGTGAGCCACCTATAGCAATAAGAACAGAGTGATATCCAGCGCAGTGAATTTTTCAACAATATGTTTTGTTAATCAATTTTTATATTCTTCTTGATTTCATAAAGGATCATTTTCGTTCTTTATATAATTCTTGAAAAAGGGCTGAACATTAGCTTGAAACCTAGAATAAAAGTCATATTTTAAATATTAGAATGTTTTATTCAATACAAAACGATGATAATAATACCCGAAACAATAATTATCCCCAATATATATTCATATATATATATATATATATATATATATATATATATATATATATATATATATATATATATATATATATATATATATATATATATAGTACTCAAGAAAAGCAAAGAAAGCATTATAATACGACTTGCTATAGTATAAGATATAGTATATACGTCAGATTATTTCGAGTCAGTACTGGATAATCATAAGTTGACAGATAAACATACAGTTAATATATTTAATTTATTGATCTTAGTAAAAACTAGAGCACACCACGATCGAAATTACATAATGAATAATTTCAATATTGTTCTCTACATTTTCCTCGAAAAACGATAATTTTCCAGAACTATTACGCATCATAACACTTTTCATCTTCTATATGCGTCGTATGTGCGAGATGATTACATTTTCCACATGGTATTCAAGTTACCTGTTGTACTTGGAGTTTCACATTCTTGACGAGTTTATTTATATATGGTTTCATCGCTGTGTCAATTACTCACTAAGTATTTCTCTGGTGTATTATCTACGCTAAAATCTGATGTCTACATTGAATTCCCTTCGGCTATGAAGCAAAGCAAAACACAAAAGCTCCATGAACAAAGGATATTTCATTACTCGAACAATCATGAACCCCTTCCCTTCCACCTACCTGCCAAACACAATTTTTTATATATCCAATTTCCGTGTATTTCGTACTTAATTTTATAGTTCGTGTCTCCACCCTTTAATAAAACAGTTATTTATCAAGAGAACAAAAGAATGAATTCATTAACTCCACAAGAACTACAACATACTTCCTTGATGAACGTTTCATTTCGATGAGGTTAATTTACTACTTCTACAATTGACATTCTTTACACAAAATAGTATATATGTAGGCCTACAGTACTTACACAAGTTCTATTGAGGGCTTTTGGACCTACTACACAATGCATGTGACTACATAATTAAACAATGATGAAACATAATAATTCAAAATACGCTACTGAAAAATGTAGTTATTGAATATTATTTTAATTGATCGAAATAACAAACAAATACACATATATTATAAGATTGTTGCAATGTATATTGATTTTCAGTCGAGGGTTTTCATGAATATTCTAGTCAGCTTCTCATGCACGTTTAATAGTTTGTCGTGGGTACACACAAGTAAATTGAATGAAGGATGTGTCAAAGTGAATGGGATATCGGATTATTGAACAGTGACACTTTTCTTTCCTTCAAATTAATAGTTGCAAGCAACTTTCTTATTACTGTGCATGGCTATCTTTTTATCTTTTTCATTATTTTCAAAAGTTCACACCACCAACAGCTGGGTGGTATGGGGATACGAATGATGGTGTGATAGCATTTTTATTGAGGAAATGTAATAATTTTTTCACGTTGAGTCAAGAATTTGACGAGAATTTGTATGATGCCAAGATTTAATGTATATATTATGTACATTATATATTTTAGATATATGAATTCACATTCAAATGTGTATCTAACAGTTTTATTTCTGAAGGCCTACTGTAGATTTATTTTCAAGCTACAAACCAAAAATTAACATATTCACAGAACAAAAAGGATAATTAATGTAGGCAAAATATTTCAAAAGAATATACATTACAGGTATTTAGAAAACACATTCAAAATTCAAATAAAGAATGAATATAGTACTTTTCTTGACAGATAGACTGGAGTGGTGTTAGAGTCAATCAGGGCGGCCGACTAGGACATATATTTTAAATGGTACTGAAGATAAATCTTATATTTTTATTTCAATCATATATTTTCTCTGACTGAAAATAATAAGTGTGAATGCCAGAGTTGGATACACCATAACAGATTGACATTATGTGTTCGAAGTTAAGTCAAATGTAGAATTGGCCCACGCTTAGTATGATGAGTTTAGAGTATATTATATCTGAAATGTGAAAAAAACCTACAAACATTATTTTCTGTTTTGACTTTTTGAGTAACAATTGTCTAACTTGTGAAAAAAATGTTTAATAATGTATAAAATTCTAGTGTCCAAACAGAAAAAAACTTTTCCCAAGAAGTTTCTTTCCATTTTTATCAATTGGGTTAATTTTTAGAATTTTCAAAATTTGAATGATTTTTTATCGAAACTTGTTCGACCGATTTTACCCAAGGACTATACAGTTCAAAGTTACATGGATAAGTCATCGTGCTTACAAAAAGGTTCATGATTAGTGAAATTGTTTACACTAAACTGAAGCTCAACTAGTTATAATTAACTCAAAATTAAACGTTATATGCACGAACTATTTCAGTACAAGTTCTTCGTCTTTGTTTTCACTTCGGATCGTATAATTACCTAATTGGATACTTGCAACACAACACAAATATGTGTTATACATGCGTGTATGCGTTGTAGCTATGTCTAACATGATGTGAAACAGTATGAAGAAAAAAACACCATGCTACCTTCATAGGGCTAGGACGTTTATGCAATACAAAAGTCGAATATGCATACGAATATGCACTACGAATTACAATTACAAAAATTCAATATAGTATAATAATAATACTTCAGCAATTCATCACTATCCAGCATGATAGTACGTACACATATACACATATATACACATATATTGATTTTTTATTACAAAAATACAAAGCCATGATTCATAAATTTTGGGTACAGAAAACAGAAGAATTGCTAAATGACCTCGCTGTCGATGCGCCTTAAAACTCTAATATTCAACAGAAGAATTGAAAATAATTGTGTAATAATAGAATTAAACATTTGTGAATACAAGACAGGGAATATATGATCAAGAATAATATGCTATATACTAGAAATTAACATGTTAAAAATGGAGAACATATTCAAATAAGGACGGAATCATAAGAAACTTGAAATAATGATCTGTTTTATTGGTTATCTTAATTGTATCTATCTGTTTCATTTGAATGGTTCAAAAGTAGGTTTTTCCATCATGAATACTTGTGACAACTTAAATGAAACAATGAAATTATCAAGTATATGTACTGTACATGCAGTTATGCGATGCGGTTAAAAGTGATTCGAAATAAGAAAAAAATGCACTGTATAAATATGCATTTATAGCAAAAAGCGGACAAAAATACAGTTTTATAGAAAATAAGATTTGCATTTTCGATTCAGGAAGCCTTGAAAAAAATATTTTTTGACAGGCGTTGATCAAATGGTCATACACCAATTATGGTATTGCATCAGTATCGTAGCCCTAATCATGACAAAAATAATTTGAATACAATTTTCAACACAAGCCTTTTAGACCTTGGTCTCATTCACGATTTGGATAAATTGGTTTTACAAGATATCTTCAAAGTTTTCGAACTTGTTCAAGCAATCATCAATCAATGTGTATTAAACAATGTTATTCACGATGTGAAAGTATATACCGTACGGTAATTTCCAGTTCTTGGAGCTGGCGAACTATGATGCACGTATTACTGTGGCCAGACGGGAGTTGAAGAGAGCCCTAAAGCTTATGAACAAAATATAGTTGAACTCCATGTCATTATTACGCACGCATGCAGACGATTCAAACGCCAGACAATTAATCTGCTTTCAATTAGTTCATTGTGAGCCTACATTCGTATGTATATAAAAAGTATGCAATAGCATATAGTTGTGTATTATTGTGGTATAGCCTTGGATCATTTGCTAATAATGAAAACTCATAATCGAGTACATCTTTGAACTTGTGAAGGTGGTCTACACCAACTTCTAGCATTATTTTTAAAGCAACAGCCCACATCTCATTCATTTTCTAACTGCATGTGACCTACTTTATTTCATTTCTTTTTTAAAAAGATTAATTGACTTTTCTAAAAATATCAACATTGCATGTTTTTAATTGAGAAGATTTTGAAGTATGATACTTCTTTCCTTCTGTCGTATTCCAATGTTTATTGAATATCAATGGTCTATATAGCCACTCGATCACGTTGCCCCAAAGGGAGGTAGACAGGGAGGCGTATGATAACGCATCCAACGATTTCCGGCCACTGTCAGATATATATATATATATATATATATATATATATATATATATATATATATATATATATATATATGTATATATATATATATATATATATATATATATATGTATATATATATATATATATATATATATATATATATATATATATATATATATATATATATATAAATAGTATGTAGATTTTCTCAAGTTTGAAGTTATTCAATCTGTTTATTGAATCTACGTTCTAATTCTATCGTGAATTCATAATAAGAATACGGATCAGAATGCATCAGTCGCATTTAAAAGTAGAGTAGAAGATTTTTAAAATTAAAATGTACCAGTAATTCAAACTGTAATTTTCTATTTGAGTAAATGGCTAAATTATACTCTATATTAGGATTTCCTCCGATTGCCAATACAAGTCACTCTTTGATCAGAATCACATCTCCACAATGTATTGTAACTTAGATTTACGATTGCGATTTATACTCTATAGAATGTGAATGTGACTTGGAAGTAGATACTCTTTACTGAGCTACCAAGCAGTATATACGAATCAAACTTCATTTACGATTTTCAAAGGATTCTCGCTAGCACACGATCTGCAGCTGATAAAAATATAAAAAACAGTCAGTGGCGACTGGTTGGTTTACATTACAGGAAGAAAATATTCTTCACTTTATTACCAATTTATAGGATCAGAAAAATATTCTCAAAGTTTTAAAAGTAAAAGAATATAATTCTCAAAGAAATAATATTCTATGATGTAGGCCTATAAGCTATAGCGTATTAGGAATCAAGTAGCACGGCATATTTAGACTGTAGCTTTTAAGCTATATTTCTAGTATAGCTGAACTTTTTTACCCTTTGAATTTCGAAATAGAAAAGACGGACGATAGACATGAATTCCTATGGGATATGGCAAAGTTTGAAGTCCCGTCAAAGTGGAGGTTCTTTAACTCTGATTGGACACACAGCGTAAATACAAGACGTAAACAATACAATCACATAAAACATACTCTTATGTACGTTACTGGTTCAATTATTATCAATAGTTTCCTGTTTTGCCGTCTGAAATACAATTATTTGGCACGACATATAGTAGGATTTGAAAATGTATAGCTGAAAATGTACATCTGAAAAATGTTGATTCGAGTTAAATATATGGTATGAAATCATGTAATTATGCTCATTATGTAATAATGAAATAAAAAATGAATAAAAAATGTTATAAATGTGCGATGGCTGATATACCTTGGAGAATAGCTATCGTAGCGATGTATATTGGCAACAGCTTTTGCTGAAGATAGAAAATGTGCTGTTACCGCGGTACAAACTTTACAATATACAATAGTTTCTTCTATATTGCACTACGCGTTTCACCTCTAGTTTGATTTTACATACGTTATAAAAGATTTATGCACAAAAACAGAATACCAAAAATACGTGTTTACGTAATTTTTTCGCGCATTATTTCTGTTATCTATAATCAAGTCTTCTATAGCTGTTTAGAACATATCTCGCACAAATCGGTAAAAGTATAGTATATTTGGCGGACAAGTAAACATTGACGATCACAGTAGTTCGATTCATAATTTAATTTGAACTTCAATCAACAAATCAATCAAGATCCAACTGCAATCCAACCTCATGTTCGTTTCTGAGATCTGAAGAGGCTCTGCATTAGGATTTAGGATGAGATGCATGTCCATCAGTAAGCCCCACGATGGCTATAATCCAAGCTTATACCTATTCGACCGCCACTGCATGCCCGAGACGCACGTGTAATTTCGTATTCACTTCCCATCACTTGCGGCGCTTCTGATGACCTATACAATTCCTTGAGAGCAATATTGATGTTGATCCTGGTTCGCCACTTCTTTCAACCTACTCAATATACTCACTCTCCTCTTCTCTCCTTATTACTTCCCGGTCAATTCTTCTACAAGCAATGTTTTATGATACAGAAGGTACAATATTTACCAAGTTAGAATAGTTGATCTTACCACACAATATACACACTTGTTTAAAGTTCTCTTTCATCTAACTATTAATTCATTCTGCCCCAGGAATGATAATGGCTTGTAATAATGAAATCTGAATCAAAACAGACGTATTTATTCAACTTGAAGAAAAACTTGATTTGATAACAGATTGGTATATAGGAAGTAACTGAAATTATTATGTGTACTCTTTAAAACTTGTGGATTCGAGTTAAATTAGAAAAAAAGGATTGAACACAGTAGCCATATAAGTTACTATTATTCAATAAAATTGACCTTTCCTGCATGTTTTAGTAAAATACTTTTTATTTTATTCTCTTTATTGCTGTTTGTGTTCCAAGGTGTACATGAATGAAATGGAATATGAACCTTAATTGGATTCTGTCTACATGATCTACATTTTCTGTATAATGTTATTATTTGATTTCATTCAATTTAGGCCTACTATTTTACAATTATCTGAAGTATCAATAGGGTTGTATCTGCAAATCAGCGAAGTAAATCCTATCTCAAAAATCTTGAATAGTCAAA
Organism: Brachyptera risi; assembly: GCA_964007535.1. Lineage (NCBI taxonomy): Eukaryota > Metazoa > Arthropoda > Insecta > Plecoptera > Taeniopterygidae > Brachyptera > Brachyptera risi. Next base: position 32,586,259 of record OZ023326.1, on the reverse strand, counting down.
TAAACGTATTACTTCACTAATGAACGTGACTCATCAATCACTATACTAGTGAAATAGGTTATACATAACATAACAATTATTATTGATAACAGTGGCGTTCATCCTATGAAAGAAAAAGAAGCATCGCTTTACTTCTCATGCATTTTTTTGCTGTATACATAAACGTTTTTAAATGCCTAAATTAATTTTGTTCAAAACGAAATCAGTGACATAAATAAAGCATTAATTTAGAAAATCTATCACCATACACATAATGATTATATAATTATTCACATTATATGAAGACATTTTTAGGGGCACTAATCTGGTAAAGATGTTACATTTGCGAGGTAGGCCTACATGGTTCCAATAACGTCATACTTCCTCGACTGGCTATATAGCTATATATGAATCGAGTAAAACTTGAAATTTTAAAGTGACGTTCATCAACAAGTATTTGATTGATCATGTTCAAACGTAATGTGGCAGTTTGACAAGTTCTACAAACTGTTTCCTACCGTCTATTTGTTTTCTAACGTGTAGAGATATAAAAACAATTGGTCTGGAATATAAATTACAAATGAGTTTGTGTAAACTCATAAGAAAAGTCTTACGATTTACGAGAATGATTATTGAATTGTTTCTATACGTGGTTCTAAGAAAATGACTAAAACATGACATAAAACAATAGTGAAGAACTCTCGTAGTCATAGGCCTAGACTAGAGCAAATGCACATAACTCCATAGCCTGTAGGTACATTTTCTTATATAAAAAGTAATTGACAGATATTGGAGAATTGAATTTCAGCTTCTGGAACGAAGCTTGACAAAAAATGTCACTTGAAAAAGGATGATATCGATTATGAGTTTTCTGTACAAATATTTACTACGTTAGAACCACTGGTACTTCTACGTCACTTGAGGGTATAATATACACCACACAAAATGTATACTCTAGTTACGTATTGCTATGACAACTAGGATCTGTTTGTTCTCAAAATCGGTTTTGAAGTCCCTGCATGTTATTGAATGTATGATGCCGATTCTAAATACAAATAGTTGTAAACGACGTTGAAAAGACCCATTGTTTGTTTTAAATTAGAAAGAAGTAATCCCTATACAGATTGCTACAATATATAGTATAACAATTGAAATAATTGTATTCTGCTATAGTGCTTCAATATGTATTTCAAGAAATCAGAAGTGATGAAAGAAATACATAGGTATAATTTATATAACAAACTTAATTTTGGAAATAAACAGCAAATAGGAGAGAAAGAGAGAGAGAGAGAGAGAGAGAGAGAGAGAGAGAGAGAGAGAGAGAGAGAGAGAGAGAGAGATTGATTATTCCACGATCATGCGCAAATAAAATTGATCGTTATAATGAAGAATATATTTATTCATGGCAAGTTTGATGTTGTTAACAAACTTCACGGAAACAATTCAAGATAATTCTCAAGACTAAACAATAGAAGTTAATTAATCTATCAAGGATGCCAATGTTCGCACTTCTTTGTCGAAAACGTAAACTTGCTTATATACGAATATTTTCGTTAAGAAGATCCGTGTTTTTTATTATTCATTTGAAGAGCGTTCATGCAGATGGAGACGGTGAATATAATAAGGGATGAAAAAGCGAGGCAAATAATGTAAAGCCACATACTCGATGGTTATCGATTCCTATTCGCTTGACTATACAATGAATTATGCATTCTCATATTGTCATATGGTGATTCTTGTTGAATTCTTCCAACATCTCGCGTATGCCCAGCGTTTGTGTCTGATGTCAAAAATGCAGCAATAATGATGGTAAAAAATCTAATATTCTCTTGTTCATATGCCTAAATATGTGAATAATTTATTCATTTAGTGAGTACGTTCACATAAAATCCAATTAACGTCAAGAAAGAGAATGCTTGAGTTATTTTTGAGCCTGTTTAGCTTCAGATAACAGATTGAAACAATGAAAACTTGAAAACCTCATTCTTCTATATTACAATATCACAGGAATATGGACTTTTATTTGATAAGTTGGCTTGTTATATCCATCACTCCATTAGGCCCTATACATAATAGTTTTTCACGCGAGGTTCTGTTTTTCTATGCACTGGTACATATTTTTTATATATAAAATAGCCAGTAGCAAGAGAGTGTTTTAATTACATTTCAGTCATAACCGTGTATTTGACAGGAAAACAAAAACTTGATCCATTGTTTATCTTAATAGGCCTATGTGTAGAGAAATTATTTCGTACTTTTTTCCTCTTCTGTTGAGTGTCTAAATGAAAATGAAATGGACTGACCATGTGTTGGATTACACAATAATAGAATTCAGTGGATCGATTTCAATTTATAAGTAGAAAACCACCATTAATTATAAGTAACAAATCTAAATTTATTTGCGATTCTTTCTTTTTCGTCTGCTTGTGGGCTGTGACCGTACGTATAATAAATAGTCGAGCTAATTGGTTTACACGATCATGATTAATTACACTTTTATATATAATGAGTTCTGGATATCTAGAACATGAAGATATATACTGGCTGTGCACATTTCCGAACAAGCACATGTGACCCAGAATTCACTTATTTTCTAGTTGACTATAACAATTAATCTCGAGACTTGGCAAATAGATCGAATTTATTCAAATTTATATATTTAAAGGTACATATTTCTGCGTTGATGAGCTGATAACATAGATTGTGTAGTCACATAGTAAATTACAATTTTAAATAATTTTCTCAAAAACATTAAAATTGAATTTTAAAAAAATATTTAGTTTGAATTATTGTTATGAATATACTGATGAATATAGAGATTATAGAAACCTCTGGAAGATCTCTCCCAACTCACACTACGGATATTCTTATGAATCTTTATAAAATTTGATTGGGATTTTAAAATCAAATTAAATTCAAATCATATTGTTGTGCGTGGGCTCAGAGTTTGTATCCATTCAACAAACCCTTCTCAGCTAGATTCTACATGAATCTATCAACGAAAGTGACTTGTCAATTGCCAGTTAGTTTCAAGAACGATCGGAATACAAAGAGCCTCCAGTTTAAATGATCAAAAAAGAATGATTTCATATACCAATATGCGGCAATGAATTACGAGCGTATTTAAAAAATATCGGAATAATACATGGCTTGCAATTTTGGATAGCAAAACTTGACCGACTGAATTGTAGCCGAATGGTAAATTTTGACATCTCTGTGAAGCACTCTAATTACGACCCACTCAATTTCAACTAAAACGTAAAAAATAAAAAGTTGAATAAATAAATGTTGAACAATTATCGTATGAAATCGTGCACGTTACATCAAAATTATCTTTATTTTGTGCATCTATGTTAAAGTACCACCATCGCAGAAGATGCATAATGATGATCTTAGATGTTCCTCTTGAATTATACAGGCCTACATAGTATACACATATTATCACGTATACATAGTACTAGATCTATCGATTTTCGATTCCTTTAGATATGAATACATGAACTCCATAAATAGCTCAGCACTTTGATTGATGGCAATTTACTTTGAAATTTTCAAATATATATAAACTTGAGATGTTTAGGGTTACATTAGTATGATCTTTTATAGGAAACGTTTCTATATTCTTCTAAATAATATACATGCATGTATGCCTAGACGACTTGAATAAACTTTACTGATTGAATATCCACTCTTAGGTCAATCTTGCTTCGAGTTGACATTGTGTCAGTGTCCTTGTTGTCAACAATAATAATTTGTGTTCACAAACAATGGAAATTATACCAATGAAAATTACACCACTGTTTTTTAAATTTCATGTCTCGTTTGACCTTTAGAGTGGACAGAATATACCTTGTTAGTTGTTATTGGTTTTATGAAGACTTTTCTATGACAAACTGAAGACGCTGAACACAAACGGTTACGTACTTTATGTCAAGTCGAACCATTAGCCGAGCGGCTTAAATAAATAGAACATGCATTCTCAAATTGTTTGCTCTATATTCTCATCTTGTTCGGAACAAAATAAGTTTATTTCAATTCCTATAAGCGCATGCAGTTTGTTCTCGGTCAATTCAGAACACTGATCTCACAAGAGCAACATGAACGAAGTATGTATGTGGATAACATTGTGATTTAATTATTGTTACAAGATAAGTATAGAAAAATACAGCATACACACATTTTGAAATGAGTAGGATATTCATGTGATATGTGTTTTTCACATTATTCACGCCTTGGTAACCGCGCTCTCATCCGATTTTATTGAAACTTGATGACGTATCCATCATTGTTGTCCTTATAGCCGCAGAATATTTTTTCGAATAAAAACATGTTTCACTTTCTTCTTCGTTGTGTTATTCTTATAGCCTTATGGGTATTATTTTCCAAAATTCTAATCATCAATTTCTTAGAATAGACTTGACCCATTGCTCTCTCTCTCTCTCTCTCTCTCTCTCTCTCTCTCTCTCTCTCTCTCTCTCTCTCTATATATATATATATATATATATATATATATATATATATATATATATATATATATATATATATATGTATATATATATATAAATATATATACATATATATATATATATATATATATATATATATATATATATATATATATATATATATATACACATATACATATATATATATATATATATATATATATATATATATATATATATATATATATATAATATATATATATATATATATATACATATATATATATATATATATATATATATATATATATAATATATATATATATATATATATATATATATATATATATATATATATATATATATATATATATATATATATGTATTTATATATACACAAACAAGTAGAGATCCAAGCTAGAAGGTGAGTAAAACCTCTAAACTAATGGATCGGTTTTACTTTGCAACTTTTGTAATGCCTACAAAACAACAGAACAAAAAAACAAAAAAACAAACAGACAAACAAGCAAACTAATAAATATAAAGACCCTTTTTTACCGAATATAATATGTCTTCGCTATCGCGCATCAAATTAATAAAATGTATTGTGAACAAACAATCGTAACTGAATAAACGAAACACTTCATACATTAATCAATCAAAAAATTATTCAAATTTATTCAAACATGCATACAAAGCTGTTATAACAAAACCGTGCAGGCTTTTCACTGTTGGCACTAGGTGACACTATATAGGCTGCTATCCGTTTGTCTTGGATTTTAGATCGATAGAAATGTTATGGAGATTGCAGAATCTGTTAAGATGAAATATTTTATTGAGTAGGTAAGAATAAACAAATGAAAATCATGAGTGGTGAAAGGAATCTACCATTATGTTAATAATGGTTTCAATTATTAATTGATACTTTAATTGATATCAACATTGCAATATACTTCCCTTAACATATTTACATAAATACCGATTAATTTTATTGCACTATTACAAACTACAATACAAAATCTTGAACATACATTCCATTCACACTAGATTAGCTAACAGAGAAACGTATCAGGTTCCGTCATGGATAAATAAATTCGGCAAAAGGCGATTAGAATATGTTATTCCAGTTACTTTCAATCTGCTGCCAGAAAGTTTGAGAAAAATAGAGAAATATGTTAACATTAAACGAGAGGTGAAGAACTGGTTACTAAGCACCATAAAATAATTCAATGACGGAACATAAAATTTATAAAATGAATAAATAAATAAAACAAATTATCAAATCAGGACCTAAATTATTATGCTGAAGATGTATTATGTGTATTTTGTTTCAAAGGTTATTATTCATTGTTGTTATTGTGGTGTATTTATCATTAATTTTCATTGTAGCTTGTTTACTTGAATTGTATTTGTGTTGTATTGTGTTTATTTTCATTGTATTTTATTTTGTTCACTTGTATTTTTTCCAATTTATGTGAGTAGAACGTGTTTTTGTAGATAATTGCTAGTATTATCGAAGATGCTATATATACTAGTATATGCTATTATTACTCATTCCACAGGTAAACCCTCAATGGGTTTTGTGGACACTCTAAGACTGAAACATGCGTTGTAAAAATGTTCATTTATCAGATAAAAAAAAAAAAAAAAAAAAAAAAAGTGACAAGACCGCCTCGAAGTATTGAAACAACCAAGAAGTGCCACGCTTCAAAATGGTTTTACTAATTCATTCTTATGCCTTAATTGGGAAACAATGATTATTTATCAAGATTTCAATGGTATAATAATAATAAAATAATTTATTATTGGTTATGAAACAATGGACAGTTATTGAATGGGGTGTAATGGGGTGTGAGTATTGGGAGTTGAACGTGAAAAAATAAATGATACTATTCCATTAAAATCAATCTGTTCCCCTATCAGATATTACGCCCCAGCAACTACGACTGGGCAACAGGTAGTATATAGGTAGATATAAGTCAGGCATGACAGTTGAGTGACGTATTGCGAATTGTTTCATGGAAGCCTGCTTTATTGCCTTTATCTTCATTCACCAGAGTTCAGATATCGAATTCTTTCATAGTATAGACATTCATATGATATATCCACGAAAGAAGACACGAACCACCAGCGCGATACTGGTGTGGGATAGAGGGGACGGTGGTTCGGAACCTCTTCTTTCGTGTATACAACCATACAAGAACATAGGAGTATAGGAGTATTTTTTTTTCCTCCCATCATTTTATGATTTCAAGTCGCTGAGGACTGAAATTCAATTTAAATTGAAGGCGAACCGATAGCTTCATTATATTTTTCGTTACATTTTTCACATTAATTTGTTATAATATGTATTATTTGATCCATTACTTTCCTTCAACTATCGTGTCAAGAACTTGGAGGATGCAGGGAAAAGATCAGATCATTATAACTAATTTTGAATGATGGAAATGTAGAAGCACTTGGCAGTATCTTGAATTATAGCTATTGTACCGATGGATAGACAACAGCGTTCTACATATTGAAATTAAAAAAATGTACCGCGGACCGCGGTACAAATCATACTTCCTTATATATTGCCCTGCGCATTTACCGTTTGGTGGAAATAATATATTCTATAACTTTTCAAGAATAAGAACAGGAGAGAAAATGTGCGTGCTCACATAATTTCTTTGGCGCAGTATTTCTTTTATCTTCATTGAAGTCTTCTTTGTAGAACACACCTCGCATAAATTGAAAAAACATACACTATACTCAATCAAGTATAAACGGCGAGGATCACAATAATCCGACTCGCAATAAAATTTGAACACCAATAACTATAGACGCAAAACTGAAAGTTCTAACCTTTCACCCCCATGTTTTTTAACTCTGGGTAGAGTCTGCTTTTGGAATAAGCTTGAGCTATAACCAAGATGCATTGAGGGTTGCGTTGGCTTGCCGGTTGGAGATGATGACTTCACTTATTCGAAAACACGTTCCATTTCCTGAGTACTTTGCTGAGAACCATTGATCACTGATCTATCTCGTGTTGTTTGTAGAAACGGTTAACAGGCTAACAAACTTGATGACAGCTGAAATCACCTGAGCCGACGTGAACGTAAAGTAGTTCCTTTTATCACAACTTATCTATCTATCTACATATATATGTATATATATATATATATATATATATATATATATATATATATATATATATATATATAAATTGACTGAAACTGGGCTGTTTTTTAATCGTGATATATTTATTATATTATCATATATTATATATATGATTGTTCGATGTGAATGAAAAACATGTTGAAATTGAAAAATTGAAAAAATTGAATTGATTAAAATATAGAAAAATTATCGATGATAATATTTTAGAGAGAATAACAAAATAAATATAATTTGTATATATCAGTTTCAGTCAATTTATATATATATATATATATATATATATATATATATATATATATATATATATATATATATATAATATATATATATATATATATATATATATATATATACATATATATATATATATATATATATATATATATATATATATATATATATATATATATATACATATATATATATATATATATATATATATATATATATATATATATATATATATATATATATATATATATATATACGTATATATATATATATATATATATATTTATTTATATATATGAATATATATATATATATATATATATATATATATATATATATATATATATATATATATACGCACGATCGATAGTTCTTAAAATGTGGCTCGTGAATCCGAACATATTTTTAACATGGAAGGGATAGGAAGTGAAGCGATCCGGGAGGTGAAGGGACATATCGGACCCGGTTCGATCCCCGCCACCGTCCATCTTTACAGGGTTTTTTCGTGGTTGGGCCTCTGTAGTCTAGGCTAATGCCGGGATGTTTCCCACAATATAGGCCACGACCGCTTCCTTCCCACTATCCTTCCCACTACCCATAAAAACCTTCATCTCATCATCCCATCAACTCATTAATCATTCATCTGACGCCAATAGATCTTAGTAATCATTACAGTGCGTCCTTAAAACCTAATATAAAAAAAAAGAAAGTGAAGTCACCGTCTCCAACCGGTAAACCAACGCAACCCTCAATGTATCTAGTACATGATCTAGTAATGTATCTAGTAATGTATCTAGTATGTCCTATAACTATATATATTAACATGAAATAACATATTTAAGGTAGTATGAAAATAAACAGCGATGAGATATCTTCAATTTGGTTCGCTTTATCATTCTAGATATCTTGAGGGTTATGTGCAAGAAAGCTGATTCACGATAGGTCAAGGCTACAGTATAGTTTGTGAAAAATTTAAATGTATTGTTCGGATTATATATACTTACATTTACCAGTAATTTTATTTCGCTTATTGTCGACAAACAAAAGCATGAATCACAGTCCATGAGAAAGATCTTGCTGTACACAAATATAATGTAATTCTATAAAATATCAGTCGAGTATAATCTGTCAAATTATAGAATCGCAATATTCACATTCCTAGCTGACTTTTATGACAGCCATTTTGTTAACACCAGGAAATGTGCTTGAATCGTGGCAAACATTTGTGTGTTTAACGAAAGCATATTATTCAGGAAGTTCATTAGAGTGTGGAGGGAGCCCAGTGAGCACAATAAACCAGCGTGTTTCTTTTGTCCGTAGTTCGGATTTCGAGCAATCAATCATGGTCGAGGGAGAATGTGCGACGAGAAGGTGTTAGAAGACAGTTCAAGACAGAACAAAGACAACGTAACGTCTAGAATTAAACGACAAATAAATGGCGAACACGGTCATGCTACATACCCATTTCAATCAATAAACTTGTATCATATTGAAGAAAGTTTTTGTCACTGTCAGAAACATGAATTCCAGTGAAAACAGTATATTCCCATTTGTAAATAATTGCATTGTGACTAGTTCAACGACAAATCCTGTCGAGTACATGATGACAAGTAGTAGATCTATGAATAACTCAAATCAGTCTGATGTAAGCCATTTATTCCCTCATACTGGTGTGACAAGATACGTAGATTATAGCGAGCTTATCAATAACTGTACCCATGTTGCAGAAGTGAATACAAGTTTTTCAATTCCTGGACCAATTGTAATATTAGAAATGTTCGCCATGGGTTTAATGATAATCTTGACAATTGGTGGGAACTTACTTGTAATTGTATCTGTTGTTGCAAGTGCATCTTTGAGAAGTCCAACGCATTATTTGATTGTAAACCTCGCCGTCGCTGATCTTCTGTTGGGGATCACTGTTCTTCCATTATCGGCCACAAGAGAAATATCTGGCGCTTGGTTATTTGGACCTTTACTTTGTTCAATATGGACAACCTTAGATGTGCTATGGTGTACTGCTTCAATATTGTCTCTATGTGGTATCTCCGTCGATCGTTATATTGGTGTTTCGAAGCCGTTGGCTTATTCGCGCATATTAACCAAACGGCGTGCTAAAATACTTATAGCAGCAATATGGGCATTGGCATTAGCTATCAGTATTGCACCGCCATTAGGATGGAAAGAAGAACTGGTTCCTGAACTGACTGATCAGACAGAATGCCACGTGAATAAAGAATTAGGTTATGTTATATTCTCTGCTTGCGGATCTTTTTATCTACCAGCATTCGTCATCTTAGTATTGTATGCGCTCGTCTATCGAGCGGCAGTTCGACATTCACACTTTCTGCATTCAGGGTCAAGGGTCACCCGATCTGACGTCACGCTTAGAGTGCATTTGGGGAGTTCAAGGCATACGTTGAACCGCAACGGAACTGTTTTCGAGGGACAAACTACGAGTAAGGTGAGAATAAATCTTTACATATAACAATTGTAATTGGATGAGCGGAGTGAAGACTACATTTTACCGTATTGTTCGCGCTCCACAGGTCCAACGGAATAATTTTTGAAAAAATGTTGAATACAAATTGGCATACACAGGTGTCATTATCTAACTTGATACTGTATAGTTTCGAGGCTCAATCGGTCAGACCACTTTGTGAAAGATTTTTGAAATTTTGAAAATTCTCGTCAGATTCTTAGGTTAGAATAACCCGAAAGGGAAAATAATAAGGATTTTTTCCGAATAAATTCAATTCTTCAAGTAATTTGAATTTCACACACACATGTTCCAAAGTTTTCCATCAATCGGATAAGCCGTTTTAAAGATGAGAATTATTATGCATCATGTTTTTACATTATTTGAAGCTTGTATAAGAAACCTATCAAAAGATGATGAACCGGCCTATAGAACCAATGAGATCATGAAACATTTGAAATTATCAATAAGTGTTTTAGCCGCCCTCAGTAGCTCGGTCAGCTGAGGCACCACTTCAGAAACTGAATTCATCGTTGGGCTTGAGTTCGAGCCCCGCATAATGCATGGGTTTTTGTAAATGTCCTTCCACTTGTCATCATTTCATATAACTTCATAATCACCTGTTTATTCGTACCCCCGTATAACCCAGCTGTTGGTGGGGTCGTTGAGCAAACAATAATCATCATCATTGAGATGAATCAGATAGGCAGTGAGTGAATAGATTCGAAATCAAGATTATCAAGTACATTTTTCCAGTACACATTTCATATAGAATCTCGTTCATCTCACAATGCATATGCTGCGTTTTCCTAGCTTCTTAAATACAACAGGAATGCGTGTTTTTGATAAATACAACCACTTTCCACTGAAATGATCAAAAGAGATAAGGATTAGAGTAAAACGTCAGTCATATATATATATATATATATATATATATATATATATATATATATATATATATATATATATATAGTATATATATATATATGTATATTTATATATATATATATATATATATATATATATATATATATACATATATATATATATTATTATATATACATATGTATTTATATATATATATGCCTATATAAATATATATATATATATATATATATATATATATATATATATATATATATATATATATATATATTTATATTTTATTGAAGATACAATACGGAAACGATATGTTAATTTTCGTTATGACTTTTGTGGAATCTTCCATTTCCACCACATTTTGGTTTTACTCTTTATTCTTGTTACAATTCAAAGTAGCATTTATTTAATGGAGTCTACTTTATGAAAAATGAGTGTGTCTATAAAACGCCGTGTAATGTTATCGCCATTCATATATATTTGTGTATAAACGAGATTTTTATTTTAAAATGGATGAAAATGTCAAAAGTTGAATTTGCACAAATCTGATACTGTTTTTTCATTTTTTTTGTAGGTATATCCCCTTTGTTTTCACAAGTACGTTCTTCTGTAGTTATTTCACAGATGCTACACTTAAATGTTTTCATACTTGTTATCTAGGAAAGAGAAGGTTGTCTTATCGCTTAAACGATTGCAAGTACTTGGGCAATCACATCACCTTACGGAAATTTCAAACATTTGACGTAATTTGAAGATGCAGTTGCGTCTTTGAACATGAATATCGTCCTGCAAAATTATAATACACTGGTCCCTCACCGACCGCGACTGCCACTTACGACAACTTCCTATGTTCGGCTCCAAAATACTATATAGGACTTTGATTAGTTAATGTTTACAAGTTGAGCCAAATAATATAGGCACATGCCCAGTCCACGATGTAGTGATACCAACCCATTTTATCAAAATATAAAGAAGGTGCTCCAACTCGGGTCTTGAAAGTGAAATATTTCCGGGGTCAGTTCCCGAGTCCAGGGTTCCGATTGCCTGTAGCGCAACCATCACTTTTACATCGAACTATATAAAACAACAATGCTCAACAATGCTATAGGCCTACTCGGTTCAGTAGAATTTTAATGTTAGTAATTGCATTTGTTTTAAACGAAAATTATAGATTTTTTGAGTTCAATAATGCCACAAGTAACGTATAGCCACTCTTATCGACATCTAGTTCACAAGGGAATCCGCTAAATCGTGACAGGTAATCGAGACCTTTGGCTCTGAACTGGCTGCAAGAAACCACAAATGCCTTCCATGTTATCAGTATGTGAGTTGGAGCACCTTCTTTATATTATGGTAAAATAGGTTGGTGTCACTACATCGTGCCCTGTCATTGTTTACTTCAATTGTTGCTAGCACAAGATCCAACAAGTTCACGCTCTTGAAGTCTAGGAGACAGTGTCTCCTATTTTTTTCATTTTATTATATTCTGTTATTATCTTGAGTTACCACACGTCGTCTGGTAAAAAATCATTAATCAAAGTTCTAGTCCTTAGTTCTAGTCTAGTCCTTGATGAATTATTACGATTGTATCAATAGAAAACGATTCAAATGCTGCGTTAGAATTTATGTTTCATCATTTTTCAACAGGACGGTTGTCACAAATACATTATAGGAGAATGTTATTCGATAATTTTGAATCTATACGCGGGTAGTTTTAGGATCATGAACGGTATAAAATTATAAATATTAAAAGCTTGAATCGCTTTTCATCATTTTTATCATCATAGAATACTTTATTTATTACACAATTTAATTTTAAACAATTTTTCTCAAGCCTGTCTGATATCTCGGTATTATGTTTATTACATTCTCTAATTGACTTCCACTCTTCGTTATTGGAAAATAACATGAGTACACAATAATTAATTGAAATGCAGATTGAGATTATATAGATGACAACTTTCGTATAAAAGAATGAAAATACAACTAATCTATTCATTTATGTATTTTTTTCCTTAATTGAATGAGATTTCTTTCATCTTATTGCTTTACAGAGGAAGATAATACAATCATATTTAATAATGGTGAATCGGTGATATGTCTCGCGAATACCAAACAACCATTATAACATGGATTCATAAATGAAATACTTTGAGTAAGTTTAATATTACAAAATGGTTTCGAGTCAATTAGAGTTTTTTCTATTATGAGTGAATTAAAATAACATTCGTAATCAAGCTTATCAACAACTCGAATCCTTGGTTATCAGCAGTTCTCATATTTGCACCTCAAACGATAGGGGCGCCTGAAGAGCGAATACTGGAATAAAAAAGTACCAAGAGTGAACGTAGCTTGGCGTGTTTATTTAGAAAGAGGATGTGCCTATTCAAGGAAACTATCAAAACCTGACCTTAAAACCCTAACCGCAGCTCCTCTGTGCTCTAACTCCAACCAATTCCCCGAAATAGTAGCTCCTATGGAATTATTACACGCCAAGCCCACTTTCACTCTTGGTAGTATCCCTATTCTAGTATTCGCTCTTGAGCGCCCCCCAAAAATATGTGTTCTCACGTTGTATTGTTTTAGCATACATATATATATAGATATATTGCATTAAAATTCTAACCGCATCGTTCAAGATAATGCAACTTCAATCATTAAAACTTCACGCGCAAAAGAACAAATCAATCGTTATCAATTCTATATCATCTTCTTCTATTGTTATTTTCATGTCAATATAAAGCATGTCAACACGTTCACTCGTTGTCTTACTTCGCAACACTCTTCGTGCTGGATAAGTCAAATATATATAATTCTATTAGTTGCCATCTCATTACGACGCCTTCCAAGATTGTTTAATCAGATCTGAGGCTTTTTCTCCTATCATGAAGGCGACTGAGTTCGTGTGAGCTGAGGGAAGAACGGGCATAATCGACGCGTCAACAACGCGCAAACCTTTTATTCCTCGCACTTTTAGTTGAGGATCGACGACTGCGTCGGGATCGGCATCTGGACCCATTTTACACGTACCAACCTGAAAATATGAGCGTCGTAATTATTCCACATTTTTCATACATTTGGAACAATTAATACTTTCAAAGCTTCCCTTATGATGAAATAAGATATACGAATAATTTTAATGATGTTTATTTTCTCATCAAGAGCGCATGGCAGTCGATTTAACGAAATTTCACTTTTTTGGTGATTAACTTTTGAACAGTATGAGATACCAATTTTGAAATAGAAGAAACACAGATTTCGTTAATACCGCCAAAATGACCTGAAATAAAATGTTACATTTTCAGTTATAGGCCTATAGCTTTGAACGGGATTTTTCAGGTATAATACCTGTACAAATTATACGATATAAGTTGAATAGATTTTACGCACACCATTTTTAGAATTATTAAAAATATCTGTGTTTTTTTTGCATCCTAATTTTAATATCTCATTCAGGATATAGGCCTACCATTGAAAAGGTATCATCGAAGAAATGATATTTCGTCAAATCGACTTCCATTTACTCTCAAGCTTCTTGAAGTGAAAACAGTTTGACGAGTTGAGTAGCGAGGGTGGGACTTCACATTGGTTGATCTAATTAGGTCATAATTTAACTTTAGTTGTGAGTTGTGACAAAAATAAATTGGGATTATATTATTCTTTTCAATCGTTTGCTCATCCGTACTCAGAATAGAGTGAACCATTTGGAACTATGCTTTAAACGCAGAAAATCAAAAACTTGAATAAAGTTAAAACCATTTACATTATTTCCAAGAAGTGTCTATTCCCACAAACCAACCCACGACTCACGAACTTACTATTCCCACGAACCGTTTTTAGGATCGTGGGAATTACCCGACCTACGGGGCCATTTCTATTCCCACGAACCATAGTTCGAATTGGTTCGGATCCTGACAATCACCTGCCCACGAGACCACGTCTATTCCTACGAACGAGCTCACGAAATACACTTTCCGGAGCACATATTTATAATTTGATCTTCTAGAGATGGCTCTGGACTCGGGAATGCGATATTCGTAAGCGTAGTGAAAATGATTGATAGGAGATAGACGACTCCCCATTAGTTAAGCTAGTTCATATGCATTACTTCATTGAAAATTGTGTATTATTGGCGTCTAGCTTGGCGGTATCGATCTCATTTAAATATAAAACAAATATTTAACAGCCGTAAAATAATATTGTAGTTGGAATAACTACAGAAACCGCCACATCCTCCGTAGCTTGGCAGTTGGTAAGCTTGCCTCTTGTCGTTTTCAGGATCGAACCATATGATCGAACGTTCGATCTCCACTCGGAATATTTCAAAACGAATGGAGAAATTATTTAAATATGGAGTGGCTATATATATATATATATATATATATATATATATATATATATATATATATATATATATATATATATATATATATATATATTTATATTCATATATTTATATGAATATTTATTTATATAATATATATATATATATATATATATATATATATATAAATATATATATATATGAATATATATATATATATATATATATATATAAATATATATATATATATATATATATATATATATATATATATATATATATATATATGTATATATATATATATATATATATATATATATATATATATATATATATATATATATATATATATATATATATATATATGTATAACCGAGACGCGTGACCAAGTGATAACGCACTGAACCGTCATTCAGGAGACTGGGGTTCGATTCCCGCCATGGTCGACCATCCTGACAGGGGTTTTTCGTGGTTTCCCTTGTCGTTCAGGTTGATACTGAGATGATTCCTAAACAACAGGCCACGACCGACTCATTCCCACCATTCAAAACACCTAATAAAGTAGCCTTTCATCTCATCATCCCACCATCTCATTCTTCATCCACCGACGCAAATAGATCGTAGCTATCAGTACAGTACGTCGTTAACCCCTCCCCCCCCTCCCCTCAAATATATATATATATATATATATATATATATATATATATATATATATATATATATATATGTAAATATATATATATATATATATATATATATATATATATATATATATATATATATTATATATATATATATATATATATATATATATATATATATATATATATATATATATATATATATATATATATATACATATATATATACATATATATATATATATATATATATATATATATATATATATATATATATATATATATTATCAATTATCAGTTAAGGTACCAAAATAGTATACGTAACCAAGAATGATAACAGGTTAATTCCCTGATAATTTCCAATTCATCAATAGTCGGCTTCACGAACTCTTAGTGAAGTATTATTGGTCAATTATTACTTATAATATGGTACGAAAATGACATATGTTACCAAGGGTGATAACAAAGTAGTCCTCTAACTAACGCTTAATCCACCGACTATCAGATCGTAGATCCAAACCTATTTATCAGTTGGTAGGCCTACAACTGGCTCCAAATTGAATAAAGCATCTTTGTAAGTAATTAAATGGTCATACGGAAAAATGAAATCTTTTTTGATGAAAGCAGGTATCTCTATATCAAATGAATTGAATTTTAAAAAAGAATAATATTACCTCGTGAATGTGTATAAACTTTATTGTATTCAGAAAGTTCATACTTGAACGAGTTGTTAACAAAATTCATTTTTCATTCTTGGCTCAGAAAACTGGCAAACTCGCTATCATTTTGTTCTGCGTGATTAAATTTTAAAACTTTTTTTGTTACTTGTTCAACGAATAAGTGATAATATTTCCCTGTTTCCTGTTTTTGCTATCCATATGAAAGTATGAAAAACGTAAGATGAGTGTTTTTATATCTATACGTCTAGATTTTTAACGATTGGAGATTTCAAAAATGTATTTATCAACGATTGAAGATGTTTCTCAGGATTAAAAACGTAGATAACACAAATGGTACGGTCATACCATCTTATTTTTATCCATGGATTTTACAGGTTAGAATATTTAATATATCTAGCTACCGGAAATGTATTCACGAAAAATATAATATCACGAATATTATATAAGGAAATGAAGAAAGAACTACTCAACAAAGATCTGAGAAAATGTTTTAATTCTGAGAAGACTTCGTGTAGATGCACCATTCGACCATTTTCAAAACAGTGTTCCCTATACAACCCGATATGCCTATGCAAGCGTCGTCCATACCCTAGACAGTGTTCCTACTATACACCAGATGAACGTTGATCTTCCTATCATATTTCTTAATACCATATCATATTTGTACTTTTTGCCTCTCTTATATATTTGTTATATTCGTGTTTTATTTTACCCATTCAGTGTGTTTTTTTTCTATTCTGTGTTTTTCTTGTTCTTTCATTGTTATTATATTTAGGTTTATATTTAAAGCATGTCCTATAAAGAGTTGGCAACTCATGGAATTTTCATGCTGAACCCAATAAGTACAATAAATACGTTATCTTATAGCAGCTTGTACCAGCTAAAATACAACATCTATATTATAATCTTTTCCTCATGTTTCACCCACCAATTTTACAATATTGCATGCAAATACAATTTTAGGAATGCTATTCACTACCCACTTTTAGATAGTTCTAGAATCTCGAACGTTAAAACATTTGAACTATTTGACAAATTGTGGCAACTTTGATATTTAACTAATTTGTACCGGCAAGAAAGTTCGAGAAATTGGGGTGCCTGAAGAGCGTATATTCAGGAATTAAGTCGACGACTCAGTTGTGTGACATGGATTGGGGATCCAACCATACCTGAACCCTAATCACATTCCATTGAAAAGTACCCACGTCACACGACCGTGTCGACTTTATTCTGGTTTACGCTCTTCAGCGCCACCGAGAAATTCAGGACATCAAAGCAGAACTGAGGACGAATTAACGTTTGGTATCATGAATGGATTTCCATTTCGGTTCTATTCACAATAAAAAAAAATCAGTGGTGGGTTTGTTCTCTATTATGCATGAAAATAATTTGGTTTCGGTTATGCTACATTTAAAAAAAAATATAATGCAAGTTTGTGTTACCTGATGCTGGAGACTAATAGTAACGTGACGTATGCAACATGCCCAGTAGGCGTCGCTTTGAAATACGTGATGTTCACATCCTGGATACGGCGTCGGATTCAAACTGCTGCCGTAGCGTTGGAAGGATCTAGTCTTGCTCAGAGCAACAGCCTGGAACAAAGATGTGTGATATTAGACCAAATGTCGATGTTTATACCAATTTACAATTTAAAATTGTAAATATTTTTATTCTACTTCTTTCTCGTAGAAAATATAGTAATTCAAATAATAAGATATACATACAACAAAATTATTATAAGGAACGAAAAACTACAAAAAAAGGAAGCAATAGAACCCCGCGCAAGAGCATATCATATTGCTCTTGTGCGTGGGTAACGGTATAAACTCAAACAAATAATGTATGTATTAATGTGAGCTCAAACGTGGATCATGATAATACAAAAAGACGAATCTATAATGGAGAAATTATTAATGCAAATTATGGATAAATAAATTGATCAATCTACAATAATAACTGAATAGGCCTACAAGACTTGGGGGCGTATGCAACACTTTACATGTAGATAAAAACACAAATAAGTTACATTAGTTATGACGAACAATATAAAACAATTCAAGTGGGAATGAACATAAAAAACATTTCACCGATTTATGCATATTTGTAAAAGGCTATCGCTTCTATGACTATGCATAAAGAGAGGTAGAAAGATATATGCTATCCAAATGAATATCATTTTTTTTTTTAATTTTCAATGCGGAACATACACAAAGTACCGGCAAGGTATTTGGCCGTCCCCAGTTTCCATAGGGAAAAGAGTTCCCACCAGCGTGACTATTTGTGAACATATTGTGCATGTTTATTATGGATCGACAATATTTGAGGAGGTACTTCTCTAAACGGTGAGAAGCAATTTCACAACAATACTTCAATGCGAAAAGCCAATACGATTTTTTATGCTTCAGTTGACACTGAGAATGGTCACAAAACATGCATCTCACGTTACATACATAATTTGATTAGCTCTTTGTATATATTTCATTGTGTATGGAATCGATGTGTTCGTAAAAAACTGCCTTTGGACTAAACTAAAAATAAACAGTACACCCGTATGCGATTGGCATACAAAACCAGGGAAAGACACGCGATCAAGGTTAACACAAAGTATTCATTTGTATCAAAACGGTTATGAATATAATGATGAAATTTAGTTTATCTCATGGAAGAAGGTCTACTCAATCAATGTATCAATTGTCATCTTCATACTGGCTACTGGTTTTCTTCTAGAGAACGGTTAAACGTATTTTTCAACTCGTTTTTCTAAAATTTTCTCGGAATTTTCAACTTCTCTTTTCATTCAAAATTTTTAAATACCATTTTATCATTGATACATCAAATAAATAACCAAAAATTTGATACATTTACATTGGTTGTGGATAGACATATATTTTCCAGTTACATTTTACCAAGTGTTTTCGGCAGTGAGAATAAAGCTGTCGTGGCTTAACTGACCAATGTAGATGGGCGTGACTTATACGAAGTAGGGGAAATTTTAGATACCTTGATTGGTTATGTACCTATTTTCCCCTGCTTCACTGTCGACACGTGTGACATCACGAGGGCGGACGATCTACAATGGCCAATTTTTACAGTACGGAATTATCCAATATTCAATTCAAAGATTTAGAACCACCACGTTCCGCATACAGTCAGGAGCAGGACCGTGATGGTAATCGAACCTGATGAGGGTTCAGTGTGGAAGCAATTGATGTTTTTGCATCACTAATACCGACTTAAGTCGGCTTTAGACTTCGTTTCACTCGTATTTAATTGTAGTTACTTTAAAATGTAAAATTGATGTACTTTAACAATGTGGTTTATTTCACCAAACAATAATAAGTTCTTTCAATTGAATAATAAACTTGAAGTACTTAATTTAATACTCATTATTATATATATATATATATATATATATATATATATATATATATATATATATAAGTCTTATATATTTATATATATATATATATATATATATATATATATATATATATATATATATATATATATATATATATATATACATATATAAATATACTTGGTACTTGGTACTTGAAAAACACTTGGTAAAATGTAAATGGAAAATATATTTCTAACCACAACCAATGTAAACGTATCAACTTTTTGGTTATTTATTTGATGCATCAATGTTAAAATGGTATTTGAAAATTTTAAATGAAAAGAGAAGTTGAAAATTCCGAGAAAATTTTGGAAAAACGAGTTGAAAAATACGTTGAACCGTTCTCTAGAAGAAAACCAGTAGCCAGTATGAAGATGACAATTGATACATTGATTGAGTAGACCTTCTTCAATGAGATAAACTAAATTTCATCATTATATTCATAACCGTTTTGATGCAAATGAATATACTTTGTACATTATACCTTGATCGCGTATCCATATATAATACAATATTAGTGAAGAGAAACCAATTTCGCATACTAAAATTTCATTAATAATATGAGTTTTTATTATAATTACATCAGTACAAGTGCTCTCAATTGTATAGCTCTCTATCTCGGTGGTAAAATCATTTCGACAGATCAGTTAGCCCAATTAATGCAGTTGTGCATTCAAATTTGGCCCACTTGAAATAATTTCAAAATATGTTGGAAAACTGACGTAATGGACCCTCTTTATGAATTGAAAGTCGTTTTGTGTTGGCAATTACACGATTACAATCAGTACGTGCATTCAGGGCGTCTAAACACTTTTATTTTCGTTGATATCTCTTCTCCCTCCGTTGTTCCGGTAAACTGTCCTCAAAGAGAAATCCGCTCCATGTCGTGAATTGATATGGCACATATATCTCGCGTATTTATTCCTCTCAATGCAGCAACATTTAAGTTGATGTTGAAAAATAAAATATATTTCTCATTTTATTCTTATTATGATCGATTTAAGAATAAATCACGTCACACATCTAGAAGATGAAAAAAATACAAAAAATACAAAAAAACGCTAAAAAACAGGTGAAACGATGGGTGAATCTGATTATATATATATATATATATATATATATATATATATATATATATATATATATATACATATATATATATATATATATATATATATATATATATATATATATATATATATATATATATATATATATATATATATATATATATATATATATATAAAGCTCTTCTGGCTTCTGAAAGAAAATAAATTTCACGGAATCTAATATTTCACACCATTGTAATAATATTGCTTGAATTGGTTTTAGCCGTTTTCTACATTTCAATTATGAACTTAAAACCTCATCCAAACAACCAAATAATGTAACTTTTTCTATCGTACTAGGCTGCCCCTAAGCATTTCAATCACTTTCAGTAAGCAAAATCAATTGTCAAACATCAACTCACAAACATTGAGTTCACTGAAAAACAAAGTCGGGTCTTCTTGATTTTGAAATTATAATGAGTACAAATGAACAATCCATGTATGTGGAAAAAACATAATTTCATCAAATCATTTTTGAAAACTTTTGAAACAGCAAAATGTTAGATTTTCAGTGCTTCAAAAGATAACAGAAAAGGTGATCTCAAATGGTCATATTTCGTTTCATTATATATTAAAAACTATATAGGAAATGTATTGAGATTATTTTCGTGCAACTGAGGACTGTATCTGAAGTATACTCTAAAATGAAACGATTATTATACTATTTTTGAGATTATGCATGAGTCAGATCTCAAGAGTTCATATTAAATTCACTCCCATACATGGAGCCTCTAATTGCAATCAAATCCCTTCTCTCACACAAATCAACATTCGAAAATCGTTTACCTTGTTCTTGTATGCATAAACGCGATCGTACTAATCTACTCATCAATCAAGAAATACAAATTATATACTGTTCAAGTATTATTGCAACGCTTGTGGTCAAGGCAACGAAGACCAGAGTGAACAGAGCGGTGAGTTGTTCAGACAGTGCTTTCATTGAACATGGTCAATTATTACCAAACTTTATAAAATACTGGCTATTGTCTGACCTCTTTAAACAAGTTGTGCTTCAACACTTTGGTAAACAATCGAGCCGCGTATAAATAACCTAATCTTTTACGTACCAGCCGTTAGGTAACCATTAAAAATAAGATGCAAACGGGATTTGATGTGAAATTTTCGTCACAGTAAATAAGGTTAAAGAACGTAAGTTTTGACAAGAAATGTGTCTTGATTGAACAGCGTAAGAAGAAAAAACAATGGTAAAATAAAATCTAAAAACTTTCACAATTTTGAAAAAGATATTGAAATTGAAAATTTGAAAATTCCGATGGAAACAGAATTGGAGAATACACTTTTTAAAATTTCATCAATTTGAGATGTAATGTTCACATATTGTTGATATTGTTCCGATAATTGTTTCTATTAGGGCAACAAAAATGTTTCGCCAATTTATAACAAAATAAGATGTATCATTTATTAGACAATTGGAAATTGTGAGTTATATACATTCATCAGAGAATATAAATTCAGGAGAGTTCTCGAAGGCAGCGAGAGACTAGACTTATAGTTTCAAAATCGAGGCGCATATGTATCTAACGTTTGAGTACATTTCATACATATTTGCTCATCTCACCATGCATATGCTGTTATTATCAAGAGTGTTTCTAGTATAGGTCCTTTAAAATGCCCATATTGAGGTTAGCATAACATTTCATAATTTCAAAAATCCATAACATATATTACATAACCGACCAAATATCTATTCTCGTCTTTTAAAAATATGGTTTTCCTCTGACACAGAATGCGATGCGTGTAGTGAAGTGAATAAACATCATGCAACTGACCAAATCATGACAGGATCGAGCTCTAAAGCTGACGGTCATGGCGTTAAGTTAGTTTCCCATGGTAACCTTTGCAACGAACAAATCAGAAGTGACATTCAAAAGCTCAAGTCAGGAGAATTGTGACAACATCGTCGAGTTCAATAATCTAGTAGAGTGAGATGTGTGCCTAGTTGAGACTGTATAGGGTGTACATATAATGTGTCTACTTGCAACCACGAGATATGAAGGTTCCGATTGACCACCGTCTATATCCAACACCACTAGCGCACGAGTGGTTCAAGCCTTCATCTTTCGTAGGTACCATTATGCATATCGCCTATGGTCGAGATAGGCTCAGGTGTCTCTCTATATTATTCCATAATAATACTATGATGATGTTTGCGAAATATATGAACAATTCAATATTGTGTTGGCATTGACGACGCAAACTATACGTAATCCATGTTAATTGCGTTTTGCATAATTGACAGTTGCGACTGTCAATTATATTATGGAAAGAGACTTCAATGTCAATTACAATCAAACAAACAAACAACAGGATGTATAATACAAAATATTTGGCGAGAAAAAAGAGAGAGAGAAGTAGAGAGATACGTGCGACGTGTACAGGGAAGGATGAGTCCATTTCTACCTTTATTAGTTCTTGAAATGTTGAAACACATTCCATGTTTATCAATTACTTGATATAGTTATATTCACGAAAATGAAGACGTGAACCACCAGTATGCAGTATAGTCTATCGGAAGCTTCAATTTTGTATAATCAAGTATAACAAACATAAATAGTTGATCAACCTTAGTTTCTCTATAAACAGATACAGTGGGCTGTATATATACCATTCATTTATGTATGTTGGGCTCAACGACGCACTGTACTAATGACTGATATCTATTGGCGTCGGTGAATGATATATGATACGATGGGATGGTGAGATAAGAGGTTATTAAGTGTTTTTTGGATAGTGGGAAGGAGTCGGACGTGGCTTATTATTCAGGAGCCCTTGAACGACAGAGGGAAACCACGAAAAACCCTGTCAGGATGATCGACCATGGTGAGAATCGAACCCGGTCTCCTGAGTGACAGTTCAGTGTTTCAACTACTCGACCTCTTGTCTCAGTCCCATAAAATGTAATGGATTATCGTAAATCTTGGTATTTTATCTCACGATGTAGATTGAAAATAGCTATACTGACTTGAAAATCATTTTTTTCTAAATTTAAATACTCATTTTGTTTCTCCTTTACGTATAAAAAAAGTCTGTTCGACATCCTATAGGATCCACCATTCATCAATCACTTTTAACGGCGATTTTACGAGAGATGAATTGTTGACTGAGCTATAATTGGCGGATTAGCTTGTTAAGACCCTTGGTTACCAATGCTGTTTTGTAGCGTAATTAATAATTAGCTCAACTAGGAAAACGCAGCATATGCGTTGTAGGATGAGCGAGATGAAATGTAGTGGACTGCTATGTACACGTGAATCTTGATTTTGAATCTATTCACTCACTGCCTTCTTGATTTACCTAATGATTATTTCAATCTTTCCACCTATTGATTATTTCAATCTGTTTAAGATCCATGTTTGGTTCTACTTGTTGATCTCGTTAATAGTTTTCTTAATAGCTTTAATTGTTGTGAAAAATATATAATCATTTTTATCTTCAAAACGACTCTTCCACCTTATGTGCAAATTTGGAATAATGTCTATTATTTGTGAGCTCAAATTTCTTAGGAATTTGAATGTATTCGGAGAAAATATTTCTGAAATTTTTTACATAGCTGGATTATTCATACTGGGGTTTTCAAACTTTAGAAATTATTTTTCTCAAAAGAGACTCAACAAATTTTAAAACTATACAGTATCGAGTAAGATGATGAAATATGTGCATGCCAAGTTCCATCATTTTTTGACTTTCGTTCAACCTGTGGAGTGCCAAAAAACTTTCGTTTTTCACTACGGTAAAACTGAGTCTTCTTTTCGCTCACCCAATTAAGAAATTGAGAACCAGTTGTGCCAACTGATAATCAGTACATAAAAAAAAGCAGGCTTACTTGTTATCAGTCACTATTGATTATACGTATGTTTTTCAAAAAGTAATAATCATTTAATTGATATTTAATCA
>OZ023326.1:32466018-32556018 GCA_964007535.1 Brachyptera risi | reverse complement strand
TTTTGAATTTTTGTTTGACCTGTGAAGCGCGACAAAAAAAAAAGAAAACAAAACAAAAACAGGTACTTTTTCTCGGGAATGGTGAAAATGAGTCTTCGCTTCGCTCATCCAATTATAATTAAGCTACTCAATTTTATGTTAAGCATGAGAGTGTTGAATGGCTCAGTAGAATTAATCATTTTTGAAGTACAGTGTGTATATAAGATGAAGACATTGGTTTTACTTTTCATCTCCTCTTATTATGTATTTAGGGGCTACTATAGTGAGTATTAGTATGTGAACTATGTGGAGTAACTATATGTAGTTTCGATATAAGAGAGTAGGGTATGTTTATTCTTCAAATTGTTAGCTTGCATTAATTCAAATAAACTTGCATCACTATAATCTATGTATATATATATATATATATATATATATATATATATATATATATATATATATATATATATATATTTATATATATATATATATATATATATATATATATATATATATATATATATATACATGTATATATATATATATATATATATATATTCATATATATATATATATATATATATATATATATATATATATATATATATATATATATATATATATATAAATATATATATATATATATATATATATATATATATATATATATATATACCGAGACGCGTGGCCGAGTGGTAACACACTGAACCGTCATTCGGGAGATCAGGCTTTGATTCCCACCATGGTCGACCATCCTGACAGGGGTTTTTCGTGGTTTCCCTCTGTCGTTCAGGTTGATATTGGGATGGTTCCTTGAGAACAGGCCACGACCGATTCCTTCCCACCATCCAAAACACCTAATAAAATAACCTTTAACAATGTCATCATCCCATCATCTCATTCATCATCCACCGACGCCAATAGATCGTAGCCATCAGTTTAGTGCGTCGTTAAAACCCAATATAAAAAAATAAAAAGGATGAAATATATATTTATATATATATATATATATATATATATATATATATATATATATATTTATATATATATATATATATATATATATATATATATATATATATATATATATATATATATATATATATATATATATATATATATATATATATATATATATATATATATATATATATATATATATGGAGAGAGGGAGAGAGATTGATATATGTATATATGGGCCTAAATAAAGAAAAAATATATATATATATTAGGCAACCATGGCAGGTCAGTCAGCTGAGGCACTGCTTCAGAAACTGAAGTCACCGCTGTGCGTGGGTTTGAATCTCGCATAAGGCATGGATTTCTGTATGCGTCCTTTCACTTATCATTTATTCATAGTTTCATAATCATCTGCTCATTCGTACCCCCGTATAATCTACTTGTTGGTGGGTTCATTAAGGAAACATTAAATATATATATATATATATATATATATATATATATATATATATATATATATATATATATATATATATATATATATATATATATATATTATATATATTTCAATTATTTAGAAATATTTAATTCAAGTATGAATATAAATGTGTTTTAATGTGTCCGAACATTCTTCACTACATGTAAAATTATTCTGTATACAATGGATTTTGGACAAAAGAAATTACATTTTTGATAACGGTTGGAACGTATTCACGACTGACATCCATTTCAAATGAAACTACATTCAACATTTTGTGTAAGGAAACCAAAAGTGTAAATACAATAGAATATTGTGTTTAAAAAATTATCCTACAATTGAATACACATTCATGGAGAGGGTTATATATACCACATTAAAAAATTGAACCGATATATAACACGCTTTTTTTATCATTTATAAGCCTACAAAACTTGCCATACAAATTATTCCAGAATAACTTTCAGAATGACAAGGACGATAGAGAATTGAAAGTTATAGTCAAACGCGAAATATGCGTTGTAAGATGAGCGAGATATCCGAATGAGGTATAAAAGTCGTTGAAGTAGTTCTACCCTTGCTACTTTATTGACTCTGGTATTCTACACACCTTGACGCATATAAACATACTTTATTGTTGGTCAACTCTTGAATCTAGAAAGCAGTGAATTTCGACAACTTACTTCTGTCATCATTTTTATGATATATTTTATGAATATTATCAGTTTTTTTAGTTTTTTTCTTCAAAACGGCTGATCAGAATTGCATACAAAATCGTGTGTAAAATCCATGTATACACATTCAGAGAAAATTTCATCCCATTTGGAGAGATTTTATTTTTCAACATTTTCCGCCCAGCCAAATCTTATGGGGTTTTTAGAAACTTTGAGATGATATTTCTCAAAATCGGTTCAACTGATTCATTCCAAAAACTATGCAGCTCTAAGTTGGATGAGTTTCCGTACACAAAAAAAGTTTCATGTCGATCAGTCAAACCCTGCGACCTATGGAGTGCTTACAAAAAAAACATACAGACAAAACCCTATAAGAGTGGGATGGAGACTTCGCTACGCTCATCTAATAACTGTTTTGAGTATTTTCCAATGGTTTTTAAACATGGTAAAACGAGAATAATATGTGAACAATGAAACCGTAAAGCTGGATGGACAATGCGATTCACAATGCGAACTAATGAATAGTGATAAATGATTAACTAAAGTTGGGAGATATTGAATCAGTGTTGGACTGATCTTGAAAGTTGACCAACCTTCAACTTTAATATTAATAATTTGTTTTAATCGTTAGTCTAAGCATCATTATACCGTCATAATCATTAGATCATTAGTCATAAATTCAAAACGAAAGGAAGTCAATGCAACAGTAGGCTTTCCCGCTCGATGAACCGCTCGTTTACAGCCTTTTAACATGTAGATTTCAATTTAAATCCGTCATCTTAAGACAGCTACGACTCATAAAAAGTACGTCTTTTCCGTCAAAATTGATTCTTATTTCAAGTCCATGTGAATGCTCAGTTTCTTGATTTTAGTATTTAGTACTAGTCACTATCATTGGTTTGCATTGTGAATCCAGCTTGAACAAATAATTCTGTTTCTGCTATAAAGTTTTAATATATTGAGCCAGAGGGATTAAAATGATAGTAGCAAACAATAGCACAGAAGCATTAAAAAAATTATTGAATATTGAAGCTAAGAATGAAAATTACGTGTCTCAAGTAGGGCAATATGGGATTGGCGGTTATCTCAGGTGAACATGAATGTAATACCGGTACTTGTTTCCTTATATTGAAAGAATATAATAATGCGTAGACTCACGACAGGTCTGGCCTAGGCAGAAAAATAGCACAGTCAATTAATGCTTTCACTGCATGTGTAACATATATCGTGTCACCTTGATGTTTACATAAAAGCAACTAGATATATTATCGATTACTTCATGCTGATCTAAGCCTGTAATAGAGTAGTGTTAAAAGATCGAAAGTTTGTAACTCCCAACATTTCTAGTAATCTAGGAGAATACCCCTTTAATAGAAGTATTTTCCTAAAAAGATGAAATAATTATAGATGAACGTAATTAGCGAAGACTCAATAATACTGCGTGGTGCTTCATGGCATTTGTGTATTTTAGTTAGCGCTGTACCTTAGTTCAAACTAAAACCAAATTGTGATGAAACTTGACATGTAACTATCTTTGGAATTCTCTAATTTTGTACTGACAACGCATATATGCTACGTTTGCTTAGTTTTTAAAATCCAGACACTAGTGGTCCATCTATAAACTTTACATCTAATCTTAAATAGATACTCGCATCGGCTTTCATTGTGTAACATCGTGTGACCTTACACTAACATAAAACAACTAGATATATTATCGATTACTTCACGTTGATACAAGCCTTAGTGTATGTTGGCAGGTCGAAAGTCGAAACTCCCATCGTTTAGTGCTATAACAGGAGTCTACCTCGATTACGAGAAGTATAAATATTCCCCTCAGCAGATGAAATATTTTACAAAATTTAGAAATGAAATGACCTTATATGATCTTGTGAAATCATTAAAGTAAACATTTGTGATGAAACTTTTTTAACGTGAATTCATTAAACTGTTTTAAAGAAATCAAGAACAGATTTCATTGCATAAATTTCAAGTCCACCAACTTCACTATAATAAACTATATATGTGCAATAATCGATACGCATCGTCCGCAATCGATACACTTATGTTCAAAGTGTATAAATTTATATCCACATACGATGAATAGTATTCATTTAAATGTTATTTTATATAATGATTAATTTAAAATGTTGCCTGATTGTTTGAAAACACTCAGATAAGTCAGATTGTAGTACACGTGTGAGGATAATTTGAGGATGCCACCATTAATTTTGTATTATGAACATCGACGACTTTCCACCAAATCGTTTTGCTCCAACTAAACTGAAGATAATAATATTATTTGATCGCAACTACTATAGTACCGGTAGGTCTATATCTATAACAATGGTGAAGGCATTTTGTTTGGTTTACTTTCTCAGAATATAATATGTATCTTTGTATCAATATCGAAACTTACAAAATCATCGTTCCTCAATTTCTTCTCCCATTTTGTTCCCCAACTTTATAAAAGTGGGACCATTTGAACGGAGCACCACAAGGACGATCTTACCACCCCGTTTTGATTATTTTCAGTAAGAAACTATGAATTTTGATACGAGGACTTTTTGAATTTAATATATGGTATATAATTATGAATTAATATAACCGAAACCTTCATACTGAACAAAAAATGATATATATATAATAAATATGGATTTCTCAGGAGTAATTTCTTTTGTTACTGAATTTCATTCATTCTTGCAAATCATGTGGCGAGGCGGGAAATCTTCCTTTTTTAAATAAATGGGTGTCGAAGAAACAACATAGAACAAAACAAACCCAGAAACTGGTAAACAAATTTCAATTTCAGTACAAAGATAAGATTGTTAAGACAATTAAAGATTAAGATTCAAGATTGATTATAGACAAAAGTCTAATTGGTAGGCAGGCAAAAAGTTGAGTCGGAAATATTTTGGGAGCAGATTTTATAGACAATAAAATGGCCTATAACAAAACAACTTCATGATAGAGCATATCTAGAAGTACACAGAGAACTTTGAAAACCCTTACAAAATTCAACTATATGACCAGAATTGGAATATGCTTCAATTATTCAGGATAAATAAGGGAAAAAAGTTCAAACAATTGAAGCTTGAACACTTGAATTTGATTCAAATGTGGAAATTGCATTTCTGGTGGTCTCGGGAATTGGCAGTGAATAGTTTTATAGAGAACAAATGATTCACAAATAGAGGAGGTTAAAAGTTGTTTATAGCCAACTGAGAGATCTGATCTAGCTCAGACAAATTAAATCAGTGATCACAGATTGTAATCTGTGATCAAAGTCCTAGTGAAAGGGACCATAAATCCCCATCTCAGAACAGACGAGATATGCTAAACCTAGCTATAGGACTGAACTCAAAGCTATGAATTCAAATGTAGCCTCTCAAGGGCTTAATATAAATGTATTATTCAACTTAATCAATTATGACTTGATTAAATTATTATTAAAGCGAATACACATGTTTGTGTTAGTAATTATTATTGTAATTCTTCAATTATTTCATGACATACCATTAGTATGATATGATATCTACTATCAGATATGAGACTGAATATGAACAACCATCTCATATAAATACTGAAAAGAGAAAACACTACATTCCATGCATCAAAGACCTGTCAACGAAATACCACATTGATGCGAAGTACTGGGATGTAGTGGGATTGATGGTGGGAGCTCGCGGCACCATTCCTGAATTTTTATGCACTTTTCTTGATAATCAAAAAATCCCAAAGAAGGTATTATTAAGAAATATTGTAAACTCAGTTTTGATAGATTCGGTAGGTCTTTTACAGCACCATTTATATTCTTTCAAATAATTTCAATCATTTTAATAATATTAATAATACCTTCTTTTTCTATTACCTTGTTCCATTTTCATATTTTTTTCATACTTTTGTTATCTACCCTCAATTAAGTTAGTTTTATAATATTTCAGGATTTTTCTGTATTCAATTTTTTATCACTTTTGTAAATAACCATTGTACTATATTGTATTGACTATATTACGCTGTACCATCTTGGTATCCCGCTATGCGGACAGCCCTCAATAAATTGTCATTCTCTCTTCAGTTTTTGTTTTAATAATTTGAATTTCCTTCTGAAAAGTTCATAGTTGAATAACATGAAGATGTTCAATCAAGGTTTTCAATATTAAAAGTTTTGAAAATAATTGTTTGTTTCCATGAGAGGAAACTTGAGACTTTCAGTTATTATAGTCATCTTTGTGGAAGTGGTATTGGTGGCCACAGATAGCCGGAGGTCACGTAAACCCTATAATAAGTGCTGGCTGAGGATACCGGTGAAGTTATACGTTAGTTATGATGGTAATAATTCTAAACGCCAATGCCATCTGTCACACAGTTTGGCCACGATATGTTGATTACGTTCAATCAGGTAAACGCCTTTTAGATATAATTGCTGTCGATTATACTTGAAAGTGCATGGGATGGGAGTCTATTTAGCGAAATATCTGTTTTTTTGTTGTTGCTTCCGATCGGTATGATCAAAATTCTAATACGGGGTAAACAAAGATAAAGTCAATACTTTCAAGATGGTATGTTATTCATTATTTGACTCATATCGCATATCTATCAAAAGCGTATAGCTAAAAATGGACACCTTTTAGCTGTATATAGTTGATAATTATCACATTTCACATTTGACATTTCTCAAAATCGGTTCAACTGATTCATTCCAAAAACTATACAGTTCTAAGTTGGATAAGTTTACTTTTACAAAAACAGTTTCATGTCGATCTGTCAAACCCTGCGACCTGTGGAGTGCTTACAAAAAAATAAAAAACACACAGACAAAGCTCTATAAGAGTGGGATGGAGTCTTCGCTATCGCTCATCTAAAAATAAAAATAAATACAAATTTTGAAAAAAAATGTGAGTTTTGCTGAAATATCAAACTGAGTTTTAATATTTTATTAGAAACATCACTGTTGATTGGGTACCGTGTGGATGTGTTTAAATTTGCCCGTTTATTCCATTCTTGTATTACAATTTATGGTCAACACATTTGTATCTCTGATATAATTGTCGCTTATTCCTCATCAACGTAAAGCGTCCGCATTGAAATGCAAAAGCGGAACAATTGTGTATTTTAGTAATATAGGCATATATTGAGGGTGCCAGGTTTACATACCTACATTCTAATACGCCCCGAAAGCGTAAAGCAAGCTAAAATCCCATGCTATTCAAAATAATCAGTTGAATAATAAATCACACCAAATGGTTCCTATACCGCTGTGATGATACGTCATTTGAGAGATAACTGTTTTGTTGGAGATAACTTTGCATCAATCTGTGACAAATACGTAAATGTTATTTCACGGAAGTTTTCGCGTTTCTATAGGCCTATATAGAGAGATTAATATTTAATTTTACTTTGAGCAATATACGATAGCTTCAACTAACCATCATTTCAATGTGTAATAAAATCAAGCTGTGACTAGAGGCAGAATCCAAGCCTAGTATGAGTTAACTAATTGAAGCATCGGGTAGTCACAAATGATAGCAAAAACATATGAGAGGGCTTTTGGATTAGAGTAGGAATTCGTGAAATGTGAATAGAAATGTGAATGACGGGCAATCACCATCAATTTAACAATCAATTATTTCCCCTCTCAATATTTCAAGTTTTAATATATTTTCTGTTTATATGTTGAAATATTTTCTACGTTCGAGTGTAGGCTCACTTGTGATCAGGATAAACAGTAGCTATGACTGTTGATTTTTTTGGTTTTGTTCTTAATTGATAATATCATAACAAGTATTATTGTATTATATATTAAAGCTCTTAGATTTGGCTCTTAGATAGATTGACCTACGAGGCTCGAGTCTTGGGGGGCAAATAATCAGGGGGGCGGCAAATTCTTAAGGGGCATCAGCCCCTCAAAAATAAAATAATTGGTGAATACATTTTGAAAAATCGTATATTTTCATATAATATTTATTTACGTTTTGAGATACCAACTAATGCATACAGAGCATTAAAAATGATGTTTGTATTGCTAGTGTCCTTCTGGTGTACAATATAGTTTTTGTGGAATTTTTGTCTTGCCGTTTAACAAATTTCAATATTATCATTTCTACATATCATTATTTGGGAACGATCAGAATTTATAAAATAATCCTTCTCATTGATAGGTTATAGTAATATCTCAACACAATAATCATAAATGTGCTTCTGAATAAAAACCCAGTACTTGTCATAATTCTGTGCTAGTGCGCTATATACTCTGAGTATATTTGAATTAGTTACTACTCTTGTGGGTGTGGGGGGGGGGGGGGAATCGGGCATGGGGTGCAAAAATCTTGATACGGCCCTGATGAGTACGTGATTTTCTGTTGAAACGAACAGCACGTGATGTTGATAGAATAGATACTATTATTCGTCGGGGTATCGAACCCCGGAACTTTTTGCTCGATACGCAACTGTTCTTAACCGTTAGCTCAGATGGTTAAAAACAGTTGCATATCCCCGACGAAGTGGTATTTTTCAGTGATAATATATATATATATATATATATATATATATATATATATATATATATATATATATATATATACATTTATATATAAGATTTATTAGAACATTTTGATTGAAATACCTGGTTATTAAAAATAATGTATACTAATTGCGAACAATTCTCTTTCATTCGTGTAAGAACCTATGTTAAACCTATGTTATTACATAATAACTATTTTAGCTTATTAACAATTTTCAGATCAAATCTCATCATTATTCACCATATTCTTTCATAAAAAATGCTAAAACAAGCAGATGTGCTGAGAGTGACTTAAAAGCGATTACAATTAATAATTTCTTTATAGCATAGATTTCAATATTTAATCCCTATTCAAGATGTCAGGTCTGATGAGAGCATTACCTAATATTAGTCGAGTCTCGATACTGATAGATCAACTGCATTCTATTTGTACGACAGTGAATCCTTATGAATTGTCTGTTATTGTAGTTACTGGCTTCTTAAGTATAACATAAACAGACAGACAAATGCGGACAAATGTCAAAGAGTTTCCTATACTGTGGATTTGTTATTTTAACAAGCAGCTTACATTTAAATCAATTTGTTGTCTTGCTGGGCCACGTCCGTCCGAACCATGCTTAGCTTTGATTGTAGAGAATTGTCGTGCCAACAGTATTATAAAATTGTTGTTATAAGAGAAAAAAACAATCACGTACTGCCATTTTGAAATTACGTATTATATCAATTATTTCAATGAGTGACTTTCAAGTATAGGCGTTGGTTTTCAGTTGTTTCAATTTTCTTTGTTTCAAGTTTTTTATTTTTCCAACAGATCTCCACACCCAAAACAAAGCGTCAAACACAGATACAATCAAGTGACACAGTTTCATCAAATTGTTTTACTCTATATTTATGATACATAAAGTAGCTGTTGGTGTAGTTGTTAGCTCCCTCAAATTGGATCACAATTGTTAAAAATATTGAAAAGAATTTAAATAAAAATAATATCTTACTCTCAGACTGCGCATTTGAATACATTATGGATTAGAGATTTCAAATATATGTTATAGGTCTATAAAGTTAATTGATCTCCACACCAATAGTTGAACATAAGTTCACATCCTGTCTGATTGTTTACTTTGGTCAATTTCCTACATTTAATCTATTTGCTTACCAATTCATCTAATACAGTTATACCCTATCCTGTGCTCGATTACATGAATTCTCTGTTTTACGAACATAATTTCCCCCTCACACAGCTAGCACACAGTTCATATTTGAGTGGCGTTCAATGTTATACATATCAACATTAAGTTTTGGCAGAGCGTATAGAAGCGCTCTTGCATTTATCAAATAGTTCAGCAGGGCAGGTGGGGAAAACGTCGCTTGACTTTGAAACTTCTCGACTTTGAATATTGTATCCATTATTATAAATAGTCGTGAGCGTATATATTGTTATTCAAGATTTTATCAGTTGACAAATATTAGCTTTAATAATTATTATTTATGAATAAATGGTGATAACATACCGGAGTATATTGTTTAGTCCTGCAATTATGTCTGTGGCACAAACAAATACAGAATGCTGTTGCATTTGCCGATGAGTTGTCGCTTGCAACCCTTGATTCTGAATGTTTATGGACATATTTTCCATGTTTCTTACACCTTATCAACAGACAAAATTATATTTGCCCTAGAGCAAACATGTCGCTTGTGACCCAGACAAAAGCCTACCTCTAAGAGTAGGCCTACGATACGTGCAGCTTATGGCGTGTTTCTCATTCGATGCAGCGGATAGAACTTACTGTCAGAAAAGATATATTAGTGAAATGGTGAAAAAAGTGGCGCTTCGTCTTCAAGATTTCACTTGAGCTTATACAAACCCAGGCTCGATTGAGTTCAGAATTTAGACTAGTCTAGTTTCTTTACGCCAAACCAACGAGGTTTTGTGCAGGTGAGATGGAAGGAAATAATAATATGTGATGGTTTAAAAAAAAAACAATCGTGTTATCCAACGACTGTAAATTAATATAAATTACATGAAACTCAAGCACCAAGCACGTTTACAGCAGAATAATGGTTTAGCCAAGTTCAATATACGTTGCGTGGTAAAGGAAAACGGAGGAACTGGACGTAGGGCTGGCAAATAATATAACTATCCAGAAGCTATGAGATTCACTAATTTAATGAATAATTCTAAGAACCTGCGGGCATACACTAATTTTCGTACAGATCGTGAATTACAATTCACAATAAGTAATTTTACATACAATAAAATCTCAACGTATATGATCTTCGCCAGAAACTAGAGCAGGCGAAAAGTGTTGTCCTCAGAATATCTCGTGAGTAAATTTTCTCCAACTCTCTGTCTCTCTCTCTCTCTCTCTCTCTCTCTCTCTCTCTCTCTCTCTCTCTCTCTCTTTCTCCACCCATCTACTTTTCTACATACGTGATGAGAGCATATTTCGTCAATTCAATAGTCACACTCACTAATCGTATAACAAAAAAATGTCAAGGCTTATATATTGTAATATGGATTCAAAACGGGTTTAATGAGTAACTACCAAGTAATTGTCCTATATAGTCATATACATATGTTCTTCAACATCAAAAACGTGAGGCATTGTCATTGTTCCCATTCATGCTAAGAATAACAAGGTAGGATCGTTTGGACAGGGCATCTTAAGCTCGATCTTACCATCCAACCTCAAAATAATGTCATCATAATAACTCATTCAACGAATTGTATAAGTAGTAAAATACTGTGAGCCGAAATAATGAGCAATTTCAGTCACTAGTGTCGCGAAAAAGGAATCTTCGATCTATTATGATCTTCACGATCTTCATCTTCATCATCTTTGATTCTTCCTTATGTTCTTTCATTCCAAATCTTAATTTCTTCTTAGTATAATATTCGTCCACTTAATTATTGCTTTCAATATTCAAGATATATAATTCATAATTACTGACTACACTTCGCTCCAGTGAATATCAAATACAAAATCATAATTCATTACGTGGACTTTAATATTCACCTCTACATATTCAATTGGTTCAATATTAGAAAAACACAGTGGGCCTATGTGCGTTGTGAGATGAGCTTAGAAGTATGGAGGTCTAGAATGAAAATTATTCCGTCACTCAATCCACATCTGCGGCCTAAATTACTTAAAACTTTGAAATGCTTTTGAAAGCTTTGAACTTTGAACTTTGATATATATATATATATATATATATATATATATATATATATATATATATATCAACATTGAGATCCAGATAATTACGTCACTGCCCTCCTATTTCCCAATCAATTTCCATAATAATAAAGAAGGCCCAGTTTTAATTGTTTCCAATTAATTGGTGACACCTGTTGCTCGGAGTTAATTGCTATCTTTATAGCTTTTGAGTGATTTGAAAAAAAAATAATATATTTTACATCGAAACGGCGGATCCAATTTGAGTAAAAGTTCGTAGTAGGCCTAATGTGTATCATTATTATATTAAAATTCCCTGAAAATTTGAATTCTTTCGAAGGAAATATTTTTGACGATTTTTTCCTCTGGGTTATTCATATGAGATTTTTGAAAACTTTTAAATGAGTTTTCTCAAAATTGATTCAACCGATTGCACCTTGAAACTATACAGTATCGAATTAGATGAGGACACTAACGATAAGTTTCAACTGAATTTTCATCTCCGTTTGACCTGTGGAGCGCGAAAAATGAAGCACTATTTTTTCGAGTATGGTGAAATTGATCATCGCTTTGCTCATCCAATCACTCATTCTGATCGTTCTGAATTAATCGGCGACACTTTTTTTATTAGATTCAATTGGTTTCTTAGTAGGTTTGATTGATTTTTTTTTCAAGTTATAAATGCGTTCTCTTCGTTATTTCTCATTCGAATCTCATAAACATCAATGAAAATGTGTAAAACAGGTTTCAACATATTCACTATTCAGTGAAAATTTTGAAGCTTCTGAAAAGTTTTCATTTTTCAAGTATTTTCCTTCCGGATTTTTTTTACGAGAATTTTACAAACTTTCCGATTTTACTACGGAAAAACCGTTCGACCGATTTTTCTGAAAAAACGATCCTAGTCTATTCATTGTATCACACTAGTATCATTCTACCCTAGTATCATCCTAGTATAACACCAATACGCAAAAAAAGTTTTGAGTTGATAAGTCTCTTTTCCTGACCCGTATGCCGCGCACAAATTAAACTAATAAAAAACAAACTAACAAACCAAGCCCAATTTTTTTCGGCATAATGGAAACCTTCGCTACGCTCTTCTAACAATGGTTGTCATTTACATTTCATCACAATGTAACCTGTCATTGCAACTTGCAATCTGGGGAATTTGTGTTTGCAATTTTATCAACTGGTGCAATTTTCGTTTTTATTATTCCAAATGTTGTATAATATGGGTGAATTGAATTGGAGAAGCTGAACGTTGAATGCATAATTTCATCGATCTGTTTGAAGTAGGCCTACTGGTTCATGGTTCGTCAACGTTCATTTCAGAGTAGGCTCATCATTTCATTATCTTTTTTAATAATGCAGTGCGTATAATTATACCGCCCGCATTCGTAAAACCACGAAATTCGTGAAATAAACACGAAAGACGAGAATAGATTTTTAGAAAATTTGTATATTCAACCGTACCACTATTTTAAGATAGTTTAAATTTCATTTTTTTTTTACTAAATAACGATTAAAATAATGATGGTTATAGTGATCTTACACAATAATATCAAATGGCCGCGGGCCTCTGCTAGACGTGCTATGAACTCTCCCAAATATTGTTTTTAAAATATCAATTTTAATTTTGTTTCGTTTCAGTTACTGAAGAAACAATCTACGATTCATTATAAATATAGAATTTTGATAAAATACATATTGGACTTTGCTATCAATATAACTCGTCTCAAAATCATACAAGCATCAAGTATAATATTACGAATAATAATGATAATGAATACCAGTTACCTCCGTTGCTCAACCAATTATAAAAAGCACCGCATTAGAAATTATGAAGTCACCGTTGGGCGCGCGTTCGAGTCTCGCATAAGTCATGAGTTTTTGTAGTTCGGTCCTCTTATTATCACTTCAAAGCTTCCGTTTCACCTGCTCATTCGTACCCCCAAATAACCTGGCTATAAATGGGTCGTTGGGCAAACAATAATCAACATACATAGAAATATTCAATCTCACGAGAAGGAGTTGAGAACTCGACTTGGATAAAGAGAGTCGGGCCGACCGATGACTATCGCCATAGAGCAGACAGAAGGATGGAGTATCTTTATTCTGTAATCTCACTGGAAGGGTGAGCGATATTTCATCGGACAGAACAACGAAATCCTTCTATTGTAACCGATATACACAAATGTGTACGGTAATTAAGCTTTCAGATTGAAATCGATGTTCAGTCGCAATTCAATACTACTCAGAGTGCTTGAGTCATGCTCAAAATGTATCGTTTGACGAATCGAGACGATCAATAAACAATTTCAAAAGATAGTTTTTTTAGTTTCAAGAGGTGATCATTGGTTTCAATCACTGTTCTCAACACTTGTTTGAATCATGTTCGAAAGACCGAATCACAATAACAACAGCAATAATAATATTATATTTATTGACTTCATATTGTAATGTTCGTAATCCTTTTATGCAGAAGTTATAATTTTAAGAGCGCCATAATTAAAAAAGAGAGACAAATGATATACATATGGAATATTATTTGTATTCCATATACCACAGTGCTATGGTGCAGACATATTCACTGTAGCCCATACGCAGGATTTTGTTTAGCATCGATTCCTTATATAATTAGACGAGCTTTAGCGAGGATTCAATTTGACATACTGAAAAAATTGATGTTCGTTTTTATGATGTTTTTTTTATGTTCTTTTGTCGGTTCTCGACAGGTCAAACGGCTACAGCTATCAACTTCAAACTTCTTTTCATTATGGTTCCTCATCCAACTTAGATCTGTATAGTTTTGTGGCATCATCGGGTGACAACTTATATTTTTATGAATTTTAGAAATTTCAAAATTACCCATTAGAATAACACGGCGGGAAAAAAATGAAAATATTTTTATTTTCAAAAAAAATGAAATTCTGTGTGAAGTTGAATTACATCTTGATACACATTTTTGGAAATTATTCAGCTTGATCGGGTCAGCCATTTTGAAGAAAAAATATGAAATGTGCTAAATTGGTACCACTCGAAGCAGTTTTTACCCATTTATAATTTGAATGTCACCCAATTGGCGAATTTAGGCAAAAGTTTGGCAAAGAAGTCGACATACTTATACTTTCCGCTCGTCTAACAACGCTTATATAGCGTTTTCCCAGATATTATAATTAGACGAGCTTTAGCGAGGATTCAATTTGTCATACTGAAAAAAATTGGTGTTCGTTTTTATGTTTTGAATGAATGAATATTAGGGTTTTAAGGCGCATCGACAGCGAGGTCATTTAGCGCTTTTTTTTAAATGTTTTTTTGTCGGTTCTCCACAGGTCAAACGGCTACAGCTATCAACTTCATACTTTTTTTCATAATGGTTCCTCATCTAACTTAGATCTGTATAGTTTTGTGGCATTATCGGATGATAACTTTTTTTTATGAATTTAAGAAATTTCGAGAATGCCCATTGAAATAACACGACGGAAAAAAAAAATATAAAAAAAATGAAATTCCGCGTGAAGTTGATTTACATTTTGATACACATCTCTGAAATTTTTCAGCTCGATCGGGTGAGCCATTTCGAAGATGAACCATAAAATGTGCTAAATTGGTACCACTCGAAGCAGTTTTTACCCATTACTAACCTGAATGTCACCCAATTGGCGAATGTAGGCAAAAGTTTGGCAAAGAAGTCGACATATTATTACTTTCCGCTCGTCTAACAACGCGTATATAGCGTTTGCCTAGTAATTGAATATTATTAGACGAGCTTTAGCGAGGATTTAATTTGACATATTGGTGTTCGTTTGAATGTTTTTTTTAATGTTTTTTTGTCGGTTCTCCACAGGTCAAACGGCTACAGCTATCAACTTCAAACTTTTTTCACTATGGTTCCTCATCTAGCTTAGATCTGTATACTTTTGTGGCATTATAGGGTGATAACTTTTATTTCTATGAATTTTAGAAATTTCAAAAATACTCATTAGAATACCACGGCGGAAAAAAAATTAAAAGAAATTTATTTTCAAAAAAATTGAAATTTTGTGTGAAGTTGAATAACATCTTGATACACATTTCTGGAAACTCTCAGCTTGATCGGGTCAGCCATTTTGAGGAAAAAACATGAAATGTGCTAAATTGGTACCACCCGAAGCCGTTTTTACCCATTTATAACTAAAATGTTACCCAATTGGCGAATTTAGGCAGTTTGGCAATGAAGTCGACATACTATTACTTTTTTTTTATATTGGGTTTTAACGACGCACTGTAATGATTACTAAGATCTATTGGCGTCGGATGAATGATTAATGAGATGATGGGATGATGAGATGAAGGTTTTTATGGGTAGTGGGAAGGATAGTGGGAAGGAAGCGGTCGTGGCCTATATTGTGGGAACCATCCCGGCATTGGCCTAGACTACAGAGGGAAACCACGAAAAACCCCTGTAAAGATGGACGGTGGCGGGGATCGAACCGGGTCCGATATGTCCCTTCACCTCCCGGATCACACGAAGCAAGTGAGCTAACCTTCCACTCGTCTAACAACGCGTATATAGCGTTTTCCTAGTATAATAAATAACATACAAGTAACCGCCCTCGCTAACTCAGTCAGCTGAGGCACCACTTGAGAATTTGAAGTTAATATTGGGCATGGGATCGAGTCTTGCATAAGGCATGTTTTTTTGTAAACGTTCTTCCATTTATCACTAGGAAAACGCCATATATCCGTTGTTAGACGAGCGGATAGTAATAGTATGTAGACTTTTTTTGAGAAACTTTTGCCTACATTTGCCAATTGGGTGACATTCAAGTTATGGGTAAAAACTGCTTCGAGTGGTACCAATTTAGCACATTTTATGTTTTTTCTTCAAAATGGTTCACCCGATCAGGCTGAGAATTTCCAGAAATGTGTATCAGAATGTAATCCAACTTCACGCAAAATTTCATTTTTTTGTGAAATGAATTTTTTTATTCTGCTGTATTCTAATGGGTATTTTAGAAATTTCAAAAATTCATAAAAATAAAAGCTACCACACAATAATGCCACAATACTATACAGATCTGAGTTAGATGAGAAACCACGAAGAAAAAAAGTTTGAAGTTGATAGCTGTAGCCGTTTGACCTGTGGAGAACCGACCAAAAAACATTTAAAAAAGCATAAAAACGAACACAATTTTTTTCAGGATGTCAAATTGAATCCTCGCTAAAGCTCGTCTAGTCACTTCATAACTAGGAAAACGCTATATATACACGTTGTTAGACGAGCGGAAAGTAATAGTATGTCGACTTCTTTGCCAAACTTTTGCCTAAATTCGCCAATTGGGTGACATTTTAGTTACTAAGAGAACGCCATATATGCGTTGTAAGACGAGCGTAAAGTGATAGTTTATCGACTTTCTTGGTCAAACTTTTGCCTACATTCGCCAATTGGGTGAAATTTAAGATAGAAATGGGTGAAAACTGCTTCGAGTGGGACCAATTTATCACATTTTATGGTTTTTATTCAAAAGGGCTCATTCGATCAAGCTGAAAGTTTTCATAAATGTGTATCAAAATTTAACCCAACTTCACAAAAAAATTCAGCTTTTTTGAAAATAATTTTTTTCCGCTGTGTTATTCTAACGGGTATTTTTTAAATTTCTAGAATTCATAAAAAAAAATTGTAACATCCGATAATGCCACAAAACTATACAGATCTAAGTTAGATGAGGAACCATAATGAAAAGAAAGTTTGAAGTTGATGGCTGTAGCCGTTTGACCTGTGGAGAACCGACAAAAAAACATGAAAAA
The DNA here is from genome assembly GCA_964007535.1 of Brachyptera risi. Classification (NCBI taxonomy): domain Eukaryota; kingdom Metazoa; phylum Arthropoda; class Insecta; order Plecoptera; family Taeniopterygidae; genus Brachyptera; species Brachyptera risi. The sequence goes on along the minus strand of OZ023326.1, from coordinate 32,538,441 downwards.
AAAAACAGAAAAACGAACACCAATTTTTGTCAGTACGTCAAATTGAATCCTCGCTAAAGCTCGTCTAATAAATGGGTAAAAACTGCTTCGAGTGGTACCAATTTAGCACATTCCATGTTTTTTCTTAAAAATGGCTGACCCGATCAAGCTGAGAATTTTCAGAAATGTGTATAAAGATGTAATTCAATTTCACACAAAATTTCATTTTTTTTTAAATGAAAATTTTTCAATTTTTTCCGTCGTGTTATTCTAATGGGTATTCTTGAAATTTCTAAAATTCATAAAAATGAAAGTTACCACCTGATAATGCCACAAAACTATACAAATCTGAGCTAGAGATGAGGAACCATGATGAGAAAAAGTTTGAAGTTGATAGCTGTAGCCGTTTGACTTGTGGAGAACCGACAAAAAAACATGAAAAAACATAAAAACGAACACCAATTTTTTTCAGTATGTCACATTGAATCCTCACTAAAGCTCGTCTAATCACCTGAACATTTGCACCACCGTATAACCTAGCTGTTGGTGGGGTCAAATAATATAATAGTAATAATAGCTTGTGTGTATTGATATCATTTCCATTTCATTTTACTCTGCATAATATAATGGCTGATGAATAATATGAGTAAGGATAATCAGACGAGCTTTAGCGAGGATTCAATTTGACATACTGAAAAAAATAGGTGTTCGTTTTTATGTTTTTTTTTATGTTTTTTTGTTGATTCTCCACAAGTCGAACGGCTACAGCTATCAACTTCAAACTTGTTTTCGTTATGGTTCCTCATCTAACTTAGATCTGTATAGTTTTGTGGCATTATCGTATGATAACTTTTTTTTATGAATTATAGAAATTTCAAAAATACTCATTCGAATAACACGGCGGAAAAAAGAGAATATTTTCATTTTCCCAAAGAAATGAAATTTTGCGTAAAGTTGAGTTACAAAATTTACACATTTCTGAAAACTTTCAGCTTGATCGGGCGAGCCATTTTGAAGAAAAAACATAAAATGTGCTAAACTGGTACCACTCGAAGCAGTGGTACCAGTGGTGACATTCGAGTTAGAAATGGTACCCATTTCTAACTTGAATGTCACCCAATTGGCGAATGTAGGGAAAAGTTTTGCAAAAAAGTCGACATACTATTACTATCCACTCGTCTAACAACGCGTATATAGCGTTTTCCTAGTAACTTAAATGTCATCCAATTGGCGAATTTAGGCAAAAGTTTGGCAAAGAAGTCGACATACTATTACTTTCCGCTCTTCTAACAACGCGTATATAGCGTTTTCCTAGTATTAGACTAGAACCATAGACGAAAGATATACTATACCTTTCGTTTTTTGTCTTCCGTATATCTTTCGTCTATACTATAGAACTGATTAGACGAGCTTTAGCGAGGATTCAATTCGACATACTGAAAAATATTGGTGTTCGTTTTCATGTTTTTTTTTTCATGTTTTTTTTGTCGGTTCTCCACAGGTCAAACGGCTACATCTATCAACTTCAAACTTTTTTTAATCATGGTTCCTCATCTAACTCAGATCTGTATAGGTTTTTGGCATTATTGGGTGGTAACTTTAATTTTTATGAATTTTAGAAATTTCAAAAATACCCATTAGAATAACACAGCGAAAAAAAAAATTATTTTACAAAAAAATGAAATTTTGTGTGAAGTCGAGTTACATTCTCATACACATTTTCGGAAGCTTTCAGTTCGATCGGGTGAGCCATTTCGAAGAAAAAACATAAAATGTGCTAAATTGGTACCACTCGAAGCAGTTTTTACCCATTCATAACTTGAATGTCACCCAATTGGCGAATGTAGGCAAAACTTTGGCAAAAAAATCGACATACTATTACTATCCACTCGTCTAACAACGCATATATGGCGTTTTCCTAGTTATTATTATCAATCCTCTATAGCCATGCTACTTTATCGACTTGGTACAGATTCAACTTGGAAAGTGATTTTTAACATCAATATTACACCAAATAAATGGATGGTGTATTTTACTATCACACAATTATTAGTGGAGAACCAATTGTTACATATTTCATAGACCGGATACATGGCTTACAATCACGATCATGCTACGGTATCAGTTACTTGCGTGACTACAGTTATATCTTTTTTTATTTAAAGCTACAAGCACACAACTATGATTATTCACTTGTTGCAATAGTATGAAATAGATATTCGATATAAATGCATTAACTGCATGCATGGTCATGAATAAATTATTCGCCGTTGAATGTTACAAAATCTCTGTGCTCACATTCATAAATATATATATATATATATATATATATATATATATATATATATATATATATATATATATATATATATATACATATTTATATATTCATATTTATATATTAATCTGTATATATATATATATAGGCCCATATATATATATATATATATATATATATATATATATATATATATATATATATATATATATATATATATATATGGGCCTATGAATGTATAAACGTATGGTTTGTCCCCACGTTGGATGGAAGTTGGTGAAGGTGTGGAGGGGTGAGGATAAGATAGAAGAAAGTCAGACGGTGGAAACGACCTTTTAGAAAACATCTACGAAAATGTTTGTTTGCTTTTCCACTTCATTAACTGAAGAGCCTAATGGTGATGGTGCACGACGCCACCCAAGAGAGTCTAAGATCCGCGAAGATCCGTCATCTTTAATACGAATTATATTGATGTAAAAACATACCTTTTTTCACGTGAATTGATGAGTTCACATCATCGTTTATAAAGATGTGTATATCATTTTGGTTTTAGACAGTGGAGTAAATTCGTAAACATACAAGGGAAAAGTAGCAATGATATTTCAAGTAAGTCTATATACACAAGTGAGATGTTTGCACAACCGTTACAAGTATGAAGCAAATATTTGTCAACGACTCACGGAACATCCAAAAGATCTTTTCCCAACTTATTCGTATTATTAAGAAACTTGCATGCACTTACCAGTTTAACGCCTTCGATCAACACCCTTATATCACGTTCGTCTTCAAAATCACTGGAATAGACCAACGGGTGGAGGGGAGGGGTCAATAGGGTTTCCCGATCTAAGTTTAATGTATCCTCTACTTTTCGGTGTCAACAATAAAGGTGTAATAGAATAGATTTCTTTAACTTCAGTAAATCCAAATAGTTTCTCTGCATAATCTTCCTGCAAATTAATCACCTTTTTCAACAGTTTTGGCATAGACTAAAAAATATTACTTACTTACTATTCTTTAGACTATGGTTTTGGTGACACACCACTAAAAGATCCTGGCGAGAATACAGTTCTACATAGGGGTATTCCTCCCTCGTCGCATACTAAGTCTTCACCAAACCGATGCCGGACACCTTCTGACAAAGTTAATGGACCTTTCCTCTTCGTCACATAATCGAGAGCTGGCGTGGGATTGAATAATAGGCGATTAAACGACAGACTAAACGTGACGTTGATCACAAACGAAATGCCCAATAAGGACACGTGATCCTGGAGGTTATGTCCAACATTCAAGTACTGTATTACCGGAATACCAATTTCTTCCAGAAGATTTTTAGTTCCAACACCGGGTAACCTTAGTAGACGAGGAGAATTGAAAGTACCAGCGGACAAAATAACTTCTTTTCTAACTCCTACGACAAAAATTACTCCTAACAAACTCTACGCCCTCTGCTTGTAAGGCCCAGTTTGCACGGCTCAATTTTTCATCAAAATAATATTACTCAATACTCTTGTTATCAATTATTTTGATAGAAACATTGAATGTTCGTTTACACTGTTCAATAACTTCGGTCAAATGATGACGTCGTGCTGACGTCAGGTGAACATGTTTGACTGACCGTGATCGGTCAACTGTTCGTAATACAACATTCAGACTCGGACAACGAAAGTGGGGTTATATATGGATAATATTACTATTTATATTATGTACACATGAAATGTTGATAAGTTGAAACTGTAATTATCTGTAATGGATGTCGGGAAAGGTTACGACGTGGAGACATGGATCTACTTCGTACAAACTTATTGAAATAGTGGCAGCATCTCACATCCATGGTGTTTAGCTGGCAGCCATTATAACTAGTGATACCAAAAAACTAGACGTCACAAGAATGGTGGGCTGTGATTGGCCAGGTTTCATTCAATATGTGATGAAATTAGAACCTGTCTTAAACGAAAAGTATTGAATGTCAATATGAAATACAATACTTTCGCTCAATAGTTTTCGTTCAATGATAATGATAAAGTTTACACGATCACATTTCTTTAAAACTCCATATGAAATACAAATAATTTGATGAAAAATTGAACCGTGTAAACGGGGCTCAAGTTGAGCTTGGTGACTCAAGCTTGTTTAGTGATACCAAGATTTGGTCGTTTGTGTGTTTTACGTATAAGAATGCTTTGGAAGCACTGCATCTCTCCCCAATACGTATTGTGGCTTGCACGTAAGAGAAACCTTCCCCACTGTTAGAGGAGAAAAAATACAGGAAAAAGTGGTGGTAAAAGTGGGCTCAGTTTTATTTCAATGGTGGATGACATGTCTTGAGGTATATCTCCCTACAGGAGAAAAAATAAATATAAATCAAACATAGTATGAATTTACATTTTATTTTTTATACTATGCATCCTTATTTAGTGCAGTAAACTTCCGAGAATCATTCACTTGCATCGAATTAAGATGCATTCAGGGTTGCGTTGGTTTGCCGGTTGGAGATGGTGGACTTCACTAATTCAAAAACACTCTCCATTTCCTGAGTACTTTGCTGAGAATATCTAATCGCTGCTCTATCTAGTGTTGTTTATAGAAACGGCTGACAGGCTGACAAACTTGATGCCACCTGTTATTAGCTGAGCCGACGTGAACGTAAAGTTATTTCCTTTTATCACTACTTATCTATACGCACGATCTGTAATTCTTAAAATGTAGCCCTTGAATTGGAACATATTTTCAAAATGGGAGGAATAGGAAGTGAGGACACCATCTCCAGCCGGCAAACCAACGCAACCCTCAATGCATCTTGATCAGGACATACCACGGAACTCCATGGATCAACAAACGAACGAACGACAGCTTTAGGCGCGGCTACCCTATCGACCAGTGTAGAACGTGCAGAAAGTTTAGGGAAAGTTTAGAAAGTTCAAAGGACAAATACGAAATTACCGAAGTTCTTACAATTATTCAGTTGGTAAACGGCCGTTTTCTTTCGTGGATACAAGTAACACAAAACTATAAGACATTCATATTATTAATCAGTATTTAAATTTTAAAGGGACAATGAACTCTGAAATCTAACAAAAAAACTTATATAAATTACATATAGTGACAAGATTATACTCTTCCCGACTTCCTATCATTTTATTATTTTTCAAATCAGGTTTTTATGTAATATGTGTGTAGATGGTGAATTGGTGACTATCTGACTATGTATCCACGAAAGAAGAAAACGCGAAGTACCCGCGCATTAGTGGTGTGGGATAGGGGAGACGGTCGATTGGAACTGTCATCTCTCGTGTACACAAGACTCAGATAGTGTATAATCTGTATGGATTTCAGTAGGGGCCTATATAATTAGAGGAGTATATTTTCACACCTTTCAAATAATGGACAAAATTGTGCGTGAGGATTCACTAAAGAAACTAATTTCGACTTCAGCCTTTCTCTTAACATTATAGTCCAACCCAAATCTTAGTAGAAGTGTCGATCTTGTTGTTTGGTACTAGGAAAACACCATATACGCGTTGTTAGACGAGCGGAAAGTAATAGTATGTCGACTTCATTGCCAAACTTTTGCCTAAATTCACCAATTGGGTAACATTTTAGTTATAAATGGGTAAAAACGGCTTCGAGTGGTACCAATTTAGCACATTTCATGTTTTTTCTTCAAAATGGCTCTCCCGATCCAGCTGAGAATTTCCAGAAATGTGTATCAAGATGTTTTAACTTCACACAAAATTTCAATTTTTTGGAAAATAATTTTTTTTCAATTTTTTTCCGCCGTGTTATTCTAATGAGTATTTTTGAAATTTCTAAAATTCATAAAAAAAAGTTGATATCCGATAAAGCCACAAAACTATACAGATCTAAGTTAGATAAGGAACCATGATGAGAAAAAGTTTGAAATTGATAGCTGTAGCCGTTTGACCTGTGGAGAACCGACAAAAAAACAAAACAAAACAAAAAATAAATAAAAAAATAAAAAAACATAAAAACGAACACTAATTTTTTTCAGTATGTCAAATTGAATCCTCGCTAAAGCTCGTCTAAAAATAATAGATTTTTTGAGTAAATAAATAGGAAATTATTAAAATATCCATGAGAATAGCCACCCTTGTGACTCAGTCAACTATCGCACTGCGGTAGAAACTGAAGTCAGGTCGGGCGTGGGTTCGAATTCCCGCATGAAGTATCGGTTATGTATAAGCGTCCTTTCACCTATCATCACTTCACCATTTCACTATAATCCGCTCATTCGTGTTGAGCAGCATTAAAATAAATGAAAATAATAGCAATACCTGGTACTCCAACTAAACTTTAATATCCTATTATCTGTGGGTTAACTTTTAAAAACATCTTTCCATTCCTCACTTCTTTGAGCCATATTATTTTTTTTTCAGTTTTGATCCCCCCCACCCCCCTTAAAGAACTGACCATGCAACCGTCTGAAAAATGTTAGCGATGTCCATACCTGCACCCATTCACATTATAGTTCGAAGTCGCATATCTGTGCTTCTAGGCCTACATCTAATCTACTTCTTAGAATTGGACTTCACTCAGTTTGACTAGTAACTGATGGAATTGAATTTCTAAAATAAAATTACAACAAAATTGAAAATATACGTACAGATGTAGAGCCTACTCACAGCTTTTCCGTTACAATCTCCACTATATGGAAATTGACATTTTAAATCGAATTCTTTTATATACGTATATGTAGTAGGCATACTTCCTACTCAATTCTGTATAGAATGGAGACTGAAATATAGCTTTACCACAGATTTCGAAATATACATTTTCACTCTGAACATAGTATTTTTTTTATCTTATCGGCAATGTGTGTGCGTGTATGTGACAATGTGTCCCGCGAATGTTCCAGGTCACCGGAAGTAGTCCCGGATCGACTCTACTTCTTACCGGAAGACCTCAGCAACACCGGGGAAGAAATCACACAGAAACGTGGTCCGTCTCATGCGAGCAAAATCGTAGGCTTACTATTGCGGGGCTTTACGGCCGAGCAGCCAAATTTCAGCGTCAAAAAAAAGCTGCCAAGACCTTAGGTCTTGTCGTTGGTGGTTTTTTACTTTGTTGGTTTCCGTTCTTCATCATTCTACCGATTGGTAAGTTTTCGAATAATTTTCTTCTCATCACAAGCGATAATCATTGAATTGAACAGTCCCTATAATATGTGACAATACTTTCTCATAAATGGATCTAGCATCTAAAATACAAATATTCGTCTCACTTGAAATAATAATGAGAAATTATAGAAAGATTCAATAAAAATAGTAGATTGGTGAACCTTTACGTATACTAAACTGCTTATCACTCCACGTTTTGCACACAAGAAATAAATGATTCCAGTTTCAGTTCACTTTTTCGGAATTTATTCTAGAAGTATATGTTCACTAAAAAGAGTATATAATCACTGAATTCGGTGACCCTCTGATTGCATTGAAGGCTCTCGGCCGGAATTACGGTCTTCCGTTACCGTGCAATGGAACACTGATATACCCGGATGTAATTCAATATTATGTATTTCAATATTACTTTTATGTACATTAAAACCTCCATTCATCAGTACCACACAATATCAAAAAGACTTCTATTTTCGGTCTGTCGCTTTTTATAACTTTTTACCTGTCAGTTTGAGAACAGATGATTTTTTGGGTACATTTTGTAAGCAACTTGGAACATTTTTACTTAATTAGATACTTAAAACTTCACATATGTTAGATTAGGCATTATATTGGGCATTTGTATTTCATATTTAGTTATTTTAATTTTCAATTCGTTTGCTATCATTAATTTTTCATTTTTTTTCTACTGATCTAATTTATGATTTGTAATTTATATTATTATACAGGTAGTGAGGCACATGTTGTTACGGAGCTCTTGCTCTATTTTCACCACCCGTATACAGTATAAAAACAATAGTAAATAAATGAATAAAAACATTAATTTTTTTCATTAATTTTAAAAACAAGTGTATAGAACGTCAATAAAAATAGAAGTGATATGTATTCGTTTGACCTGCGAAGGGAAGAGAAGAGACGATAGTGTTTCACCGACACTGGTAGCTCAGGAACCTCACCTAATTAATAAACCACTTAAAACAGGGTGCTGAGAACCAAACCAGGACTTTGATTGGTTCATGTTTACAACGATTCAGTCTTTTAGACTGCAATCATTTTTCATAAATTTTATTTCAACTCAAAGAAGCAATTGACTAGAATTTTGTGCTAGCAATGATGAAAATCCACGTAGACTAGACATGCTGTCATAGTAGGTAATTCTTCTAGTAAACATTAATTAACTAAAGAAAGGTCTATAGCATCTAGGAGTTAGCTATGATCTAGCATATGATTTATTGAGTAAAGGCCCAGTATTATGATGCACTTGTTCCATGTAATAATAACCACACCAAAAACAAAAACTTGTGAAAGAAGCCCTTGCTATTTTAATACTTTGGCATAAAAGTAGTGAAATGAGAAGTTTTGGCCAAGTAAAATGCATATGTGTGGATAGATGTTTATAGACATGCAAACGTTCGGTAATAATTATAACTGAGCTTTTGACGCGGTGAAATAAAATTGGCATGCACATTTCATTTCACAAACACTGTCGTCATTTGATCGTTCATTTGCTAATTCATTTTGCATGAATAATGTTGCTAATATTTTTACTTACGTTATTTGGGAAATTGGCTCATTGGCGACATGATTTGTGCATAACGAATGAGCGTGGGTCGAAGCAGTAATCTACATTTCTAAGAGTTATTGTCTTGATCACTTTTTTTTCAAGGCTCTTTATTGGATAACAAAATAAAATTGACACAGGACATAAATCCACAAAACCCTGAAAGGGTTTAACTGTGGGATAGATACACATAAAAGTACATTTAACAGACATGTTTTTTAAATTATTTGCATCTAAAAAATAACCTGAATATTGAGCCTTATTAAAACTGAAGTTACAAAGAACATTAAGATAATACAAGACATAAAATTGAAAAACTGAGAAGTATCCATTTGAAAACCATATAATTTCCTTATCTCACACACACAATCACTATTGAATATTTATTGTTTATACAATATTTATACAATATTGTTGCCTCATTGTTAGACAAGCTTTAGCGAGGATTCAATTTGACATACTGAAAAAAATTGGTGTTCGTTTTTATGTTTTTTTATTGTCTTTTTTATTTTTATGTTTATTTGTCGGTTCTCCACAGGTCAAACGGCTACAACTATCAACTTCAAACTTTTTTTTCATAATGGTTTCTCATCTAACTTGGATCTGTATAGTTTTGTGGCATTATCGGATGGTAACTTTTTTTATGAATTTAAGAAATTTCAAAAATGCTCATTAAAATAACACCGCGGAAAAAAAAAATATTTTCAAAAAAAATGAAATTCCGCGTGAAGTTGATTTACATTTTGATACACATTTCTGAAATTTTTCAGCTTGATCGGGTGAGCCATTTCGAAGATAAACCATAAAATGTGCTAAATTGGTACCACTCGAAGCAGTTTTTACCCATTACTAACTTGAATGTCACCCAATTGGCGAATGTAGGCAAAAGTTTGGCAAAGAAGTCGACATACTATTACTTTCCGCTCGTCCAACAACGCGTATATAGCGTTTTCCTAGTAATTACAACAAACCCGATTGGAAGATACAGTAGCCACAAGCACACGGGTATAGCTGGCTTCGCGTTGGACTTAAAACTATAGTTATGTATTTATTGTTATAGGACTCTTGTTAGACGAGCTTTAGCGAGGATTCAATTTGACATACTGAAAAAAATAGGTGTTCGTTTTTATGATTTTTTTGTTGTTGTTATATTTTTTTGTCTGTTCTCCAAAGGTCAAACGGCTACAGCTATCAACTCCAAACTTTTTTTCATTATTGTTTCTCATCTAACTTGGATCTGTATGGTTTTGTGGCATTACCGGGTGATAACTTTCATTTTTATTAATTTTAGAAATTTCAAAAATAATCGTTAGAATAACACGGCGTAAAAAAAAAGAAAATATTCTCATTTTCAAAAGAAAAATGAAATTTTGTGTGAAGTTGAAGTACATTTTGATACACATTTTTGCAAATTCTCAGCTTGATCGGGTCAGCCATTTTGAAGAAAAAATATAAAATGTGCTAAATTGGCACCACTCGAAGCAGTTTTTACTCATTTATAACTTGTATGTCACCCAATTGGCAAATCCAGGCAAAATTTTGGAAAAAAAAATCAACATACTATTACTATTCGCTCGTTAGACGAGCTTTAGCGAGGACTCAATATGACATACTGAAAAAAATTGGTGTTCGTTTTTATGTTTTTTGTTTTTTTTGTTTGTTTTTATCTTTTTTTGTCGGTTCTCCACAGGTCAAACGGCTACAGCTATCAACTTCAAACTTTTTTCCATTATGCTTACTCATCTAGCTTAGATCTGTATAGTTTTGTGGTATTATCAGTTGGTAACTTTTATTTTTATGAATTTTAGAAATTTCAAAAATACTCATCAGAATAACACGGCGAAAAAAAAATTGAAAAATTTTTATTTTCAAAAAATTGAAATTTTGTGTGGAGTTGAATTACATATTGATACACATTTCTGGAAATTCTCAGCTCGATCGGGTGTGCTATTTTGAAGAAAAAACATGAAATGTGCTAAATTGGTACCACTCAAAGCCGTTTTTACCCATTTATAACTAAAATGTTACCCAATTGGCGAATTTAGGCAAAAGTTTGGCAAAGAAGTCGACATACCATTACTTTACGCTCGTCTAACAACGCGTATATAGCGTTGTCCTAGTCTAACAACGCATATATGGCGTTTTCCTAGTAACATATAGATTTGTATGTACATAAAGTTGTATCATGTGACCGGGAGATGAGGGTAGATCGCGTCTCGCGTCGATCCCCGCCACCGCCCATCTTCACAGTTTCATTCCGCGCTTTTCCTCTATATATAGTTAGAAGAGCTTTAGCGAGGATTCAATTTGACATACTGAAAAAAATTGGTGTTCGTTTTCATGTTGGTTTTTTTTTCATGTTTTTTTTGTCGGTTCTCCACAGGTCAAACGGCTACAGCTATCAACTTCAAACTTTTTTTCATTATGGTTCCTCATCTAACTTAGATCTGTATAGTTTTGTGGCATTATCGGGTGATAAGTTTGATTTTTATGAATTTTAGAAATTTCAAAATTACTCATTAGAATAACACGGCGGGAAAAAAATGAAAATATTTTCATTTAAAAAAAAAATGAAATTTTGTGTGAAGTTGAATTACATCTTGATACACATTTTTGAAAATTCTCAGCTTGATCGGGTCAGCCATTTTGAAGAAAAAATACGAAATGTGCTAAATTGGTACCACTCGAAGCAGTTTTTACCCATTTATAATTTGAATGTCACCCAATTGGCGAATTTAGGCAAAAGTTTGGCAAAGAAGTCGACATACTAATACTTTCCGCTCGTCTAACAACGCTTATATAGCGTTTTCCTAGTCCAGGTAAATGCCGAGATTGTTTCTTCTCACTGTCCTTTCCATATACCTACGAAACCTTCATCTCGGCATTCCATCACCTCATCCGAAGGCAACATCTTAGTATCACTAGGAAAACGCTATATACGCGTTGTTAGACGAGCGTAAAGTAATAGTATGTCGACTTCATTGCCAAACTCTTGCCTAAATTCGCCAATTGGGTGACATTTTAGTTATAAATGGGTAAAAACTGCTTCGAGTGGTACCAATTTAGCACATTTCATGTTTTTTCTTCAAAATAGCACACCCGATCAAGCTGAGAATTTCCAGAAATGTGTATCAATATGTAATTCAACTCCACACAAAATTTCAATTTTTTGGAAAATAGTTTTTTTTACATTTTTTTCCGCCGTGGTATTCTAATGGGTATTTTTGAAATTTCTAAAATACATAAAAATAAAAATTACCACCCGATAATACCACAAAACTATACAGATGTAAGCTAGATGAGGAACCATAATGAAAAAAAGTTTGAAGTTGATAGCTGTAGCCGTTTGAGCTGTGGAGAACCGACAAAAAAACATTAAAAAAAAAAAAAAAAAAAAAAAAACATCAAAACGAACACCAATTTTTTTCAGTATGTCAAATTGAATCCTCGCTAAAGCTCGTCTAATAATAGTGCGTCACTAAACCCAATATAAATAATTTATCAGTTCACAATGAGCCATTGTTAAATTGTTTGCTTATCTAACTATATTGACTTCATTTCAGATGCAGCTTGTTCGTCATGCGACCTCTCAGGTACACCGTTCACGTTTGCCTTCTGGCTCGGCTATTTCAACAGTTGCATCAACCCTTTCATCTACGCGTGTTCATCGCGTGAATTACGACGCGCTTTTCGTGGCATTCTATGCTGGCGTCGTCCTGGACGTATGAGGAACCGAAACAACAGCGCTGTAGCTCTGACGAATTTCTCGTTACGTCGTGCTAGTCCGTCCTCCAGCACAAATCAAAACCATTGATGATTAACAGTATTCAAATAATATGAATAATTTGGGGTAAAACAAGAACCCATTACGATAGATATACTACCAGTTCAGACACGCCATCAAATACTAGGGTAGTTATGCCCTACCTAGTTATTTGTACCTATGCCTCTCTAACTGGAGCCAACCCATCGGCCATTTTGCATCTGCAGCTAATACGTCACCCCTAAACCAACCAATGAGCGAGTAATATTTTTGAATACTAGGAAAACGCCATATAAGCGTTGTTAGACGAGCGGATAGTGATAGTATGTTGACTTTTTTTGCCGAACTTTTGCCTACATTCGCCAATTGGGTGACATTCAAGTTAGAAATGGGAAAAAACTGCTTCGAGTGGTACCAATTTAGCACATTTTATGATTTTTCTTCGAAATGGCTCACCCGTTTAAGCTGAAAGTTCTCAGAAATGTGTATCATCACGTAACTCAACTTCACAAAGAAATTTTTTTTGAAAATAAAAATATTTTCTTTTTTTTGCCGCCGTGTTATTCTAATGGGTATTTTTGAAATTTCTAAAATTCATAAAAAAAAAGTCGACATCCGATATTGCCACAAAACTATACAGATCTAAGTTAGATGAGGAACCATGATGAAAAAAAGTTTGAAGTTTATAGCTGTAGTCGTTTGACCTGTGGTGAAACGACAAAAAAAACATAAAAAAAAAAAAAACATGAAAACGAACACCAGTTTTTTTCAGTATGTCAAATTGAATCCTCGCTAAAGCTCGTCTAAAACTGAAGTTTTTTACAGGGGCTAGAAATAATTAGGCCTAGAAATAATCAGCAAAAATATATACGCCCTATTACAGATATTTCTGTAGAATTTGTACTGCAATCTGGCATTTGATGTCACCAGCAGCCTTGCGCCCTGATGTGGATGCCCAAAGCCATTATTAATATCTTTGATCAAAACTCATAACTACTGTGTCAGTATAGTCGAGATGACGGTCAAAAATACGGCCCAGAGATCGTACTGATCTCGGGTCACGCTTCCTCCCCCTATGTTCCAGTGAAGACATCTTGGGCAGACATATTACTAATGGGCCTAGCACTCTTCTCTTGCCTAACTTCACTCTTCTCTTACTGCATACGCTATCTATGTGAATTTAATTATATAGAGACCATGCAGTGTTTAAAAGGGAGTGGACTTTGGAAATTATAGTATTGGTGGCAAAAGTGGGCTCAGTTTTATTTCAATAGTGTGTGACATGTCTTGAAATATATCTATCGTCTATGCTATAACTTTGTATGATTCATATCATGATGCATGTTTGTGAGGAATTACAACTATAGAAACGTTGGAGAAAACTTGCAAGCAAATGAATATTGAAGTTTTAATTGGCGAACACAATTTGGTGGAAATTGTAGTCTAGTTAGGCCTATTACAACAATGTGTGACATTACTTGAAAGAAGTATATTCTTATCGTACCTTCATATCAGAAGTGACTTGAAAGTGAAATGAGCTGATTATTATATTTTAAGAAATAAATGGCTATTAACGGGTATAATGAAATCGAAATTATAGTGAGTTTTTTATTCCAAAACTCTTCAGTCAATCATAGGCAAACATTTTCAAAACTGAGTAAATCCATACACCCAAGGTATATCTTGCCATAGACCAAATAATTGTATTTTATATCTATATGTGATGTCATAGAATGTCTATGGTCTATGATGCCCTATGGTACATCTTCATTCATCATTGCTGATGATATGCACCCTAATTTTGAGAGAACGCTGTAACTATAGAAAGCAATAGGACATTCCGTGTACGTAATGAATGAAAAATACTATATATATATATATATATATATATATATATATATATATATATATATATATATATATATATATATACTATGATATTGATTCTCCATGATATCATTATGTATTTTGAAAAATAGTTCATTCTTCAATAACAGGGTACTTGGTATTAGAAAAAATTTGATGAATAGAAGATTGCTGAAGCACCCTGTTTATAGTATTTGAATTATTAAAACGAAAAACTCGTCGTTTTAGTGGGTTTTCCTACAACTGTATTATATTAGATTTTACACAAAAATTGCCGATCAGAATGCTCTAAAAATGATACAGTTCTATTTCTTTGTAAATCCGAGAGTGATACCAATCAGTTTTCACTTCTGACCTGTAGAGCGCGTTCAATAAATGATGAAACAAATCAACAAAACAACAACAAAGTCCATAAGAGTTAAGTTAATTGAGTCTTATTTTCAGACTACATTTTACTTTTAGGCTGCATAGCCTATAGTTGCACGCATATAGTATACGTTGCAAGAACCGAACCATACTAAACAATATTTTTGGATCATTGGACCGCCAATATTTTACATCGTAATTAAAATATGTTTAAAAATCTTTGGTCTGAGGAAATATTTCATGGAATTTTTTATTCAATTGGACCATATACTGTGTACGGTTATTTGATTAAGACACCATACATAATCTACTTCCATATTTCTTACCAAAAAAGGCCAACATGGTATACCGACTATTTTTGTTCTAAATGTTTATGTAAAATTAAAAAATTGAGTATTCGGGCTTCAGCAATGGCTTGTGGGCTTGATGCTCAATATCAATATGTAAGAAATGTCAATATAATAGATAAAAGTTGATGGAAAAATATATGTTTACTCAATCTCCATCCGTTGTATTATTCATGAAAGCTCCCTTTCCTTTATCCAGAGGAAAAGCCTCCTTTTATTTATTTAAATAAAAGGGAAGTGAATATCACTTGACTACTTCGTATACTTTAGATTTAGAATATAGCAATGTGTTTTCACTTTGAATTGCTGCTAAACAAAAACAAACGCGTGTACCAAATGATCAATTAATTAATTTAGTCTGGTCAAAGTGAAAATATCTAGAGCAGCATGTGATTGACCATATGGTCATGTATATAGCATATGGTATATTTGGATAATACACCACATAAAAAGACAGCTCTTTATTCCATGGTACTACTATAGAATAACTGAGTACGTTCTGAGCTATAAATAAAACAATTCGTTACAGGTTAAAATTAAGGTAATCACGTAGGGTTTTAAAAATGTTTTGAAGAAAACCAATACAAGGCAATTATTCTGCACCCTTGGTACCAGTACCACTATACGTCAAATTGTAATGACCAATTCCGAGAAAGTTTATATTTCCTTTTGGTACCTTTGTCGTGTACTAATGTCAAATTAGAGTCAAAACGCTTTTTAAATGAATTACATACCGGTACTTCCGTACGAACGTATTCGTTTTCGTATTCGAACGAACGTAACGAACGTACGAACGGCCGCCAGCCGGTATATCAACGCAACCCTCAATGCATTTTGTTTAAGAAAAAACGATATATCAAGCATCGGTGGAGAGAGATACAGAGATGTTAATGCGAGTTCACTTTGAAAGGTTATTTTACTGGGTATAGTTAGGAATCTGGATGGGGAGAAGGAGACGGTTGCGGCACGTTCTATACATGAACCATTTCAGATATTTATTTATCAACTATTGAAGGAAATCGCGAAAAAATCTAGCCAGAGTTGTCGACCATAGTTAGAATCGGATCTGGCAAAGTATTGCCAGAAGCCAAGAATATTGGACTACAAAGTGTTTTATTCAAAATATTATCGTTTACCTTGTGAATTGACAGCGTCGATCAACAATACTTGAAAGCTTAGTTGCATCAATTGTCCACTGCTAGTAGATGTATTATTCAATTGGTTTAATATGATAGAAATCGTATTTTTGTCGGTTACATGGCAGCTCATTGTTTTCATCAATCAAACGCACACAATAGGAATGCAGATGCTAAATGATAGGATTAGAAAAATGTAGGCACTAGACTGAATACCTTCACACACCAAATGAGAATGTGATACCGTGCGTATTACAAAATTAAGGATTCTATAATAGGTCTCGTAGTTCCTCCGACTGCCGCCCAGAAGGTAGCAGTGTCGAGTTGACATTTTATATTTTTCGCCTATAGATGGTGCTAAACACCAAGATGCATTGAGGGTTGCGGCAAACGCAACCCGCAATGCATCTTGCAATTTTCTACCTCTCCATACTTGTATCTACGAAAGAATGAAGCGCGAACCACCCGTGCGTTGGTGGTATGGGATGGGGAGACGGTCGCTCGGAACATTCTTCTTTCGTGGGTACAAAAAAGCAGTAAATGCGTGAAGATCCATGACAATAGCTGTCAATCACAATTCAAAGGATAACATCCCGTCACAACTTGTCTAGCCGTCAACCGTATCATATACAAAAGAAAAAAGGGTTTACTACCTATCTATACAATTTGAATAAATATCGAAACGATATGTTGTTATCTTAATTAAACTTTGAAATCAATTTTCCACATTGAATAATTATAAAGCATGGGGAATTGATGAAATTCCAATTTTATTTTTGAAATTTCGTCCGTATTTAGCCAAGTTGATTAGTAGTACTTCTTAAAAGTTCACTCCAATCAAATCAACTTGTACTTTTCCACCTGAAAAGACAGCACCATGCAAACCAGAAAAAATTATATACGTAAAGTAGTTCAATATGTGCGTTGATAATAACGACACTTCTTCATTCAAATTCTTTTTTTGTTCTCAATTTGAGCCCATTTTGAGAATTATTAGAAATTGACTTTTGAATTAGTGTTCACTGCTTACATTGCGTTTCGATTAATTTCAGTTTTAATTATGTAAGATATGTAAATTATTGCAAAAGTATTGAAACATTCCGAGGGGCGAATATATTCATGAAATATGAAATAAATGGCGAGAATTGAACCCCGTCTCCCGAATGACGGTTCAGTATTTATCCATGTGGGTCACCCGTCTCACCTTATTTTATATTTACTGCTAAGGCCACAAGGTTTGACTGATCTACATAAACATTTTTTGGGATACGCATATTTATTTAACATCGGAAGTAGAAAGATTTTGGCCGACTGCACTGCACAAGTCGCAAGGTTCGACTAAGCGACATGAAACTTTTTCTGTATACGCAACAGAACTTATTCAACTTAGTTATGTATGGTTTTCGGGTCAAATCAGTTGGACCATTTCTGAGAAACGCCATTCTCAAACTTTTGAGATTAGGCTGAGCAAAATTTGAAAGAAAGATTGAAAAAAACAAAATTTCCTGCGGGCCTACCGGTATATAAACACATAAATGATACACATTATAACAAATGTTCATGTAATTCAAACCAGCCGTACCGAAGAAAATGAATTTAATACATATTTTTTTCACCAGATGAGCGATAGCGAAGATTTCCATCCCTCTCTTACGGAGCTTTGTCTGTTCTTTTCTGTTTATTTGTTTGTGTGAGTATACTACACAGGTCACACGGGTTGACTGATCTTCACGCAACTTTTGTGTACACGCAAATTTATCCAACTTGGAACTTTATTGTTTCTGGGTCAAATCAGTTGGACTATTTCCGAGAAACACCACCTAAAAGTTTCTAAAAATTTCATAAGATTAAGCAGTATGGGAGAATTCGAAAAATAAAATATCTCTAAAAAGATTCAAATTTTCACTCAAATGATACACACGATTACAAATGTGTATGTAATTTAGACCTGCTGGTTTGAAAAAAATAATGTAATGAATGTTCTAATTAATCAAATATATAAAGCAATACATACAAAGAATAATAAAGAAAGAAAAATAAAGAAATACATAAAAAATAATGGCAGAACCAACGAGATGTAATAGTAAACCATACTATTACATCTCGTTGAGCAGAAGGCGAGAATCACGACTTTGTAGTATTTGTTAGTTGTTGGGTGGAATATATTCTGTATGTGTCAAGGTGTGTAGAGTTTTCGATTATACTACTTCCTATAAATATCTTGCTCATCTCACAACGCATATGCTGCATTTGCCTAGTTTATATTGTGTTTAACGACGCTAACGTAACAACGTCCTGGTGACTATGCTCATAATAAATGTATGATAATGCACTGCTCCAGCCTTGGAAATTCAAAGTGCATGTGTCCATGTGGTTGTTGCGATGGTCTAGCTATATGAACTCATTATGTTATAAGTCTGTTGAATTTTGGGCGTGATCAACTGTTGACTGAGATATTCAGCCATCCGGGTGTTCAGCCGTTACTTCTAGGGTGAGAAAGAGGTCGAGGGTTGAATCAGTCTGTAGCGAAATTTTTTGGATACAAGACTTATAGACTCTGTACCGCACATTCAATTAATGTGTTCTATGCAATTATTCTGTATTGTGTGATTTGCTTCATTCTACGAGTTTCGCTTCAAGGTTTGGAGTAGACCATAGAGTAGAGAAGTTTTTAAAAACTTCATTACTCTATCAGTAGTCCCATATTCATGAATACAAATATATCGCTCATCTGTCATTTTACAACGCATACGCCGTGGGTTGTCTTTACATCGTAGGCCTAATAACAACAGAAGATTATACTGATTATTCACTTCATCAAATGTCGTCGTTGAATACATGTATTTCTAATGCAATGAACTATATATTTCCAACCGTATTTGTGTTGATATATGGACCTACCAATATCTAAAGATTTTTTAGGTACAAAAAAATTACTGCAAATTTTGATCAATACGGTTTCATTTCATATAACAGAATTGGGTAATTTTAATGTATGTTTATGTATTTTGTGTTTTGTTTGTATGTATTGTTATGACTTGTGACAGGATACGTCACTCACTCAGATCTTACACTTCATCTATATAGATGTATATGATTGTGAGCATTCAAATTATTTTTCCCAATTCATTCATAATCGTTGTATTTTGATGACATGTCATTTATTCTCATTTTTGTAAATAACAATCCTGTGGCTCAATGAGATATACATGATACATCTATCTACCTACCTTTTAAGTTATATTTATTGATCCAAAGTTGATCTCAATTTACCGTATGATTAAATGGGATTGAATACTTGGTTGTTATCGTAATCGATTTTAATTTTAGTTTTGGTACATTGTTATTGACTTTGAAATTGGTATGTTTCCACGCGGTGAACATGATATACAAACACTCACCGTTCATGTACTATAGACCTATTTTGGATAAATTTCTCAATTATATTCTTAAAATCCATCATGAAAGAATAATGTACGAAATGCTGAATAATTATTGTGCCACAAATAGTTGATAAATTTCCAAAATACATTTTATACATACTGTCGCATTATATATCAAGACCTCGGAAATGTCAGTGTCCAACATCCTAGAATTGCATTTTATTGAATTATTCTATTACATAACGAATACTGTATGATGTGCATCACATACAACAAAACAAATAGGCTCATATTGCATAATAGTCACCATATTTATAGCATATGTTGACGAATATCTCGAATAGATGAAATGATGAATAGAATGTTTGATGGATATGAATGAACTCAATCAAGCATTTCCAGAAGCATATAATGAATAAACATTTGAACATTTGATGTGATACGAAAGGTTCTCAGTTTCCTCTCTGACATAAGTATGAATGTGCATATTACTGTCGTTATCGGACCAGGAAAGATTTGTTAAAATACCACATTGGAACAGGTAGTTTTTCTGTGCATTGTATGATTCGTGGCTAGCCTCGGGGGATGGAGTTGAAAGCAAGCTAGCAACCCTTCGGAAACTTGAAGTAGTGTGAAAGATCGCCGCAAAATACGGCAGCGCACCGATCATGAACGAAAAGCGAGACGTAAATTCATGAAAATTAACACTTTGATTTATACAACATTTGTGAGCTGTGATATTTTTTCTAACGAATCCCGAGCTGAGGATTGCCTCAGCAATTATTAGGTCGTGAAAATTGCCTTAGAATTTTTACGTTATCTCCACCCGTTCTCAACATAAATATGCATTACGATAAAACTGTAATTATTTTTACCGTCGTCAATATGATAGCCATGCAATTTTGAAAAATATTGTTATCTTCCTTGAACAATTTACGTTCTAATGACATTTTTTTCATTAGAATAGAACCAGTGGTGCTCTGTCAATGGCAATTTATAACAGTGAATGCGCGGCTGTGACAGATCGCGCAAGCTGTTATAGAGTCCTTAAAATCAGAAATCATAACAGTATTATGTTGCGAAAAACAAGGGCATGTTGGAAAGTTCCAGTTGGGTTTGAAAAAAGAAATATATAAAATAATAAATCAAGAAGAATTCAGTTTTTATTTCACAACGAAGCATAGTATATTGCTACATTATAAATTTATAATATATTTGAAAATCCGTATTGCGTAATGACCTAGTGAAAATCTAATAGCTCTCTTTGGATGTTTTGTTAAAATACTTGAAAATAAGTAATGGACTAGTTAGTTGAAAGACCACCCATGCGGCCTTGCGAACCTTCCCTCTCCCAGATCTTGAATCCCAATCCAATTCCAAGAACTAATGATTAGTGATAAATGATGAACTAAAGTTGGCAGATACGGAATCAGTGTTGACGTTCACATTGTGTTTAATATTAGTGACTGACCTTGAAAGTTAACTAACTTTCAAATTTAGTATTAATCATTAGTTTCAATCATTAGTCCGACCAATCAGAAGTTGTGAATTCGAAACGACAGGAAGTCAATGCAAAAGGAAGCTACCCTGGTACAAATTATTATTGAAACCTGTAGGGCTTCTATAGGATAGGAATGAATAGTTTTCTAAAGGTTTGAGCAGGTTAAAGCTATAGGATTTAACACGATTTTTGACACACGAATTCAGGAATCAACAGGTGAGTAATATCAGCCAAAATATTATTAATAGGAATCAAAAAGTCTCTACATAACAGTTTTCCACAGATTGAATAGGTACGAATAGGAATCTTCACTTATGAACAGACTTCACTTACAGGTTTGTACAGGTTTCAATACCCATTTTCAACCTTTTTTAATAGTTTTCGTAATAGGAATAACAAGTTTCAATAACAGTTTTTCCACCATTTTCAATAGGCCTCTTAAGGATTCTACATTACGTTTTTATTAGGTTTCTTCATGTTCCATCAGTTTGAAGCATATACGTATTTAATAAGATTAAAGAGATTTCTATAGGTTTTTAAACTTTTATTTGAATAGGTTTGTGATAGAAATAACAGATTTCAATATCAGTTTTCAAGCAATTATTAATAGGTCTCTTAAGTATTGTACATGACATTTTTACTAGGTCTCTGCATGATCCAATAGGTATGAACATGTACGTATTTGATAAGATTCAACAGATCTGTACACGTTTTTATAGTCTTATTTGAATAGGTTGATAAAAGAAAGAACAGGTTGCAATAACCTTTCTTCAACCGTTTCGAATAGGTCTCTTACGAATTCTACACGATATTTTTGTTAGGTTTCTGTATGTTTCAATAGGTATTAATATGCATGTATTTAACAAGAATAAATAGATTTCCACAGGTTCTAATCATCTTATTTGAATAGGTTTGTAAAAGGAATAACAGGTTTCATTAGCATTTTTTCAACCGTTCTCAATAGGTCTCTTAAGGATTCTACACGACGTTTTTATTAGGTTTCTGTATGTTTCAATAGGTATTAATATGCATACATTAACTTGGATTGAACAGATTTCTACAGGATTTAACAGTCTTATTTGAATAGGTTTGTAATAGAAATAACAGGTTTCAATAACAGTTTTCAAGCAATTTTTATTAGGTCTCTTAAGTATTATACATGACATTTTCACTAGGTCTCTGCATGGTCCAATAGGTATTAACATGTATGTATTTAATAAGATTTAACAGATCTGTACACGTTTTTATAGTCTTATTTGAATAGGTTTATAAAAGAAAGAACAGGTTGCAATGATCTTTTATCAATCGTTTTGAATAGGTCTCTTCCTAATTCTACAGGACGTTTTCATTAGGTTTCTGTATGATTCAACAGGTATCAATATGCATGTATTTAAACAAGAATAAATAGATTATTTAGCAGTGACCACTAGGTGATCACATATTATTTGGTGGTGTGCAATTGGTGACCGCAATACATGCACTTGTGACCAAATAAAAGCCAAAGTGCATTCAATATAGTTACAATATTATGGCCACAGGGAAAGGGGCCAAGGAAAGGTGCAGAATGTTCCATAATTCGACTGTAAGAGGTCAATTTGTAAATCGATTTTAGCAGGTGATACTATTGTGATTGATTAGTAACTAGTGTCACGGGGCGCGAGCTATTTTGACAATTAGAACATTAAAAAGAAGTTGAGAAAGACTAATGTTCACGTGAGATAAAAAAAGTTTAGTTTGATAGGCTTTTTCGGGATAGGTTGGTGGGCCTGACACTAACGTCAGCTGGTCGCTATTAGATTCAGGAAGGAGTACAAGCTAGATTTATTTAGCCTAAGTAAAGTTTCCAAAAGTTTGACTTAGGCCTACCCAGTTAGCAGATATAGTTGGTTTTATTAAGATAAGAATCACACTTAGATAATACAATTAACACAAATTATAAAAGAACGAGGAAGTTTTCTCTAGAGCCTATAGATACATCAAGTAGACCTGAATATAAGAGAAAATTCACAAGTTTTAAGTTTTCACTTGACAGGGGATTTTTTTGGTAGGTTTTCTTTGGGAGACGAATTGATAGAAGATTGAAGTTGGTTTTTTACTTTAGTTCAAGCGTCACAGATGGACAGATATTTAGTACAAGAAACAATTTCTCTAGAACACATAAGGCTCAATAGAGAAAGAAAGAGAGAAAAAACAAAGAGAGCAAAAAAAATATAGATCTAAAGATCTCTAGAACCATAAGGCTTTCAATAGAGATCGAAAAGAAGCTAACTCTAGAACCATAAGGCTTCCATAGAGACAAGAAGAGACAGAGATCAACAGAGAGAGAGAAAGAGATTAATGAGTTGCCAACTTGCTATCGAAGGGCTTTTTCTGTTCTTTTATAGTCAACTGAGTGGAGGAGAAGATGAAGTGAAAGCAATTATAAGGTAGTAAGGGCTAGGAGAAATGATGTGTTTGTCAGTTAGAGAGAGAAGGAAGGTAAAGGTGTTTTGTTTCTTAGGTTACATAAATAGAGGTTATGAGGGAATTATTTTGTTGTCATCTATGAATAGAAGTTTACAGCTTGATTTGGCAAGAGAATCAATAACTTTTTCTACATATTTACATGTTGTAGGCCTTATACTAGATCTTAGATAAAACATTCAAATGGAAAAAATTGTACAGGTTTATCATTTGATAATTGAATTATTTAATAACATTTATATTTATATGGTCATCGCGCCACGACACTAGCTCCAAGTTTACCAGTCTTTCAAAGTACTGATATAATGTTGTTCTTGTATTTTATTAACTACAGAACTCATCAGTAGCAACTCTCGGGCTAAGATGAAATGTTGTACTTTGATGAACTGATTAGCACAGCACAGTTACCAATCAAGCTATCTAGATTCTGCTACTGAATATAATGAGGCAGTAGATTTCAATGCGATAATATTTAACACTTTATTACAAGTAGGCCTACTATGTACAAAAAGGAGTCAGCAAAAAATTACACTATTTACGACGCGTACGGCGTGGCCAATCCTCATATCAATTGCTTCGGTTGCGTCAGTTCTGAAATAGAAGTACAATTTTTCAATGAATATTATGAAAGAACAAGGCTTGCACTTGCTGTGAAGTGAAGTGGTAGATCAAGTACCATTAAAATGTATCCTGAAAAATAATTGCCGGTACTGAGAAAAATTTCACTAAAACTTGAAGACAATAGTACAAAAACACTCCAAGTACAGTCTAAGAGAAGACATTACCGATGAAGCAAAAATGTGGGAAATAATTATCCCTTCGAAACCATCTGAAAGAAAGTGACTACAATTAAATACTAATGAGTCATCCATGTGTAGTTTGTGAGAAAAGAACAATGTCGGGATTGGAGTGTGATAAGTGTGGAAGCTGGAGACATTATAAATGTGCTGGGATGGTACTGAAAGAATTTAAGAAGTTGAAGAATAGAAAATGGGATTGTGATAAATGTCTTATGTGTGTAGATGTGGAAAGAAGAACAGGAAGAGAATGAAGTCAACTGTGCGGTAAGAATGGGGAAATTAGTGATGGAACTTATGGAAGAGGTCAAAGAAATGAAGTTGAAGGACAAGAAAAATAAAAAAGATTTATATGATGCATTAGCAGATAGATTTATGTGGGAGATGGACATGGAAATAAAAGTAATTACTTATTTATTTATTTATTTATTTATTTCCTCAATTCAAGTTTCAATACAATGTTATGGATATAGTTCATATTTTGTATAACAGTATACTACATATACAATTCTAATAATATACCAGTTGAAGGAAATACAATATTGAGTGCAAGAAAGAGACCTTGTGTTTGCACTCAGGATAATATAAAAATAGGATATGAATTAGAATTAGAAAGAAGACAAGTATTAAATAATTCATAGTTGATATGTCATGATAATGACATATCATAGTAACATAGTAACATAGTAACAACATAATATAATAAGTGAAAACATATTTATACTTTGATAATATTCATACTTTGATAATTATTCCCAAGTATTAATTTGTCACTATTAGGTGAAAAGATATTCAAAGATTACACGGAGTTGAAAAATTAACAAGACAAGTTGAATGATAATAATAATAATAGTAGCATTGATATTAAAATGAAGATGAAGATGATGATAATAATAGTAATTAACAATAATCAAGAAATTTTGTATTCAATAAAAACGAAAACGATAATAATAGTTATAGGCCTATAACATTGTGTCATTTTCGGCTCTGTAAGTTGGGAATGCTTATCAAGTTATCAATATATACACGGCCCTTTCGTTTGATCCAATTGGTGATTTCTAGTTTAAATTTGTTAGAAGATGTGATTTTTCGAATTTCAATAGGTAGGTTGTTATAGAGTTTCGATCCAATATATTTTGCACTGTTTTGTCCAAATCTTTTCGTTTTTCTCAGTGTAAGGGTGTGTCCAGCTACTTTCTGTCTAGTGTTTTGTGAATGGCTTATATTTTCTAGTAAATTGTTATTGACCATGTAGAGAATAGCTTCTTTAGCATATATCTGACGAACATCAAGGGTGTCGAACTCATCAAATAGCATGTTTGTTGGATAATCCTTCCATTTCTTCAAACAAACTTTCATAATATATCGTTGGGCCTTAATTATAGGATCTAGACTGGTAGGATAGACTCCACCCCAACCTATGATACCATACTGAATGATAGACTGAACAAGAGCATAATATACTTTTTTTAATGTGCTGAAATCCAATATATTTCTTAGTTGTACAAATTTAAAAATGGTTCTCCTGATTTTATTGGCACTGGTTCTGATTTGTTCATCCCATCGTAAGTTGTGGTCAATTATAACACCTAGATATTTGATTGATTCAACTGATTCGATTGAATTCAAGTGGTGTGAAAAATCTTCTAAGCTAGGGGAATTATTAATAGAGAAGGTTATATATTTAGTTTTTTTAACATTAAGAGTAAGAAGATTTTTATCCAACCAATTGCTTGCTTTTTCAAAACCTATATTTGCTAATTGAAAAACAGTTTCCCACGAGTGGCTTCTGAATATCAAAGCAGTATCATCTGCGAAGGAAATAACTCTACCATTCAGTTTAATATTACATAAATCATTAATATAAAGTAAGAATAATATCGGACCTAACACTGTACCCTGTGGTACTCCAAATTCAATCGTTCTAGAATCGCTGAGGTGGTTTGAAATCTCTGTAAATTGTTTTCTATTAGTGAGGTAACTTTTAATTAGAGCAAGTGGAATCCCTCTTACGCCTACAGCTTCCAGTTTGTCGAATAGTCTATCATGTGAAACGGTATCAAATGCCTTGGCTAGATCTAGGAATATAGTGAGAATTTTTTCATTTTTGTCCAAAGCTTCATAAATATCAGAAGTCAGTTCGAAAATAGCAGTGTGTGTACCCATCCCCTCTCTAAAGCCAAACTGATTTGGGGATATAATAGATTTACTTTCAAAATAGTTGACTATTCTAGTTTTTATACATTTTTCAAGTATTTTTGCGCAATTACTAGTAAGAGAAATAGGACGATAATTAGTTATTTCAGTCCTAGAACCACTTTTGAATATAGGTTTAATCACAGAGTTCTTAAATATAGTTGGGAAAACGCCTGTGCTGAGACTTTGGTTAAAAATATGTACAAGTGGTGTTATAATATATACTCTTATTTCCTTGAGGGTAACATTGCTGATAGAATCTTTTCCTGGTGCTGCTTTGTTTTTAAGATCGAGAATAATGTTGGATATTTCTTTCGCGTTAGTAGGTACAAAAAATACTGATGAGTTCATGATTGGTGTATTATTAAGATCGTTAGGATCGGTGATTGCAATATGGGGCTCTATTCTATTATTTATATCATCGGCTAATTTTTTACCAATGTCTGCAAAGAAGTTATTAAATGAATCCGCTGCTAATTTTGGGCTTTTTTCGGTGAGTATAAATTCGTTTCCTAGCCTAATCTTGATTATTTGATTGCTGTCAGCGTTTTCTTTAGTTATTTCGTTTATTATTTTCCATACCTTTTTTGGATCATTGCTTGCGTTATTGAGTTTTTGTTTATGGAAGTTATTCTTTGTTTTCTGTAGGAGACTGTTTACATTGGTTCTATATTTAATGTATTTCATCTTCAATCTATTTTTCATAGTGTGATCTTGGGTATTTTTTACTTTATTCCATAACTGATTTCTATTTCGTATAGCTATTATTAATCCAGGAGTTATCCATGGTCTAATTTTTCTGTTCTTACAGTTCTCCTTGATTATTTTAGTATGAGTTGCTGTTCTAATGTGGCGCTGTAGGATCTCTATGAAGTTATTTGTTGTTATATTTACATCACTGTTATGCATTACTGTTGACCAATCTTCATAATGTAATATTAGTTTCAACAAGGGGTAATTAATAATTAACTTCTCACACGACTTGGGATTTTCTCTATAATCTATGATGGGGGAGCAATTTTTAGTATATTGTATATTTAACATTATTGGGTAGTGATCAGTGATGTTTACTTGAAGAATGGCAGCTACATCTGGTTGATTACTGGAACCAGTTGGTGAGTATATAAATAAATGATCAATGCAACTTTTGGATATGTCTGTAACTCGAGTATAATCATTGACATAAGATATAAAACCGTATTCACTTAGTAAATTGAGATATTCTCCCACATATTTATCTTTGTCATCAAGAATATTTATATTTAGGTCACCTACAAGAATTGTTTTCAGTTTGTTTAACTCTATATTACATTTCATATAACCCAATGCATTTTCCAAGCTATTAATAAATACAGTAGGATTTTTAAACGAAGGTGATCGGTAGACTGAGATTAATAAAATCTGTTCATTATTTATACTATTTGATATTTTGGTAATCATACTATTAGAGTCCATTGTTGTTACATTTACATTTTCTATTGTTAAGTTTTTATGGGCGAATAAAACTATACCATCGTTCTTAGAGGGGTTAGAGTTACTTTTGCTATAAAACCTATTATAATTATGAATTGATTGATTAACATCTCTATCACCTATGTGAGCCTCGGTCAAGACAATAATGTCGAAAGATAAATTCAAATCTTCTAATAATACAAGTAGTTCATCAAAATGTTTAAAAATGCTTCTAATATTGATATGTAAGATGCTAATACCAGAGCTAGGAAATTGTTGTTTACACGAAACAGTGTCAGTAAATATTTTTGTTTGAACTTTGTTAAAATTTAATATCTCGTCTGTCCAATTGAAATGATTATTACTTTCTTCTATCACACTGGAGATATTATCGATATTATTAAGGTAATCTGTACTTGTATCGTTTGTCTGGACACAATCTAAATTTGTTTTATGTTCCGAGATACCAATGATTTCCGTTATGTTAAGTATACCTCTATCAGTTCCATTTCCACCGCATTCCTCTCCACCGCTTACTTCTTCCTATTGTGAACCGAGTACCGTATTGTCAGCTGTCTTCGGTTCACGGTTTAGCAGACGTTCACTTTGCCTTGGTCGGGGGTGGGTTTGTTAAAGAAGGTAAAGAACTTTGGTAAACTTTGGTAAAGAAGGTAAATGAATTGGAGCAAGACAAAGTGGAGTCGCAGATGGAGAGGTTTAATGCAGAGAAGAAGATGCGTGTGAATATAGAAGAATTAAAAACTACTATGGAATCTTTATTAGGATGGTCGGAGGAACATAGCCAATCAGTTAGGTCGGTGAAGATGGCGTCCAGTACAGATGTAGTAGAAAAACAGAAGAGGGAAAAAGGAAATGGGTGTGTATAGTATGTACGAGTGGAGTTAAGAGTGGAGTGTGGTGCAAAAGTGAGGGTAGGGCGGACGAGGACAAGGTTACCACTGAACTTCTTCTTGTCAAGGACAAGAAGAAGAGTGGAAGAAGAGTGAAGAAAAGCACAGTGGAATAGGCTAGGCCCAACTCTATTAACTGTGGTGCAAAGTGTGAGCTTGGTAATTGTAAGGACGACAAGGTTGTTGAATGCTGCGAAGCCAATTGTACACAAAAGTGGCATTTGGCCTGTGAAAATATTACTGTAGCACAGTACAAAGTAGTTAGGGAGGTGACAGGCCTAAAAAGGAGTTGTGAAGGGTACAGGGAGGAAGGGTATAAGATGAGGGATGCTGAAGCTGCAAAGAAGAGAGAGGATGCAGCTACAAAGAAGAGAGAGGATGAAGCTACAAAGAAGAGAGAAGATGAGGTTTTAAAGAAGAGAGAAGCTTTAGCTATGAAGAAGAGAGAAGAGAGGAAAAGAATAGACAAATTGCAAATGGGAAGCAAATTTTAAAAAGTAGTGATAATATGGAGCTCGTTGGTGCGGGAAGAAAGCATAAGTTCGGGAGAAAACACAGTCGTTGACGTGATACCGGGTATTGGAATATTTATGATGAAGAGAGTAGTGGATGCGATGCAGGAAAGGGAAGTAGAAGGAAAGGAAGTAATCTTGCATGTTGGAGGAAACGACCTAGAAGAGATGGGAAGGGGACAAGATCGTCAGAATATTATGAAGAAAGGAATGAAAGAATTGATAGTTGCTGCAAAGAAAAAAATTGGGGAAGGAAGAGTCGCTGTTAGTGGAATTGTACATAGAAAGAGTGAAAAGAAAGAAACAGTAGACGAAGTAAACAGAATAACAGAAAGAATGTGTGAAGAAGAGAAAGTGTTGTACGTAGAAACAAACTGTTGGATCAAGGACACTGTCCTGAAAGAGGACGGTGTTCATCTAAATCATTGGGGGACTAAAAAGATACGGGAACTGTTGGGAAGAGTGGCAGAAAGAATGATGATTGGAGACAAGAGGTGACTGTATACCGAAAGAGAGACTCGCTAGTAACAGGGTTGATGAAGGACAGATGAAACGGGGCAAGGAAAAAAAAGGATACAAAAAAAGGGGAAAAAAGGATACAACAAATTTTGAAGTACATTAAATTTCAATGGATGATTCACAGATGAAGAAATAGAGGTGGAGGGTTACGGTATATTTAGAAGAGACAGGAATAAAAATGGGGGGGGGGGGGTATTGGTGGGGTGTAGAAATGAATTATCAGGGAGAGTAGTATGAACAGAAAAAGAAGCAGAATTGATGGGAATAGAAGTTACGATTGGGACTATAGGATCTGTGATAATTGCGGGATACAGGCCCCCCAATACAACGGAATTTATATTAAAACGAATTAGGAATAGGATATTAGAAAATCATAACAAACGAAACCTAATTGTGGCAGGGAATTTTAATCTATACCAGGGATAATTTGGGAAGAGGGAAGTGTTGGAGTGGGGGTAAGCAAGAGGCAAGATTTAATAACTGAAATAATGAATTAGGGTTTTATACAAACAGTTAGGGAGGGGACAAGAGAAACGAGAACAGGAGGCAGCAATCTTCTGGATGTTAACTTGGTAAGGCCACCAGAAAACTGGGTATGACAAGGGTAAACATTGGCATAAGTGACCACAAAATTCCTACCGTGGAACTGTTTAATATCTTTAATAAAAATGATGAAGAAAGGGGGGAAAAGAAGATTTGGATCTACAAAAAGCCAAAATGAATTATATTAAAGAATTTTCATCAGAAAAAAAGTAGGTTCTGGGAAACGGAAATAGGGGGCAATAAATGGGAAAGTTTCGAAAACATTTGTATTGAGGCAACAGAGAAGTATGTACCTAGTAGAATTATATCACAGAGCAATCCAGATCCCATCTATTATAACCAAAAAATCAGAGCACTGAAGAAGAAGTGTAGGAAATTACATAATAATATAATATCGAGGAGAAAGAGGGGAAGTAGAAATGAACAGGCTTAGAGCAGAACTAAATATGGAAGAGAAGAAGGTGAAGGAAATTTTTTTGTAGGTATGTTTGACAAACGTGATTAGAACAAAAGCTGGGGAAACATTTATAAATACATAAATAGTAAAAAAGGACGTGTGAAGGACATGCCAATCATATAATATATAACCAATCAGTGACGAGAGCGACGCGATTTCCGATTGTTAAGCTGTTGAGCAAATCGCATTCATGGAAGGCCAGCTTAAAACCACAAATTAAACTCATTGTACTGGTGGATGAGCAACTGAGAGATGGAGAGGGCAAAAGGGTACAAGAGAGAGATGGAGAAATAAGAATGGCTAGCACACTGAACCGCCATTCATGGGACCGGGGTTCAATTCCCTCCGCAGTCGACCCTCTGGACAGATGCATCGTGGTTTCCCACTGTCATTCAGGTTGATACTGGAATGGTTTCTAAACAAGTCCTGGCATACTCCTTCTCACAACCCAGAATCATCCAATTTAATAACTTTTGAATCATCTAATTCAACATCCACCGATGCCAATAGATCTTAGTAATCAGTACAGTTAGTTGTAAAAATCATACATAAATAAAAAGAGAGAGAGTGAGAGAGAAAGAGAAAGAAAGACAGAGAGAGATAAATAACGAGGGGGAGAGTTAAAGAAAGAGAAAGACAGAGTGGTAGAGAGACAGAGAGAGAGATTCAGAGAGACAGTGACAGAGAGAGACCGAGTAAAAGAGAGGGGGGAAAGAGAGAGAGAAATAGAAAGAGAGTATAGAGATAAATAGAATGGGAGGAAGAGAGAGAGAGAGAGAAATATAGAGTGAGAGTGAGACAGAGAGAGACAGAGTAAAACAGGTCCATTTCGCTGGCATCCCCAAATCGAAAAAGTCGTTTATTTTTTCACCAGTTGTTTGTGCCTAATTTGTGCTCGAAACCGCATCATTTGTGCTCATCTCGTACGCTCGCTAATTAGAATTTAATTTGGGGGTGCCAGCGAAACGACAGCACCCCCAAATCAAAAAGTTGACTTTTTTTCTCGCCAATCGTTTGTTTCGTTTGTGCTCGAAACCGCATCGTTTGTGCTCAACTCGTTCGCCCGCTAATCAGAATTAATTAGAATTAGCACCCAAATCAAATTCTGAATAGCGGGCGAACGAGTTGAGCACAAACAAGCACGAACGAAGCATAAACGATTGACAAAAAAATAATTTTGTTCCTTCCATTTAGGGGGTGCAATTCGTTTTGGTGGTGCTGTCGTTTCACTGGCACCCCAAATTAATCCCTAATTAGCGGGCGAACGAGTTGAGCACAAACGACGCGGTTTCGAGCACAAACAAGCACAAACGATTGTCGGGGTAAAAAATATGGATTTTTCGATTTGGGGGTGCTGTCGTTTTGCTGGCACCCCAAATTGAATTCCAATTAGCGGGCGAACGAGTTGAGCACAAACGATACGGTTTCGAGCACAAACAAGCACAAACGAAGCATGAAACGATTGACAAAAAAATCCATTCTGTCTTTCGGGAGGTGCAATTTGGCCGTTTTTGATTTGGGGGTGCTGTCGTTTTACTGGCACCCCCAAATTGATCCTCGATTAGCGAGCGAACAAATTGAGCATAAACGATGCGGTTTTAAGCACAAACGTGCACGAACGATTGGCGAGAAAAAAGTCGACTTTTTGATTGTGGGTGCTGGCGTTTTGCTGGCACCCCTGAATTAAATTCTAATTAGCGGGCGTACGAGTTGAGCACAAACGATGCGGTTTCGAGCACAAACGAGCACAAACGATTGGCGCAAAAAAACAGATCTTTTTATTTGGGGGTGCTGTCGTTTTGTTGGCACCCCCAAATTAAATTCTAATTAGTAGGCGAGCAAGTTGAGCACAAACGAAGCACAAATGACTGGCGAAAAAATAATTCGACTTTTTCGATTTGGGGGTGCCAGCGAAACGGACCTGAGTAAAACACTCTTCAAACGATCAATTTTCGTTGTACATAAAATTTCAATAATTGCAAAGAATAATCATTTTTAATGGTGTAATGGCGTTCAAAATTTCTGTTGCGAAATTTCAATTTCAGTAGCGACATTTGTGGGCAACATTTGAGAACTTTTTTAGATTTTAGAATTCAGATCGATCGACTTTTGGAGTTTATACTTTCCTGCGCGCTTCCAGTGTCCAAGGTACCGCAACTAGGAATATACATGTAACCTAACTTTACCAACGCGTTGAACTTTACCACTTGACCAAACTCGACCACAACAATTGTGATGTGCCGTTTTCCAGTTTTGTTGCACCCAGATAAGTGCTTGCTCATACAGAATCGATATAACATGACATGAAAATTAAAAAGCCAATGTCAAATTGGCGATTTATCTTTTTTTTCCGTTCAATGTTGGATAACGACGTAGCCCACGGTTTGTAGACCCATACGGAGTCAACGGAAAAGCACGTGACAGTAGGCTCTTTACTCATTGGTTGGCTAGGTGAAAGATTGCAGAAAAGGTGAGCGTATTTCAACTTTGTGAAATTAGTGCATGAAATTGCAATATTTCCGTTCTCGTGTAGTGGCAATATAGGAACATAGGTATTCTTCTTTTCTGAAATTAATCGATCGTGTGAAGTGGCTTGAAGAGAGCGAGAAAGAGAGAGAGAAATATAGAGAGTGAGAGAGAAAAATATAGAGTGAGAGTGAGAGAGAGGGAGAGAGACAGAGACACAGAGAGATCGACAGAGATGGATAGATTGGGTTTCAACGACGCACTATAATGTTAAACTAAGATCTATTGGCGTCGAATGAATGATTGATGAGATGATGGGATGATGAGATGAAGGTTTCTTAGGTATCGGGAAGGATAGTGGGAAGGAAGCGGTCGTGGCCTATATCGTGGAAACCATCCTGGCATTAGCCTAGACTACAGAGGGAAACCACGAAAAACCCTGTAAAGATGGGCAGTGGCAGGGATCGAACCGGGTCCAATATTCCCCTTCACCTCCCAGATCACATGGAGCGAACTCGTGCGTTTACCACTCAGCTACATGTGCCGGTCAGAGATGGATAGAGAGAGAAATGTAGAGTGATAGAGAAAAATATAGATAGTGAGACAGAGAGAGACAGAGTAAGAGAGAGAGAAAGAGTAAAAGAGTAAGATTGAGGAGGGGGGTAAGAGAGAGAGAGGGGGGGGGGGGGTGAGAGATCAGAGAGAAAAAAATATAGAGTGAGACAGAGTAGGAGAGTGAGAAAGAGTAAAAGAGTAAGAGAGAGGAAGGGGGGAGAGAGAGAGAGAGACAGAGAGAGAGAGACAGAGAGAAATGTAGAGTGAGAGTGAGACAGAGTAAGAGAGTGAGAAAGACAGAGTGAAAGAGTTAGAGAAGGGGGGGGGGGGGGGGAAGAGGGAAATAGAAAGAGAGCAAGAGAGATACTGCTATGTTGTGCCGGCACTTACCCATCAGAAGTGAATATCGGCCGGTTGCTGTGGTACTTTGTATAAGATGAATCTTCCAACATTTGTCGTACGGGCCTCGTGTTGGACTCGGAAGAATTGCTGGGTCTCGACGAACGTAGGCCTACTCTGGGTCCTGAAAAATGAAGAATTATTGAAGAAATAAAAAAGAGGTAGGCCTACTCTCACTGTGATTCGTACCATCGACTTCCTGGATATGATTCAGGCACCGTAGCTATACAGAGCTATGCAGACATTGATGTTATTTCTTTTATCATCATCAAACATAACCTTTATAGAATATTTAACGAAAAATGAGAGTTCTAATGAATGATTGTCTTTAGGTGAGTTAAATTTTGCTATCGTTACGATAGGCCTGAGACATACAATTACATGTTCTAACTGTAATAAGCTGTGTCTGTTTACTTGAAAAACAAACTTCTAGCTGGCGCTTTCAACGCTCAAGTCCTTGCAACTAGAATAGATGGACCAAATTTATTTTTCAATGTCACGACACAATGCTGAGATGCCATCATGCAACTCGCTTGAGAATTGGTCAATGCATATTGTAAGTTGCATGTTGCTGTTAGAAGTTGTTTAACGCTGAACTGTAAATGTACGTTCACATGTGCAACACCTACAACCCGTTTGTGCCAATAAGACTAGAATACACCAAATTCACAAGGCCTAGTCGAACGAACCGACATGAAGGCCGTGGAAATGACAGTGCCAGCACTGCCCTCCCACGGTCTTTGTTCGAAACTTTGTTTGTGGGTACAGACAATAATTGGCAAAATTAATCTTACCTTGATCTAATTTGATCTTCAGAGCTGGGGTGTAGACCTAGGAGCCATGGGCTGAAGAGTTGGATTCTTACTTGATGTTCCTCCTGAGCGACAATAATTGCTACTGATTGAATGTTGTCTTTGATACCGGTAACTGGAAAACATAAAATTGGTACCTCAGTATTACTTTCAGATTCAATTACTGGTAATTGGCACATTAGGGAGCTTATTCAACTTATGAGTTTGTCATACCAGTAGGCCCTACTGGTATTTAATTTTTCAATGTAAGATTTAATAGACACAAAATCTTGTGATGAACTCACAACTTTGTACAAGTTAAGCTTAGGCCTATATCTATGACAGGTGATTATGCTGTAGGTGTGTTAACCAAGTGTTTTCACAAAATCAACAGTCACAAAATCAATGGACCGTCGGGTAAAGTTTGCATCGAAAAATTAAAGTGCGCATACTGTATCGTTGACCAACACAAACCTCTCCTTAACCATTGGGTTTAAACTCAATTTCCTAACTAACCTAACCACCACTAGAAATCTACAAAACATAACACTAAAAACAATCGGCTGCGGATACTGTACGGTAGGCCTAAAGATCTACCGGTACTTGTCTTGTAAGAAGTAGAGCCTAATAGGCCTAACTATATTTAACCCTAGGCATTGAATTTGTAACTTGACTAGCCCTAGAACATATATCTTATAATTACCTTGTGCAGCCATCGGTATGTTGGGAAGTTTGTATCCAATGCTGATGAAACTGCCATGGAACTCCGGTGATCTCTAGCGGCAGTTCACGAACTGTTTCTATTAGTTTTTCAACGGTTATAAACCAATTTTCAGTTACCGGTACACCTTGTTGATCTACGTTGCGATGACCTCTATACCGGTAATAGACTCACTTCACTTCATAGAATTCATTTTGCATCAATGGAGCCGACATCATAATGAGTATACTCAATGCCGATATGAATGTTGAACTTCTAGCCATGTTAGCGTATAGGCCTACATACGGTCGAGTGCGACGACAACATGACGAATAATAGAGCCCGTTTGTTCATAGGCCCTAACACACAGCAGCAAAAGGCCCGAGCCTTACACCACTGAAAAAAGGTGAATAGGCCTGGGCCTAGGCCTATACCCATGCAGAGATAAGCCGCGTCGATCTGTTTAGGGTTATGATTGTGTAGGGTCTAGGTCAACCTTTTTTGTATTTTATGGGTTTTACATGACGGTTTGGGTTAAAAAGGGTATGGATATCAACACTGTGATTTTAAGGTTCAAACCTTATCCCAGGACTAGGCCTAGGCAGGCCTATAACTCCCACAGACAACAGTTAACAATATAACCTCAAAACGAATTGGCGCAGTCATGCGTATCAATATTGCTTCGTTCATTCTGACGCAACTGAGCATCTACATATAACAACTATGAAACCAAACGAAAGTATTACTGTGGAACCCAATTTTGGTATACAACCCACAAGTAAGCCTGCCTACCACTTTTAACACTTCAACATCACCAATTTACGAAGCGTCAATTAACTGACAATTTAAGACTTGAATGTTTTGAAGAGCGTTCGTTCGAGTGTTTAACGACGGGCGCGCTAGTAGTGAGTGGATTATATTTGAATTTGAAACTGAGAAACAACAAAATATGAAAATATGAGAAACTAGCATGAACAAAATTCAAGTTTTTGTTTTGTGTTTTCATCTATGTTCTTTTGCTGTCAGAGAGGAAGATATCTATGTTCTTTTTCTGTCAGAGAGGAAGATATTGACTGCAATAGTGGAAGCAAACAATCAATTACAACTTATTTCCTGAAGAATAATTGGAGTTTTTGCAATTATTGATAAAAATAAAATGTGGATGAGTTTTACATTGAATTAACTGGGATTTATTTAATTCAGAAAGAGATTATAAATGTGCATATGCCTACTTCCACTTTCTTTGGCTCGTTTTCTTATACCCGCTGAAGATTTTTTTTTGCGTATTTTGGCGCCTGTTTATCAAACATAAAAAAAATATTTGAACAACCATCCATCCGATCTGGATTTAACTTCAGATTTGTTCTTTTTCAATGTGTATCCATATTAGGTAGAAATTTCGTTCATCAGACACGAAAAAAATTGCCGTCAAAAATTCAAATCCAAATTCCAAATCCAAAAATTCAAATGGACCATATAATATAAATATGGATAAATTCATATGGACCATATAAAACATATAATACGATAAACCTACAGATTTTTGTTAAATCGTTTAAGAATATGTAAGTATAGAAACCTGATCAAACATGTATGCCTTATAAATCTATAAATAATCATAAAACCCTGTAGGATCGTGACCATATTGCAACCTGTCAAAACATATAATACGATAAACCTGTAGATTCTTGTTAAATCGTTTAAGAATATGTAAGTATAGAAACCTGATCAAACATGTATGCCTTATAAATCTATAAATAATCATAAAACCCTGTAGGATCGTGACCATATTGCAACCTGTCAAAACATATAATACGATAAACCTGTAGATTCTTGTTAAATCGTTCAAGAATATGTGAGTATAGAAACCTGATCAAACATGTATGCCTTATAAATCTATAAATAATCATAAAACCCTGTAGGATCGTGACCATATTGCAACCTGTCAAAACATATAATACGATAAACCTGTAGATTCTTGTTAAATCGTTTAAGAATATGTAAGTATAGAAACCCAATCAAACATGTATGCTTTATAAATCTATGAATAATCATAAAACCCTGTAGGACCGTGACCATATTGCAACCTGTCAAAACATATAATAGGACGAAACTGTAGATTTTGGTTAGAATGTGCAAGAATATTTTACTATAGCAACCTGATCAAACATTTATGCCTCATAAATCTATAAATAATCGTAAGACCCTGTAGGATCGTGATCCTATTGCAACCTGTCAAAACATATAATACAATAAACCTGTAGATGTTGGTTAAATCGTGTAAGAATATGTAACTATAGAAACCTCATCAGACATTTATGCTTTATAAATCCATAAATAATCGTAAGACCCTGTAAGACCGTGACCATATTGCAACCTGTCGAAATATATAATATGAAAAACCTATAGATTTTTGTTCAATCGTGTAAGAATATATAAGTATAGCAACCTGATCAAACATGTATGCCTCATAAATCTATAAATGATCGTAAAACCCTGTAAGATCGTGATACTATTGCAACCTGTCGAAACATATAATATGAGGAACCTATAGATTTCTGTGAATACCTATAAGAATATAGAACTTAAGCAACATGTTCAAACATATAGCATCAATAAATCTATACAGTAGTGTAAAACACTTTAGGATCGTGAATTATTTTAACCTGTTTAAATATATATGAGATTGAAAAACCTGTATATTTGTGTTAATACCTATAAGAATAAAAAAGTTTAGCAACATGTTTAAAAATGTAAGATAAATTAATCTATAAATAATTGTAATACCCTGTAGGATCGTGAACATATTGCAACCTGTCAAAACATATAATACGATAAACCTGTAGATTCTTGTTAAATCGTTTAAGAATATGTAAGTATAGAAACCTGATCAAACATGTATGCTTTATAAATCCATAAATAATCGTAAAACCTTGTAGGATCGTGATCCTATTGCAACCTGTCGAAACATATAATACGAAAAACCTATAGATTTTTGTTAAATCGTGTAAGAATATATAAGTATAGCAACCTGATCAAACATTTATGCCTCATAAATCTATAAATAATCGTAAAACCCTGTAGGATCGTGATCCTATTGCAACCTGTCAAAACATATAATATGAGGAACCTATAGATTTCTGTTAATACCTATAAGAATATAGAACTTAAGCAACATGTTCAAACATATAGCATCAATAAATCTATACAGTAGTGTAAAACACTTTAGGATCCTGAATTATTTTAACCTGTTTAAATATATAAGATTGAAAAACCTGTATATTTGTGTTAATACCTATAAGAACAAAAAAGTTTAGCAACATGTTTAAACATGTAAGATAAATTAATCTATAAATAATTGTAAGAACCTAAAGGATCGTGATCATTATTTCAACTGTTCAAACATATAGGGTGAAAAAACATGTTGGTTTTTGTTCGAACCTGTTTGGACCTGTAATTATAGAAAATTGCTTAGACTTGTGAAATGTTTAAACCCTTCAAATTACAGTACAAAACTGATTAGAACTATACAAATCCCTTATCTGAGGGTAACTTGTACGGTTCAATCCTGCTCAAACTTATTGATAACTCTTACTGTAGAATCCTGTGGTGTATAGGTTTCTACAGTTGCTCTGTTTCACCTGTTGGTCTCCTGTTGATGCATATTGGAAACGGATATATCTTGTAGAAACTTATTAAAGTGGTCTTACAGGTTTCAATAGTAATTTGCACTAGGGTATCCCGCTCGATGAACCGCTCGCTTAATGGGTCATTCGGCTGTTTGGAGTGTCCTTGAGGAACCAATTGATTTCATTCAATTGCAACCATTCCCCGTGTAATACAGGCTTAACATGTAGATTTCAATTTGAATCCGTCATCTTAAGACAGCTACGTCTCATGAAAATTAATTCTTATTTCAAGCCTATGAGAATGCTCAGTTTCTTAATTTTAATATTTATTTAGTATTTAATTTAGTATTAATTTTAGCTATTGATAGTTGAGCTGGATTCACAATGCAAATTAATGATTACCGTACAAACACGAGGTGTTCCCCTGGGCTACCCTGGGTATTCCCACTGGGTATGTGGGGTATACCCCTGGCATACCCAGTGGGCATGTTTTATTCTCGAAAGGTTCCCAAAACGTACCCATTTACATGAGAAGCGGGACTCCAGTGGCATTCCTTGGGAAGGTGCCAGGGCATGCCCCTGGTCTACCCAAATGGGTATATTATCACAGACCCACTGCGGGCGGTTCCTTGGCATACCTAGGGTGTACCCTAATGCATATGATGTTCCAGTGACATGCCCATGGTATACCCACAAATTATGTTGTGATTCGAGATTTGAAGCTACCCACTGGGCATGCCAGGGACATGCCCTGGGTACCTCCAGGACATTTGGGGCTTCCAGGGGTATGCTCAGGTGTCCATGCCCATGACATGCACAACTGGGTAGATTTTGGGGATACCCAGGGCATTCCCGTGTTTGTAGGGTAGTGATTAATGATTAACTAAAGCTGGCAGATACGGAATCAGTGTTGAAGTTCACATTGTGTTTAATATTAGTGACTGACCTTGAAAGTTAATGAACTTTCAACTTTAGTATTAACCATTATTTTTAATCATTAGTCTGACCAATCAGAAGTCGTGAATTCGAAACGACAGGAAGTCAAGGGAAAAGGAATCATTTCCTCATGAAGTACTCGTGAAAAGTACGTCATTTCCGTCGAAATTAATTCTTATTTCAAGTCTATGTGAATGCTCAGTTTCTTAATTTCAGTATTTAGTATTAATCACTAATCATTAGTTCGCATTGTGAATCAAGCTTCAAT
The DNA here is from genome assembly GCA_964007535.1 of Brachyptera risi. Lineage (NCBI taxonomy): Eukaryota > Metazoa > Arthropoda > Insecta > Plecoptera > Taeniopterygidae > Brachyptera > Brachyptera risi. The sequence continues at coordinate 32,497,535 of OZ023326.1, read as the reverse complement.
AAGTTAATTATTGATCCAAGTTACGAAAATAAGATACGTAACTATGGGTGATAATTTAATTTGCTACTTATTCATAATTCACTAATCATCAGTTCGCAAAACCGGCTGTTAGTTTGGTTTTTATTGCTAATTTTGTAAGTAAGAACTATACACGAAAACTAGACTAACCATATTTCGTCTATGTGAGAACTGGACCACCTATTGAATTGAACATATATGAACAATAAACATATTTTGATTGATTAATTGACTTTTAGAAATTGATTATTATAATCTTTTATTCAGAAAGGTGGACATCAGATATGTGGAACTATTACGCTACATCTCTTACAGCCACAGTATAGGTCAGCTACCACGAATTGATTTTACAGGATATGACATTATCTGACTTTCAGATCTGCGATGTCCAGTATAGCCATTTATGTATATACAATTGCACGTTTTGTTTCATTTTTGATAATTTTGGATATTCCACTATAGCAAATGAAAATGTTAAATATAATAATTTCCCTCTATGCTATGCTCTGCCGCTATATATTTTTATGTCTCTTTCTGTGTTTATAATCTATAATATATTAATGATATTCTGCATTTCTTATAATTTTACTTTAATTTCATTCCACTTCCTCCCAACTTCTCCTTTCCAGGTTATATGAAAATTTGCTCAGTTTGTCAATTTTTCTTCTTTCTTCTGAAGATTTTCACTCTAGTTAAGAATCTTTTCCTTTTTCGAACATCCCCTATTTCTCCACTCGTGTGTCGGTCGCATACTGACGACACGCACTTTATATCCGGGTCCAAGTACGGCACATCCTATAGGCCTACATACGCATTTCTTTAACGGTTCAGTAGGTCTATATGCGTTGTAAGATGAGCGATATAGGCCTGTTTATATGAAAAGTAATGGAAAGTTAGACCATGGACTTATATTTTGATACCAAATATAAGTCCACTAGTACATAGTCATAGTCAAGTAGTATGTAGTCTAGTCCAGTGTTGCTTATTTTAATTGTTTTAGTTTTACGACCCAATTGGTTTCACCTGTTGTTATTTGGCGAGAAAACAATTGAAATGGATCATTGTTGTGGTTGAATTTTGAATTTATTTGAATGACATATTTTTTTCCCGAATTTGGTCTTCAGAGTGATTCTCACAGGGGTTTTCAAAATGTTTTGTTCCCCAAAGTTCAACTAATTGCGTATCGAGCTAGATGAAGGCATATGTGCTGCCAAGCTATATCCAAATTATGCTTTCGTAAAAAAGAAATTCAATTATGGTGAAATTGAGTCTTCACCTATATTATTCCAATTAATATCAGACTAGTTATGTATAAGATATTTTACTATATATTCCAAAATTTATTCAACTTTGGGTTCACCTTTGGTTGCTTCTTATAAGTTACGTAAATACGTACCAGTATCATGTATCGACAGACGACATAGACGTGTCATGCGATTCATGTATGGGAAGACGAGTGGAAGTGTCAAGCCACTACTTTTCTTCAGTATGTTTTGGACACTGGACCAAAGAAGCAGTCCGTAGTTCATCAGTTTATGGGGATTTTTTTTCATACACTTGGAAAATAATAAAAATCATTATGTGAACCACTGCAATTTTCCCCTTTGCCCTCTGGTATAGGGCAAAGTGTACAGTTGCAAAAGGCATTGTGGAACATTGAGCTCAGGATAATATGTAGACCTCAATTCAAAACAAATTCCATACAATTAATGATGAATAATTATTAATTAAGGTAAATATTATTGTCATTCAACAGTCACAAGCTTGGACGGCGAAGCCGGGGGTCAGCTAACCCCCCAATAATCATGTGATAGGCCTAAGTATCACCACTGACTCCTCAATACCATGATAATTTGAATTGTTATTATTCAAGTGTAATTTAGTTCGATTCGTCCATTCGATCGATTTTCGATAAAAATGCAATCGATTTCGATTCAATTCGATCGATTTTCGATATTGTGAACTTCGATTTCGATTTTTTGATTGAACGGCAACCCTAATAAATATATATATATATATATAAATATATATATATATATATATATATATATATATATATATATATATATATATATATATAGGCTATATATATATATATATGAGATATTTTTTTTCTGTTTGCCAACTCCAAAGTAGTGACCTTGTTTATTTATGTTCAGAGATGGTACCAACTGTACTAAAAATGAACGGTATGTACTTCTCAGTTGACGATCAACCCTCTTTACCTTGACGTCATCCCAACACATTTCTTGTGAGTCAACAATCGGCAACTAGAAATCTTTCTGAGCTTCGGCAGAAAATGTAATAAGCAAGCTGGTGATAGTCTATCATCGGTCGGAAAGTGCACTACAAGGTTAGGGCGTTAATAGAGTGAAATCACTTCGATTTCAATATTAGGTGATGCCTTAGACTCGGTGATGATTTCAGGCATGACCCAGGGATGGCGCAGCCCCCCCCCCCTTTAGTGTATTCAATGATCCATACCACAATGTAGATCAGATGTAATCTTTACTTGTAGATTTAAGTCATATATAAAAAGATAAATGTTTATAACTTTGTATATGTTCAGAAAAATATTGAGGAGGTCTTTGCTCTTTGGATGAGCGATAGTGAAGACTTCCATCCTACTCTTACGGAGCTTTGTCTGTGTTTATTTTTTGTAAGCACTGCACAGGTCGAACTGTTTTGACTGATCGATATATATGATTATCAATAACGTAACGGGATAAGCAACATGGCATAAGTCCTATCCTTCTAACATCAGACAGTTTTCACCATGATGGAATCAGCGCTTTCTTGTAGGCCTAAATTCGCAATTGTATTCGCAATTTCAAATCAAATCGTACATATTAGGCTCGTATTTCAATGTATAGCACATAGTTGTATACTTGCATTGTTTCTGATCTTTTTGGTAGATGATGAGTAATTATCCAGTTATCAAATGGTAAATATAGTAGCAGGGGTGTAGTTGTAAGAAATGAAGTGCCAGGGTGGTGGCATCACGTCTGCCCCGGCAGTGGTGCTGTCGTAAAAATAACGGTAGGTATGCCCTCCAAATTTCGTATAAAGATCGATCTGAAATTTAAATAGCAATCAACGCGATTCCGAATTGGTAAAGTGGGTTGGCCCCCACAATGCCCTGCAGGGAAATTTTTTTTTTTTAAACAATTATACTCAGCAAGTTTTGATACGGTACTTGTAATTCTAGCACATGGCTGGCAGTGGGACTGCAAGCTTAATTAAGTAGGCTAACAATTATTGTTTCTATTACTTTCATCAGATATCTTTTTTGTTTCATCACTTCTATTTTTATCAATTAGAATAAGAGAAGTTATTTGAGCTTAGAACATACCGATTTGAAGCTCAGAATATTGTACAAAGTTCCAATTTTTCGACTTTCTTTGAATTCATCGAGATTGCGTGTCATCTGCAGAACGATGCGTGAGGAGCCACGATTTCAGATAGGGAATAGCGTTGAACAATTGGAAGAGCAATCCAAAAATCTAATTTCGAATTGGACTATTATTCACCGGGTTTTGATCGGATTCAGAAACTTTTCTGAAAAAGTTGGCCAATGTGTGTGCCCTGACCACTCTTCCTTCCCATAGTAAAAACGTGGACAAAATTAGACCCTAAATCATAACTAAACCACTGACAGATAATTGACTGTATGCACCAAAGTACACGAGTGAACTAATAGTTTGCGTACGTGTACCTCACAAACTACCGAGGACAGACCAAAATTTTGGTACTCGGAAAAACAACATTCTGTAACTAATCCAATTGACAACTAGTGATTGACCCACAACGTCACAAAACAGAACGTCCAATCAAATGGGCTTTGTTATGTGGGAAATTTCACATTTACCTATCAGAATATCTCTAAATTCCCACATGAAGTATATATATAGATCAAGGTGGCCCTGGCGATTAGCCACGCCTATCACTAGTGGTCAATTCTTCAGAATTTTCAAATAAAACTGATTTTGTGAAAAAATACCACAGAAAGAGTAAGAGCAATACTAATGGTAAAGGGCTTTTGCTAAACGGCTTAGGTATTACATGGAATACTCGTCGAGTTAGAAGCAGCTATGTTCAAGGGAAAGCTAACTAGACATTTCAACATGAAATTCCAGGAAATGTTATATTGACAAGTGCAATCAATAAGGTATATTCTTTCAGCTAGATCCAGTGGCGAAACTACCGCACGGGCGGTCGCCCTGGGGCCCATGCTGTATCATCAGAAATACGTTTCAATGATGACCGAAAAATAAAGAACGTATTTATGTACTGTAACTGAAAAAATACTTTTTAATATTATCTGGAATTAGTTGGAAAATAACAGACTAATTTTAAAAATGATTCTACTATGAGGAAATTCAAGTTGAACTCAATTAAACAGTATATTCTTGAATACGGATCATATCAGAAACACTGTCATATTTTTTCACTGAGCTTACAGCACTGAAATGAATATGAGCTTGCTACTTTCACTACATTTTGGTAAAAAGTTGACTATTTTTCCTCTCATCATTATCTTCATTTAATTTTTTTTCTTCAATAGTACCATTTTGTTTCATAGAATGACATAATTGTGAATGTATTTCGATAATAATTTTGTGTATTTTAATGGTCTTCTATAGTGAATTGAAAATATGGAATATAGAGGTTGCATGTTGAATAATATCGAAATTTCATCATTCGAATTGCTATCAAGTTTTTTTTGGGGGGAGGGGGGCCATGCGAGTCCATTGCCCCAGGACCCAAATATCCTAGTTATGCCACTGGCTAGATCTATGATGAATACATTCACTTCACCATTCATTATTGTCAAGTCTGCAATGTTAAATAATTTTCATCAAGTTAATAATTACCATTTTTACTGGATTTTTCATTCAAGTACGTATGTACTTTGTCTCATGGTTAGATTTGAAAAAACAGATCATAACAGATCAGCGCCCTGCGCCGCTTTGAAAAAGGAAGCAGGGCTATGCCCTGCCCCCCAAAAAAGTACCAGAGCGCTACCCTGGCCCCACTGCATGCCTGAGCAGTAGGGCTTTCGACTAGGGGTCTAAATGCTTTTACAGACGTATTTTAAATTTAGATTGGCCAATTCAAATGAAATTTATTCCAATATTGCTTAATGCAGTTGGGAAGAGCTGGATTCACAGATTGCATTACATCTATTACTTGTATAGATCAACATACAATAATACCAGCAAATTATCATACAATTTGTGAGGTGGCATCCTTTTGATATACCCATGGTGCGAAAGGAAAATTACATGTTGCTTATCCCGTTATGTTATTGATAGTCATAGTAGATATGAAATTTTTTGGGTTACCTAGAATATTACAACTCAGAAACGTTAAGTTTTGGGTAAAATCGGTTGGACCATTTTTGAGAAACATCTCAAAGTTTCTAAAAACCCTATAAGATTAGACTGGGCATGAAAATTTGAAAAATCAAATGATTGTTAGGCCTACACATTATTACAATTTAGTATGCAATTGATGACTAGAGATTGACCCGCCCATAAACGTCACAAACTAGAACATCCAATCAAATTGGCTTTGTTATGTGGGAAATTTCACATTGACCTATCAGAGTATCTCTAAATTCCCATATGAAGTATAGATGAAGGTGGCTCTGGCGATTAGCCACGCCTATCACTAGTGGTCAATTCAAACCAACTGCTTGGAAAAAAAAAATTAATAAATGGTTTTTATTCAACAAATGGATAGAAATAATTGCAGATCCATTGCCGAGATTCAGAGCTCCCTAGATTTGATAGTCGACAAATTGAGTTTATTTTATAGGAGTCAAGGTGTGTAGTTTTCGATCAAACTTCACATAAATATCTCGCTCATCTTACAACGCACATGCTGCGTTAGTCTAGCACTAGGAAAACGTAGCATATGAGTTGTTCAATAAGCGATACATATAGGCACATTTATATGAAATATAATTGAAAGCTATACATGCACCTTGAGTTCAAAACAATTATGTCACTGTCTTATCCATTGCGTAATAATTTTGAATGTTCTATACTATATAATTCAATTGGTTACTTAATACATGTTGCTTAAATTCTCGATGGGTTTCTCAATAGCTTCTCAAACCGCCTATTTGAGATTATAGTTGACACCATCACTTTTCAAGCGACCAGGCAAAACCATCAACAGAGAAAAATTTAGCATTGTTTACTTATGATGAGAGTCGAGTGGAACAAAATGAACGAGGCAGGAAAACGTTAGACTCAGGAATGATGCAGAGGTTTGACTAATTAATTTACATACAAAAAATGAAGCTAATCAGCAGTCACACTTCAGTAGATTGAAGATATCATCAGCCCATTTCGTATAGTATGCACCAGATTAACATACTGCAGGATGTCGAGCTATCAATTTATAAACCTCTTTTCATTTAGTATGCACCAGATAAACATACTGCAGTATGTGGAGCCAAGTGTCAATTTACCAGCTCATTTAATCCAGTATGCACCAGATCAACATACTGCAGGATAGGGAGCTGTCAATTTGGTCACAACTCAAGGTCACATGAAATACAGTAGTCGATTGGCAGCCTGCCTAGATATGAACACTGTAAAGTTTGTTGTTGGTCAAAGATATTTTTAATTTCTCAGGTTTTAAAAGCATAAAAATGCAACAGGATAAGTCAATAAAGAGTAGGATATTTGATTGAAGTGTCGGCACACATTCAATTAGGAAGGAACTACGGTGGATGATGTTAAAACTTAGATGCTAGGCAATTCAGAATTAATGTGTTAAAATAAAAATGAAACATTTGTTTTTGAATTAGCTTCAATCTAATGGTATAAAACAATCAACCAAATGGCAAAGGTTATATATAAACACAATGCAAATATATATGTACAACCTAACATGAAGTGTCACTCAACTCATGCCTTTCAATTTTCAATCTTTTTTGTATTTCTATAGTTTTGAAACTACGACATCATTGAATTATGTAATTCCAACTTTTCAGAGGAAAAAGATACTTAATATCTCCTTTTTTTTAAGCGTATTAGTGCTGGAGCATACATACAAAACCTAAAACTATTCAACTCACCGAGAGCATGTGCACCTCATTTATCTATGGCCACATGCAGCTCAAGCACCCACACAAACAAACAATAATCTAGTCATGTCATTACTAAAAGGAATCTGCCGCACACTTCCATCGTTTGTATGGCCAGCTAGCAGCAATTACAAAGATTTGTCGCATGCGACAAGATAGGTACTTTTATGTACAAATATACAGTACTCGGTTGTTTATATTATTAGAAGTATATTATGCTCTTATGAAGAGTACATCAACATCTAAACATGAGGAGGCCTGCTCCATCAATAGTTGGTCGCAGACTAATTGTAATAAATCTACAATAGCACATCTTGTTTGTTTTCAATAGAGAATAGACACAAATAACAATTCGATAGGTTATGATGGATAGTATCTAGTACTAGAAATGGATGTGATAATTAGTATTGTATGTATATTTATGTAGTCCATTGGCTATTAGACATATTTTACGAGGATTGTATACTGAGCGAGTCAGTACTGATTGTAAGAACTAGATTACAGGCAGATGAACATAATTACGATTGGTGACACTGATTTCAAAATAAAAACTTACCGAAGAAATGAACTCGACTACAGTACAGTATTAACATAAAAAAATTACTCAAGATTCATGAATGTAACATAAATCAATTCAAGACTCAACTACCAATAGAACAGGCCGCTGGACACCATCAAAAGTGCACTTAATAAGATTATAAAGCTTGACTTTACTCTAAATCCTCCTATGAAATCTTAAACCATAGGCCTATCAAGTTGCTTCACTCTGTTCAAGTCTATGCTGAAACATATCGTGCCTCAATGGTGAGAATTACACTACACACACTAGTACGTTTACTCTTCATTCCAGTCACGTCGTTTCTAGTTTGGTTTTGTCTGCTGCTGCAGAGTGCACTTAGAAGCAGTACCGGTAATTGATACCACTGACGGTCCTTTGGGTCGAGTCTTATCTCTTGATCAAGGCTTTCAACCTTTCTCGTTCTGCTTCACGTCCTTCTTGAACTGTCCACTCGGGATCGTTGGGGTCGTCTCCGTCACCAAGAGCAGAATCAGTGGAATTCGACTCTGAGCATGGCGATGCAGGTCTACTTGCCACGACCTGCAATAGACAGATACTGCGAAATTCAAGTCACAGTATAATATTGTCTTCATTCCTTTCGTTTCACTAGGGCCTGGCCCTAAGAATTGGCGAAGGATTATAATGTCAAAATTTAAAATCTTTTCATTCTCATGGTGTCATTGATAACTCCAAAAATATTGTTTTTAATGAACATATTTCTTGTTCAAAGTGACAACACAAGCAACGCTAACCCTGATAATAATTAATAGTTGTGTTCACTACTGGACATACTTTTTCATAATTTAATTACACCTCACATAAAAAATGTGGCGATACCTCACAACAGAATCTCGTTTCCACGCTAAATTATACATTATTGAATTATAAATATTGCTTATATTTCGAGGATTATATCGGTGTTGTTGCCATAAATATAGGCCCAAACAAAAATTAATGCCAGTATTGACCAGAAAAGAATATGTACCAAGAGCCAATGAATACCTTTGGCTTGACCTGTATCCCATAATTAAAATTACGGTATGTTTGTCAGTGACCAAGTGAATCACATTACATATTTGTGAATCGTTCATTGACCTGGGCCTTTCTTACAACCACTGTCACGATACATCAAATCACATCTAATAGATAACATAATGTACAGATATAATTTTAAAATGTACTTTGTAGTAGTCACAGCTCAGCTCATACACAGCCTGGCTGAATTCCACGCAAGATGAAGGAGCAAGTCACTCGTGCATTAGGGGTGTGGTTTGGGGATTATCGGAACCTTTGAGACGATTGTTTGCTCAATGATCCCACCAACGACTAGCTTATCGGTATTTGATGGATGTGATGGAGCAGGTGATGGATGAAATTATGGTCACAAAATCCTATTCATAATATGGGACTCCAAACTCAAACTCTACTCAACTCCAAGTTTGTAATGTCAAGCCTTGGCCAGGTGGGCACCACGAAACCTACTTTGGTGGATCTCGAGCATATCTACCAGTGGGCTCATGATTATTAGATATTACGACTACTAGCAATCACAACAATTCGTAAATTGCCAACGATACCGGCAGGCACCTACTCAAATATTAAGGGATGTGCGAATCTGTGTTTTTGATTTCGAATCCGAATCGAATCATTAAAAAGGTTTGCGAATCCGAATCTTTTTCGAATCTCCGACAAAAATAGCTGAAGAAAAAAAAGAAAAAAAAAGAAGAAAAAAAGTGAGGTTATGTACCATAGTATGTTCGTATGGTAACTATCTGCTGGAAAAAATATGAATTATCAAGACAATAAATGTTCTAAAATACATAATTAAATAGCAAACTCATTTTAATGATTGGATTCACCTTCAATTGGAGGATGTAAACTGATAATAGAGATGAAATTTGAGTAAAAGTTGGATGTTCTGCTCCAAGCAAAGATGGCTGAATCGTGCTGCCACCTAGTTTCTAAAATATCAACTGAAACAAAATTTCCTGTTGGAGATTCGCGCGGGATTCGAGATTTCGAATAGTTCGAAATTGCGAATCTTACATTTTCTGGCGAATCGAACCCAAATCTTGACCAAAGATTCGGATTCGATTCGAAATAATTGAGATTCGCACATCCCTACAAATATTGATCAACATACATGTTAATAACAGTTTCTCACCAGCTCACTATCTTCTTCCTCATCCTCCTCGATTGTTGGGGATAGCCTGTGAATAACTGGGACTAGAACCTTTGGTTCCTCGATGACGATGGGAGGAGGTACCTGTTCTTCCGGACGAGACTTCATAATTCCGTCAAGTAGCTCATCAGGAAGGGGAAAAGTTCTCTGCTCGAAAGGAGCCACCTAAAACAGATCAACACATTACAATCCAATCTTCAATCACTACTAGGGTAGGGTGAAAACGACTAAAGTTAGCCGGACTTGTCAATATTTTGGATTAACGTCTTGGGAAAGGTTGGTCAGGACGCACTATTGACCCATTTACAGTAAACCCTCAATAATTAACTAGGTTAATTCGAAGCACACTCGTTTCCCGACTCCAGGTATAGAGAATACAATGTTGAATATTTGGATAATTCAAAGTTTGAATAATTCGTAATTCAACTCTGTTTCCTGCCAATGGCTAATTTATTACGTAGTGTAAATTCATTGTTCAATTTGAAGTGCTTCTTCCAAAACTGACAAAATTGAAAATAGAAGTTGTAAAAATGAAATGTTTCACCAAGAATAGTTTCACCGTAAGGTTCAAAGTTTCAAATTTCAAAGTTTCAAATTTCAATTTCAGTTTTCCTTTCATCCCAATATCTTATCTACAGCCCATGTATGATTATGGCAATTTCTCATCGCTCAAAACAAGTGCAAACTACTAATATTGTAGGTATCTGCCTGCATGTTCCCATGTCTTTTGGAGTAGTACCTGGTGCCTCATGCGTTCGGGCCACTTTGGTTGTTTGGCACTAGGGCATCGGTCGACAAGAAACGGGCAACAAAGAAGCTATGAATACTGATCAAGTAGCGTTAAAACATTCGCCATAACTTTTTCGTTTTCATTTCGTTAATTCAAATTATTTTGATTCAAAATGTCTTGTTTATACTCCCGAGTTTCGAATCAACGAGGATAATAAATGAATAATAAATAATGAAATGAAAATAGGCCTCGATAATCATAATTAGGGGTGTGCAAGAAATAGTTCAAAGCTCAAATTTAGCTGAACTTGAAATTTTGAGTTTGATTTATTTTTTCAATTTTCAAAACCCTTTCTATGGTCGTATAAGTCGCACCTGCAGTCTCCGGTACCGCCAAGGTCTTTATTTTCCTGTGTATGATGTTTTTGGTCCAGTCTGTATGTGTAAGCGCGCACGACTCACATGACTGATATTAATAGGTAATATTGTGATATTGATTGTAAATTTTATATCCGATGGCAGCCTCGCTAATAACATGACTGGCTGCAAGCTCAACTTCAGCATAGCTTGAAACATTTTGTGATTGAATAGTTACAGGCATTTTCTTCGTTTCCTTTTCATTCTGAACTAAATCACACGTACTTGTACTTGCTCCATTGAAAAACCGTTTTACAACATACCTCGGGAGTGACGTCGGGAGAAGCGCTGCGGCAGAGTTCCTCTTTCTCCCTCGCCCAGCGCGACTGCGACACCGTGCGTCTGCGTATCGACATCGGTTGCGCCGGGTTACTGTCAGTGTCCGTGGTAAATGGCTGCGGGGTGGCGGGAGGCGAGCCCATTGGAGATCCGGAGCAGCTTTCCCGCCCACCCTGGTCGAGCATGTTTGCTGGAGACATCGGGTCTGAAAAGAAAACCACCATACTGTGACAATCTACACTCGATCAGAATCAAGTCCAACACACCGACTGCTAGAGGTGATATCCATAAAATTAAAAAAAAAAAAAATCGAAGTAGGCATAATCAACAAAGTGTCAACAATATCATAAGCCAACCAAAGTCGACTGAAGTGGTTGACACCAGGTCAGAGTATTTCCTCAATACATATAAAGATTCAATACAACCTTAAAGCCTAACACCCGTTTCGTCAGCTGAGTCAAAAAGTAGTTTTGAAATTAATTCTACATTGGGGAAATTTGAGTAAAGCTTTATTGAACATGTGTATTCTTGAATTGAAATTACATCAGAAACACTGTCATATTTTTTTGGCCGGTTACAACGCTTTAATGAAATACGTATCAAGTTGCTATTTTGACTTAATTTTGGTGAGAAATCAACTATTTTTCCTCTTAAAATGAGTGTGATTCATAAATGAGAATGGGTACCCATATTTATTTTTGCATAATTCTATTCGTAGCATCTTCATCTACAATAAAACAAGTTTTTTTATTGAATGTCATTCCTTTTAGTACACGGTATTTTAATGATCTGTTGAATAATAAAAACGCATGGAATTTGAAGGTTGCGTGTTGAATGATAGGGAAACATCCAGTATTTGAAGCGATATAACTCAAAATGTCTCCCAGTTAGCCTATCATCTGTTTGTATATCGTCGAGCACATCTAAACGAATCGACTGATGAAAAATCATAATTTTTTCGTGACCATGAGGTAATGGAGGTTAGACCTTAATATGTCGGTCAGTCCTACAGATTACGTGCAGTGAAACCTCGATGCCAAGTTTCCAGATTCATCGTTTTCCTGCTTTCATCATTCATCATGTCCAATCCTACACTCACATAACCTATGCTAAATTATTGTCCTACAAGGATGCTCTTACCCTGGATCCTTGAGAATAATAGAGGTTTCACTGTGTATGTAGACAGGTGTCAGGTACCTAAAATATATTACATACTTGTATCTACAAAAGAAGGAAATCGTCTACCAATATAACAAAAAACATCACCCATTATATTTTCAAAGCTGTAGCATTTTCAGGGTATCATGATTTTTCAGGAGAGCATTCATAATAAACAATAGAAATATACATTTCAGAAGCGTAGAATCTCTAAAAATGCAGACTAAGATTACTGACATTTTCACTATTACTCAGTTGATGGGCAACCTTCTTCATTTGTGGAAATGAGTGCATAGGCCCTTATATATAAAATATTTACATACCGTATTGTCCCGAATATAAGCAGAGGGTTTTTCTCGAAATTTCAAGCCCAAAAGTCACCCTCAGCTTCTATGCGAATCTCGGCCAATAATGAGTCAAAAATATGTCTTTTGCTCATTTTAATTGGGCGTACTACATATGCACATTAATATCAACGGTATCAACTAGAAACTGCGAGATATTCCACTAAAAACACAACACTTTTAGTGCCAAGAGCCGATATATAGGCTCCAAATATCTTGTTTGAATAATGCCAAGAGCCGATATATTGGCTTTTACTTCAAACTGATGTAGTTCCCACAGTTTCTGTAAGATGGCAATAGTAGTGACATATTCAGAAAGCTGCTATTCACACAAATTTTGTGGCACCAAGGTCAATATCCTATCATTTTTCCACAGCTGTCTATGTTTGTTCACATTTGGCTGAAATGTGACAGTGTAATTCTAGTTGGTTTTCAAAATGGCGTCTTGTAGAAGACGTGAATTTGTTCAAGATGAAGAAGTGATTAGGGATTTAGTAGATGAATCAGAAGAGGAAGAAAGAAGTGACTTTTTGGAGGATGCATTATCCCATCTTCAGATGAAATAGTGATGCGAGTGATGGGGGCAAAGAGAGAGATGTCCTGATAAAAATGTGGCTAAGCCTGCCAAGGGTACGCCTAGTTCATGTCATGTCGTCGTCTTTTTGAAAGATAGTTTTTCATGATCGAAATTCCACATAAAAATGAATGAAACTCATAATTCTTACTCAAAACAATTCGTTCTTCATCATGCAAGTCTTCAAAATGGAGTTAAAAATTATTTGTTATCTGTACCATTGTTATAGGCCTAAACCCAACAAATATTTCAACAGTTGAAAAAATTAAAATTAAGTCATTTTTTTTTATTCATTGTTGGATCAAATATGAAATTCCAGTATTCCCCATCCAGGTGTCCATCCTTTCATCACACTTTAAAAAATATTTCATGAGATTTGACCAATCGATTGGCAAGTTATGATTTTTTTTTTGTGATTCACTGTAAATCTGTCAAAACCTACCTGGCATTATTAGGCACATTTTGGATGAAATCTGGTGGCAGTAAAAGGGTTAATAAATGTTTTATCATGAAGAAGTATCATTTTCTCAATTTCCATCATTTTTATTTGACGCGCAGTTATCAACATAAGCATGGAGCTGTTTGCTGCATGGCGTCTGTCATCCTATTAGTCTATTACGCGCTACTGCAACTGCGTGACGTGTGTGGTCTAACCTTGACGAGCACGAGACGTTCGTTTGTACGACTCGAGATGATCGAGCGCCAATAGAAACCAGCCGTATGATAATCACTTGAGGCACCTCTCAATGGTTTAAATCGTTTCGGCCGGTGACATAGCTTTCTCTTCCATGCAATATGAAATTGACTAAATTCTACCCAGGAAGACCGATGATTTACGTGGAAAAGGAGAGAAACTCTTTTTTCAATAACTGATCTAAAAGTTTGGGGGGTCGGCTTATATTCGGGACAATACGGTAATTTCAAATTTGTTCAACTGCTACTATAAACTAAAGAGAAATTGACAATTTATTTGTCGCAGTATGCCCTTTTAAAAATACCATAATGTACTAATTACTCAAGTACATCAGCCAGACATAAATCAGTTTTATAACTTTTAAAGTACATTTCTACATTTCTCCAACTATTAATTAATTTACCAGGCGTATTGGCACCACTGCTCTCGGCAAGGCTGTCCGTCCGCCGCTGAGCTCGTCCTCTCAAGAATGGTGGTAACTTTATTCCGAGACTGAATTTCTTCTTCTCCTCTGCAAGACATTTTTCGTGGCGTAATGCTATCGCCTCGTCACTATAATCTTCAAACTGAAAATACAGTATTCATGAACAGAAGCATTCACCAAGTGCTCTTAAAAGCAAATTAAAGTAGTTGGTAATACTCAATCAATCAATTTGAATTGAAGCTGATGAATAAGTATGAGTATCAAATATAATTTAGACTTCAATAAATCACGCTCCCAACAAGATCTGGGAAAAAGTCAAATGACTTATAGGCAACAATAGAGGTAGACCTACTATAGCAATAATAATGCTGATACGTAGTTGAGAGAACCAAGAGAACAGGAGCCTACATGGAGACATGGAGGATATAGATACATGGATGGAGTTGATATAGTGGAAGCACTGCAATAAATCTAAAACAAAATCAATGCTATAAGCAATCAGTAAATCAACAATCATTGTTATAGACTGTTCATATTATGGAACATGCATAATGGACCAATACCCATTACTTACTGTTACTCTAGTATTTGGTAGGCAAGTCTCATCACCGGCATAATGACCCGATATATGATTGCTACTTTCTATTATTACTAGCAGATGCCTAGTAAAAATTGGGGATTTCATAAGACTCGAGTCTGCTGTCAGTATTGTCTTCGAGTATCTTACAGGAATTTCCTATTTCTAATCAATACTAGGTCATTGATCATCTTTTTTTTCTAATGATGTTCGACAATCTCGCCTCTCAATAAGAGTTTCTCAAGTCATCGATTATCGACTTTGGTGAGCACCTTTTCATTAGGCCTATCTTCCTTAAAAATTACCCAATGCATCCACTTACTATTACTTATTAGTTTATGTGAGGGTACAAACGAGCTGGTGACAATGAAATGAAACGTGATGAAAGGTGCAAGGACGTTTATAAAAACTCATGACTTAAAGTTACGTAGCATTCGGAACACATGCACGGCTTCACTTCATTTTCTAAAGCAGTGTCTTAGCCGAATGAGCCAGAGGAGGGGGGGGGGGGCTTGATCATCTTCAACATTGGCTTGATCAACATTGAATAATAATTCATCATATGTTCACGCTGGTGACTTACATCACTGTCGGCATTGGATCTCTCTCCCAGGTCTTTCTCAGGTACTCCATCCAAGTCACACTCTCCGTCCACCACTCTCCATCTGAAATAACGACGATTATATTAAAAATGGATAAAAAAAGTGCCGTACACGTACCACATCGCAATATGGCAGGCATACTATTGTGATTCATTCGTTATTCTGGACGTCAGAACATTGTCTCGAACCTAGAATAAGCTGATACGATCAAACGGTTGAAGACAGGTTTACACCAGGGGCAACAAGTGATTGCATTGCAGATAGGGTTGGCAAGTAGCTACCGAGCCCAGTAAAACCTAATGGGCTTCAATCGGTATGAAAAAACATAATACCCACCAATAAAAAACGTCATGTAGCCAAAATTCAAATTTTCAAATCTGATGCTTAATTCATTAGCATTTGTCACGCTAGTAGGCAGACGGCTGCTTATTTGTATGTACAACTTGTTATTATTTGCATATAGGCCATAATAGGTCTACCACTTGATATTTAATATTGCAATACTGATTTTTTGATATCTTGAAACATTTTCTGAGTTTTTTCAAGATACCCGTACAAGGATGATTTTTCATTCATCAAGACAGTATTATTTTGTTTTTCTTCGATTATGGTTAATTAATGCCAAATACAATGTAACCTCTGTGCATCGCCCCCAGATCCATTGCTGTCCTGCTGCCTTCATTCATTTTGTCATGGCCCACTCCCACATAACCTAGGGGTGTGCGAGTCCACGTAATTTTGAGTCCGAGTCCCCGCCGAAATCGGAATCATTAAAGTAATTGTAGACTCGAATTTCCGAGTCCATTAGAGTCTTTGAATCTACCGCCGATTCCGAAATTTGAATTCTTGATTCTTATTGGCTTGTTCTCAATCAGTGATCTTATTTGCTGGTGAGTTTAGAAGGCCATGGTTGCTGATTTTCTAAGGCCAATTACAAAAAAAGAAGAAGAAGAACTGACAAGTTTGATCTTGCAAAGAAGGAAATCAAAAGTTTGATCTTGTCACTATGATTTCGAGTCACTATAATGGAGAAACCTATAGTTTTAACCAAAATACTTACAACAAGCAACATTGTTTATGAGTAAAATTGTCAAATTGAGACTCAGTGTGAAGTAGGCCTATCTAGGTAAACCTAACCTTACACACTTCAGCCTATTTTTTTCAACTGGCTTCAGTAGTAGGCCTAGTTGTTGTTTATTAGTAGTTCTGCTCCTATTTACATTGATACTTGATGTAATTCCACACTTCACAAATACATACAACAATCTCTTCTATATCAAATTGTCTCATCAATTATTTATATAGGCCTATTTGAAAAAAGACTCTAGACTCGGCTCGGACTCGATAATTTTATGAAGAATCGGACTCGAGTTTGAAAACTTGGACTCGCACACCCCTAATATAACCAATGCTAAATTTTCCTGAATGGATGGTTTCATTATCATAGTCCCTTCAAAAACGATAGATATAGAGGTTTCACTGTAAAGAGAAGAACGTTTTCTATATGCATTCATTTACTGCATTATGTAAGCCGTTTTTAATATTTTTAAAAACACGTAAAACACAGATTACAAACTGCAAACACTGACA
This sequence comes from Brachyptera risi, assembly GCA_964007535.1. Taxonomy (NCBI): domain Eukaryota; kingdom Metazoa; phylum Arthropoda; class Insecta; order Plecoptera; family Taeniopterygidae; genus Brachyptera; species Brachyptera risi. Next base: position 32,480,286 of record OZ023326.1, on the reverse strand, counting down.
TAATACGGCTTTTGTCATTATTGCACAGGGCTTTTCAATCCAACAGAGCAGCTCGAATATGATATACCCAACTACACTAGAAATAAACAGATAATTGAGCTATTACGTTGCTTAGCTTACTTTGGAGTCGGAATCTCCTTGTATGTGATGATCTCCACCCTCGCAGCAGACGAATAACTCCGAGGGATGATTATGTTGTCAATATCATAAGAGTTCTCACGCTTCCGCCTCTCCTTGGCAAATCTCTCGCAGATACTGAGGCTGTTACTCAACGGTTCTGGCGACGGATGCCTGCTACCTCTTCCGCCACTCTCTTCAGTGTAGTCAGCAGAGTAACGGTGCTCATTGAAGGCCATACCCATAGCTCCCCTTGTTTGCCCTTGTCTGCTGCGGCTCAGTCTTTGGATTGTGTGGTTTTTCTGATCAAAGTACCCCTTCGGTTTTCTACCTGCTTTTGCAAGCGTTCGTCTGATTTCTGAAAAGAAATATGTATATTTTAGTTTCACATTGCAGTAACAAGAATCAGAAGTTCATGTCTACAAAGTACAAATATTACAAGCCTGAATGATCAATATAAGTGACAATTAGACATGTAAGAATAGCAATGCTATAAAAGCAATGAAATCTTGAACTGAAATCTTGAACTGAAATCTTCAAAGTTGAATCTTGAATATGTGTCTTTTCACAATTCTTCACGGTTCAATACACATGATGTTGTTTGATCACGATTTTGAAATGGCGAAAAAGCATTACATACATATGATTACTCCACGTTTCAACGTATTGATGATATACATATTTGAATTGAAAGCACCATTGAAGCTATTTTCCCCACAATTATATCAATTAAGGTACTGGTATAAAAGGTGGAATTAGTTGAGTTATTTGGAAAACCAAAGTGCAGGCTGCAAATGCAGGTGACACATGAGATGTTTTTTTTTTTTTAATAACATCGAAACTTGATACAAAATCATTGTTCCCCAATTAAGGCTATGGATGAAAGATAGGATCGTTTGGACAGGGCACCACAAGGGCGATCTTACCACCTCATCTCATTACATGAGATGTAAGATTTTTTTCAAATTAAAAATGCAATGGAAAGAAAAATACAAGCTATGTTTATACGTCTCTCATATGAATACTGGATGGAGCATTATATGTCTAGTTGTTTGAAAACTGCCCAAACTTGTATAAAAAGTGTAAGATGTGATTCAGAGCATTATCCTTCCCTGGATGTTGGAACAAAATATACAATACAAAATAAGAAACACAAAAGCTACTGGTAGTCTAAGAAATCAACAGCCATCCTGCACGGATCAAAGTTCAAATTCTACACAAAGCTGAGAATGGTAGTGATTGATGCCTTCGAGTACCCGGATCGAGTACGGATAATATTCTGTTACCCGGGTATCCGAGCAGGGTACGGGGAATTGCCCTTACCGGGAATATTCTATTATCCTAGTCCCCGTAATATGGAAAATAGCTTGTATAAAAATTGCACAAACGAAACAAGTTCAATGTTGCATTCTTCAAAAATATTTACCTTCCCTCCCAGACATCCCTTAATTTGTCACAATACGTTTGTCAAACCTAGTTACACATGCGGTGTAAATAATCCATCTCTCGCCATTCATGCTCTTTAGTTGTCATGCCAAATACACAAACTGTAATTGGTTGTAAGCTACCCTTTACTGACAAGCTGTATGTACCTCTTCACAAACAATTCGAGGGTTTTGTCAAGTATTTCTCTTCACTTTGTTGTCCCAATGAGACAAATGCTAACACAACCGTGAGCTACAGTGCAGGTGAAGAACACGCATGTACACCGCAGGCGAGTATGGAACGGAGCTTGAAAGGGATGACGTGAATAAGGAAAAATTCTTCATGATTATTTTTCAAACTGCCTGGGTAATTTGGTGAGTACCGGTACCCAGTTTCTCATTTGTTACTCGAAAGCATCACTAACGAGTGAGCACAGATATTATTCAAGTTGGAGACACTATGCAGTGCATCTTAACTGGATAAGAGATTGAAAATCAATCCAACACATATAACCAGTTTTATAGACTTGCAAAACAGAGAGCATGCAGTATACATACTTGAAGACAATGTACTGTTGTGAATGTTCTTTTTGAGTCTCGTCTTGTATTTCCTTTGGTGGTCTAGTTTGAAGTTTCGCCTCTCCTGCAGTGTGTGATCCTCTTCCTTCATTGTGGACGCCTTCAACACCTTCAGGCTGGTACGTAACATCTTCTGTTGAGACTCGATAGGCTGCATCTCCGCTGCATAGTGCATTGACTCTTTCACTTCTGAAAACATATGGTAGGGTTTCAGTATACAAGTGTATAAAGCATAAAAAAGATTGTCATCAGGTAATAGATTATATAGTCCAATACAGAAATAAATAATGGAATAAATGAAATATAAATTTTAAAAAACAAAATTGAAAAATAAAATTATAAAGGAATAAATAATGGTAATTGAAATCACTGAAATTAAGTGAAAAGGTGAGGTCCAATATGATACGTTTTTAAAAAATAATACAGTGGAATCTCTTTAAAACGTTTTTCAGGGAACCAGACTGAAAAAATGTATCAATGTAAAACTTATTAATGAAACTATTCAACATGTGGAGCACATGGGTTGGATCAAAAAATAAAACTTAAGAACGTAATAAATGTATAAACGAGAAACTTATAACAGCATTTCCACTGTAGGCCTACAGGACTAATGGCAAGAATTCTATTGCATGCAGATCGAAACAAAATTCGCCCTGCATACTTTCAGACCCCTATGTTTACAACTCGTGCCTGTTCCGACCACTTGCTGCTGGCAGGAAGCTAGCCCAGAGCGCAATTGTAGCGCTATCTAACAGTCGGCATAATTGCTACAGCTCACTGAGTAAGGGGGTAGAAGATGTAAAAATGGAGATGTAAAAGAGAACTTAAGAGTGTGTCAGTTTTTCCATTTTCACATTGTGAGGTGTCTCGAAGTATATTTTTTGTTTATATTCCAACTTTGATTATTTCGAAAAGACAAATTGAGAATTGAGAAGGTAAGACATGTTTTCATCAAATCTGGTGGCTAAATTATAACAATGACATGCATATAATTTATTGAAATACCTGTACTCATGAATGATGAACATACAGAAATAATAAAATCTAGATATAAAATAAGAATACTATTAGGCCTGGGTATAGTTGTACCTACAACATGAAGTCATGAATGATGAATAAAAGAATCTAGAATGCCACATGAAACAAAAACCGTGGTTTGCAAGCAATAAATAAATTGAAAAGTTCAGAGCTGGCTATCAGAATTATTGATGAACCAAGGATAGAAAGCATACAGGGCAAATAGTCTGGCAGATGAGGCAGGCTCAATCTGTCTCAACTTGGGTAATTGCTAGTTATTCATTTGTTCAATCAATGTGAAATGATTGCAACATTAAATGTCGTGGCTCTTCCGAGGCAGGGGAGGGAGGGGGATTTTACTCAAGAACGAAAAATTGCTCAAACTAGCCCTGTAGATACCCCCATTTTCAACTCCATTTGAGCTACAATTAACTTGATCGATCTTCTAACAAGGCAGTACCATACTACCAAATGTTGTCATCGTCACATGATATCTACCGAAAGTGTAATAACTACTGACTATGGACACTGTGAAGTGAAGACCTACTGGAAAACCAAATTAGTACTAGATCTACAGTGCAAGAAAATGTATTAAAAGTCAAATGATACCACACAAAAATGTAGAACCATGTTTTTCGCTAGGTTAGTACTGCGAGGCTAATATATAAATCTAGCAAAATACTAGATTAAACCTGCCTTCCACTTCCTATATTGATTACTTCTATGTGAATCCATGTTTGGGGGAGTGGAGCAAACACATTTTAAGGCTTGAACGCAGATTGTGACTGCCAGTAATGAACACTGATGGCGAGTCAATCGTGTTCTGACAAGAGACACTGTTTTATACACTGTGACTACCGACCTTGAAAATGGCCAACGCTCCCCATCTCTCTCTCTCTCTCTCTCTCTCTCTCTCTCTCACTCTCTCTCACTCTCTCTCACTCTCTCTCTCTCTCTCTCTCTCTCTCTCTCTCTCTCTCTCTCTAGCTCTTTTTCTCTCTCTAAACAGGTCCCTTTCACTCTCTACGATTTCACAAATAACAATCAACGTGCGCGTTTGTAGTTTGACTGTTAGAGCAATACCATGCATGATTCAAGTGTCTATGGATCCATCACACTTGGAGAAGCATAACAGACCTATTTTAGAACAAAATGTACTTCTTATTTTTTCGTTACAAGCTCAACTATTAATGGCTTGTCATGATACTGGTCAACTATCAAATTGTAAGTCGGCCAACACATATTACCATAGATTATGGTATTACTGACCCAGAGAAGAACATACTTTGACAGCGGACAACAATGTGAAAGATACCTCACTAGTGAACTGGTCAAGAGTTGGCCGACAAGCGTAGAATGCAAGTTGTTTTTGAAAGGACAATAAGCCGTCAGCAAATAAAACGGCTCTTAGTGATAAGATGTGAGTATAAAATAAAATCTGTATGAAACCAAAATGGGTGGTTCTAGCAAACGATCACAGCATGGCAAACGACGAAAAACATATGTCAGAATCATAAAATAAAATGATTAATGTGTTAAGGGGGTCAGAGAGTTTTCATAAATCCACTAAAAACTGTCAACTCAAATTTCACACAAGAGTGATAATTATTTTATGAAGTATTTTCTGTGTTACATGACTTGGCATTGGAGAACGTCAAAAATACCGAAAGATGATATGCATGCCACATGGATCGACTACAGCGAGAAGCACAACATAGTCGAAGTTTCGTTGGAACTTGGAGCAGCTACTCACCATCCTGGAAAGACAGCACAGGGTGCAAGGTGGGATCCAGAACAGCCATCCGCTCACTCATTGTCATCACGCCGGTCTGCAGGCCCGCTGTCGGATCCAGACGCCCCGTACACAATAAACAAGGATTCTCCATTTTCTCCCGCAGAACACATTTACATCGCGTCGTGGCTGGCCTCGCAGCCTTCCGAGACGCCAAATGCAACCCCGCCCCCTGTAGAAGTTTCCGTTTTCGAAACATGGTCCTATTTAATGGCCTCGTTCTCGAAGTGGGCGGCGACGGTGGGGAGGCCCCACCGAGGACGGTGCCATTGAGAACGTCTGTACGAGGCTTACTGGGCGTCGCGCCCGGTAGGACGCCATGGAAACCGTTCACCACCATTGGGCTGCGGTTGGAGGTAGTGGAGGTCGTCGATGTGACGGGGTGGTCGCCCAATAAAACGGGGCCTTTTGATATTCGGAGTTGCCTGTTACGAAAAGAGACGGGACCATAAAATATTCTGGTTAGACTTATACAGTTTTTATTTTAGCATAAAATCCCTTCAAACTTTTTCAGATCAAAGATTGAATAGTTTTAGTTGCATGTATTTATACTCGAAGGACGCATAATAACAGACGTTAACATGCATGAGACAATAAACTCCCAAGTCACTCACTTAGAATAAGAAAACCATAACTGACAATCTGAAAATTGACAAAATACACTACCTCACTATTTATTCATTGAATTAAAAGACGAGTTATTGCCTACAATCGAATGCCAGACAGACTGCTTAAACAGATTGGTGGGTCAATCACCTACCTATGGATCTCATTGTGTTGTCTGATCCGATACTCGAGGTCCGATATCTGTGCCTGGAGCCACGTCCAGCGGCCGGCAATGGCGGCTCGATCTCTGGACCACTTCCACGCCGCTCTCTTTGAGCTAAAACACATACAGGATGACGACACCCATTAGCGAGTTATCCCCTCTAGAGCAAGGTGTTTCAACTATCTGCCCGCATGTAAGAAAGCGAACTGCATACACGAACACTATATAGGCCTAGAGCACATTTGTACCTATGTGGGTTAGCTGCGAGTTGTACCTATAATCTAATCGATTATTTGTTCAGCGACCCCACCAACAGCTAGATTATCCGGGATTACGAATGTGCGGGTGACATATGAATATAATTGACAAAAATCCATGCCTTATGCGGGACTCGAACCTACGACTTAATTTCAGTTTTCAAAGAAATGCCTGGACTGACATGAGCCAGACGGAAGGCTGCCTGTTATTTTGAGTTACACAAGTTTGTGAGTAGGTCATGGGAAGCTTGAAGTGCCGAAATAAGGTTGAGCCGGAATGATTGTTCTTTGCTTAACCACCCCACCAGCAGCTAGGTAATACGGGAGTACGAATGAGCAGATGATAATGAAACTATGAAGAGATAATCAATGAAAGGACGTTTTAAAAACCCATGCCTTATTCGGGACTCGAACTTACGCCCAACGATGACATCAGTTTCTAAAGCAGTGCCTTCCTTAGCTGACTGAGCAACGGAGGGAGGCAGCTTGAGAAAGGAATAAACTCAACGACACTGGGTAACCGAGGGTTTGCCGGAGATGCGGAGGGCAAATAGATCTTGAATTGTGCATATAACGACCCAAGACGTAAACGTCTTGGGTCGTTATATGCACAAATGACACAAATTTATAGGTCGGCCTCACCAAGTAGGTCCAGGCTCATTTGTAGGCCTAGTAAACACTTCAAAGAGATATCAGGCCTGGCCCCTATGCTTGGCAGCAGACCTAGCTAGGTTTTGGCCTGGCCTATAGAAATCTTGCAAATACAACACTATCACTGGCTTGAAGAAAATCACTCAACAAACTAAGAATGAACTTGAGGGTGTATAGGACTTGATGCACAGTTTAGTCTCCAGCGAATTCCATTTTCCTTGAAATTTATCAGGTCCTAGGCTATAAGTATAGGCTTATCATTACATGAACCTTACAAAATTCCATGCCTACAGAGAGCGACTCAAACCCGCGCCCGCCTGGCTTTAGATCTCAAAGCACGGTCTCAATTGACCGAGCCAAACAAACGGACGGCAGCAATCGCAGCATTGTGCTCTGTGATAGATGCCAGAAACAGTACTTCGTGTACTGCAAGTCTGCAAGTACATATTCCCCGGATTACATTGTTATGTGATGGTCTACGTGTTCTACGTAAATTCAGAAGTAACGGTACACTGCACTGAATTATATATTAAAAATGTTGGGAAAACGCTATTAGTCGTTAAGAAATGGTATAGTTTGACATTGTACAACAATATTTTACTCGAAAACGGTTCAATTAGGCAATATAATTTTTTTTATATTGGGTTTAACGACACACTGTAATGATGACCAAGATCTATTGGCGTCGGATAAATGATAAATGAGATGATGATGAGATGTTTTATGGGTAATGGGAATGGTAGTGGGAAGGAAACGGTCGTGGCCTATATTGTGGGAACCATCCCGGCATTAGCTTAGACTACAGAGGGAAACCACGAAAAACCCCTGTAAAGATGGACGGTAGCGGGGATCGAACCGGGTCCGACATGCCCACTACATCCCGGGTCACATGGAGCAAGTGCGTTAACCACTCAGCTACCTGTGCCGGTGGCAATTGAATTGAAACTGTGGTAAAGTTAAAAAAACACTATTATTCTTGAAAACATAATGTTATAAATTCACTCACATACAATGGCGGTTCCTCCACTAGGGCAAACAGGGCAGTGCCCTGGTTGTATTTATTGACAATCTGTCTGTACAAATATTTCCTTATTCTCAATAATTATTTCATGTTATATTATTTTCTCAATTCATTCAGAATACCTCGTCATTCGTCATGTGGAATATCTTAGAGTAGCCCTATGAAACGGTCTCTGCTACGTGTGGAAACACAGTAGTTTCTACGTCACAGGCAGGGCTAGCCCCGTCTGTGACGTCACACGGGCCATGGGAACAATGTTATTTCTCTGATAGAGTGAGAGGGAAGATGCGACTTTTAACGTTGCTACCGGGGCAGTTTTATTTTTGCCCGTGGCTTTACGAACTTGAGCGAAGATCAACGAATGTTCATCGCAGTCGTCTCTACACCTGTCTTCATCCCTGTCAACTAGACAATGCCTTTGTGCAGTATAACATTGGTGATTCTAGAAAAATAAGGGTAGGAATGCAGATTGTATCTTGTGAATACAGAAATAAATGACCAGTGCACTGCTTGTTTTAGTTTTTCACATACGGTTGCCACGGGAAGAGCTCGTAACTCTCTGCGGAGTGTTGTCCATTGAATATTTCTTTTTTCGAATATGTGTGGGGCCTATACTGTCGAGTTTTAAAATTTAAATCAATCATTTTCAATAATCGTGTCAAATGTGTACAAGTGTGAGTGTGACACCAATGAACACAGTTGAATCCGAAAGGTGTTTTTCTCTCTCTCAATTAAAACAGAAACAGAAGAATGGACTTTTTATACAAATAGGCTGTTCTATGGTGGTGAGTTGATGATCAACATATGTATAGGTTAGTAATTGTACACGAACAAATCAATTAGGTGGAGAGATTGATTATTCTACATTTACAGTTTACTTTACAGTTATACTATTACTTACATCTTCAATTTAGCGGGTAATAAAGTGGATGGTGATGGGAAAATTCTTCCAACAACATAAAATATCGCGAAAATAGGAATAAACACGAATATTGTGAGAATATTAAATATTATAAAACAATATCATAATATTCTGCCCCGGCCTGGGGAGAAGTCACGCGCCGCCGCTGCTCAAATACAAGCTGGTTCACTATTCATAATACCCAGCAATCGTTGAAGTCGATTTTGCCCAAAACCATGATAGGCATAACTATTAGAATGTTAGGGCTAGTTTCTAGCACCAGTATACAGGAGTATTTAGAGGACATGAATTATTCAAACTAACGGGATTGGCCAGTGAAGCTATAGTATTGAAAATCGTACATTGTTTTGAAATATGAAAAATGTGAATGTGTGCTCTGTGAAATTCAATCTTCGCTCACGCCTACTTCAATTTGCGAAATAGTTTCACTCGCATCGGTTTTGTCACGTGAAATCAACAAATAGTTCGATGTTATTGAGCCGTTAATGTTATTATTACGGTATACCACACTATGATAATAGTCAACAAATGAAGGGTTCGTCAACTTAAATTGGGTAATGTTATTACCTATTACATATTGGTACCAACTAATAAAAGCGTGGTATTGTGAAGTCCAGTTAGCCTCATTTTGAGTTAGGAAACTAGTATTGGTGACCATGGTGATAACCGTTTTCAACCCCCCAGTTGAAGCTACTCCCACGTTGGCAATTAGGACACACTAAGCAATACAAATTTAATCGAGTAATAAAACATTAGGTCTGGCAGTTATCAACAAATTATCAACACATTTAGATTATCAGCAACGATTAATTCGGAATAACATTACTTGATAACGATTAACGTTAGATAAGTACAAGGAAGTTACGTCAATTGTGACGAGCTGATCTTAGGCATAATAACTTACTCATCCTTACCGACATTAAAGCTTGATAGTCGGCTTAATAACAATGAAACCCAACTATTAAAAGTTGGAACCAAAGTCTCTATTAGCTAATTTGTCGCATTACATGACTCCGATATGAAGTCAGCTGATAAGCTATATACTTGCATACCCACGCGAGATGAAGATTCGATCGACCGTCGCGCCTAACCCACACCACACTAGCGCAATTTAATTCGCGCCTTCATCTTTCACCGATCCAAGTATATGTAGGCCTATAGGCATATATAAGAACGAAATGATGAACAAGCGACTGTCCACACCCGTTAGAATATTTTTCCTCCAAGGAAAATGTCAGTATACACGAGAAATGACTCCTATGCAAACATGTAACAATGCGCTAACACAAAATGATAATTACAACGGATATCGCTCGCAGATATGTATTACGTAAAGGCGAGTCAGATGGAGTGGCATTTCCAGTGCAGAGCGTCAAGTAACAATGTAACAGCTAGTATAGAGGAAATAGGAACCTAGCCTTGGTATCGGGATTAACAATAAGCGAGTAGCAAGCACTAACTGCCAGTCAAGTCTTCTTAACTATGTTAGCTATGGTTAACTGTTCTGTTGCATTGTAGTAACACATGATAGATACGTTTTCACCTAAATAGGTTAATAAGGCTATCTTATGGATCTTCTGTTTATGTTAGGAGAAGGCCAAGTACCAATATAAGTCTACAGTTTGAATAATAAGAATATCACCTATACCGGTAGTCCTCAAACTACGGTATACATTTCACATAGATTCAGTGTGTGTACAATTACACCATAAAAGAAAAAAAAATGATGACAACACCAGAGGTAAGAAACCTACCGGTAGCAAATTTAAAACGAATGAATATTCCTTTCACGCGAAATCTGTTGAGCCTTGAAATGGATTAATCAGTACTAAATATATAATGTGACTTAGGTTTGTAAACAGTGGGTTCCTATACATAGAACAACTATGTAGCAACTTGTGAAAGGAAATATTGCTACTTGATAGCTAGCAAATATATCAGCATATAACTTACAGAATGTAGGCCTACACACTGCACGGGCCATTACTATATTATATCTTGTTATGTAACTCGTCAAGTTCAAGGTAAATCGAGATTTCAAGTTCCAGTTTGTTCATGGGTGTTGATAGTGACAATTCTCTGGTCTTATGGGTTACATATAGATTTACTTGGGCCTAGTTCATTATAGATGGTACCAACACGGTGGAGTCTAGCTCGAACAAAGATTTGGGCCAATTTATTTTGGTTATTAATATTATGGAAACGGTGATGTGCAGGGAAAAGGTTGATTAATTCTTATAATCATCAACAAACATTTCGAGAATAAGAATTACGCGAATTTTGATACGATAAATACTAAATTTCATAAGGGAATAGGCATACCCTTTCATCAGACGACAACAATTATCACCATTGACGATTGAAAATAATATTCATGCTGCATGCATAAAACACACAGTCAGAATTAGATTTCTTCTGTCCAGACTGTTGGTTGGCAGACCAATAATTACTAATACCAGGACACGTAGCTCAGTTGGTAACGCGTTTGCTTCAAGTGACCCACACCCGAGAGGTGAGGGTAAATCGGACCTAGGCTCGATCTCCGCCACCATTCATTCATCTTCACAGGGATTTTCGTGGACTCCCTCTGAATTCTGGGCTAATGCCGGAATGGTTCCTACAATATACGCCACGACCGCTTTCTTCCTACTACCTTAGAAACTTCCATCATACATTCTCATCATGCAACGCCAATAGATTTTTGTGGATCGTTAACCCTTTTATAATTGAATAAAATCAATGAATATAATCATTCAACAACGTTTTTAGACAATTCAGTCTAATGACAAGTTACCAAGTTGCGGTACTATCAACAATGGCGTTAAAAATATCAAGAAACAGAAAGAGGAATTCCAGTTTGTGCTCTCCAATCAAACTTTCTGGCGAGCGAAAATTACTAACTGTACGGGAAGCTATAATGCCCAAAAGTAACAACTTTGTACGAGAAAACACACACAGGCTATATAAACCCAAGCCAGTTATAAATGTAACGTGCAGTTAGTCTTATTGTTAGTTGTTAGTTACTTATTGTTTAAGATCATCGCATTTTTCTTACTATCATAGACGACAGCTATAGATAGTTATACATTCAGAACTATAAGAATACCGTACTTATTTTTATATTACTTGTTCATTATATATTACTTTTAATTGGGTATACTCTATCGTAACCGGTACATGTAGCTGAGTGGTTAACGCACTCGCTTCATGTGATCCGGGAGGTGAAGGGGCATGTCGGACCTGGTTCGATCTCCGCCACCGTCCATCTTTACAGTTTTTTTTGTGGTTTCTCTCTGTAGTCTAGGCTAATCTGGGATGGTTCCTATAATATAGGCTACGACCGCTTCCTTCCCAATACCTAAGAAACCTTCATCTCATCATCCCATCAAGCATTTATTCGACGCCAATAGATCTTTTAGTTATCATTATAGCGCGTCGTTAGAAGCCAATATAAAAAAATAATAATAAATATATCATATATATATATATATGTATATATATGTATATATATATATATGTATATATATATATATATGTATATATATATGTATATATATATGTAAATATATATATATATATATATATATATATATATATATATATATATATATATATGTATATATATATGTATATATATATATATATATATATATATATATATATATATATATATAGATATATATATATAGATATATATATATAGATATATATATATATATATAAATATATATATATATATATATATATATGAATATGTATATATATTTATATATATATATATATATATATATATATATATATATATATATATGAGCTTGCTCTCCTATACTCTGAACATGGGAAATGAACTTACAACCTGGATCATGGATGGCTATAGGCCTACTTTGTGAACCCATCATTATAACTAGAACGGTTATATTTGACAACAAACGAACTAATAACACCTCGCTTGGCTTGACTGGACCACAGATAATCGAGCTGAGACTTGATTTGAATATCCAATGGAAGAAATAAGGCGACACGGTGTGGATGGCGTCTGGAAAGATTCGGTATAATGATACATTATAATATCATATTACCTATACCATTAGTTATAATATGATTACTGATCTCCATTCGCTGCTGTTTAATTTAGCAAGTGGATAGTGATAATCAAATAAGAGTGCATGAAGAGGGACGCGCACATTCTCAATTTCTCGAAATCAGTAAACAGACATCTTAGATAGGCCTATGTAGAAAAAGAAAGTTAGGAAGTAGGCCTATGATGAATGTCCTCTGTCAGTTCTAGAGAATCTAGCATACATTTTCAACACTAGGTTGCTTATGGACTATACGGTACGTATGCAGTGCACCATTAGTGTTTACAATTACTATGTAAGCCAAGCTTAAATAAGTTGATCGAACGCTGAAACAAATTAAATACGGTTGCTAGCACATGAAGTGGTCGATCAAACTACATTGAAATGCATCATGAAGAAAATATACTGATATTATATGCACTAATACTGGAAGGCAATGTTCATATACACACTTCACACATAGTCTGTGAAAATATTAGTGGCTAAAATGTGCGTATAGATTTCATTTAAATTTTATATCCAACCATTTTATGTAACCACGAGTGTACCTAGTGCCAAGGACCAAATAACACCAAATGATAAGGATATTCTTTGGTCTATGCTGGTGCTTATAATCAGGCTACATACAAAACACGAACAAACGAACATTCGTCTGCTTTACCTTTGTCCAAAATGATAACTATTTACATCTTAATATCAACTATATATATTCCTAATAAACTACATCGTTTCTCGCCCCAAATACCCTACCTGTTGGTGGGATCGTTAAGCAAACAATGATCGATAAACCCATTTCCGAATCAAAATGAAAATAAACACTAGAAGTAGAAGTTGAAATACTATCCACCATTTATGACAATAGCCAATCGTTCCAGTTCTAATATGATTGAAATTGTCTCCATAGGGATTGACATTTCCTTATAGACCACCTTGGCCTGATCTTTATATTGCAGCAGCTGTTCCGAGTCCGGATCATGGAACAACGACAACATAACGGCTCACGGCTGGATTCTACATCTCAACCCATTCCACTCCACTAGTGAAAACCACGAGGTCGGCCGAAACTCACGCACAGAGCGCTAGCAAGTTCGCTTACAGTTCGGGTCTGAATGTTGCATCAGCGTCGAGATGGAAAGTGTAGCTCGACAAATACACTCGCTGCGCGTTCCAAATTCAAGAGGACCACGCGAATTTGTTATACAATGCCAAGGGAGACAATGTGCAGACGTCAGAGCTGGGTTACGACACATCGGCTAATAATTTAATTTATGTAAAAGTAGGCTGGCAAACGCCAACCAACTACGCTCGCGTAATTAGAGCTAATAGTGCTACGAGGATGATGCTAATCATTTTAGGTCTTATCATTCAAGACATACTTCGGTCATTGACACTACATTATCAAATCAGAGCCGAGTTTTAGACAAAGCCACTACTCTTCAATTGCACAGGAATTCACACCATATTGTTAGTGTATCAGATAAATAGGCATTGGTTTATAAGAACAGCTGTGAACAAAGTAGACATATTGCATCATCACTCATCAGAATAATGACGCATAGTGGCGTGACTCGGGAAAACGTCGATCGGCATGGCTGTATTATCAAAAATAAGGGCGTATTCAGCACTCCTTATCAAGAGAT